>CM042395.1:18096960-18721960 GCA_023634145.1 Thymallus thymallus | reverse complement strand
TTGTCTCACTGTGTCTGCGCACGCCGTGCACTGTTCTAATTGTATATGCTAGAGGGAGCTGGGTCTTTGTTGGTCAAGGGTAATCCGAAATCCTGTTATTGTCCAGTCAGACGCACCAGCTGACAGTGACAACACCGAGCTCAGTCTGCGGGACAAGCTGGGGCGAAAGGCAGGGCTGGGTGGACGGATTGGGTGCTAGAAGACTAGTTGAGTCTGGGTCTGACATGGCTAGGGTCTGGTTAGAGCTTTTCTAAGGACAGGGCTGGGGGTAGCTGTTAACACAACCCAATCATGTTTACTCAGCTACAGACGTTATAGTTCTCTGGGAGTGATTCGAATTCAGAACTACAATGTATGTTTAAGCAAACTACATGATGTATAAGGGTATAGGTGGTGGGCTGGAGAGAGATGGGGATTGGATTGGGCTGGTGCCGAGGTATAGGGCAGGAACTGGGACAAGGACTGGACCTGGACAGAGAGCTGGGAATTGGTTTGGGCTATAGGCCTGTGGGGCTGAGATGATTTAGCCAGATAGAGAAGAGCCTAAGGCCTTAAGTTTGTTTATAACCCATATAGGCGACTACTGTAAAGCTAACTGCTCTAGAAAAGCCACAGTGTTATTCAGTGTCATATACAGTATATCGTCTCCCACCTCTCTGTGGGTAACAGACTCCTTGGGTTGGTCAAGCTATAGAATGGTCACGACAACATACATGTTATGTAGGCAGTGGCACCAGGCTCCAATTTCCTCCCACTGGGAAACAACCAGCCTGGTCGTGTTCAGACAGGGTGCAGAACATTTCGCAGACAGAAATGTCATGATCAGAGCTAACATGATTCCTCACTTAACAAATGTAGGCTATGTCTGTTCTACATAATATACAGTATCTCTATGTGAAGGGATTGTGCCTTACTGAACACAGTAGGTAGGGTAACATGTGGTCTGTAATGGTTATCTTGGTGTGTTGACATTTCCTCAGTATGTTATGAACCAGCTCCTGTCTGATGGGTTAGCTTCCCCAGGCCTGTGTGTGTGTGTGTGTGTCACTGTGTATAAATACCACAGATTCCTCATTAAACATCTGGGATTGACATGACAGCACTTGACCTTCTCATATAGGAGGCTCTTTTCTGCATAAAAATATTGGTGTGTGTCTGTGTGTGTGCAGAGAGGGTGGCGGTGTGTGTTGCCATCACGGTGGATTTCCCAATTGTGCTGCACACTAACCCTAACCCTCTTAGAACCAGGCTGGAAACCAAACCAGTGCCTACATGGTTGAGTATGAGGAGCTGTAGGTTTGGGAAAAATATTACCCTCAGACCCAGCAGCATTCCCAGTTCTTGCTGGACATTCCCGACTGGTACGTAGCCAGAGGTCTGGGAGTGCCGGGAGGCTGATCTATGATTGGAACTCCCCAGGTTGGAATGCTGCTCTGCCGGCTATAGGAAGCATAGAGCTGGGGAACACTGAAACATTGAGATTCAAAAACATTGAGACTCTTCAAAAAGAGATGCGAATTGTAAAGGGGCCTAACAAGTACAAATATGCGTTAGGCTCAAGGTTCCTCTCCTCTGAGTCTTCACCAGTAAATTAGGCTACTCCCTCTCCATAGCTAAAATGTTTTGTGTGCGTGTGTTTTGTAGTGCTTTCGATTTTGGTTTCAATTTTTTTTTTTTAAGGCTGTAACAACACAGAATAAAACTATTAATATAAGTCCCATGATGGTAGTGACTGGCCATTACTGCTTATCACTTATTAACCATAATTTATTCACATTACTGTACTTTAATAAAATGTTTGTTTTGATTGCTTTAATATTTAATTCCAAGTCATCATCTCATCTCTTTAGAGCTGCTGTCTATTCTGGCTGACAGAATCACTATTTTAGTAGTTCTTCAAAGTAAATAAGGCATACTTTTATGGCTGTTGAATACCAACTATCAATCATCTTAGATCATGTATTTTCAGGTAGAGATACCTCGGGAAGCAACTGCTTTCTATCTCTCTCTTCTCGAGGTCTCTGCATCTGTTCTACACAGACCGGACAAGTAAGCAGGCAGTTATGGTCATTGTAGTTATTTACCATGTTTTCTGCGCTAAACTACATCGCACAGTTCGGGCTTGATCTGATTTATCTCTACAGAAACTGAACATTGAGCTCACAGAAAAAAACGAACAAAATGGAATTTAAATAATTGATCCAACGTCGGCCAATTAGTTATTTAAAAGTAAAATAAAGTGTCCTTTAATCGCTCAGCCCTAGTGTTTTGTGTTTTGTGTGCGTGCATGTGTGTTCTATCGGGTGCTTGTTACCATGGCGACAGTGTTTCTGATGTGGATGTCTCTCTCTCCAGGTGTTCTCCAACAGTGATGAAGCTCCCATTAACAAGAAGCTTCCCAAGGAGCTGCTGCTCAGGTTAGTAACACACACACACACACACACACACACCTGAGCGCTCGCCCCAGGGCTTAAAGTGATGCTATCTTATTAAACAAGGACATTGGCTAGCAGACTGTTAACCTTGAGTGGTTAGGTGTGTGTTTGTGTGTGTGTCGCCTTGGAAATGTTTGTTTGCTAGCTATGCAACCTACAGAGCATCATAACATCCTACAGCGGCTTTGTGTAATCCTACTAATCTAACTGAGATCACTGTCTAACACACACACAATCCCAACACATTTAATCAAATCAAATCAAAATCAAATTAAATGTATTGGTCGCATACACAGGGTTAGCAGATGTTATTGCGGGTGTAGCTAAATGCTTGTGCTTCTAGTTCCGACAGTGCAGTAGTATCTAACAAGTAATATCTAACAGTTTCACAACATACAACCAAATACACATAAAACTAAGTAAGGAATGGATTGAGAATATATACATAAATGTCAGGGCGGCATTGGACTAAGATACAGTGGAATAGTAAGCTTTATAGTATACAGTTTACACATAAGAGGTTGGTTGATGCAGTATATAAACACGATTAAGTGACTAAGATACAGAAGAATGGTATAGCGTACAGTTTAAACATATTAGATGAGTAGGACAAGATACGGAAACATTATTAAAGTGACTAGTGTTTCATTTCCTTAAAGTGGCCGGTGATTTCTAATCTGTCTATAGGCAGCAGTCTCTGATGTGCTAGAGATGGTTGTTTAGCAGTCAGTGACGTAGTATAGAGTACAATACAGTATATACATATGAGATGGGTGATGCAATATGTACACACAAGTTGAGTGACTAAGATACTGTAGAATAGTGTAGAGTTTATACAGAGAGATGAGTGATGCAGATATGGATACATTATTAAAGTGGCTAGTGTTCTATTCCTTAAAGTGGCCTGTGATTTCTAATCAGTGTCTATAGGCAGCAACCTCTGGTGTGTTAGTGATGGCTGTTTAACAGTCTGATGGCCTTGAGATAGAATCTGTTTTTCAGTCTCTCGGTCCCAGCTTTGATGCACCTGTACTGACTTCACCTTCTGGATCATAGCGGGGTGAACAGGCAGTGGCTCGGGTGGTTGATGTCTTTGATGATCTTTTTGGCCTTCCTGTGGCAACGGGTGCTGTAGGTGTCCAGGAGGGCGGGAAGTTTGCCCCCAGTAATGCGTTGGGCAGACCGCACCACCCTCTGGAGAGCTTTGCGGTTATGGCCGGTGCAGTTGCCGTACCAGGGGGTGATGCAGCCCAACAGGATGCTCTCAATTGTGCGTCTGTAGAAGTTTGTGAGGGTTTTGGGTGATAAGCCAAATTTCTTTAGCCTCCTGAGGTTGAAGAGGTGCTGTTGCGCCTTCTTCGCCACACTATCTGTGTGGGTGGACCATTTCAGTTTGTCGGTGATGTGTACGCCGAGGAACATGAAGCTTTACACCTTCTCCACTGCGGTCCCATCAATGTGAATTGGGGGGTGTGCCCTCTGCTGTTTCCTGAAGTCCACGATCATCTCCTTCGTTTTGCTGACATTGAGTGAGAGGTTATTTTCCTGGTTCCACACTCCCAGAGCCCTCATCTCCTCCCTGTAGGCTGTCTCATTGTTGTTGGTAATCAAGCCTACTACTGTTGTGTCGTCTGCAAACTTGATGATTGAGTTAGAGGCGTGCTTGGCCACGCAGTCATGGGTGAACAGGGAGTACAGGAGGGGGCTGAGCATGCACCCTTGTGGAGCCCCATAAATCGTTAATCATAAAACATATACCTCCACCCTTCTGCTTCCCGGAGAGATGTTTATTCCTGTCGGTGCAATGCACTGAGAACCCAACTGGCTTTACGGAACAGAACATTTCCAGAAAGCCATGTTTCTGTGAAGCAGAGTATGTTACAATTCCTGGTGTCTCGCTGAAAAGCAACTCTCGCCCTAAGCTCATCAACCTTATTAACCAGAGATTGGACATTAGCGAGTAAAATACTCTGGATTGGTGGGTGGTGTGCACGCTTCCTGAGTCGGACCAGGAGCCGCCCCGAACATCTCTCCTTCGCCGGCGTTGTTGTTTTGGGTCGGCATCTGGAATAAATTCAATTGCACTGGAGAGTGAACAAAGGATCTGCTCCGGGGAAGTCTTAATCCTGCTCGTAAAGCTGGTGGTTCAGGTGAGTTACCGCCGCTCTAATATCCATTAGTTCTTCCCGGCTGTATGTGATGGCACAAAACAATTCCTGAGCTAATAACGTAAAGAATACTGCAGAGTTTCCTAACAGCTAGTCGCGAAGCAGCCATCTTGGTCGGCGCTCAAGATGGCTGCGCTCAATCATTTTATAAATATTTATAAGCATAATCATACTAATCTAACTGAGATCACAGTCTGACACACACACACACACACACACACACAAACACACATTTAATCATATCCTGCTAATATAACTTAGGTGTGTGGGTGGGTGTGTGTGTGTACAGTACGTGCTATAAATAGCCTCTGTGTTGGTGGGGAATTCCGCAGTGCTCAGCTCCAGTTGTGTGAACTTCAGACAGAACCCACCTACACCATTATAGCAGTGTGTGTGTAATGGAACCCAGAGTGTGTGTGATTTAAAATAGACAGTCAATCAATGGCCTCCGCCTCGTTCATTAGCCAGTCATCAATCAGCTCTCGTCTGATTGGTCCAGTGCTCGATTAGCCACTGAGTGTGCGCGTGTGTATGTGCAAGAGCTTGCATCTGTTATTTTCTAGAACCATGACGCATACATGTCAGACATATATGCCCTAACATGCCCTCGCTGACCACACTCACACATACACCACCTTTGTCTCTATCCATGAGGGAACAATGGACAGTGCTAGTTGCCTGAGGGTGGGAGGGTGTGGGATTAAAGGGAAACTACTGATATGAATAGGAGGAACTGTGTCTGTCTGTGTGTTTGACCAGACCCACTGGCTTACCCTTGTTGGCTAATAGCTTTATGCTAATCCAATTGTCTTATTCCTCTGTAAGGCTACATGCTACTGCTAAATTCATGACCAGTCTCTCTGTAACGCTACATGCTAAATTCACAACCAGTCCCTCTGTAAGGCTACATAACCCCACTGTCCTGTCCCTCTGTACAACTAAAAAAATGATCTCTCTCTCTCCCTGTAGAATCTTCTCCTATCTTGATGTGATCACATTGTGCAGGTGTGCCCAGGTGTCCAAGGTAAGGCCCACCCCTACAGACATTGCAGTCGGTTGTTTTAGACTGACTGGTATCATGACTGCTTAATGTAATTTGTAGATCAGTCAATCGTCAACGTTCCACAACATGCCCAGTAGGGTTAGGCGATGTGATTGAATTGGGCCGAACCTGTCTGGAGTTCCATACCGGCACTTCAAATGTTTTGTGAACTGCATACAGGCTCTTGTAGCCTATCGTCGGCCCAGATTCACACACAGAGGCAAAAAGCAGAATGAAGCGATGAAGGGCAATGGAGAGTGGGCATGAATTTCCTGATTCCACTTTGTTCAAGTTTATTTGCCGCTAGTCTGTGAAGTTGTGTGTAACAGTAGGCTGTTTGAGATTGTGCAGATTTTAAAATCAGTCAGCCTGAATGTGCATGATGAGCTGTTCCAAATTGTCAAATGAGGTTTTATAAGGTCATGGAAATTAGTTTCATGATTGTTGTTAATCTAATTCATGAAAGCACAGTTTTTAAAATATTATCAATCACTTAAAAATAGACATATCACCTATTATAGGAATGACCCTTCAGTGCGTGTCTGTTTGTGACGCGTGTGTGCCAGTGCAAGTGGGCCGTTGTCAGTGAGAGAGCGCGACATTTCAGCAGGTTTTTCAGCAGTTATCTTGCTAGTTAACTATAGCTAAGCATTAATGTCTTTGTCACCTTTCCACCGGCACTGCACCGTTGAAAAGCTGGGATTGTCCTCTATTAAACAGTAGCCATGTAATTGCGACAACATTCAAAATATTTTAAGAATAGCCTAATTGACAAATAACTTGCTGTGCATAGATCTCTCCTGAAACATGAATATTTCAGCCTTATATATAAGCCTTATATATAAACATGTCTAGTTAGATGCATTGCTTTGAAGTAGCCCACCTTATCCATTTGATCCCTGATTCATTGGAAGTGGGAATAATTTTATAAAGACAAAAGTATTTGTTAGTAATGTTGCAATATTTTATTTAAACGGTGGCAGCCGTCTTACAGGATAGCTACTAGGTGTGCAGGCTTTTGTTCAAGCCCTGGTCTAACCACGTTGTAGCCTCAACATCAGCTGCTCAACAGGACCTTTATAAGCAGACTTGGGTGTTTCAGGGCTGGATCAAAATGTGTATGAACCCTTAACAGTGAATAATCAGAGGTCAGCATAATTTGGTTTGTGAATTTCATTGATAGGGGAGCGCAGGGCACAACCTAATGCGGGGTTAAATGTAACACGGACCTTTTACGTAGTTACTCAGGGTCACGCGGGTTGTGTTTACGCTCTTTTTCTCTCGCTGCCAGAAGACGGTCTCCCGTGGATTTGTAAAAAGATTTGGTAATATTTTGTGAAGATACGGGACAAAGAGTGTTTTGACACCATGTAAGTATTTTTTTTCATCATACGTATTTTTCTGTTTCTGAGTTGTGTGTGTACGTCACCAAATCTAACTTTATATTGCCTTAATCACTGTCTTTTTGGCTAAAACATGGCACCATTTTGAAACATGTCAGCAACTGTTAGCTAGGTTTAAAATATTTTTTACACAGCGGGGTTAGTTGTAGCACAGTGTTACAACTAAGCCGCCAAGTGTTCACGATCTTGAAATAAAAACAGGGAGCCTAATTCTTTCAGTTTTTTTTTTTTACAGAATGAGACATCCAAAGCGGAAAAGATAGAGGAGTGAGTAGGGACCTTCTGTGTATTGCTGCCAGGCATGTGGATAGTGGCAGGTCTATCAGAGGAGTGGCAAAGTTGTATGGTATTTGCCATGTGACTCTCCATCGTTTTGTCATGCAGAAGAGAAAGCTTCAGGAGGCTGGTAGCAGCAAGCTACCCACTGTCGGTTATTCTCGCCACAAGCAGGTCTTTAGCGCAGAGCAGGAAAAGAAGCTCAGGGACTATTTAAGAATAGCATCTGCCATGTACTATGGGCTAAGCCCTAAAGAGGTAGGGTGGTTAAGAAGTAAAAAAACTAAATATAATAGCCTAACACTTCACAATAAGGTTGTTTGGTAAAAGCTTATTAACTTGTTAAAAACCAAAACATTTAAAAAATCAGTGGTTGTATTAGTTTCCAGCATAATAAATAAAGTTTTAACTAAAAACAGAAAGTAATATGCCTATAGATTGCTTGGACATTGGAATTGTTAGGCCATGTTGGTTAATTTATAATATAGAACCTAATTGTAAATTGTTACTAAAAAACAAATATATAAATAAAAAGGTTAATTCCAGAGAGCGTCCACAAAAATACAATTTATTTAGTTGGCTAACCTTACATTTCATTGAAGTTCACAAATGAGTTTATGTTTAAAAAAAAATAGTACTAGTATTAATTTTAAACAAGGTCAGTTGGAAATAAACATTACATATAAATAATATAAACAATTCATACAATTTGCATGTTGTTGTTTTTCAGGTCTGAAAACTTGCCTTCCAGTGTGCAGTGCAATTTAATTGCACATATCCAGAGTCCTGGAAGACAAATGAGATGGCAGGAAAGGACTGGATGACATCTTTCCTTAAGCGTAACCCCACACTGTCCATCAGGAAGCCACAAGCAACCAGTCTGGCAAGGGCCTCAAGCTTCAACAAACACAATGTGGGCACTTTTTTTAAGAACCTGAAAAGCGTGTATGACAAGCATGGTTTGCAGCCACAAAATATCTGGAATATGGATGAAACCGGAGTTTCCACCGTGCAAGTACCAGAAAAAAGAATTGCGTCCAAAGGGTTGCGGCAGATTGGGGCCATGACATCTGGTGAGAGAGGTAAACTAGTTACTGTTGCTGTTGTGGTCAATGCACAGGGGTATTATATTCCCCCTTTCTTTATCTTCCCTCAGAAGAAATTTCATGCACACTTTATCCGTGACGGACCCACTGGATGTGTTGGTTCAGGATGGATGCAGGAGGATGAGTTTTTAGTTTTCCTACGCCATTTTGCCAACCACACAAAGCCATCGCAGGAGTCAAAGGTCCTCCTTTTGTTAGATAACCATGCTTCCCATGTGTCAGTGTCTGCACTGAATTTTTGCAAGGAGCATGGGATTGTACTTTTGACGTTCCCTCCTCACTGCACCCACAAGCTCCAGCCCCTGGACAGAAGTGTGTTCCGCTCTTTCAAGAGTAAATTTAACATGCATTTTGACCACTGGATGAAGACTCACCCAGGTATCAATGCTACTATCTATGACCTACCTGGCATTGTTGGCAAAGCCTTGCCACAGGCGGTAACCCCTGAAAATATAATGTCAGGGTTTAGATGCACAGGCATCTGGCCCTACAATTGTGACATTTTTAGTGAAAATGACTTCGCTCCATCCTTTGTAACCGACAGGCCAGAACCAGCCACTGCCTTAGTGCCCGCCACCACTACTGTGCTTTCTCCTGGCCCCTCAGTGCCCACCACTGCTACTGTGCTTTCTCCTGGCCCCTCAGTGCCCACCACTGCTACTGTGCTTTCTCCTGGCCCCTCAGTGCCCACCACTGCTACTGTGCTTTCTCCTGGCCCCTCAGTGCCCACCACTGCTACTGTGCTTTCTCCTGGCCCCTCAGTGCCCGCCACTGCTACTGTGCTTTCTCCTGGCCCCTCAGTGCCCGCCACTGCTACTGTGCTTTCTCCTGGCCCCTCAGTGCCCGCCACTGCTACTGTGCTTTCTCCTGGCCCCTCAGTGCCCACCACTGCTACTGTGCTTTCTCCTGGCCCCTCAGTGCCCGCCACTGCTACTGTGCTTTCTCCTGGCCCCTCAGTGCCCGCCACTGCTACTGTGCTTTCTCCTGGCCCCTCAGTGCCCACCACTGCTACTGTGCTGAATCCTGGCCCCTCAGTGCCCATTCCTGTATTCAGCCCTGTTGATGTCAGGCCCTTCCCAAAGGCAGGACAAAGGAAGAGTGTTGCCAAGGGAAGGAAGAGGAAGATCAGCACCATCCTCACAGACACTCCAGTCAAACAAGCAATAGAAGAAGAGGAAAAGAAGAGAAAATGTAGAAAAACAGTAAAAGAGTCCAAGAGAAAGCTCTTCAGTTCGAAAGGAAAAAAAAAAGAAACAAATCAGTCCTGTGATGATTGCATTGTGTGCGGTGAAGAGTTTGCATCCTCTGTCCCTGGGGAGAAATGGGTGAAGTGTGTCTTCTGTGAGGGATGGGCACATGAATTGTGTACTGAGGGATATGAACGTTATATTTGTCATGACTGTGACAAACAGTAAACCTGTCTTGATAAAACAAGGACACACACAACTTTTCAGATAGCCTATTTATTTATATATTTATTTTGACACTTAACTTTGTTGGACTTTCACAAACAATGTTGGAATTTGAATCAAAGTCAAAGTATGATTTTTTTTATTTTTTTTTCACTTTGTAGGCTATGGGATTTGTTTACTATATTGATCACTTGTTTATTTATTAAAAATATTGCCTGTTTTCATGTAATAAACACTTTCAAATGTGATTTTAAGCTTGTTTACTGTTACTATTAATAATAATAATAATTTTGCATGCAATTTTGCACACAAAAATATAATTCAATGCAATTACAATATTTGATGATTTTATTTATTTATTGCAAAACTGTGCAGCCCTTTCCTATATCTCTATCCATGATATTGATCCATAATAGAAGGATGATTGGATGAGGGATGGATGTATGGATATCTATCTATACAGATGTACAAACAATATCAAACTATACAGATAAAATAGTACTGAATTATGTGTGTTACACACAAGTGTTACAACTAACCCCTCTGTCTGTTACACCTAACCCCACATATGGGGTAAGTTGTAACATTTGCACTTCTGTCACTTTCAGTGCAACTGTACGAAAATGGAAGGTCCTAGAAAAAAACTTTAAGTGTTCATTTGTAGCAGAGATGTGTATGTTTCTTGTGTAAAAAAAAGATTAATCTAACCTAATTATTTTTTAAATAATTGAGCCAAAACCAAAATGCGTTAGGTTGTGCCCCGCTCTCCCCTAGTCTAATTGACCGATTTGGGAAAAGACGGCTCATGCACTTCTTTCATCCCAAGTCGTCAAGCACTGGCGATGTCTGGAATGACACATCGTCGTGGTGATATGTGGTACCCGATACCTCTGAATGGTGATTTGGAACCACACATCCTAGGCCTACTGTGTGAACTATACCATTTCAATGGGGATTTCGGACAATTTAAACTGAGACAGACTGCACATGTTTACCATAGAAGACATCACTGGGTTGTCTTCTTGGGAGTGCGAAGCGCAGAGCTCACATCCTACCTACTCGAAGATGTCTTCTATTCGGAGGAGATGATGAACCACTGGCATGGTGAAGATGTAATGAGGGTCGCTTTGTGCTGTTGGCCATACCTCTGCATCTGTGCAACAAGCGTTCCGTCTGAACGTGTTTTCATTGCAGCAGGCAATAGGCTATTGTTACCCAACTCCACAGTCTATTAAAGCCAGAAAAGGTTAACATGCTTGTGTTCATAAACCTTTAGGTAAGGTATGATAAAAAGCCTATTCACAGATGCGTCTTATTAGAAAGAAATGTAGCCTAGGCTAAAAATATTTGGATAATTGCACTGTAATTTTTTTTCATGCTTATTCGATAGGCGAAATGCACAAGTTCAACATACGTTCGTTTTTATATAAGGTTAATTCGGTATTCAGGTGTTATAAACAAAATGTTTATGTGATAGTTGTTGGCTTTGCAATAAATACACTATTCATAATAGCTATTCAAAATAAAGTTGATTGTGAGACAGCCTGACACGTCATTAATTGAATTTTTGTTCCGGCTTTTTAAAGCGCTGCTCTTGGAGTTTATGTATGCTAACGCACGTTGCGCAATTCAAGGATATTAATAAACACAAACAAGAGAAATGTTAGTTTCTGTGGTTGACTTCAGCAGGATCTCACGAGAGCGGAGTACCGGCACCTCAAATGTTCTACTGCTTGAGCTCCTGTTCCTCTTTATAGAATATTAGCTCAAAAGTATTGTGGAGCTCCTGCACCTAAATATAAACAGTACCGGCACCCAAAATGAGTACCAGCACTGGTTAGTTTATACATTTAACTTGTACACTTAACGTTTACCGCAACTTGTATTGACAGTAGTAGTCTAGTGTGGTTTGGTTTGCAAGGATGGATTTTCCAGCAGTACACTATTTTTTTTTCCTAAAGCTTTGGTCAGGTGGAGGCCATTCGATTATTCTATCTTATTCTTTCTCTCTCTCTCATTATGACCTTAACATGTTTTTATTTAGACCATTCACAGACAACATAAAACTTTCTGAGAACGCTGTTACTAAAAGAAATGTGATGGTTGATCATGAAAGAGAAGGCTATATACTTAAGCCAACAAGACACATTAAATGGGGATTGGGACAAAAAATGGAATTGAAGCTTTTAAAACAACAAGCCAGACAATGCAGTGTCCGTTGCAAAAGGCCCATGATCATCCGACATTGAAGAAGTGAGAGAGAGAAATGTTATCTGACATTTTGTGCAGCTTTTGATGCTCTCCGCTCCGTCTACAATCTACTCTTGCATTGTGTTAACAGCAGGCTGTCTGTCTGTCTTCCTACCTACCACATATTTATCAAAATAGGCTATAATAAATAGGAATATGTAGGTAATTTAGCATGTCGCCCTGGCTGTGAGCTGCCCTGTTGTGTGCTGCCCGACTCCGGTAGTGCCATTCATGTTAAAATAGGCTAAAATGTCAAATAAATAAATAATAATAATACTCAAAAACTATTGTCTGTCACATCATAATGACGTCGACTTCGAAGATGTCTGTCAAAATTCGTTGATCTTCGATTATAAACTGGGTGGTTCGAGCCCTGAATGCTGATTGACTGACATACGTGGTATATCAGACCTTATACCATGGGTATGATAAAACATTAAAACACTTCTCTAATTACGTTGGTAACCAGTTTATAAAAGTGATATGTCACCTCGGGGGTTTGTGGTATATGGCCAATATACCACTGCTAAGGTGGAGTGTCCAGGCACTCTGCTTTGCGTTGTGCCTAAGAATAGCCCTTAGCTATGCATACTGTACAGTGCATTCATACTGTACAGCCTTATTCTAAAATTGATTCAATCGTTTTTTTCCCCTCATCAACCTATACACAATACCCCATAATGACAAATGAAAAACTGGTTTTCAGACATTTTTTCAAATGTATTAGAAATAGAAAATGAAGTATCACATTTACATAAGTATCCAGACCCTTTACTCAGTACTTTGTTGAAGCACCTTTGGCAGTGAGTCTTCTTGGGTATGATGCTACAAGCTTGGCACACATGTATTTGGGGAGCTTCTCCCATTCTTTTCTGGAGATCTTCTCAAGCTCTGTCAGGTTGGATGCACAGCTATTTTCAGGTCTCTCCAGAGATGTTAGATTGGGTTCAAGTCCGGGCTCTGGCTGGGCCACTCAAGGACATTCAGAGACTTGTCCCGAAGCCACTCCTGCGGTGTCATTGCTGTGTGCTTAGGGTTGTTGTCCTGTTGGAAGGTGAACCTTCGCCCAAGTCTGAGTTCCTGAGTGCTCGGGAGCAGGTTTTCATCAAGGATCTCTATGTACGTTGCTCCGTTCATCTTTCCTTCGATCCTGACTAATCTCCCAGTCCCTGCTACTGAAGAACATCCCCACAGCATGATGCTGCCACCACCATGCTTCACCGTAGTTATGGTGCCAGGTTTCCCACAGACGTGACGCATGGCATTCAGGCCAAAGAGTTAAATCTTGGTTTCATCAGACCAGAGAATCTTGTTTCTCATGGTCTCAGTCCTTTAGGTGCCTTTTGGCAGGCAAACTTCAAATGGGCTGTCATGTACTGTACCTTTTACTGAGGAGTGGCTTCCGCCTGGCCACTTTACCATAAAGGCCTGATTGGTGAAGTGCTGCAGAGATGGTTGTCCTTCTGGAAGGTTCTCCCATCTCCACAGAGGAACTCTAAAGCTCTGTCAGAATGACCATCGGGTTCTTGGTCACCTCCCTGACCAAGGCACTTCTCCCTCGATTGCTCAGTTTTGCCGGGCGGCCAGCTCTAGGAAGAGTCTTGATGTTTCCAAACTTCTTTCATTTAATAATGATGGAGACAACTGTGTTCTTGGGGACCTTCAATGCTGCAGAAATCTGTTGGTACCCTTCCTCAGATCTGTGCCTCGACACAATCCTGTTTTGGAGCTCTACGGACAATTGCTTCGACCTCATGACTTGGTTTTTGCTCTGTCATGCACTGTCAACTGTGGGACAGGTGTGTGCCTTTCCAAATCATGTCCAATCAATTGAATTTACCAATCAAGTTGTAGAAACATCTCAAGGATGATCAATGGAAACAGGATGCAGCTGAGCTCAATTTCGAGTTTCATAGCAAATGGTCTGAATACTTATGTAAATAAGGTATTTCTTTGTTATAAATTAATATAATAATATAAATATAATAATAATTTAATCTAAATAAAAAAACCTGTTTTCACTTTGTCATTATGGGGTATTGTGTAATTTCATCCATTTTAGAGTAAGGCTGTAATGTAACAAAATCAGGAAAAAGTCAAGGGGTCTGAATACATTCCAAATGCACTGTACCACACCCCCTCGGGTCCAACCTGCCCTACTGAACACAGCCCTGGTGTGTGGTGTATGACTGATAACACCATCACTCTCTCATCCATCTCTCTGTTTCTCTTTCTTTCCTCTTTCTCGCTCTCTCTCATTTCCTGTCTCCCCCCTCTCAGGCGTGGAATGTCCTGGCCTTGGATGGTAGTAACTGGCAGAAGATTGACCTGTTCAACTTCCAGACAGACATAGAGGTGAGAGGTCAGAGGTGAGGGATGTGTGTGAGGGGGTGAGGAAGGTGATCCTACATATACAGTGGGGAGAACAAGTATTTGATACACTGCCGATTTTGCAGGTTTTCCTACTTAAAAAGCATGTAGAGGTCTGTAATTTTTATCATAGGTACTCTTCAACTGTGAGTGACGGAATCTAAAACAAAAATACAGAAAATCACATTGTATGATTTTTAAGTAATTCATTTGCATTTTATTGCATGACATAAGTATTTGATACATCAGAAAAGCAGAACTTAATATTTGGTACAGAAACCTTTGTTTGCAATTACAGAGATCATACGTTTCCTGTAGTTCTCGACCAGGTTTGCACACACTGCAGCAGGGATTTTGGCCCACTCCTCCATACAGATCCTTCTGGTTTCGGGGCTGTCGCTGGGCAATACGGATTTTCAGCTCCCTCCAAAGATTTTCTACTGGGTTCAGGTCTGGAGACTGGCTAGGCCACTCCAGGACCTTGAGATGCTTCTTACGGAGCCACTCCTTAGTTGCCCTGGCTGTGTGTTTCGGGTCGTTGTCATGCTGGAAGACCCAGCCACGACCCATCTTCAATGCTCTTACTGAGGGAAGGAGGTTGTTGGCCAAGATCTCGCAATACATGGCCCCATCCATCCTCCCCTCAATACGGTGCAGTCGTCCTGTCACCTTTGCAGAAAAGCATCCCCAAAGAATGATGTTTCCACCTCCATGCTTCACGGTTGGGATGGTGTTCTTGGGGTTGTACTCACCCTTCTTCTTCCTCCAAACACGGTGAGTGGAGTTTAGACCAAAAAGCTCTATTTTTGTCTCATCAGACAACATGACCTTCTCCCATTCCTCCTCTGGATCATCCAGATGGTCTTTGGCAATCTTGAGACGGGCCTGGACATGCGCTGGCTTGAGCAGGGGGACCTTGCGTGCGCTGCAGGATTTTAATCCATGACGGCGTAGTGTGTTACTAATGGTTTTCTTTGAGACTGTGGTCCCAGCTCTCTTCAGGTCATTGACCAGGTCCTGCCGTGTAGTTCTGGGCTGATCCCTCACCTTCCTCATGATCATTGATGCCCCACGAGGTGAGATCTTGCATGGTGCCCCAGACCGAGGGAGATTGGCCGTCATCTTGAACTTCTTCCATTTTCTAATAATTGCGCCAACAGTTGTTGCTTTCTCACCAAGCTGCTTGCCTATTGTCCTGTAGCCCATCCCAGCCTTGTGCAGGTCTACAATTTTATCCCTGATGTCCTTACACAGCTCTCTGGTCTTGGCCATTGTGGAGAGGTTGGAGTCTGTTTGATTGAGTGTGTGGACAGGTGTCTTTTATACAGGTAACGAGTTCAAACAGGTGCAGTTAATACAGGTAATGAGTGGAGAACAGGAGGGCTTCTTAAAGAAAAACTAACAGGTCTGTGAGTGCCGGAATTCTTACTGGTTGGTAGGTGATCAAATACTTATGTCATGCAATAAAATGCAAATTAATTATTTAAAAATCATACAATGTGATTTTCTGGATTTTTGTTTTAGATTCCGTCTCTCACAGTTGAAGTGTACCTATGATAAAAATTACAGACCTCTACATGCTTTGTAAGTAGGAAAACCTGCAAAATCGGCAGTGTATCAAATACTTGTTCTCCCCACTGTACACATTCTAAAAGTGTATGCAGTTTGGATAAAAGTGCCACCTAAGTGGCATATATTATTATATTTAGCATGGTGTGTTTGTGTGTGTGTGTGTTATGAGGCTGCTCGCCCAGGGCTTAGTAATGTGTCAGTTGGCTTTCGTGAATGTCTGGTGACAACACTGATCCTCTCTATGAGTCAGTAAGGTCACACCAGTCTCTCTCTGTGTCGATCTCCCTCTCTCTGTCTCGATCCCCCGCTCTATCCATCGTTCTCTTTCGCTCTCTCTGTCTGTATTTATCTTGTATTGTATGTGTATGTTGAATTGTACCAATAAAGAATGGGTAAAATCACTAGGTAAGCCAGGGGGAATAAAATACTTATTACATCCTATGTGATAATTGCATTGTTTGCTCTATAACATTAATTCATATGCCTTGCCACCTTCATATACAGTTGAAGTCGGAAGTTTACATACACTTAGGTTGAAGTCATTAAAACTCATTTTTCAACCACTCCACAGATTTCATGTTAACAAACTATAGTTTCGGCCAGTCGGTTAGGACATTTACTTTGTGCATGACACAAGTAATTCTTCTAACAACTGTTTACAGACAGATTATTCCACTTATAATTCACAATTTCACAATTCCAGTGGGTCAGAAGTTTACATACACTAAGTTGACTGTGCCTTTAAACAGCTTGGAAAATTCCAGAAAATTATGTCATGGCTTTAGAAGCTTCTGACATAATTTGAGTCAATTGGAGTGCACCTGTGGATGTATTTCAAGGCCTACCTTCAAACTCAGTGCCTCTTTGCTCGACATCATGGGAAAATCAAAATAAATCAGCCAACACCTCAGAAAAAGAATTGTAGACCTCCACAATTCTGGTTCATCCTTGGGAGCAATTTCCAAACGGCTGAAGGTACCACGTTCATTTGTACAAACAATAGTACTCAAGTATAAACACCATGGGACCACACAGCCGTCATACCGCTCAGGAAGGAGACGCGTTCTGTCTCCTAGAGATGAACGTACTTTAGTGCGAAAAGTGCAAATCAATCCCAGAACAACAGCAAAGGACCTTGTGAAGATGCTGGAGGAAACAGGTACAAAAGTATCTATATCCACAGTAAAACTAGTCCTATATCGACATAACCTGAATGGCCGATCAGCAAGGAAGAAGCCACTGCTCCAAAACCACAATAAAAAAAGCCAGACTATAGTGTGCAACTGCACATGGGGACGAAGATCGTACTTTTTGGAGAAATGTCCTCTGGTCTGATGAAACAAAAATAGAACTGTTTGGTCATAATGATCATCGTTATGTTTGGAGGAAAAAGGGGGAGGCTTGCAAGCCGAAGAACACCATGCCAACCGTGAAGCACAGGGGTGGCAGCATCATGTTGTGGGGGTGCTTTGCTGCAGGAGGGACTGGTGCACTTCACAAAATAGATGGCATCATGAGGAAGGAAAATTATGTGGATATATTGAAGCAACATCTCAAGATGTCAGGAAGTTAAAGCTTGCTTGCAAATGGACAATGACCCCAAGCATACTTCCAAAGTTGTGGCAAAATGGCTTAAGGACAACAAAGTCAAGGTATTGGAGTGGCCATCACAAAGCCCTGACTTCAATCCTATAGAACATTTGTGGGCAGAACTGAAAAAGTGTGTGCGAGCAAGGAGGCCGACAAACCTGACTCAGTTACACCAGTTCTGTCAGGAGGAATGGGCCAAACTTCCCCCAACTTATTGTGGGAAGCTTGTGGAAGGCTACCAGAAACGTTTGATCCAAGTTAAACAATTTAAAAGCAATGCTACCAAATACTAATTGAGTGTATGTAAACTTCTGACTCACTGGGAATGTGATGAAATAAATAAAATCTGAAATAAATAATTCTCTCTACTATTATTCTGACATTTCACATTCTTAACATAAAGTGGTAATCCTAACTGACCTAAAACAGGGATGTTTTACTAGGATTATACTAGGATTATATCAGGAATTGTGAAAAACTGAGTTTAAATGTATTTGGCTAAGGTGTATGTAAACGTCTGACTGCAACTGTATATACAGTACCAGTCAAAAGTTTGGACACCTACTCATTTAAGGGTTTTTCTTTATTTTTACTATTTTCTACATTGTAGAATACAAATGTAGACATCAAAACTATGACATAACACATATGGAATTATGTAGTAACCAAAAAATTGTTAAGCAACTCTAAATATATTTTATTCTTCAAAGTAGCCACCCTTTGCCATTCTCTCAACCAGCTTCACCTGGAATGTTTTCCAACTGTCTTAAAGGAGTTTCCACATGCTGTGCACTTGTTGGCTGCTTTTCCTTCACTCTGCGGTCCAACTCATCCCAAACCATCTCAATTGGGTTGAGGTCGGGTGATTGTGGAGGCCAGGTCATCTAATGCTCGCACTCCCATCATTCTCCTTCTTGGTCAAATAGCCTTACACAGCCTGGAGGTGTGTTGGGTCATTGTCCTGTTGAAAACAAATGATAGTCCCACTAAGCGCAAACCAGATGGGATGGTGTATCGTTGCAGAATGCTTTGGTAGCCATGCTGGTTAAGTGTGCATTGAATTCTAAAGAAGTCACAGACCGTGTCACCAGCAAAGCAGCCCCACACCATCACACCTCCTCCATGCTTCACGGTGGGAACCACACATGCGGAATTCATCTTTCACCTACTCTGCATCTCACAAAGACACAGCGGTTCTAACCAAAAATCAAAAATTTGGACTCATCAGACCAAAGGACAGATTTCCACTGGTCTAATATCCATTGCTCGTGTTTCTTTGCCCAAGCAAGTCTCTTTACCTTATTGGTGTCCTTTAGTAGGGGTTTCTTTGCAGCAATTCGATCATGAAGGCCTGATAATCGCAGTCTCCTCTGAACAGTTGATGTTGAGATGTGTCTGTTACTTGAACTCTGCGAAGCAATTTCTGAGGCTGGTAACTCTAATGAACTTATCCTCTGCAGCAGAGGTAACTCTGGGTCTTCATTTCCTGTGGCGGACTTCATGAGAGCCAGTTTAATCATAGCGCTGGATGGTTTTTGTGACTGCACTTGAAGAAACTTTCAAAGTTCTTGACATTTTCCGTATTGACTGACCTTCATGTCTTAAAGTAATGATGGGCTGTCGTTTCTTTTTGCTTATTGGAGCTGTTCTTGCCATAATATGGCATTTTACCAAATAGGGCTATCTTTTGTATACAACCCCTACCACAACACAACTGATTGGCTCGAATGCATTAAGAAGGAAATAAATTCCACAAATTAACTTTTTACAAGGCACACCTGTTAATTGAAATGCATTCCAGGTGACTACCTCATGAAGCTGGTTGAGAGAATGCCAAGCGTGTGCAAAGTTGTCTCAAATATTGTGTTTACTTTTTATGATTCCTTAGGTGATATTTCATAGTTTTGACCACCCTTTGCCTTGATGACAGCTTTGCACACTCTTGTCACTCTCAACCAGCTTCACCTGGATTGCTTTTCCTTCATACTTGAAGGAGTTTCCACATATGCTGAGCACTTGTTGGCTGCTTTTCCTTCACTGTGGTCCGACTCATCCCAAACCATCTAAATTTGGTTGAGGTTGGAACCAAAAGTCTCAAATTTGGACTCCAGACCAAAGGACAAAATTCCACCAGTCTAATGTCCATTGCTCGTGTTTCTTGGCCCAAGCAAGTCTCTTCTTATTATTGGTGTCCTTTGGTAGTGGTTTCTTTGCAGCAATTCGACCATGAAGACCTGATTCACACAGTCTCCTCTGAACAGTTGATGTTGAGATGTGTCTGTTACTTGAACTCTGTGAAGCATTTATTTGTGCTGCAATCTGAGGCTGGTAACTCTAATGAACTTATCCTCTGCAGCAGAGGTATTTCTGGGTCTTCATTTCCTGTGGCGGTCCTCATGAAGCTGGTTGAGAGAATGCCAAGAGTGTGCAAAGCTGTCACCAAGGCAAAGGGTGGCAATTTGAAGAGTCTCTCAAATATAAAATATATTTTGATTTGTTTAAAACTTTTTTGGTTACTACATGATTCCATATGTGTTATGTCATAGTTTTGATGTCTTCACTTTTATTCTACAATGTAAAAAAATAGTGCAAATAAAGAAAAGCCCTTGAATGAGTAATATTCCAAACTTTTGACCGGGGGTGCATATCTATATTATTTACTGGTTCATTTATTTGGGGAAGCCTTGGCATCCATGAGTATACGCCACCAGGCCCGCCCATAGAGATGTCTGGGCCCCTGAAAAGGTCCAGTGAATGGGCCCACCCAAAATCGTCTTTACTCATATCAACGCATGCGCTTGCTCTCTCTCCTACATAAAACATATACATGTAAACTGAGAGAGACTTAATAAGTAATGGGAGCAACATTATAGAAAAACAAATCTATTTTTCTATAGATACATAAAGTTTGATAAATATAACTGAGAGGCCTTAACAACCTGTGTGGCGCCGGGCCAGACACACACAAACATAAAATAACTCTTTGACACACAGAAATCTGCTACACTTACACCACACAATTCTTAGTATAAAATGCAATTTACCTGGCTTCATCTTTGCCTATTATACAGCCATCTTCCTTGTCTTTCTGGATGCAAAGTCTTTTATAATGTATTTGAAGTCAATCTGTTTAGCCATTTCACACTCAATGGCAAGTATTGCCAGGTTATTGAGCCTCTCCTGGCTCAATGTGGAGCGCATGTAATTGTTTATGATTTTGAGTTTACTGAAGGACCTTTCTCCTCCTGCCACAGTTACAGGTAAAGTGCTAAATTTTCTTCAGTGCAGTGGAAATGTCACCATAAATGCTCTCAAGCTTCATGTCATGAATCCTGTTAAGCAACTCCATGGGTGTTTATGTTCCTGAGAATGTGGCACTGTGTATTCTTTTCAGATGGAGCATTTGTTTTTCCAAATCTTCAGATAGATCTTTGGGATATTTTGTTATCAAATCTCTACAAGATGACTTAATATCCTCCTCACCCAACTGCTGGAACTTGAGTATTCCCAGTACAATGATTTTTGTACATTCGCTAAAAAACAGCCAGTCTCGTTTCACCTTCTCACGTCCGTTTGCTGCTTTAGAGTGTGACAAATATGCTGGGAAAGGCTTGTCTTCAGAATCTTTTGCGGACATACTTTTTATCAAAGTAGTGCTGTCAACCCCTGCCAATTCTCTAACAATGTTCTCTCTCTCTACACTTGACATTTTCCCGGGTCAATGTAGCTCCCTGGGTCGATGACACTTGCGCAGGCTTTCCCTTTATGTCCAGCAACCTGTGATTTGGGTTATCATTATACATTATTGCTGTCCACAAAAGTCGCTGTGGGTTTAAATCCTGGTGTCGGGCAATGCAGAGCATATGCTCTTTCTCAGTGCCTGCTTTACTCAAACTAGCTACCTCTTGGCTAACATTAGCCTCATGGCTACTGCTTGTCTCTGCAGCCTGGCTGGGGGCAGCTTTCGGAGCTGACTGAAAAAATGTATGAATTACATTTATTTTGGGGTTTAATGCACTTGCTAGCTCCCTCCTTTTTTCTCTTTTCTTTTCTGACATCCCGATTTATGAACAGGTCCTGGCATAGCAACGAAATGTACTCTGACATTAGCTAGTATTAGCTTAGATCAATAAGCTAAACAAAAAATGACTCATACCAATTTCAGGAGAGAGGGGAAGGGGGTCATTATGAAACAGGATACATTTTACTAAAGCAACAATACAATGTTTATTTTTGCTCTTTTTATTAAGTAATGGTGAGTATTTTAGTTCAAAATAAAATTGGTTATTTCTTAAAATATTTAGGATGAACATGATTATTGCTGACAACCATCGGCCGCGGCTGGGCCCCAGAAAGCTTTCCCCCCTTTCCCCCCTTATGGGCGGCCCTGCACGCCACTGACTTTTCCTCCTCCTCCTCTCTCTCTCTCCAGGGTAGAGTAGTGGAGAACATCTCCAAGCGATGTGGAGGCTTCCTGAGGCAGCTGAGCCTGAGGGGTTGTCTCAGTGTGGGAGACGCATCTATGAAGTGAGTCCGTCTTTATAGGGCCTCTTATACTCTTAGTACAAACAATGTTGCGTTCAGTTCACATTTTCAACTTGGAATGTTATTTAGCTCCCTTATTCAGTTACTAGGTAGTGGGCCGGATTTGTTCAGATGGGACCTCATGGGGCCCGATAATGTTTTGCTAAAATCAATTTGACTCTACACATGGTTATTTAGACTGCTGGCGGATTTATTTGAAATCATTCAAGAAGGCCTACAGATACCAGTCAATGCATTGTTGGCACATTAAAAAAACACTGCAGTATTACATGAAGCAATCAGAAAAATACAGGTTGAACAGAAAGCCTTTTTCTATGCAACATTGACAAGAATACATTTCAAGTACAGATGAGAGAAGTGCAACAAATTGCCAATTAATTATAAGTGCCATAGAAATCATGTTTTCTATTAATGTTAACTATTAATAATTACATATTATGTTTGAATATCTGTGTTATTTATTGATTATACATTTGAAAGAATGCAGGTTATTGTTATTAAACACAAAATGTCGGTCCAGAATAGCTGAACAAATCAATCAGAATAGCTGAACAAATCAATCAGAATAGCTGAACAAATCAATCAGAATAGCTGAACAAATCAATCAGAATAGCTGAACAAATCAATCAGAATAGCTGTACCAATCAATAAGAATGAACTACAGAAATTGCGTGTGAAAACACCAAATGTTAAATAGCAATAGAGAATGCAATAAATGTCTTAACTTTGCCTTTTAGCTGACTGTTCAAATCTCCGGCAAGTTCCCCGATTCTCTCTGCCACAGTATTTATCGACAAGCTAATGTTAGCTAAAGCTTGTCGTTTCTCAGGGCACACCAGCTCAGCTGCCTTTAGCATGCAGGTTTTCACAAATTCTCCCTCTGAGAACGGTTTGGATGCTGCAGCGATTTCACTGGCAATGATATAGCTGGCTTTAACTGCTCCATCATGTGTCTCTCTACATTTGGAATATACAGATTGTTGTTTTTTTAGAGATGATGCTAGCTCATTCACCTTTTCGGTTGGCAGTTGCCCAGTGTACTTGTCATATTTTTCTGCGTGGGTCTCAGTGTCGTTTGATGTTATACTCCTTTACTACAGACACTTTTTGTGAGCAATTAAGGCATATAGGTTTGCCATGCAGCTCCCAGAAGAAAAACTGCTCTTTCCATTTTTCTTGGAATACCCTACATTCCGTGTCAACCTTTCTCTTTTTCAATATCATTTTTTGCTAAGAGAGCTTAACCGTTAAGATAAAAAGCCACGTCACGTGATTGTCAGCGCAGAACTTGCGGTTTTTACTACCTGCGGATAGATAGTAGTGCAAGCTTTAATTAACGTATAAAATTCGATTTGTTTACAATCTATGATCATATCATAGAAACCTATTACTTTACTCACATAGTTGATAATAACTGTATGCAAACGTGTTGCCTTTGTTTTTTAACCCATAACATCTCGGGACGGATGAAACCTGCTGGCGGGCCGGATCTGGCCCGCGGGCCGTATCTCTGACATCACTGCTCTATGATTTGATTTTCTATGATGACTGTGGTATTTGTCACCTGTCAGGACGTTTTCCCAGAACTGCCGTAACATTGAGATGTTGAACCTGAACGGCTGCACTAAGATCACAGACAGCACCTGTCTCAGCCTCTCCAAGTTCTGCTGCAAACTCAAACAGCTGGACCTCACCTCCTGTGTGTCTGTTACCAACCACTCCCTCAAAGCTCTCAGGTAAGTGTCTGAAATGGCTCACCATCTAGTGCACTACTTTTGGCCAAGGGTTGCAGTTTATTTAATGGTACAGAAATGACAAGTTATTTACTGTAAGGGTAAAATGGTAATTGCATAGTAATCACCAATAAATTACATGTTTGTTTCTTTGGGATTAATTTAGTACCACAAATTACACATTGTTACCATATAATTTCTAATAAATACCAGGTAAATAAATCCCAGTTAAAACAGTAACGTGCAGTGTAATACATCCAAATATACTGAACAAAAATATAAACGCAACCACCACCTACTGGGGAGCCAGAGCCAGCGAATCAGAATTAGTTTTTCCCAACAAAAGGGCTTTATTACAGACATAAATACTCCACAGTTTCATCAGCTGTCCGGGTGGCTGGTCTCAGACGATCCCGCAGGTGAACAAGCCGGATGTGGAGGTCCTGAGCTGGTGTGGTCTGCGGTTGTCAGGCCGGTTGGACATTCCTGCAGTCAGCATGCCAATTGCACGCTCAGAACTTGAGACATCTGTGGCATTTCGTTGTGTGACAACTGCACATTTTAGAGTGGTCTGTGAATGGATTTATCTTGGCAAAGAAGAAATGCTCACAAACAGGGATGTAAATACATTTGTACACAAAACTGGGATCATTTATTTTAGCTCATGAAACATGGGACCAACACTTTACATATATTTTTGTTCAGTATAGTTAGAAATCAGGGTGTGTATCAGTAGAGGCTGCTGAGGGGAGGATGGCTCATAATAATGTCTGGCTCCGTTGCAGCCATTATAATGAGCCATCCTCCCCTCAGCAGCCTCCACTGGTGTGTGTGTGTGTGTGTGTGTGTGTGTGTGTGTGTGTGTGTGTGTGTGTGTGTGTATATATGTGTCTCCCCTTTAGTGATGGCTGTCGTATGTTGGAGGTGTTGAACCTGTCGTGGTGTGACCAGATCACCAGAGATGGCATCGAGGCTCTGGCCCGGGGCTGTAACAACCTACGAGCCCTGTTCCTACGCGGTTGCACTCAGGTACATACATATACATACATACATACACACACACACACACACACACACACACACGTATTGATTATCAGTAGTGATTGGTTTCTCTGTGCTGTGTTTTCTACAGTTGGAGGACGGAGCACTGAAACACCTCCAGAAACACTGTCCTGAACTAACCACTATCAACATGCAGTCCTGCTCAGTGAGAGAGAGAGTGTGAGAGAGAGAGTGTGAGAGAGAGAGTGTGTGAGAGAGAGAGTGTGAGAGAGAGAGAGTGTGAGAGAGAGAGAGTGTGAGAGAGAGAGTGTGAGAGAGAGAGTGTGAGAGAGAGAGTGTGAGAGAGAGTGAGTGGTGGCTGCATCATGTTATGGGTATGTTTGTCATCGGCAAGTACTAGGGATATTTCTAGGATAAAAATAAACGGAATAGAGCGACGCACAGACAAAGTCTTAGAGGAAAACCTGGTTCAGTCTGCTTTCCAACAGACACTAGGAGAAAAATGTACCTTTCAGAAGGACGATAACAAGGCCAAATATACACTGGAGTTGCCTAACAAGACGACATTGAACGTTCCGGAGTGGCCTAGTTTCAGTTTTGACTTAAATTGTCTCGAAAGTCTATGACAAGACTTGAAAATGTCTGTCTAGCAATGATCAACAACCAACTTGACAGAGCTTGAAGAATTTTTTAAAGAATAATGTGCAAATGTTGTACAATGCAGATATGCAAAACTCTTAAACTTACCCAGAAAGACTGTAATCGCTGCCAAAGGGGATTCTAACATGTATTGACTCAGGGGGTTGAATACTGGTAATCAAGACATTAGAGTATTTTTCAACAAAAAATGAATTAAATCCAACATAACAAAACATGGAAGTCGAGGGGTGTGAATACTTTCTGAAAGCCCTGTACGTGATTACGTGTGTAATGTGTGTGCTTGCTTTTGTGTGTGCATGCGTAGTAAGAGAGAAGGAGAGCGCATGTGCGTAATGTGTGTGTGTGTGTGTGTGTGTTAACAGCAGATAACCGATGATGGTTTGGTCAGTCTGTGTCGGGGGTGCCACAAGCTGCAGATCCTGTGCATCTCTGGCTGCAGTAACATTACAGACGCCTCTCTCACTGCTCTGGGTCTCAACTGCCCCCGACTCAAGTAAGAAATGGGAAATGTATCCCTTTCTTGTAATTGTGGATTAGGTCTACTGATAAACACCCCATACATACACTAAACCAGTGTATAACCAATGCTTGGGTGTGTTTGTCAGGATCTTGGAGGCTGCGCGATGTTCACAGGTTACAGACGCTGGGTTTACTGTACTGGCCAGGGTAAGTGCCTCTCTCTCTCTCTCTCTCTGTCTCCTCTCTTTCTCCTTCTTCACTTTTATTCTGTATTGATGTGTGTGTTTCGAACCCTGAAATGCTGACCTGATGTGCCTTTTGTTTCAACAGAATTGTCATGAGATGGAAAAAATGGATTTAGAAGAATGTATTTTGGTAAGATTTCATGAGGTTAATTTCTCATAGACTCAATCTACAGTTGCATTCAATCAGATATTGATTGAGCCTGTCTGATTATATGTACTATAGTGCCACAAAAAGTATGTGAACCCTTTGGAATTACCTGGATTTCTGTCACAACAATAGATAAACACAGTCTGCTTAAACTAATAACATTCACAGTGCAGGGTGGGAAAAGTATGTGAACCCTTGGATTTAATAACTGTTTTTCCCTCCTTTGGCAGCAATAACCTCAACCAACCAATAACCTGACTTGCCTAGTTAAATAAAGGTTAAATACATACGAATTGAAAAACTTTTTCTGTAGTTACGGATCAGACCTGCACAACGGTCAGAAGGAATTTTGGACCATTCCTCTTTACAAAACTGTTTCAGTTCAGCAATATTCTTGGGATGTCTGGTGTGAACCACTCTTTTGAGGTCTTGCCACAGCATTGCAATCAGGTTGAGGTCAGGACTCTGACTGGGCAACTCCAGAAAGTGTATTTTCTGCTGTTGAAGCCATTCTGTTGTTAATTTACTTCTGTGTTTTGGGTTGTTGTCCTGTTGCATCACCCAACTTCTGTTGAGCTTCAATTGGCGGACAGATAGCCTTACATTCTTCTGCAAAATGTCTTGATAAACTCGGGAATTCATCTTTCCGTCGACGATAGCAAGCTGTCCAGGCCCTGAGGCAGCAAAGCAGCCCCAAACCATGATGCTCCCTCCACCATACTTTACAGTTGGGATGAGGTTTTGATGTTGGTGTGCTGTGCCTTTTGTTCTCCATATTTTGCCAGTAGCGTTGTGGAACATCCAGGTGCTCTTTTGCGAACTTCAGACGTGTTTTTTTTGGACAGCAGTGGCTTCTTCCGTGGTGTCCTCCGATGAACACTATTCTTGTTTAGTGTTTTACGTATCGTAGACTCGTCAACAGAGATGTTAGCATGTTCCAAAGATTTCTGTAAGTCTTTAGCTGACACTTTAGGATTCTTCTTAACCTCATTGAGCATTCTGCGCTGTGCTCTTGCAGTAATCTTTGCAGGACGGCCACTCTTAGGGAGAGTAGCAACAGTGCTGAACTTTCTCCATTTCTAGACAATTTGTCTTACCGTGGACTGATGAACAAGGCTTTTAGAGATACTTTTGTATCCCTTTCCAGCTTTATGCAAGTCAACAATTAATCTTAGGTTTTCTGAGATCTCTTTTCGTTCGAGGCATTGTTCACATCAGGCAATGCTTCTTGTGAATAAGAAACTCAAATTTTGTGATTTTTTATTTTGTTATAGGGCAGGGCAGCTCTAACCAACATCTCCAATCTGGTCTCATTGATTGGACTCCAGGTTAGATGACTCCTGTCTCCAATTAGCTTTTGGAGAAATCATTAGCCTAGGGGTTCACTTTTTCCAACCTACACTGTGAATGTTTAAATTATGTATTCAATATAGACAAAAAAAAATACAATAATTTGTGTGTTATTAGTTTAAGCACACTGTATTGTTGTGACTTAGATGAAGATCAGATCAAATTGTATGACCAATTTATGCACAAATCCAAGTAATTCCAAAGGGTTCACATACTTTTTCTTGCCACTGTATATCTGGGTTTGATTGAGTCTGTCTCCTCTCACAGGTGACTGACAACACCCTAGTCCAGCTCGCTATTCACTGCCCTCGCCTGCAAGCACTGGTACTTATTGGTGTGTGTATGTGTGTGTGTGTCTTCATTCATAACTCCCCCTCTCAAAGTGTGTGTGTTTGTGTGTATGTGCACATTACAGTATGTAATATAGTTTCTACTGTCTATCCTCTCCACCAGTCTCTCTCCCACTGTGAGTTGATAACAGACGATGGTATCAGGGCGCTGAGCAGCAGTGTGTGTGGACAGGAGCGCCTCACAGTGGTGGAGTTAGATAACTGCCCTCTGATCACAGACGTGACTCTGGAGCACCTGAAGAACTGCCACCGTCTGGAGAGGATAGAACTCTACGACTGCCAGCAGGTCACCAGGGCCGGCATCAAGCGCATACGGGTCAGTCATCACCATCACTCTCTTACTGCACTACATTTCTCAAGCTGCATCACTGTGGCTGTAATGTCAAAGATCCTGCATGGCCTGGTGGGAGTTGTAGTTTGCTGAGGCTGATGTTGCTCCTATGGAAATAATAGAATTATCTGCAACATTACAGGCTGTCATATTAAATACATGGGAGAATATACCACAGTGTGAAATATTGTTGGATGTGTATGCTACATTGGGAATGACGTTGCTCCTCCATCTCCTTACAGGCTCATCTACCAGAGATAAAGGTCCACGCCTACTTTGCCCCGGTGACACCCCCTCCTTCAGTGCACGGAGGGGGGCAGAGGCTGTGTCGCTGCTGCATCATCCTCTGACAGTGGAGGGCCAGGGGGGGTCAGCTCTGCCTGCAGGTCCTACTGCTGTGATCCCCCCACAACTACAACACAACACCCTGAACCCCACCATGATTATAGTACAACACCACACCCTGAACCCGACCATGACTACACCACAACACAACATCCTGGACCCCAACATGACTACACCACAACACAACACCCTGAACCCCACGATGACTACACCACAACACCCTGAACCCCACCATGACTACACCACAACACCCTGAACCCCACCATGACTACAACACAACACCCTGAACCCCACTATGACAACAACACAACACAACACCCTGGACCCCACCATAACTACAACACAACACAACACCCTGAACCCCACTGTGACTACACAACACCCTGAACCCCACCGTGACTACAACACAACACCCTGAACCCCACCATGACTACACCACAACACCCTGAACCCCACCATGACTACAACACCCTGAACCCCACCATGACTACAACACCCTAAACCCCACCATGACTACAACACAACACCCTGGACCCCACCACGACTACACCACCATATCAACACCCTGGACCCTATAATCACATGGTCTTGTTCAGTAGGCAGTAAACAGAAGAAGGTTATTAAAAAATGAGAGGTTCTGAACTTTTCCAATGATAAACAAAAAAATATATAATTCTGTGGCTAAATATTTTTCTACAGTCTGACTTCATGAACACGACCCTGCTCAACACCCTGAGCAGGGTCGTGAGGGGACTACAACCCACAAAATGGTGGACAGTGTTATTCAGGAAGATGCAATGGTACAGAACGTGCACATAGTTGTGTAGAACAGATGTGATGACAAGCATTGGTAATCGTGTCAACTCCATAGGTTACATTTCTATCTGCAAGGTTTCGACAGTCTTTACCTTCTAACCACACCCCTGGAAAACACATCACTCTGGGTGGAACTTCATCTCAACCAATCACACGCCTCCTTTGTGTGACCGTGCTGTAAGTCAACCTGCTTCGACCAATGGACACCCAGCTCTGTGGACGCCAAAAGGAGGATTCTGGAAAGTGTAGTGATTCTGGGTGTGAGCAGAGAGGATGCTGGGATAGCCCTCTGTGACACAGGTCTACGGAGGGGACACCACTAAACCCTGCCTATCCAGAAGTACAAAACCGGAAGTACAAAACTGAACATTTTATGTTTTTTCTGAGAACTTTCCGTTTGAGACTCAGTTTTTGTTTGTAAAGAGAATGTTTTGCAATGATGGCAAAAAAAGAATTACAATATGGCAACTCACCTTCGGATTGGAGTTGTCCAGTAACAAATTGTTATTTTTATTTTCCCTCTTTCTTTCAGTGCTTATTGTAATTGTCCATGCTTGTCTATCCAGAGAGGGAGATTAGATCTGTGTATCTCTCCTTTTGAAAAAAAATGAAAGCAAACTGTTACTGTTGGACAGAAATGGACTGTCTCTGTCAGAAGCACAGCATCTGATGGCATCAGGTTGTTTTTGTATGCTACATCACTGGAACATGTGTACTCAGGGCCTCCTGTGCACTGTGTGACTTTGGAACACACAGGCCTGGTTCCAAGCTGACCACTAGCCCCTTCACCACTGAGCAACTCCTGAGTCCCCCTCAAAGAAATGAAACCTTGAGGTTTGAGCCTAAGTGACGATCATGCGTCTTAAAAAAAAATTCTGGAGCAGTGGAAACAAGCAACATGGCAGATACTTCACACAGTCTACAAGATGGAGATCGAGGGCAAGGTAGAGCTAGTTTACTGTTAATTACACTGTAGTTTCAGATGTTCAAGGGAGAGTAAAGAAGTGGTTACCAGAAGTGGGCCTTGAGGTCTGGGGCTAATGGAAGGAGGTCAGGGCTAGAGATCAATTTGAGGGCAAGGAACAGCTATTTTACTGCTATGTTGCCTACCATGTGCTTTCAGGTGTTCTGGGGCTAAGGGAAGGGGTCAGGGCTAGGGCCAGCGGTGGGTTTGGGACAAGACCTGTCTGTGTGTAGAGTCTCAGACAGACGGGTGTATAGTATATCATATGGATGTTTGACTCAGATGCTGCTGGTGCTGGGTTGTAAAGCTGACTGACCTCCAGGGTTGGGGTCAATTCCTTTTTGAAAATGGAATTGATCCTAACCCTGCTGACCTCACTGCATGGCAGTGATACTAACAGCCTCTCTTTGACAGATGGTCTAACAGGAGTTTTATGTTGAAGAAAATAATTAAATAATGAATAAATAAATATAACATAAATAAAAGTAACTGATAGTAAACGTGCTCTGACTGTCTCTACAGTAGAATTTGTTCAAATATATGTTCTGAGCAGCGCTGTGTGTGTGTGTGTGTGCCCGCGCGAAATCCTCACACTCACCAGCAGACGTCGCTGGAGAGCCATGAAGATTGATCAATGGTTGAGATGCACTCCAAATCTGGACCCCATCAACAATATCTTATATCTTCTTCATGTTCAGGTCATTTTACTTTGAGAAAATATATTAAAATACAACTATGATTATTTTAATCCAGGCTGCAATAAGGATCAAATGTATTCAAACCTCCAACGTCCATATATTTCCTTTTAAAATTAGGGTATGGTTTAAATGCTTTACCAATAAGTGGAACAATTATCAACTGTAAAATTATTACTTTAAGGATATACCTATGGGATAGACCTACCACAATCTGACCATCTCTAGGAATTAGCCCTTAGCAGCACTAATATTACCGCAGTTTGCACATTCAGTGGATGGGTTATTTAGCTTGCGCTAGCATGGAGCATATTGAAAATATGTTTTACTTTCCTTCACAAATTAGATTAACTATTCAACTTTTATAAAGCTATTCTTATTTTTCGGTTCTGTACAGATATTGCAGTAAATTCGTAATGTCTTCTCGTTTATGAATAAGTAACGGGGCTGGGGATTTTCCGTCAGGCAGTAAACTGGATAGTTGTGCGCAGTGGCGAAAAAGCAAGGTTGCCAGGTTGGAAAAAATGTACATATGGGTCAGAACGTGAGGACCTAGGTATCGATGTGGGGGAGTTGGAAGGAATGGGAGATGTATGTTTTTAAGGTTGGATGTGTTCAATAAAGTAACAAGTGCTGTAAGGGGAAAAATTGCTAGGACGGTTTAACTTAAATTGCCTCTTGTGCAACTCAAATCTGTATGATAGTTGCAGTGGATGTACTGTGTGTGTGTGTATGTGCTCAAGTCTCTTTTGCATGACAAGACTGTTAACCCGGTGACCTAAAGCCTAGGGAAATAAAACCTAATGCTGCTTGGCTGTACAAATGCAATTCAAGCCAATGTATGCCCCTTGATTTTTTAATAATATTGTATAATATTGAATGAGCCATTGGTTGCGTTTTTGTTGCCATATTAGACAATAGGCTACAACAATAATTTTAAATATTTAATTATAAACGTAAAACTCCTTGACCACAACAGTATACTACTTAACATACACCATATGTACAAAAGTGTTTTTGGGTATTTCAATCACACCCGTTGGTGACAGGTGTATAAAATCGAGCACACAGCCATGCAATCTCCATAGACAAACATTGGCAGTAGAATGGCCTTACTGAAGAGCTCAGTGACTTTCAACGTACGGTGGCACAGTCATAGGATGCCACCTTTCCAACAAGTCAGTTTGGCTAGAGCTGCCCTGACCAACTCTAACAGATGTTATTGTGAAGTGGAAACATCTAGGAGCAACAACTGCTCAGCCGTGAAGTGGTAGGCCATAAAAGCTCAGAACGGGATCGCTGAGTGCTGTAGCGCCTAAAAATCGTCTGTCCTCGGTTGCGACACTCATTACCGTCTGCTGGAGTGAGCTCGCCACTATTGGATTCTGGAGCAGTGGAAACGTGTTCTCTGGAGTGACGAATCACGCTACACCTTCTGGCAGTCCAAAGGACAAATCTGGGTTTGGCGGGGCGGATGCCAGGAGAACGCTACCTGCCCCAATGCATAGTGCCAACTGTAAAGTTTGGTGGAGGAGGAATAATGGTCTGGGGCTGTTTTTCATGGTTCGGGCTAGGCCTCTTGTGGAAGGCCTTTCCTGTTTCAGCATGACGATGCCCCCGTGCACAAAGCGAGGTCCATGCAGAAATGGTTTGTCGAGATTGGTGTGGAAGAACCTGACTGGCCTGCATAGAGCCCTGACCTCAACTCCATCGAACACCTTTGGGATGAATTGGAATGCCGACTGCAAGATAGGCCTAATCGCCCAACATCAGTGCCCGACCTCACTAATGCTCTTGTGGCTGAATGGAAGCAAGTTACCGGAGCAATGTTCCAACATCTAGTGGGAAGCCTTCCCAGAGGAGTGGGGGCTGTTATAGCATCAAAGGAGGCACCAACTCCATATTAATGCCCATGATTTTGGAATGAGATGTTCGTTATGTAGTGTATGTAAGGTAGCTACTGCATGTGCACATTTTCCAGACTGCACCTGAGTTAGCCCTTGGTCATGACTCTCAGCTCCATCACATTACACATAGGTCATTGGAAGAAGGCGTGTCTGTAGGGGGGAGTTCTGTTAAGAGCCGCATGTCGGCGAAAAATATTAAATTGATACACACCTTGATAGTTTAACAGGTTCAAACAGCGTACACTAAGTGTGTATTTTGCATTAGTGAAATTATTTTGATGTACTATAGTAAAGTAGAAGGATTTATGTTTATATAACCGTACCGCAATTGAGAAACAATTCACGTTTAGATGGAGTATTTGGCTGTTTTTGCTTCCAGAGCTAATTCGCCCTTTACACGGTCCTTGGACTAAGTGACATTAGGCCCCATAAATCCAAAATTGGGCTACACCGGAGTATGACATTTACATTTTATTTATAGGGAACATCTGAGTAAACAGCTTAAAATATTAATCATGTTCATGTAACACGTAGAAATGTGTTTTAATGTACAGTAGTTGTTATTTAAGTAAACGGAGTAATGTTGCTAGATAATCAATTCCTGGCAACCCTGCGAAGGACCCCATCGGCCTTCGTCGGCTGCGCCTACTAGTAAACTGCAGTCACCGGCTTGGCGCTGGCTTTCAGCGGGGGAGGGTTCAGCTAGACAGTTTAGTAGGGGCGATTATTCCCGGATTAAAAGTAGGCAGGAACTGCGGGAGGAAAGCGGAGAGCCTGCCCTCGAAGTTTTGGCGCAACTTTATTTTCAAGGGTTCGACAACACATCTCCCTGGAGAGATTTTTCAGCTCATGGAATACAAAAACGAAGCGAAGCTAGGCGGCAGGCCTGTGGCCAACTAGCTACCTAACTGTTAGTTTAGCTAACGTTGCTTTCTTCACATAGCTAGCTCGCTATCCACTAGGTGTTGCCACCGTGCGTGACTAACTTCGTTAGCTTAGCTATCTTTATTGTGTTGTGGGTTGATACACCCAGTTAATTCTACTGCAAATTTGTAATATTTTTTCAAAACTTTTAGAAAGTTATTGTTAAGTAGTTATCCGAGAGAAATATTCTCTGCTATCCTTCGCTGAAATCAAAGTTGAGCATTGTGTGTTTTGGACAGTGATTGCGCTAGCCAAGCTAATTTGACAGGCGTTGTGTTGTTGATCAAACGTCAAATAGCGGTCACCCAAGCGTCCAGGCAACTGTCATCTGCTCAGAAGAAAGGGACCAACTACAGGAGTGAACCTTTCCACACCCAACCGGCCAGGACCCTGACCCGTCTACGGCTGGCCCAAGAAGCAGCTGGCCACACGGCACTGTCTGCCCAATGGAGGAACATGACAACATGGATTATTTTTACCAGCAGGTCCTGCAGAAAGACGTTACCCGCAGGCTGCAGGTCGGGCAAGACCTCATAGACTACCTGAACGACCCGCAGAGGTCCTCCGATGTGGAGCAAGACAAACCCCGGCTGGATAAAACCGTAGATGAGCTGACGGGATGGGTCAACTCCAGCAACTACAAGGTGAGAGACCGCAGCGCATGGGAACATTGCGGTGTACACTGCAGAGGTCCATTGTCCCCCAACCTAGTAACCGTTTGACTAACTAGTTTCTTTGAGAGAAATGTTTGGTGATAGGATGTAGACAGGGATATATAAGGATCCCCAGCCAGGGATGATTATCAGTGTGGGGACAATAGTTAGCTAGGAAGGGAGAAGTTAGTAATTGGATAATGATAGTCTTCTTGTGAAGTAGTGGGCAGTCTCACTGTAACCGATGTACAGGTAACTGCCAAAATAAAGGAAACGCCAACATAGTGTCTTAATAGGGCTTTGTGCCACTACGAGGTGGAACAGCATCAATGCGACTGGGCATATATTCTACAAGTGTCTGGAACTCTATTGGAGCGAAGGACACCATTCTTCCACGAGAATTTCCATCATTTTGTGTTTCGTTGATGGTGGTGGAAAGCACTGCTCCAGAATCTCCCATAAGTGTTCAATTGGGTTGAGAGCTGGTGACTGAGATACACACACCCTTCAAACCCCCTATACTCCTTTGAGACCCCTCTTTCAAAGTCACTGAGACCTCTTCTAGCCATGGTAGCAAAATAATGGGCAACTGGGCATTTTTATACATGACCCTAAGCATGATGGGATGTTAATTGCTTAATTAAGCAGGAACCACACCTGCTTTCAATATACTTAGTATCCCTTATTTACTCAAGTGTTTCCTTCATTTTGGCAGTTACCTGTATTTTATAGCTGTGATTTTATAAAAACTGAGCTAATCGGATTCTAACCTATAGCCCACTAATGTCCTCCAAACCAGGCCTGAAGTTTAAGTGTTAGATTTTTTTTGAATGGAAAATAATAGCTGCAGCTAGCCAATTCTGATAGCCAGCCACTAATGTTCAGCCAGTTAGCCAGAATAAACAGCTAATAATTTTGTACTAAGAAGTTTACTACAAGAGATACGTTATCTTGTGACTATGTGATGGGATTGAGTTAGAGATCCTTCCGTTTTTGGGTGTTTTCTTAGCCCAGACAGATGGCTAGCGCTAGTAGTGGGCTGTGCGTATTCTTGGAGGAGGACCCCATTGTCAGAGGAGCACCCAGACTAGAGCAGACGATGGGGGAGGGGTCAGGGCACCCATTGTGTGTGTCAATTGGAGAGTTCATTTTGTGTGACACCCCCCCCCCGGGCCATGCAAAACGAACTGCCCCAATCTGTCATATCGGTATCTGTGGAAAATGCTGGAATGTGGCCCTTGTTTTCTTTGCTAAGTTATCTCCTAAACCCAGACAGTTATGTCTGAACCATGGAATGAATCCCTGCAGCAGACACTGAAGGTGATATGTTGATTACATTAAACTGGAGGTGAATCTATTAGAACTACTCAGTATAGATGTTTACCTTCCCTAGTATAACACCAGAGTTTAAGCCCATGGATAGTCTCAAGCTCGACCGGGGCTGCAATGAAAAAGGTCACTAGACTTTCCAGAGGATCCAGTGAAATAACTGAAGTCAGCCCTAAAAGTATCCTATTGTTTCCCTTAAGGTTATATATTATCATAAGAGGATGACATAGTTTGACAGAAACACAGATGTGACATCAGCAGGATAATCACTTTGACCAGGGTGTGATTGAGTTAGTAATATGAGCCTGGTCCAATTACAACTGAACTCCCTATCCCCTAGCGAGCTCCTTCGGTGTGTACAGTACATGCCTGGATTCTAGAATCAGGTCCTGCCTGTCCTTATCTTTTTTATTCATCATCATTTTAAAGGCATGATTTTACCCTGCTCTCCAAATAAGAGATCCTAATTGGTCGAGAGGAGAGAAGGGGAGGGGCCGGCTGCTGTGAAGATGCTGAGTCAGCCCAGATGAGAGAGATGGAGGACAGAAGAGAGAGACTGAGAATGAGAGGGAGGACGACAGCACATAGGATTGCGATTCAGGAATAGCAAAAGTGAGGGCAGGAGACGGGGAGATATGAACGGATGCACAGTAGGAAAGGAGGAGAGGTTGGAGAGTGGGATTAAAGGACGTGGAAGGGTGGGAGATGATGGAGTAAGAGACAGGATAAGTGTAAAATCCCAGACAGACTGACTCACTCAGAATGCTGCTGCAGAGGAGACTTGTAGTAATGTAGCTGGTTCCTCTTTTATTTATGGACTAAATATCTTGCTCTCTTTCTATCTCGCACACACTGCAGCAAATTATCCTCATGCTCATTCACATAAAAGTACGGCCAGTCCATATGCAACACACGCACACTCCACAGCAGCTACATTAATATTGTAGACAGCCTTTTCTGCGCTTTCTGAGTGTTTTTGGTTGACTGGGTTTGAACCCGGCTTATCTGCACTCTACTAAACTTACCCCACTGAGCTAAAGCCTGGGATGTCTTTAGGTCTCAGACAATGGGAGAATCTCAATTGTATACTCGCTTCCCCTGTCCTCGCCTCCTTCTCAAAACCCATTGGAGGAGAAGGTCAGAGGGCCCTCCCCTCTGACCTTCTCCTCCAATGGGTTTTGAGAAGGAGGCGAGAAGAGAGGACGCGAGGAGTATGCATTTGAGATTTTCCCATTGTCAGATCCAAGTCCCTTGAACATGGTCAGAATGGGATTCCCCTTCTCAGATGAAGGCTGGGCTTTTCCTCTGGTTGGGATGGCTGGACTGACAGTTGACCAGGCAGTTTTGGTAAAGATGCTATGTCATCTTTATCGTGTGTTTCTGCAAGGTCACTACCAGCTAGCTAGACGCATACACAGTTAGTCATGAACAAACACAGGCTGACAGCCGAGGTTTGGTGTGTTGTTTTCAGCGTGTTCGTATCAGAGGGTCCCGAGAATACCTGAGTGGACATATGGCCCTCTCTCCCCCTCTGCCCTCCCTTTCCTCCCTCTAGTCTCAGTGAGTGTGTTCACTGCTCAGCTAGCCTGCAGGCTCCCCCCACTGTCACCCCCAGGTAAACTCACGCACACAGCCCCCTCAATCGCTCTCAACCCCTCCAGTGGAGCTGCCATATGGCTGGGGGTTGATCTGTAATCAGCTCTCTCTTATCTCTCTGTTTCCTCTCCCATCTTTCCTCCCTTCTGTCTCTTCTCTGTCCTCCCTTCTCTCTCTCCTCTGTCCTCCCTTCTCTCTCTCTCTCTCAATCCCTCTCTCTCTCCCTCTCCCCCTCTCTCTCTCTCCTTCTCCTCTGTCCTCCATTCTGTCTCTCTCCTCTGTCCTCCCTTCTCTATCTTCTCTGCTTTCTGTTTTATCTCTTCACCTAGCCTCTTCTCTCACCCCCCCCCCCCCCCCCTCTCGTTGTCCTCTGTCCTGTAAGCAGCCATCTTCTCTCCTTTCTTATCTCTGTTCTCCTCCTCAGACCTCTGGTCCAATATAGGATGTCATGACACCTTTGGTCTCAATACTCTACAAGAGCATAATCTAAGACATAGATAGAACCTCTTTCTCTCTCTCCCTCATCCTCTCTCCCTCCCTCATCCTCTCTCCCTCCCTCATCCTCTCTCCCTCCCTCATCCTCTCTCCCTCCCTATTTCTGACCCTCCCTCCCTCTTTCTGACCCTCCCTCTTTCTCTCCCTCCTTATTTATCTCTATCTGCCTGATCGCCCCCTCTCTGTGGTTACCTGGCTCCATTCAATCGTTTTGACTAAAATAGGGAATAACAGCAGTCAGGATATCTCTCTCTCTGAGACAGGGAGAATATCTTTACAGATTTTCTCTGGAATGTTCTGCTTCCATCGTGGTCTGCCAACATAAGCATTCCAGACGCACAGCTCCCTCTGCATGAGATCAGATCCTAATCTCTCTCTCTCACACATACACACACACACACACATGAACACTGGAAAACTAGACTACAGAGAGAAACCGAACTCTAACTTTGATACTGTGTGTGTTGAGGGTCTGTGTGTGTGTGTTTGTGTGTGTGTGTCAACCTGTGTTGACAGTAATGTATTTCTGTGTCTGTCCTGTAGGTGGCGTTGTTGGGGATAGACATTGCCGGGGCGTTCGTCAATCGCTTGGGGGAGCGCTTCAGAGGATACCTGGGAACAGGTGAGATGCATAAACTCCCCTACCTCTTCTATCTCTCTTTCTCTCGCTCTTTCTCTCCCCCGATTTATCCTCTTTTCTATATTTAGGCTGCAAATCGTCTGGCTTACTGTAGGACCAACCCATCTAACCACACTACAGCTCCTGTGTCTGCCTTTGGTGTGTGTGTGGTGTACTTCTATAACTCTGTCCTGTCAGACCACTGCTGCAGGTGTCACCAGTTGTCATTGTCACCCAGGCTGGCCACACACACACACACACACACACACACACACACACACACACACACACACACACACACACACACACACAATATAGCTCTAGAAGGCGGCAGGCTGTCAGACTCCAAAAGGAAAACAACTGTCTGTGACATCACTTGAACCCAACTGTCTGAAAACACACACACTCCTCTCTTCTCTGTTGTGTGTGTGTGTGTGTGTGTGTGTGTGTGTGTGTGTGTAATGTCCTTAATGGAAAGTTTAGTCTAATATCTCTCTTGGCGTTCAGGACAAATATATCCTCTAAACAAGCTCTATCCTATCGTCTCTCGCTCTAGCCCTCAATTTCACCCCCTCTCTCTACAAACACAGAGGAGAGGCTGATGAGATCATAGTGATTAATGAGGGGCATTAGTAATCTACACAGAACTGACTCACTCCTCACTCGCTGTGTGTGTGTGTGTGGTGTATTTCAGTTCCTGTTTTCCTCTCTCCTGTCTCTTGTTGATGATGGGCTGTGGCCATCTTGTCCAGCATTGTGAGGACTGTGTATGTGTGTCCAGTGTTCAGAGGAAGTGAAACCTCAGTCCTCTAATGCAACAATTTCCTAAAATGACAATAAATGAAAAAATATGTTTGCTGGTGAATACCACAATGAACTCGCACATATATTCACATGCGTGTGTGTTTGATGCTAACATCAGATGATGACGTGTGTCTGTCTCTGCAACAATCCCCCCTGACACTGTGTTGGACCCGTATTGTCCCTGTTGCCTAGGAAACCAGTGGTTGTGGTAGCAACAACCCACCATACACATACACAGAGGCATTCCTCCCCGAAAACATCAGCGGGGGAGTGACAGGGTGATGTCATCCTACTGTACCCTTCCTCGCCCTCGGTTTGTGCGTGTGTGCTCGTGTGCATGTGCCTGTGCCTGTGTTTTGAGGTTTGAAGGGGAAATATGAGGATTACCTAAAACAGTAGCGGAGGAACTAGTGCCTCTAAGGAAAATCTCAACTCTGTCTGGTCCAAACTCTGATTGATTCCCCCTTTAGCCTGTTTGTTAGTCTGTCTGGTCCAAACTCTGATTCCTCTCTGTCTCTCTGCTAGCAGACAACTGTGTGAACTCGACAGTAACCTTTCCCCTAGAGACCCACTATCTAATTAAGTCTGCCTAGTAGTCTATGTACTCCCAATGTTTCATTATGGATCGAAGTCAAGTATTCAAATGACATTTGAATGTCTCTGTCTGAGCAAGTGTTGTGTGATTGTGACTGTGATTTGTGACATTGTTGTTTTCTTCAAGAAGTCCACTAGGAGTCACTAAGGTCTGGTGTCTTTGTGTGTGTGTGTGTGTTTATTAACATGCATAATAAAAAGGGTACATGCTTATGTATTACATTATGTGCTGTCAAATACTGACTCTCGATCTATCCATCCAGTGGTCCCAGCGTTAGTGGACAGGTTGGGGGACAGTAAAGACCAAGTCAGAGACCAGAGTCAAGCTGTCATCCTCCGCTGTATGGAAGTGACAGCATCGCCTATGGTGAGACACACACACACACAGCATGCACGTCATTACACACAGTATCACCTATGGTGAGACACATACACAGAAGCATGACACGTACGTTATACTCTCTCAAAAGTGAGAGGGGGGATAAGACACACACTGCCACACCCCCATGGTCAGACAGATCGTCCCTCCCTGCCTCTTCCTGTATTCCAGGAGTGTTACATTACATTACATGTCAGGCCTGGAGGTCTGCAGCTATTGTTTCTTATCTTTCTGTAGATCAGCTAACAGAACTGGTTGAAATTACATCATTACATTATAACCTGAGTGGCGCAGCGGTCTAAGGCACTGCATCTTAGTGCTAGAGGCGTCACTACAGGCCCTGGTTCGATCCCGGGCTGTATCACAACCGGCCGTGATCGGGAGTCCCATAGGGCGGCGCACAATTGACCAAGCGTCATCCTGGTTAGGGTAGGGTTTGGCCGGGGTAGGCCGTCATTGTAAATAAGAATTTGTTCTTAACTCACTTGCCTAGTTAAATAAAACTAACTGGCTTTAATGAGGATATTTTACCCAGCTTTGGCTGCTGGGTAGAGGAGTTCAAACATAGAACTGTGAGAAGCTCACCTCAGAGAGTGAGAGTTTACAGCAACCAAACCCCAGCCTCCTCTTGCGCTAACTCTCTCTCTCTCTCTCTCTCTCTGATTATATACATAATTCACCACAGCTGCCTAGCTCTAGAATAACACAGACAGTATCAGAATAGCAGCTCCCTCTTCTGGACATAACCTGAACTGCATGGAAAATTACTTAGACACTCACTCACACTCACACACACACACACAGACTGTAACCTTCTTTATCAGTAATCTGCTGAGCCCCCCTGCAGTTTGCCTTCCATAGACTCCTTAAGTGTTAACTCTCTCTCTATCTCTATCTTTCTCTGTAGTATGTGTGGGAGAGGTTGCTTCCTGGTTTTAAACATAAGAATTTCCGCAGCAGAGAGGGGGTGTGTCTGGTTCTCTGCGCCACCCTCAGCACGTGAGTACTTCCTCTTTCGCCATCAATCACTTCCTGAGGTCACAGGTCATACAGAGAGAAAAGGAGAGAGAGGAATAGACACACTCTCTCCAGAATTAATCTTCTTACCTGTGTGTGTGACTGACTAGAGGTCAGAGTTGGCGGCTCTATAGTGACATACCATGAGTCCCAATAATCTGTCCACTTCTGCACTCATCTAAACATTTAGAAGTTTTGGACTGGTGTTAGGATTTAGGTATGTGAAGTTGCAAACTACTGGAGAAAGTACTTGACTTACAGGGTTAGTTTATGCTGCTAACAGTACTCCTCTAAGGCATGCACCACACTCTAAAGCTAAAGCCTTTAGCATCTCCTCATTAATTGTAGCATCATCTTGCTAGTAGCAACACTGTTGTGGTAAATTCTAAGCTGCTATGTAGCTAAAGGTCCCTCTCTATAGCCTACTGGTTAATGCTACTGAATGGTCGGTTACACAGCTAAACTCATACCATCTCTCTCCCTTTCTCTCTCTCGCTCTCTCTTCACCCCCACCCTCCCTTCTCAGGTATGGTGCTCAGCCTTTGAGTCTCAGTAAGATCGTTCCGTACCTCTGCACTCTGACTGGAGACCAGAACCCACAGGTAATAGTGAGGGTGAACCTGAATCCCTTTTACATAAAGAGGAAGCCCTGTTACAGACCTGCTGTAGGTTTGAGTTCCATTAAACACATTGTGGAGAACAGAGAAGTTATAATCATTGGAATGCCATTGTGCTGGAGTTTCTTATTATAATCCTTTACCCTGTTATTAGCCAGTCATCAATGGGAGACTGTTAAATAGCTGGGTGAGAGAGTGAAACATGAGTCCCCAACCACCTCACACACCCACAGAGTGATTCGTGTGTGTGTCTGTTAAGGCTGGGAATTTCTAGGGACCTCACGATACGTTATTATCACGATACTTAGGTGCCGATTCTATATAAATTGCAATTCGATACTGTGATTTTATTGCGATTCGATGTTCCAAACATATTGCTCACCATATGTCTGTTGCAGAGGGACAAGATAGAGCCATTAGTTTTGATCAGTCATGGAAATAAAAGTGCTGAAAACAAATGGGCTCCCTATTTAAAAAAAAAAAAAAAAGATGGAGAACAAGCTATGAAGTAAGTTTTGCTGCAGGTACAGCCAACTAGCGCAAAAATAATATTGCAGTATTATCAAAACGATACGATTTATCATAAAAAATGATATCCTGATATGTAACTATCTATTTTTTTCCCCCACCCCATCATTAGTGTCTTGTTGTTTGTCTGTGTTTACCCCAGGGTTTAAATCTGTGCCTGTCAGCTACCAAATCATTATCCACCTACACTCTAGGGATGTGACAAATGTACCATTTTGCATAACTTTTAAACTGCCATTATTATTTTTTTTTTAATAAAACGATTCATAATCATAAAGTTCCACTTCTATTCACAATGCAGAAAAATTATCCTCTTACGTATGACCGCTAGGGCTGGGCAATGAACCTATATCTACCGCAGTCATAAACCCTTGAAAGCGCCTCGGCTACGGCATGTTTGTTTGTTTGTCTGTAAGGGTACACTACGGCTTTTTAAATGCTGACACGAAACCTTCTGTGGAGATAGTTTCAAGGCGCCACTGAACGGGCATTTTAAAGGAATGGAGTTGGGATGGGACAAGGACATCCCGGCCAGCCAAACCCTCCCCTAACCCGGACGAAGATGCGCCAATTGTGCGTCGCCTCATAGATCTCCCGGTCGCGGCCGGCTGCAACACAGCCCGGTATTGAACCAGGATCTGTAGTAATGCAGCTAGCACTGCGATGCATTGCCTTAGACCGCTGGGCCACTTGGGTGGCCCATAAAGAAGTACTTTAAAGTTCATTAAATACTGTGACTTACCAAAACATTTAGTAGAAAGAGAACCTGACTTTAGATTCAGTATTTTTGGAATGGAGGAGACTTAGTTGCCATACTTCCAAGAACACAAACACTTGCCTCTTTCATAGTGAGCTAGGGAGGGACGGAGAGAGAGGGGAGGGGCACATTATAGGCAGGTCGGCCACCAGAAAGTCAGAACCGTGCACTAGGCCTTTTATATCAGGAATGAAAAGCTGTATCTCGCAATTTGTTGGCTTGCAATGTCTCGCATCTTCAGTAAAACAAGGCCTAGCATCAATGAATAGGCTAAGATATTCTACTAGCAACAGACCGAAGAGTCAGATGAACTCGTGGATATAATTTTTATGTCTCTGTCCGGTATGAAGGAAGTTGGAGGTAGTTTCTTGAGCCAGTGTTAACTAGCGTCACCCATAGCGCAATGACTGGAAGTCTATCTGCTAGGATCCCAATTTCGTTTAAACGTTCACACCCCTACAATACGCTGTGTTTTAATCCCACTCAAAGAGGAGTGGACTTAATCTGTGTGTTTATTGACAATCCCACTTCTTTTAGCACAACGCTAACACACGTACACACACGGGGGGTGGTAAAATGTGTGTGTGTGTGTGTGTTGGGGTGAGCGAGGGAAAGTTCATGCATTATCCTTTGCTAGGCCTATCAGTTATCTGAGGGCACTCATCCTGTCTGTCCTGACCACACACACACACACACACACACACACACACAGAGTCCTGATGATGACCCTACAGTGGCAGAACTCACTGACTCCCATCTCAGTCCGTCTGTCCTGTTAACTCCTCTGTCTAACATCCACAAGTTTGACTTATGATGCTCCTGGTTAGAGTCAAGAGCCAATATGATGCTTGTGTTTAGAGTCAAGGGACAATAGATGTTTAATGCTACAGTAATTCTTATCTCCCTGTTTAAGAGCATCTGCTATTTGACTAAAATGTGAATAATATGAAATATTATATTATTTAAGTATTTAGATAATAATGATACTGGATAAATAAAGATAAAATCCGAAGATAACATAATCAGTATTGTGGGATGTTGTGTATCCTGTATGCAGGTGCGTGAGGCTGCCACAGCATCGCTAGTGGATGTGTATCGCCACATAGGAGAGAGAGTCAGAGCCGACCTGGGAAAGAGAGGCCTGCCTGCCACACGGTGAGTGTTTGTCTGACTCTGTGTGGTGTGTGCGCGGTGTGTTTGTGCGCGTGGTGTTCTGTATACTACGATTGACTTTTTATGTGCCTTGTATTGGTCGTCACGCCATTGTTGTTGACACTTTTTGGAGAAACCTGCCGAAAGCCAGTCTGTTAAAAAATAAGATAAAATATAAAAGTGGCGGCTGTTCTGTCTGGTTAGACTCCGTGGGTTTTGTTGCTATGTACTTTATTAGTGAATGGCGAGTGTCAGTGGTTTTGAATACTAAGTGTGTTGGCTCGGTCTCTGTCCCAGTCCACACCATGCTCCTCTCTGCCCCTCACACAGTCACACACAGAGACACTTTATACTGGACAATACAAAGAGTGAGGGGGAGGAAAGGAAAAGGGTAGGAGGGATGGAGAGAGGGGGGAGAGGGCACTGGACAATACAGAGGGGGAGAGGGCACTGGACAATGGAGAGAGGGAGGAGTGTCTGACTTGCTCTGGTCACCGTGGTTACCATAATAAAGAGTCTGGAGTGTTGTCATTCTGAGCACACAGTCTCCCCCTCCTCTCTCTTCCCTGTATGAGTAAATAGTGTATGTTGTGTCTGTTGTCTGTCACATGTTGTGACATTAACGGATTCAGACAAATACTGTGTGGGAGAGAACATTCTATTCTGTGAATGCTGTGTCTGCTTAGGCCTGTTTTAGAGAAGTGTGTGTGTGTGTGTGTGTGTGTGCTCGCATTATTGGAATGTGTGTGCAGCTAGAGGCCTAGATGACCAGATCGCATATCAGGAAAAGGTGAACGAGAAGGGGGAGTGGGGAGATGGACAAAGAGAAGGAAGGGAGAGGCAGAGAGGAGGTTGCGATGTGTAGAGAGGAGGATGAGATGTGGAGAGAGAGAGAGATTTTTACATATGCGTGCTTGAGGAGAGGACGAAGGGATATCTATGATAAATGTGACAGATCCTTAGGAAACTAAAGGAATGGGAAAAGGAAAGACTGGGAGGAAATGTGATGAGAAGTAGAGGGGGAGGGGCAGCTTTTCTCTCCCTGTGCTGGCAGTGCCAAAGCCCCTCCCCCTCTGAAATCTGTGTGTGTGTGTTCTGAGGTTATGTGAAGGGGAACAGCATATCCGCGCTGTCACACAAAAACTTCCCTGCTCCGTTATTCACTGTCGCTCCATGTCGTACAAAACACACACAGACTTTCCATGAGATTGAACCCTTTCCGATGGTTTATGTGTCTGAGAGATGATGGGTGGTGCTTCGCCGCGTAATAAGCGTTTGTCTCCTGCTGTTTCTTTCTTCCACGTTCCACCCTACCTCTCTTGCCCCCTCCCTCTTTCATTTGCTCCCTCTCTTCTTCCGTCTCTGTGAGCCACTGCACCATGTTGGATACAAAGAGCAGAGGACTCCAGTGTGACAGTAGCATGGGAGCTACCGCTACGCTACGTAGCAACACGCAGACTCATTAATCATCCCATAGGGAAATTATATCGCTACGCTAATTTGGATAATGGCTAAGCTACACTACGCTATGCTAATTCAGAGCATAAAAATCAATATGGAAATGCTAATGTCGGCTAATTGTTGAGCGGTGTGGAAATGCTACGCAGCTGAGGAGCCTATCGCTAATCGTCAGTAATCTGGAGAGCTAAGCTGTCTGGGGTTTGACTGCTAGGAGGACGGTGTGTATGCACACACACACACACACTTTTGCTCTGGTCTTATCGTTATTAATCTCAACCTTATCCTGTGTGTGTGTATATAATGTGTGTGTTTTGTTGCAAACAGATGTACCAGTGTGTGTTATGTCTAGGCTGACTTGAACAGACTGCGTGTGTAGCAGATGTTAGACAGTCTGTCTATGTGTTTATGATGTCGCAGACTTTGTTAGGATTCTTGCTGTGCTGTCTTATTGAGGCAGCGACGCTCAGCCTGAAGCTCAGAACAGTCTTCTGATACGACTCGTATCAGTATAGCAGAGTAGGAGCTAAAGGATGTTTTCCAACAGTAATAATAGTAATTTCAGTGTATTTGTGAGGTAGGTTCAGATGTTGATGCTTCACTTTTGCTTGGGAGAGTCATGTTAGTAGCATGTCAGACACACCCACCTTCAGACAACACGTGTTGCTGTATTCGCTCTCCTGTTGTGCTATCCAGATTACTGGTGTGTGTATTCTGACGACCTTTCCCGTCTCTTGTCTCCAGGTTACAGACAATTTACGGGCGTTTTGATGAAGCATTGAATTCTGGGAACATGGCTCTCAGCCCCAGTCACGGTGAGTCCCTCCATCCCTAATTTTTATCTTTTTTTTTTGCCCCTCTTTGCCCCCCATATGGGGCTAGTGCTGTGGTCTGGCTGATCTAGTAGCTGTGGCTGTGTGCATCTAGAAAGTCTGTCAGAGGGTCCAATAGGATTACCAGTCTAATCTCTCAGGAGTTTCCGTCTCCAGACTTCAGATATCTGGTGTCTGGTTGGACCAAATCGCTGCCTAGCAACACCAGAACTGCTGCTGTTACCTGGCAGTTGGAATGTTGATTGTTGGAGTTAGGTTTTAAGGTTGTAGTTTGGTTGTATAGTAGTAATTTGGTTGTATATTGGTAGGCTAGTTAATTTGGTTTGGTTGTTTTGTTTATAAAGATTTTTCTGTAGTTGTATTGTACAGTTTTTTTTTTTTTGTGGAGTTGTAGTTTGGATGTACAGTTATAGTTTTCAGTTGTCTACAGTTTGAATTGTATTTGTTGTATTGTAATTTGTCTGTTCCTTAGTCAGTCTCTCTACACCAGTCTGAGGTACTTTTATCCGGAGGGGATCAGAGGGGGTTAAGAAATGGGAGGTTGTAATGTTGCTATAATACCGTCTCCAGTGGCAGCATGGGGTGGTTGGGTTTAACCCCTGCACTCCCAGGGGTTTCATTTCAGATCTCTCAGGAGAGGGGGCAGTGAGCTTTGGGCTCATAGTCTACCTGCTGAGACATTGGAAGGTCAGACGTAGCTCTCATTCTGTCCCATTCTGATGTGGAGGAGGGGAACTGGAATAACCATACTCTGTTTTCCCCCCTAACAGTAAGCTCAAAGCACCAACTGGAGGACAGAACACACGCTATCAGTCAAACACACACACACACACACACACACACACACACACACACACACACACACACACACACATACTTAGAACACAGAAAAGAAAGAGGCAGCCAGACTGCCTTGTCAGGGACAAAGAGCACACACTCACTGACTGTGGGGCTTTTATTCTGAAGGCTCAACACAGCTGTTGCTGGGAGGCAAAGGGGGAGCCAGAGAGGGAGGGAGGGAAGGAAAGGGAAGAGAGAAAGAGAATGAGGGAACAGGAAAGAGAGAGGGAGGGGTAAAGAGAGGGAGGGAGATCTGCAGTTGTACCAGCCAGGACCTCAGAGCTGTGCCTGTCACTGCTTTCCCTGATTCATCATGACAGAGAGGGAATGACAGAGAACAAGCAAATGAAGGAAATAGAGGGGATCATTTCTCTACACATGTTTACTATGGCGGTCGGGGACAAGGGACATGGTGAGTGTGTGTAATCTTTGGCTCTGGAGTGAAATCAGCTTAGGGAGTTACTCTGAGTTCCTTAAAATGTCTGTTTGTCGGGGGATAGTTTGAGTGTATGTGAGTGGGATTGAGTTCTTGTATGAGTGTTTAGAGTGTGTGTTGTTTTTTTGTTTTAGCTCTTTCTCTCTCTTTCTCCCTCCCTAATCTCGTTCTCTCTCCCTACTCCCTCTTCTCTCCCTACTCTCTCTCTCTCCCTCTGTAGTAGTTTGTAGGTCAGGTGTGTGTGTGTAGGTAGGCCACTGGGTGTCCTTAGTGAGAGAGGTTTTATTTAAGACTCACATTTAAGGTGTGTGTGAGAAAAATGTGTCGCTGCTGGCTTCTCTCTGAAATGTAAGAACACACACACTGACACACACACACACACACACACACACTACGCAGTAGTCCTAGTAGCCCAGAGTAATTGAGTGCACTACAAACTGACCCTCAGTAGCTCCATCGGCTGCTTAGTGGTGTATTGTTGACAGTGACACACACACACAGACAAGCTCATTCTGCCTCAATGCCTCTCCGTCTCTGCAGAGGATAGCGTGACCCCGTTTCCAGGGTAGCTGTCTCCACAGTTATGCTGCCATTTTATTATTATGATCTATCCCTCTTCTTGACCTGGAAATGGAACGTCTCAGTGTCTATGCTGCTCGTCTCCTTGTTTCCTCTCCTCATCTCCTTGTTCCATTACCTTGTCTCCTTGTTTCATCTACTTGTTCAATTTGCTTGTTTTTTTTCTCATCTCCTTGTTTCATATCCTTGTCACCTCATCTTCTTGTCTCCTAGTCTCACAGATTTCCATCGTATTGCGTCCATCTCCAAAACGAAGACAACCAAGGAGAATCATCCTTCATCATAGTACTGTATTTAAACATACTGTTATGGCATTTTACGGCAGTATTGCTGTCAAGGCATGTCTAAGGCATGTCCGACTCCACTTTGGGTATTTATTTATTTATAACCTCGTCACACACTATGTATTGGCTGTTCATATGTGTAACTGTGTTGGCATGTGTTTAGTCAGACGGCTTATGTGGATCTGTGGATCTGTGTCATATGGGCCTGACTCCTGGCTAGGCGTGAATATATGCATTTTATTCTGCAGTTTAGAACAGATGACATGACCATACACACACATGATTTTCGGTTACAGAATGGCCTCTATTTACTAATCCTGTTCCTGAGTGTGTTGTGTTCCTAGCTAGCTAACGTTCTAGATTCCACTCAGAACAGTCATAACGTCATTAGCTGTTCCTCTGCCTTAGACGGGATGTAATGATTCATCACAACACACACACAGTACACACACTAAACACGCACACATTTACATTTTAGTCACTTAGCAGAAGCTCTTATCCAGAGCAACTTACTGGAGCAATAAGGGTTAAGTGCCTTGCTCAAGGGCATATCGACATATTAATATTAATAATAATCTTCACCTAGTCAGCTTGGGGATTTGGACCACCAGCATTTCGGTTACTGCCCCAACGCTCTTAACTGCTAGGCTACCTGACACACACACACACACACACACACACACACACACACACACACACACACACACACACACACACACACACAGGTACAGTAAACACGCACACACACAGCACATAGCCTAGCGGATAGATAGATACATACTTTATTGATCCCGTGGGGAAATTACTTTGTCAAGCAGCTACGAAAAACACAGGGCAGGTGCAAAATGCCAGAACGAAATACACAAAAGACAGATACACGATAAATATTAAAAAGTATAAAAATACACAGTCTGGAGTGCAAAAAGCTAAAGAAAGGCATTGCATAGTATGACTGAATTCTTAAATAGCTAAATGCACGTATGATATCAGTGAGGGTAATAATAGTTTACTTAATATACAGTCTGGTTAAATGTACAGGTAAGCTTATTTAGCTTATTTACCCGAGAAGCATCACTGGCCTTTTTGTTGGCGCCCCATAACACCACTGCAAAAAAGATGGCACGTTAAATGAAAGGTCGCTAGTTTGAATCCCCCTGAGCACGGCACTTAATTGCTCCAGGGTATCCGTTGATGGCTGACCCTGGCCGTGACCCCACTCTCCGAAGGTGTCTGAGGGAGTTGGGATATGTCTAAAAACACATTTCCAATTCACAAGTGTGTATTAATACAATTAGTACATGAGTGAAATAGGACAAATATGAGCACAGACACGATGCTGTGTGCAGTCAGTGTGTGCTCTCTGTCTCCAGTTTAGTGTGAGTGATATAGCTACAGTCAGTCTTCCTTCCAAGAGTCTTCTTCCTTTGTTTTTGTTGTTTCACAGATAAAGGCTAGTGCTGCCCCCCTGTGGACACAAACACATTTTTGCAGAGATTTTGTGTGTGTGGGTGTGGCCTTGTTCTTCTATTCTAGTGGGTACCTAAAATCCCCCACACGCACAAGGAACACGAGGGTAGTTAAACAAGTGACTACATTTTCCACTTCCACTTTAGAGTTATAATTAGGGTTAGGTTTGGGTTAAAGTTACGAGTTAGGGGTTAGGATTAGGGTAAGTGAAAATAGGATTTTGAATGGAAGTACATTTTAGGTCCCCACAAGGATAGAAAAACAACTGTCTGTACTCGCATGTAGTTATTTTACAATGCTCCACTAAATTTGTGTTGCTTGCAGGGAGGTTTTGTTATGGATGTATTTTATGACTGTGTGTGTGACGTTCTCAGAATGTGGATTATGTTTCCCCTCTACCCTGCATGGGAATAACCCTGGGATAATTCTCACATGGATTGGGGATTGGAGAGCGTGTGTTTTGCATCTGCGTGTTTGGTTTGTGTATCTGAAATCCAAATGTTTTTGGGGACTGGGGAGTGTCTGTATGTTTTCTCTTAAAATGGTTTTAGTTCTGCCTGAGCAGCCAGTAGATTAATTATATCTGATCATATCACCTCAGTCACATTCTACACTGAGTGTTTCAAACATTAGGAACACCTACTCTTTCTATGACATGGACTGACCAGGTCACCTGTTAAATCCACTTCAATCAGTGTAGATGGAGGGGAGACAGGTTAAAGAAGGATTTTTAAGCCTTGAGACATGGATTGTGTATGTGTACCATTCAGAGGGTGAATGGGCAAGACAAAATATTTGAACAAGGTATGGTAGTAGGTGCTAGGCGCACCGGTTTGAGTGTCAGTTGCCTCAGTTGGTAGGGAATGGTGCTTGCAACGCCAGGGTTGTGAGTTCGATTCCCACGGAGGACAAGTACGAAAAATGTATCCACTCACTACTGTAAGTCGCTCTGGATAATTACTACTAAAGTAAATGTAAACTGCAATGCTGCTGGGATTTTAACACTTAAGAGTTTCCCCATGTGTATCAAGACCAACCAAAGGACCTCCAGCCAACTTGACACAACTGTAGGAAGTATTGGAGTCAACATAGGCCAGCATCCCTGTGGAAGGCTTTCAACACCTTGTAGAGTCCATGCCCTGATTAATTCAGGTGGAGGGTAAAAGGGGGTGCAACTCAATATTAGGATGGTGTTCCTAATGTTTTGTACACTCAGTGTATATCAGGGGTGGGCAAACTTTGGCTCGTCAAAATTAATTTGCGGTCCAGAAAAAGGTCAATTATAATTTCTACATACCTTTTTATCAAGTTGTAGATGGTCAAGTGTGGCCTGGAGTGTTATTATTTTTTACCCAATATAATATATTTTTTTGCGGGCTACATTTAATGTTCTAGCGGGCCGGATGTGGCCTGCAGGTTGTAGTTTACCCTCCCGGCTCTATATCACCCTTTTTGTCATTTAATTTTATACTTTTCTGTCTCTTGGCCTCTTTCTTTCTCTGCCTTTCTCTCCTTCTGTCTATTTGACTCAGAAATGGAGGGCATACCTTACAGCTGTATCCATGGCACCACTTCTCAGTTCACAGTGGGTGGTTTTGTCGATGTGACAGAGGTGTGATTTTAATTCTGATTCTCACATTAAAGAGATTCTCCGGTACATTTTTATACTTTTTAGCCAGTTGTTCTGAAAATAGCACTTCTGAGCAACAAAGTGACCTATGTTCAGGTACACTACATGGCCAAAATTATGTGGACACCTGCTCGTCAAACATCTCATTCCAAAATCATGGGCATTAATATGGAGTTGTTCACCCCTTTCCTGCTATAACAGCCACTCTTCTGGGAAGGCTTTCCACTAGATGTTGGAAATTGCTGTGGGGACTAGCTTCCATTCAGCCACAAGCATTAGTGAGATTGGGCACTGATTGACGATTAGGCCTTGCTCGCAGTAGACGTTCCAATTCATCCCAAAGGTGTTCGATCGCGGTTGAGGTCAGGGCTCTGTGCAGGCCAGTCAAGTTTTTCCACACTGATTATGACAAACCATTTTTCTATGGACCTCCCGGTGCACAGGGGCATTGGGCTCCCAAGTGGCGCAGTGGTCTAAGACACTGCATCTCAGTGCTAGAGGCTTCACTACAGAAAACCTGGTTAAAATCTAGACTGTATCACAACCGGCCATGATTGGGAGTCCCATAGGGCGGCGCACAATTGGCCGAGCGTCATTGTAAATAAGAATTTTTTTCTTAACTGACTTGCCTAGTTAAAGGTTAAATAAGTAAATTGTCATGCTGAAACAGGAAAGGGCCTGAAAGCACAGAATCGTCTATAATGTCATTGTATGCTGTAGTGTTACGATTTCCCTTCACTGGAACTAAGGGGCCTAGTCCGAACCATGAAAAACAGTCCCAGACCATTATTCCTCCACCAAACTTTACAGTTGGCACTTTGCATTCAAGCAGGTAGCGTTCTCCTGGCATCCGCCAAACCCAGATTTGTCCGTCGGACTGACAGATGGTGAAGCGTGATTTCCACTGCTCCAGAGTCCAGAGAACTTTACACCACTCCAGCCAACGCTTGGCATTGCGCATGGTGATCTTAGACTTGTGTGGGGCTTCTCGGCCATGGAAACCCATTTCATGAAGCTCCCGACAAATAGTTATTGTGCGGAGGTTGCTTCCAGAGGCAGTTTGGAACTCGTTAGTGAGTGTTGCACCAGAGGACATATGTGTTTTACGTGCTTTAGCACTCGGTGGTAACAGCACTTACAGTTGACCGGGGCAGCTCTAGCAGGGAAGAAATTTGATGAACTGACTAGTTGGAAAAGTGGCATCCTATGACGGTGCCACGTTGAAAGTCACTGAGCTCTTCAGTAAGGGCCATTATGCTGCCAATGTTTGTCTATGGAGATTGCATGGTTGTGTGCTCTATTTTATATACCTGTCAGTAATGGGTTTGGCTGAAATGGCCAAATCCACTAATTTGAAGGGGTGTCCACATACCTTTGGCCATGTAGTGTATGTGCACCACGTCATTGCTCTCTCTCACTCACTCTCTCACTCACCCACTTCATTGGATTACGCTGGGCAGGCCTCTTTTAGCAGTTTCTTTTTAAACAATGCAGAGGGCTCCTTATATTGACATGATTGGTTGACGGTAGGTGGGGGCGGAAGGTCCTGTATAAACACAAACTCACTTCCTTGACAACTGCTCTGCGATGCGCAAGAAGTATGAATTCCCTGACTTCTGCAGAGGCTGTATCACCGTAAATGCTGCACGGCTTGACCATGTAGCGCCTAACTTGTTAAACTGTAATATTTTCATTGTAAGAGAAACGGAAATGTTCTTTTATATTCTTGTGTTGACAGAATATATGAGAGTGATGTCTGCTAAATGAACAAGTTGATGGCGCAGCCATATAGCCTCGGCTACTAAGCACAGATAAATTGTAACATAATAAAATAGAGTAAATCCATTCAAGTTTCTTCAACTGTCTTCTGACTGTGATTAGAGCGATGTTGTGCCGTGATGCCAGCAGATTCCTGATGGCCTTTGCCGATCGCTCATCTTCTTCCATCAGTGAGTCAATGGCTTGAATAGTCTCACTGGAAATGGAATACAATGTAAAAATGTGCAGCAAACTGTAAAGACTAGCAATAGATTTATTCTCGCCAGGGCGCATTGGCGGAGTGTCACGCGTTGAAGAGGGCATGGGATGAGTTGATTGAGTCACAATCCATGCCAGGCACACCTGTGAGCTCTGGAACTCCACCTCCAACAGGCAGAGGCAACAACTGGCGGGTTCGTTATGTCCTCGGTTCACCCTGACATTGGTCACAGTTCACGTCTTGATTAAAGCCATTAAATTGGACGATAGTTTCTTTGTGTCTACAAAAACTACATTTGTTGAAGTCGCTGCATGGTCAATCCGAAGTCTGCACTGGCCGTGCAGCATTTACGGTGATACACCCTATGCAGAAGTCAGGGCATTCACACTTCCTGCGCTTCGCGAAGCTGTTGAGCAGAGCTGTTGTGAAGGAAGTTGTCAATGAAGTGAGTTTGTGTTTATTCAGGACCACCCGCTGCCACCTACCATCATCCAATCATGTTAATACAGAGCTTTACGCATTCTTGCAAAATTTGGGAGGCGCACAGCGATGCGGTATGGAGCTCAATCTGGCATTCCTCCGTAGGCTCTGCAATTTTCCTTTTTTGGGTGGAACAGAAACACCATTAATTAAGCTGAAATATAAGGAGTAAATGGTAAATATAAAGGCCAGGATCAGCTGGGGGCGGGGGTTAAGTGATGGTTTTGTCTCACTGCTCTTCTCCCCTGAGGATACGTCTCTCCGGGTTGTCATGGCAACATCCTGAACAGTCTGCTCACCATGAACGATCCCTCCCTCCTTTTCTTTTACTCTAGCTCATCCATCTATCCCTCCCTTTCTGTCTATTCCTCCATTTTCTCTCTCTACCAATATTCCTCTCCTCTCCTCGCTCTCCCTCATTTTCCCACACACTCAAGCTCTTCTCTTTCTCTTTGCTCTGTCCTTGACAGAGATTCGCCCTCCTAAGGGGGCTGACTGGACAAAAGCTTGATATGATAATGTGTGTGTCACTGTTAAAGCTTGATATGATAATGTTTGTGTCACTGTTAAAGCTTGATATGATAATGTTTGTGTCACTGTTAAAGCTTAATATGATAATGTTTGTGTCACTGTTAAAGCCTAATATGATAATGTTTGTGTCACTGTTAAAGCCTAATATGATAATGTTTGTGTCACTGTTAAAGCCTAATATGATAATGTTTGTGTCACTGTTAAAGCCTAATATGATAATGTTTGTGTCACTGTTAAAGCCTAATATGATAATGTTTGTGTCACTGTTAAAGCCTAATATGATCATGTTTGTGTCACTGTTAAAGCCTAATATGATCATGTTTGTGTCACTGTTAAAGCCTAATATGATCATGTTTGTGTCACTGTTAAAGCGTCATTAGCGAATGATTAGCATCATCAGCCAGATTTCTTTACAACCCTCCGATGTCCACAGATTAACCCCAAATCTTTCCCAGTATGCCATTTTGCTATTTCCTTTTACAATACATCAGGCAGAAACTTAATGTGATGTATTAACTTTGAGTCTGTCTACCAATCTAGACTCATTTAAACACCAGTTGACTGATAGCACTCTAAATAATAACTGATTTATTTACCGTATGTGCATTTACAAGGACTCCTGGCTGGGATATTTCATCCAGAATCCATCACTAAAACACTTTTGGAGAAAAATATTATAGGAAAGGGTTAATATAGTTGGCATAGGGGTGTAATAAGGGTTGTTGCAGCTTCTTTCATTAAGTGTTAGGTCACTGAACCCTGACCTCTGACCCCAACACCCTAACACACTCCGACCTAAGATGGAACTGCGATTGAGGTGTGTGTGGAGCATCTCTGCACACACTCAGAGCAGGTCTCAGTTGGAGGCATGTGGTCCCCCCCATCCTCCCCTCTGCCGTCCTCTCCCCCTGATCTGTCCATCTCTACACCTCCTTTGTTCTCTCTCTAGCTTTGTGTGTGTGTTATATGGATATCAGAAAATGTGAAATATGATTAGACACTGTAGTGTGTGTGTGTGTGTGTGTGTGTGTCAATGCTGCGGTGTGTGTTTGGGTGTGTATGTCTGGTAATGAGCTTAGCTGCTGTGAGGGAGGATAGAGAAACCATGTTAATATTCTGGGGGCGTCGCGCGCGCACACACACACACACACACACACACACACACACACACACACACACACACACCTTCCTCCATGATGTCATCTCTGCACTGATTGGCTGCCTAGCTGCGGACGGAAGGAGGGGAGAAGAGAGATCGAGCGAATGAGAGAGGAAGAGAGAGAGAGAGGGAGGAGAGAGAAAATGCCGGCAGTGGTATGGGTGGAGGGTTTTTCGGATGGCAGTAAGGTGTGTTTTGTCTAGCCCAGTTTTGAGGGTTGTGTGTGTTGGGGTACGGGTCTGAGAAGAGGGGGGCGCCCCAAAACCACGCCCTCCTAGAGGCATGAGGCGCCTCATCTGCAAACGCATCTGTGACTGTGAGTGTAGGGCTGGGCCCACCTTGTGTGTGTTTAAAATAGAGCTGGTTATAGCTGGTGTATCTTTATGCGAGTAAAGGGCTTGTAGTGTTTGGTGGTGTGTGCATAATGTGCATGTAGTCTGTTGATGTGAGTGTGTGTCTGTTCATCGTTACATTGTGAACGTCTGTGTGTTGGGATGTAGGGTGGTGGCTTTGGCGCATTTCTCAGTGCTGTGCGGTGGTTGTCAAAGCGACTGAGTGTGTCTGCGTTTCTCTGCCAGCGCTTTAATCTCCGCCATGCGGCTGGAGGTGTGTGTTTGGGGGGGGGCTCTAATAATACACAGGTTGATGCATGCTTTGAGGCAGATGGAGGTGTATTTCCCATGCTGTGGATAGCTGGTGTTTTGGTGTGAATTTATCTGTTGTGTGCCATCATGATCTCAGGGTATATAAGCTGAAGGCATTTTCTGTTAGTGATTGTTGTGTAGGCGGTCAGTGTGTGTGTGTGCGCATGTGTGTTAGAGAGAGTGTATTGGCTGCATTATCTGCTTTCCCTGCAGCCAGTGGCCTCTTTGTGTTTCTGTCGTTACTATTGATCACTGATCAGCGCTGACCTTGCTTTTTTCTACAGCCAAGACCTCTCCTCCTTTCTCTAACTACTTTAATGACAGAAGGGTGAAATGATAACAATGTTACTACATTATTATGAATTATTATCTCTCTCTTTCTCTCAGACCATAGTTTTGAGGATGATGCGGACAGTACGGATGGGAACCGTGCTCAGGCTGCCTTCAAAGTCCCCAAAATCCCCAAGAAGCCGGCAGAGTCCTCTACTGCACGCAGACCCAGCGCTACCGGATCCAAGATCGGAGGTAAGAGTCCAGTTCCTATTCAACACCAATCTGTTCTGCTCACTTCTTAGAAGGATATATTGGTAATTCATTGGGCGTTGTGTAACCCAGAAGTAATCACACTTGAATAAAAAAGACACATTTGCAAATAAAGTTCCTTCGATTGATTTCATATCATTAGTCTCATTGACTTGATGGCCAAAACGTGACTGCTGAGACGTCTGGTATATAATCAAAACATTATTAATCATATTACGTCCCTTTCTCCTAAGTAGCCTTGCACAAGCCTTGGCTCAACCTCAAACCTTAACCCCATTCTATCTCCTTAATGCTGAGTGCCAAGCAGAGACTCATCGGGTCTCATTTCTAGTCTTTGGTATGAATCGGCCGGGGATCGAACTCCTAACCTTCCAATCTCAGGGCGGACACAAATCACAAGGCCATTGAGTTGCGCTAGCCCGAGGGGGTGTGGTATATGGCCATACATTGTTTTCGGATAGTATTCTGCCCCCTTGACTTTTTACACATTTTGTTACGTTACAGACTTATTCTAAAATTGATTAAATATAACAAAAATATCAGCAATCTACACACAATACCCCATAATGACAAAGCGAAAACAGGTTTTTCCGTAAGTATGTACATAAGTATTCGGACCCTTTTCTATGATAGATAGATACTTTATTGATCCACGAGGGGGAGATTTCTTTGAGTTTCTTCTAGAGTTCCTCTGTGGAGATGGTTGTCCTTCTGGAAGGCTATCCCATCTCTGCAACACTCCACCAATCAGGCCTTTATGGTAGAGTGGCCAGACGGAAGCCACTCTTCAGTAAAAGGCACATGACAGCTCGCTTGGAGTTTGCCAAAAGGCACCTAAAGACTCTCAAACCATGAGAAAGAAGATTCTCTGGTCTGATGAAACTAAGATTTAACTCTTTGGCCTGAATGCCAAGTGTCAAGCCTGGAGGAAACCTGGCGTCATCCCTACAATGTTTTTCAGCGGCAGACACTTGGAGACTATTCAGGATCGAGGCAAAGATAAACGGAGCAAAGTATAGAGATCCTTGATGAAAACCTGGTTAGGACCTCAAACTGGGGTGAAGATTGACCTTCTAACAGTCCAATGACCCTAAGCACAGAGTGCACAGACAACGCAGGAGTGGCTTCGGGACAAGTCTCTGAAGGTCCTGGGAGTGGCCGAGCCAGAGCCCGGACTTGAACCAGATCTAACATATCTGGAGAGACCTGAAAATACATACATACTAGGCAAGTCAGTTAAGAACAAATTCTTATAATACAATGACAGCCTACCTACAGGAACAGCCATAGTAGTACGGCGCCCCTGGAGCAAATTAGGGTTAAGTGCCTTACTCAAGGACACATCGACAGGTTTTTACCTTGTTGGCTCTGGGATTCGATCCAGCAACCTATCGGTTACTGGCCCAACAACTAACCACTAGGCTACCTGCCGCCCCAATACAGTTGTGCCAAGCTTGTAGCGTCATACCCAAGAAGTAATCGCTGCCAAAGGTGCTTCAACAAAGTACTGAGTAAAGGGTCTGAATACTTATGTAAATTTGATATTTCAGTTTTCTATTTTTAATACATTTGCAAAAGAAAAAAAAAATATATATATATACAGTGGGGAGAATACTTACTTACTTACTTAATATTTGGTACAGAAACCTTTGTTTGCAATTACGTTTCCTGTAGTTCTTGACCAGTTCTTGACCATCTTGCATGGTGCCCCAGACCGAGGGAGATTGACCGTCATCTTGAACATCTTCCATTTTCTAATAATTGCGCCAACAGTTGTTGCCTTCTCACCAAGCTGCTTGCCTATTGTCATGTAGCCCATCCCAGCCTTGTGCAGGTCTATAATTTTATCCCTGATGTCCTTACACAGCTCTCTGGTCTTGGCCATTGTGGAGAGGTTGGAGTCTGTTTGATTGAGTGTGTGGACAGGTGTCTTTTATACAGGTAACGAGTTCAAACAGGTGCCGTTAATACAGGTAATGAGTGGAGAACAGGAGGGCTTCTTAAAGAAAAACTAACAGGTCTGTGAGAGCCGGAATTCTTACTGGTTGGTAGGTGATCAAATACTTATGTCATGCAATAAAATGCAAATTAATTATTTAAAAATCATACAATGTGATTTGTTTTAGATTCCGTCTCTCACAGTTGAAGTGTACCTATGATAAAAATTACAGACCTCTACATGCTTTGTAAGTAGGAAAACCTGCAAAATCGGCAGTGTATCAAATACTTGTTCTCCCCACTGTATATATAGTTTTGGCTTTGTCATTATGGAGTATTGTGTGTAGATTTAATCAATTTTAGAATAAGGCTGTATCGTAACAAACTGTCTGATATTCCACAGCTATCAGCCAATCAGCAATACGGGCTAGAACCACCCAGTTTATAATGGCCAGATAAACAATGATGCAGACGGAGAGAGATGAACTAGCTATCTAAGCAGGTCGGCTAGACAAGTAAGACGAACAGACTGACAGAGGGAGGGGAGATTTTCTGGCTTCTCCACAGGAGGTTTTCCTCTATCCTCACTCATCTATTTAACTGGGCTCGATAAGTTATGTTTTTAAATTCTTGCTGCTTCACAGGAAGTTCTATATGTCATTAGTAAAATCTCTGTGGCTCTGTCTAGGCTTTATCTCTCAGGCTTAATTAGTTATGCCTTTGAAAGAGATTACATCTATGATAGCAACGATAATATTCCCTGTAGATCATTCCATCTCTCTATTTTCTGTTTTCTCTCTCATCTTAGTCTGCATTCTATGTGTGACAGACGGGTGACTTGTCTATTTCCCTCTATTGATCCCCCTTTCCCCTCTCTCCTCCTCTCTGCTCTATTGATCCCCCTTTCCCCTCTCTCCTCCTCTCTGCTCTATTGATCCCCCTTTCCCCTCTCTCCTCCTATCTCTCTGTAAGGGAGGAAAGTACCAGTGTTCCCACGTCCAGGCGTTCGATCTAGGCCAGGGCTAATTTATCTGGTATATGTCCGTAACAGTTCAGGCTGATGTTACAGCAACTCTGTCCTGGTCCTCTCGCTCGCTCTCTGTCTGTAACAGCAACCCTGTCTGTGTTCATTCAGGCAGATGGTTCAGACATAAGGAGACAAACAGGAGATATGAGCGATTTGTGAGTGAGTGTTCTGGAATATGTGGAACATGCTAGTGTAACTTCTGGTGCTGCTAGCATGTTAGCGTGCTAGGCTAGCTCCCTGTGTTTCTAAATTAGCATTTATATTCCATTCCACCCACGCACTCCGCTCACACAGACACACAGAGAGGATAGAACAGAAGAGAGGAGAGAACACATAGAGACAAGACTCTGAGATAGAAGAAATATACCAAGAGAGGAGAGAACAGAAAAAGAAACTGGGAGAGAGAGGGGAAAATAAGTGGAGCGAGCTGAAAGAACAGAGAGCTGTGGTATTACAGAGACCACAGAGCCTTCTATCTCTGAGACAACATGCAATTGGTTGATGTAGGATCATCCTCCTCAGCCCTGTACCCTCAAATAACACACACAGCGTCCGTTTTAAACACTGGGGTGCTAGCAGCTAGGCGTTCGAGCAGGGCTGGAGCAAAAGCCTGCAGCTCTCCAGGACCATAGTTCTCAGAGTTCGCAAACCCTGGCTTTGGCACTCACACAGCACAGCCAGCAGCCATCTCCACGCTGCAGCTAGCCTGTGAAAACGGTATGGATTGTATTGTAGCAGAACTGCCCGTCTACTGCAGTCAGAAATGAAAACTAGCCGCAGGGATTTGGATTTCCACTGCATTAATTCATCCTCCATCTCCTCCCTTTTTTCTCTCTCTCCTCTCTCCTCCTACTCCTCTAAAGGGGCGTGGCCTGCTACTTTGTGCCACCCCTCAGGGAATTTTGATTGACAGGCCCATTACTAACAGGGAGTCCGTTAGGGACTCTGCCCGTTAATGCTTGCGAAGAACGGAGTGAGTGGGGGAATATTCTGTGCGTGCTGTAGCGCTTCAATGGTATAGTTGAATCAGGTTATACACTGAGTGTACAAAACATTAAGAACACCTTCCTAATATTAAGTTGCACTGCCCCTTTTACCCTCAGAACAGCCTCAATTCGTCAGGGCATGGACTCTACAAGGTGTCGAAAGCGTTCCACAGGGATGCTGGTCCATGTTGACTCCAATGTTGTGTCAAGTTGGCTGGATGTCCTTTGGGTGGTGGACCCTTCTTGATACACAAGGGAAACTGTTGAGCGTGAAAAACCCAGCAACGTTTCAGTTCTTGACACAAACTGGTGCGCCTGGCACCTACTACCATACCCCGTTCAAAGACACTTACATTGTTTGTCTTGCCCACTCACGCTCTGAGCTCCTAAGTGGCGCAGTGGTCTAAGGCACTGCATCTCAGTGCTAGAGGCATCACTACAGACATCCTGGCTCGAATCCAGGCTGGTTCACATCCGGCCGTGATTGGGAGTCCCATAGGGCGGCGCACAATTGGCCGAGCGTCGTCCGAATTTTGCCGGTGTTGGCCTTTGTTGTAAATATTAATTTGTTCTTAACTGACTTGCCTAGTTAAATAAAGGTTCAATAAAGGTTTAAATGGCACATATACACAATCTATGTCTCAATTGTATCAAGGCTTAAAGATCCTTCATTAACCTGCTACTGCAGGAGTGGCAGACCCAGACTCTGGAGATTAACCTGCCGTCTCCCCTTCATCTACACTGATTTGAAGTGGATTTATCAGGTGGCATCAATAAGGGATCATAATGTTTTGTACACTAAATGTATAGTGTTGGCTGGGACAACTTACTGTCACTCAGACTGGGATACAAACGCACTTTGAACTCTCTATCCTCTTTGCCTCTAGGTGCGTCTAAGGATGGAGCCGGGGGAATCGATGAGGAAGACTTCATCAAAGCCTTCACTGACGTCCCCACTGTACAGGTAACACACACGCTATTATGCATTAGTAGCAGGACTGCAAGCGATGTAGATAGCACTGTGAACTAATTATCTTTCTCTGTCACTCTCTTTCCCACTCTCTCTCTCTCTCTGTACCCCTTTCTCTGTCTCCATCTCTCTGTCAGATCTACTCATCTCGTGACCTGGAGGATAACCTGAATAAGATCAGAGAGATCTGTTCTGATGACAAACATGACTGGGACCAGCGAGCCGCCGCAATGAAGAAGATCCGCTCGCTGATTGTTGCCGGGGCAACGGAGTATGAGTGTTTCTTCCAACACCTGAGGCTGTTGGACGGAGCGTTCAAACTGTCGGCTAAAGACCTCCGATCACAGGTGGTACGAGAGGCCTGCATCACTGTGGCGTGAGTACTACACACACACACACACTGACGCGCACACACACACACTTTTTTTCCACGCCTTCTTTTGACATTTCTTCTCTAAAAATCAATTTGAAAATGGAAGTAACACTTTCTCACTTACTGTCTTTTTCCCCTCTCTCTCTCCCTCTTTCTTTCTCTCTCTCCAGCCACCTGTCGACAGTGTTGGGTAATAAGTTTGACCATGGAGCCGAGGGCATTCTTCCTGTCCTGTTCAACCTCATCCCTAACTGTGCCAAGGTTATGGCCACGTCAGGGGTGTCTGCTATACGCTTTATCATACGGGTGAGTTAGACACACCCACACACACATCTAGCATGCACAAATACACATACAGATAATAAACACAGATAATAAAATTACTGAGTTTGTATTTTTTTCTCTCTGTAGCACACACACGTTCCCAGACTCATTCCCCTGATCACCAGTAACTGCACTTGCAAGTCTGTGGCCGTCAGAAGGTGCGCATGATGCATATGATAACAAAAATAATAATAGATGATGATGATTGTAATTATGAAGATAAAAATGAAGAGGATTGTAGTAAGTTGATGAAGATTCTGTTTCTTCCTTCGTCAGGAAATGTTTTGACTTCTTGGACCTGCTACTGCAGGAGTGGCAGACCCAGACTCTGGAGAGGTGAGAGTTGAACACAGCCGGACAAATACATTTAGGGCCGTTCAAAAGCTAATGGAATCTTGGTTGAATAGTGTACACTTGTTCACCTTGTCTGTCTGTCTCTCAGACATACAGCAGTGATGGTAGCGAGCATTAAGAAGGGGATCGCAGATGCTGACGCAGAGGCCAGAGTAGAGGCCCGCAAGTAAGACACACATTTGCCTATACACATAGGTGTATACACACCTCTCTATCTCCTTCTCTCACACCTTTCTCTTTCTCCCTCCCTCCCTCTCTCAGGGCGTACTGGGGTCTGAGGAACCATTTTCCGGGAGAGGCGGACTCTCTGTTCAACTCGTTAGAACCTTCCTATCAGAGGAGCCTCCAGTCGTCTCTCAAGAATGCCGGGAGCGTGGCGTCTCTTCCTCAGAGCGACCGCTCCTCTTCCTCTTCACAGGAGAGCCTCAAGTAATGACCCCTGACCCCCCTGACCTTTAACCATGCAGTGTTTAACCTAATAGGTTTTTTTGGGGGTGGGGCGCAGAAGTACCTCCAAAATAATATTTTGCTTTCTCTCTCTCTACCTTTCTCTCTCTACCTCTCTCAGTCGTCCTCTGTCGTCTAAATGGTCAGCTGCTCCTGGAAGAGGTGAAACACACACACACACACACACACACACACACACACAAATACCAGTAATAATCACATTGTTCCTGATCATGTACAAGTGTTGTGTACGTTATTTGTGTATGTTTGTCTATTCACACATTTTATACTGAACAAAAATATAACCGCAACATTCAACAATTTCTAAGGAAATAAGTCAATTTAAATTCATCACTCTTATGTATTTCACATTACTGGGCAGAGCCACACCCAGACAATCAGAATGAGTTATTCCCCACAAAAGGGCTTTATTAGAGATACTCCTCACATTTTAAAGTGGCTTTTTATTGTCCCCAGCACAATTACCTTGGCAAAGGAGAAATGTTCACTAACAGGGATGTAAACAAATTTGTGCAAAACATTTGAAAGAAATAAGCTTTTTGTGGGTATGGAACATTTCTGGGATTCTTTTTTTCAGCTCATGAAACATGGGACCAACACTTAACATGTTGCATTTATATTTTTGATCATTGTAGATGTATGTATGTATGTATGTATGTATGTATGTATGTATGTATGTATGTATGTATGTCCAAACAAGTGATTGTATAGTACGTGGTGGTGGTGTTTGTACAGTATAGTGATGTGTTGTTTGCATGTGTGTGTGTATTTGTGTATATATCCTCCTTCCCCATCCCAGTCCCGGCGGGTCATAAGGGCGGGGCGTCGCCAGGCTCCCTGCAGCGTTCCCGTAGCGATGTGGATGTTAATGCAGCAACGGTTGCTAAGCAGCGGCACATTGGGCAGGTGGGGGCGGGGAGACTGACCCCCGGCTCCTACTCGTCATTGGGTAAGGCAGCTGTCAATCAAACCAGACAGGCAACCAACCAACCAATCAGAATCTACATCAGTCAACTGTCTATCTATTAATTAATCAATCACCGACATACAGACACACACACACACTCACAGTGCTGTATGTTATAATGGTTTCCTGCTGCTTTCAAGACCTGGGCTGAACTCCTCGATCTCTGAATACACTGCTTGCATCTCTCTCCTATCCTAGGTTTGTCTGTCTGAGGGGCTGTTTATGTGTGTGGCTGTTTCTCTGTGTGTGTGGCTTTTGGCCTCTCGGTGTCTGCTTGCTGCCTGTCTGTGTGTTGTATGGCTGTGTGTTTGTGTAGCTATGGTTTGCCAGTCTATTTATTAGGTGTTTTAGTTGTTGTTTCTGCATGATTCTCTGTTTGAACTATGTTCTCTTACTAACACAGACACTATACCACTCTCTTTCTCTCCTCTTCTTATCTCACCTTCTCACTTCATCGTTATTGTTCTCCCCTCTCTCTTTTTCTCTCTCTGCCACTAAAGATGATGCCTCTGATAAAATGGATGGTAAGATCATCTCCTCCTGCTTCACTCTCCTCAGCTCAAAAACACTTCACGCTTTTCTTTCTCCGTGTTTTTTCATTCTTCCCTTCCTCCCTCCTTCCTGTGTATTCTGGGTGGTGGCCCTGGACAGCAACTCTGTTACCCCAGCCAGTCTGTAACCTTGGCGCCCTCTGCTGTTTGTCTATTCTCTACACTCTCATATTCCATTTATAAAATAAGGAAAGAACTTCTGATCGAATGTTGTTATTTTGTTTATTAACAATCACATATTTATTTTGCGTAGCTACATAATAATAATAATGCATGGGATTTAAAGCGCCACTTTTTAAACACCCTACATCACTTTATATGACCTTTGACCCCTGACACACCCCTCCCCCTCTCTGTGTCTGATTTTAGGGGCCAGGTCAGTCAATGGTAAGACAATAGTAGTTACTGTAGGTCTAGACTTTACGACTAGTTACTGTGTAGCCTGTAGTTAGGTATATACCTGTATATAGACTAAGTAGTATTAAGGAGTAGTGCGTCTTACCTCTAAACTAGTGCTTATTGATTAGTAGTGGAGGGTGGAGGGCTGTGTTCTATTCAAAAAGTGTGAGGGTATGTGTGTCCAGTCAGTGTCCAAGCTAACAGTATGACCTCTGACCTCAGGTCGTCTGAGGACCAAGCAGCCTCTCACCACGGCAACCAGCGTTAGCCAGGTGGACGCCCGGGGACGCACCCGCACCAAGATGGTGTCCCAGTCACAACGTAAGATGAAACACACACATATGCAGTACCAGTCAAAAGTTTTAAACACCTACGCATTCAAGAGTTTTTCTTTATTTTTACTATTTTCTACATTGTAGAATACTAGTAAAGACATCAAACTATGAAATAACACATATGGAATCATGTAGTAACCAAAAAAGTGTTAAACAAATCAAAATATATTTTATATTTGAGATTCTTAAAAGTAGCCACCCTTTGCCTTGACAACTTTGCACACTCTTGGAATTTTCTCAACCAGCTTCACCTGGAATGCTTTTCCAACAGTCTTGAAGGAGGTCCCACATATGCTGAGCACTTGTTGGCTGCTTTTCCTTCACTCTGCGGTCCAACTCATCCCAAACCATACCAATTGGGTGTCACCAGCAAGCACCATCACACCTCCTTCTCCATGCTTCATGGTGGGAACTACACATGCGGAGATCATCCGTTCACTTACTCTGCGTCTCACAAAGACACGGCGGTTGGAACCAAAAATCTCAAATTTGGACTTATCAGACCAAAGGACAGATTTCCACCGGTCTAATGTCCATTGCTTGTGTTTATTGGCTCAAGCAAGTCTCTTCTTCTTATTGGTGTCCTTTGGTAGAGGTTTCTTTGCAGAAATTCGACCATGAAGGCCTGATTCACGTCTCCTCTGAATAGTTGATGTTGTGTCTGTTACTTGAACTCTAAAGCATTTATTTGTCCTGCAGGCTGGTAACTAATTAACTTATCCTCTGCAGCAGAGGTAACTCTGGGTCTTCCTTTCCTGTGAAGGTCCTCATGAGAGCCAGTTTCATCATATCGCTTGATGTGTTTTGCGACTGCACTTGAAGAAACTTTCAAAGTTCTTTACATTTTCCGGATTTACTGACCTTCATGTCTTAAAGTTATGACGGACTGTCGTTTCTCTTTGCTTATTTGAGCTGTTCTTGCCATAATATGGACTTGGTCTTTTACCAAATAGTGCTATCTTCTGTATACCACCCCTACCTTGTCACAACACAACTGATTGGCTCAAATGCATAAAACGTTTTAACAAGGCACACCTGTTAATTGAAATGCATTCCAGGTGACTACCTCATGAAGCTGGTTGAGAGAATGCCAAGAGTGTGCAAAGCTGTCATCAAGGCAAAGGGTGGCTATGAAGAATCTCAAATATAAAATATATTTTGTTGTTTAACACTTTTTTTTTTTCTTGCTACATGATTCCATATGTGTTATTTCATAGTTTTGATGTCTTCACTATTATTCTACAATATAGAAAATAGTAAAAAGAAAAACCCTTGAATGAGTAGTGTGTCCAAGCGTTTGACACACACATACGTACATACATACACACACACACGTTCACACAGTTTTTGAGCCTCAAATACCACATCCCTCACATACACACAATGTTCCAATGCCGTATTACTGTGAATGTTTGTGTTTTTGAGCGTGTCTGTGTTTGCAAGATGAGTTATACACTCTTTCTGTAGTCACTGCTGGTATCCCTCACAGTGACAATAAGCTCCTGCAAATGTTTTTTATACCTCTTAGGTTCCGACGAATCAGATTGCACGCCAGGTATTCTGTGTGTGTGTTGCAGTGGGGTAGACGGACCCATTATGTTGCTCTCATGGTCACTGTTGTTTGTTGTGAGTGTGGGAGTGGGTATGAGAGTGTGTGTTTGAAAGTGTCTGTTTTCTGCATGCTCTGTTGTCTCATCACTGAGAGTGGTGTTTCGGTTGGTGTGAAGAGTCCAGTTCTTCCAATTGTTAAGAAATACCAAAAGCATGACAAAAACAGGAGCCATCTCGGCAAATCAAGTTGGTGCAGCACTCTCAAATCAAGAGTGTGTCGACTGGTCTGACCTCTTAGGAAAACCTGCCTATGTTTTGTTATTACATAAACTGTAGTGACGATGAGGCCCCTAAATCATAATCCAGATTATGGGTTGAATGTGAAAAATGGGATCTCTCTGAGGCTCAACCTGGCAGAAAAAAAACAGAAGAGAGGAACGAGAGATTAACCTCAAAGTCAAAGCCTTTGGGAGGGGATCATGTTTTTAAAGAAATGTTTTTATTTGATAAAATATTGAATTTGGCCTTTACTACTATAGCCCATATTAACACATTGAATAACACATTCATAAATGGCAAAAAAGACAGTCAGAAAATGTATCATAAAATGTATCAAGGTTTTGAAGTGTCTGTCCTATATCTAGTAGATATAAGTAGCTTTTTACCCCCTAATTTTTGTTGCCACAAAACTACCTCCATACTTACATTCATTTGTATGGGTTACCTTCAGAACAGTCCCGTGACATTTGTGGGGGTTGTAAGGCAAAACGGAGAACACCATCATGTTCGTGAGAGTCCCCTTTCCACAAAGTGGTCTCATCTTTCCACATTAGTTTGTAGGTCAAAGCATTCTGGCGCTACAGAAGTTTTTGTGAGAAGACCGATTTTCGGGATGTCTCATGGTCTGACATGCACTGCTGCAGCTCGGCCACCTTCCACCGCAGATGCAAAAGGCTGACATGGGCGGATGCAACGGATTGAGACACACCCCATGCAAAAAAATAAAATAAATCTGTTATCTCTAGAACAAACTGAAGGATTTTGATGGGGATTTTTGAAAATTATAATAATAATAAGATTGACATACGGGTGCGTCAACAGATTTAAGGTTTAAGAGAGAAAATTAAGAATGCTGGTGAGATATATTTGGGATAGAGAGCTGTGGTTGGTCAGTGCAGGTTTTGGCTGTGTGTGTTTGTGAGAGATTGTGTGTCTGTGTTTTTAGAGCATTTTTACTTCAAGGCGTTTTTATTTTCTCCATTGTGAAGCTGCTTTGCTTCATCAGTGATACTGCTACGTCACATACCGGCTACCCATCGTGCAGTGCTCTACCGTTCTTCCATTGAGCATCACAGCTGGCTCCGTGTGTCTCAGCATTCATCATTTATTCTATATTCATTTATATTTAATTGATAAATGTATTTCCGTGTTTGAAGCGTGGTCATTGTCGCTCTCATTCTCTCGTCTCGGAACACTCCCATGATGCTCTCTGTGTTCTAACTTCCATGGTGCTTTGTGCTCTAACATCCATAATCCATCTGGTTTAACTTCCTGTTCCTGTCCCCGCTCCGCTCCCCTCTCCAATCCTGCCTTCTCATTGGTGCAGGATCTCAGTCTGCTACCCCTATTGGTGGTAAGAGTCTAACGTACTACCTGTTACCCTCAACCTCATCACCCCTTCTCTCACCCCTCACCTCTTCTCACCCCTCAACAAAGCTGGTCACCTAAAGCTCCACCCCCTCTCTGGCTGAAGCATGCTGGGACTTGTAGTTCAAACTAAAACATGGCTGCCTGCCTTCTTATGACTACTTGCACTCTGAGCTGAGGCCTGTGTCTACCTGCTAGGAGGAAAGGAGGGAGCAGAGAGGATGAGGGGATAGACTCGGAAGATGAGCGAGCAAGAGATGCATTGGTGATTCTGATGCATGGGAGGTAGAATGCCATGTGACCAGCATGCTCTGACAGACCAGACCACTCTGAGGTGGGGTTGTAGGTACATTAGGTTAGTCCCATCTATCCCTTGCTTAGTCACATAGTGTTAGCTCCAACTCACTTGGTGTTAGCAGTTAGAGGCCAATCATGGTGGTGTGTGTAGAAGACTGTGTGTAGACTGAGTGTAGTATGTAAGGGTTGTGTTTTCTGCGTATGTGTGGTGTAATGGATTGATGTACTAAGTTTCAGTTGTGTGGTAAAGTGTTTTTCTCACTCATGTCACATGACCCTCTGTCCACATTTCACTTTCAGCACTTCTTCACGTCTCTGTCTTTGAGTTAAAAGATCACAAAGGCATGTGTAGATCTGTGACATTCAGCACAATGCATTATGGCCCATGTGATTGGAGACTGGAGGAATGAAAAACAGATATTGTACTCAATGTCATTATTTGGGAATAAGCAAACGACCCACTGAAATGATGACAGTCCCAAAATGGCCGCGAAAGCTGGTCCCCTGAGTCCAGTTGAAAACAACCCCTAACCCTGAAATCAAAAGGTCTTCAGTTCCATTGAGCCCATTCACCATGTTCCTACACAGATCTAGTTCCTTCTGATCTGCTAACCAGACCTGGGTCAATAATACACTCAAATACTTTCAAAGACTTTGGTTGTACTTGATTTACTATTGAACTAACGGGAATAAAACTCCCAAAAGAAAAAAAACTTCTAGTTAGGTCAAGCGCACCTCATACTTTGAGGTACGCTTGACCTAACTATTGTTTGACATACGTATTCAACCCAGGTCTGCTGCAGACACTGAAAGGGTATGGGCTAGGGGTTGTTGATGTTGTTATTATTCCTTAGACAATAGGGTCCCACGCATGACTAGTGTGTGGTCTGTGTGTATGTCTCTAACTCTCTCCCCTCCCGCTCTCTCTAGCCGGCAGTCGGAGTGGTTCCCCGGGCCGCGTCCTGACCAGTACAGCTCTGAGTACACTCGGTTCCGGAGCCCAGAGGGTTCTAGCTGGGGCCGGAGGGGCTGGGACAGGAGGGAGACGTAGCCGCATCCCCCGCAGCCAGGGCTGCTCACGAGACTCCTCCCCTACACGCCTGTCTGTCGGTAAGTACACATGCATACAGTCATCATGATTGTGAATCATCCCAGCCCCTTGTCTTACCTGCCTGATTTCTTCTTGATAACACCCCCCCCCCAAGCAGTTCCCCAAGCCTCCTCATCTCCCTCCATCGACAGGATGCATGGATTGTTTGTTATTTCTAAACCAATAAATTCTTCCCCTCCTCCATTGGCCTGCTTCTGTTTGTTCCTGCTCATGTCTGATTGGCTAAGGCCTAGAGATTGACAGGTCTCTCACACACACACACACACACACACACACACACACACACACACACACAGCGCGGTCTGCTTGCTTCTCCCCTGGCCTCCCAACAACTTGATCAATCCGCACCAATCGCATGTTCCCCTTGCCACGCATCGTTGCGTGATGTCTCATATCAATCCATTCGTTTCTCCAACAACTTTGAAAGCGAAAACGAATTTAAAGCTGACCTCAACTCTATTTTACTCCCTCTTTCTTTTTCCTTCCTCTTCTCCCTCTTCCTCTGGTCTTCAGCTCCCTCCAGTATTAGTTCCATCTACAACGGCGCAAGCAGAGGAGGTAAGAACTCTCTGACTCCATCTCTCTGACAACTCCACCTCCGCCCGCATCCCTCAATCTCTCCCTCTTTCTCCTCTCCGTACCTCCATTTCACTCTCTCTATCCCTCGATCTTCATCTCTCTATCTCACTCTCCATCCCCGTCTCTCTCGCTCAAACCATTTCAGCCTTCTGTCAGGCTGTCGCTCGCCGCCTCAAAATTCCAGAATCCTCCTCTCTAACCTCCAAAAGCATTGCTGTGGGTTGTCATGGTGATGGTTTGCCATAGTACTCGTGGTGACAATTTGCATCTTCCCACTAACCAATTTGCCGCAGGTGTGAATGGCGCGTCATAGGATCGGTGAAGCTTCATTGGTTCCCCAATAACACTTCCTTAGGCTGTAATTAACTCTGATTGGTGCGTGGGTGCCGGCTCTGGCCAATGAACAGTCAGGATGAGCTTGATGCTTATTGGATGAAAACCGAGATCCTCCCCCCTTACCCCTGGTCTTTCATCTGCTTCTCATTTCCTCCTCCTGTCCTCGTGTGTGTGTGTGTGTGTGTGTGTGTGTGTGTGTGTGTGTGTGTGCTGAAATTGTTTATATACATGTCATTTCTGAGCCCAGCAGTCCTGTACTCTCTAGGGCTGTGTCTCAACAGTGTACTGTGGCTTCTAAACCACTGTAGACTATTGAGACTCACCCATGGAGCCAGTAGAGCTGTGCTCTTTTTCAGTCCCGTCTCTATCAGTGTGTCACTCTTATGACTATTCTCTCTCTCTCTCTCTCTCTCGCTCTCTCTCTCTCTGTGTATCCTTTTTGTCTTCTCTCTTTGTTTGTTTGTTTCTTTCTTTCCTCTTCTCGCCCCTTCCCCTCCCCTCCCCTCCCCTGGTAACATGGTACTGTAGCTCGGGGCAGTCGTATCCCTCGGCCCAGTATGAGTCAGGGCTGCAGCAGGGAGGCCAGCAGAGAGAGCAGCAGAGACACCAGCCCTGTACGGTCCTTTACACCCCTGGGTGAGTAGCACACACACACATCATAGATACCACATAGTAAAACACAGACACAAGCCAACAATATGGAACAACAAAACGGACCACATTGCTTACAGTTTATCTAAAAACAACATGTGCTGTCATTTTGGGGATGACATTCAATCCACTATAGAACGCTTAACCAGAAAGGTGCGCTTCCCAACGCTAAGGAAGATTATTCACAGCCGTTTGGACTGCCTGGGCTAGCTGAGATGAGTCTGGTCTTTGCCACAGAAATTGAATGCTGTCAGACTCTGTAGGGAAGCAGAACTGGACTCTTAGGGCTACTAATCACACACATTGACATGTTGTTGCATGGTTCTGGCTCTCTTTCTCTCACACTGTGCGAGTGAGTTCTAACGGTGGGGGGCTGTTTTGTGTGTGTGTGTGTGTGTGTGGGGTTGATGGTTGCAGCGTCGCGGCACTACTCTCGCTCCACTGGAGCTCTCCACACCGCCGATGCTTTAGGGGCCGCAGGTGAACGATGAGTACCTCTATCCTCTCTTTCGCTCTCTCCATCCACTTGATTCCTTCTATTTTATGTTTTCTATATACACATCTTCTTTTTTTTAAGTTCTCTAGTTGTACTCTTTCTTCTTTCTTTCTCTTCCTGGACCTTAAGCTTCCGCCGGAAACGCATGCTTCCTCCACCCCGTTCTGTTGCCACGACAACCATTCCGTCTCCATTTCAGAGGAGGCATTTGTAGCTCTCTTCTCTCGCTCATCTATTTCCTGATTTTAGTCCCGCCTCCCATCAATACGGACACGCCCTCACACTGCGTCCTCCATGTTTGTTTGTTTACTCCCATCATGCTTTGCCTGGGGTCAAGGGTAATCTGGTCATATTTCAGTTATTTATTCACCATGCCATCTAGCCGGGGGGGGGGGGGATTGAAGGGTTGAGGGCTTATGGGATGGGGAGGGGGAGGTGTTGTTGGGTTATGGGATGGATGGGGGAGGTGTTGAAGGGTTATGGGATGGGGAGGGGGTGGAGAGTATTGAAGGAGGAAGGGAGGAGGTCTGATGGGATGAGGTTGGGAGGACTGCATCTGTAATGTGTGCGCCTCTCGGGCTCTCTCGCTCTCTCTCTCTCTCTCTCTCTCTCTCTCATCCCTCCATCTCTCCAGGGTCAGGGTACAGTATCAGTCAGTCCAGTCGTCTGTCCTCATCCGTCAGCGCCATGAGAGTCCTCAACACAGGATCTGATGTAGAAGAGGCCCTCGCTGACGCCCTGGTACACACACACACACACACACACACACACATTACACACACAAACACTGAGATAATATTTATGCAAACTCCTCTCACCCCCTATTTCACCTTCCCTATCTCTCTCTCTTATCTATCATGGTTCAAATATACACATCCATACACTTACACTGTACACACACACACACTCTCAAACACTTACTGTTGTGTTGTGACTAACCCCTGGTTCCTCCTCTGTTTAACGCTCTCAGCTGTTGGGAGACATGAGATCCAAGGTCAGCGTCTCTACCTACTGCTGTGTGTGTTTGTGCGTGTGGTTGATACGTGTTATTTCATGTGTACATGTTACATAAAGGGAAAGTATGTTTCTCTCTCTCCCCCCTACCCCTTGTAGAAGAAGCCAGCGCGGCGGCGCTATGAGAACTATGGGATGTATTCAGATGATGACGCTAACAGTGATGCGTCTAGCGCCTGCTCAGAGCGTTCCTATAGCTCCAGGAACGGAGGAGCCATCCCTACGTACATGAGACAGACTGAAGACGTGGCCGAGGTCAGAAACAATACAGGTTTTGGATTTATCATTGATGGCACCATATGCAAATAACATTAACCCTTAGTTCAATATTTTCAAGCATTTCAGTTCACATATTGCCTTATGTGGATTCCTGACTGAAGATTCAATAGTTCCAGTCATTTTAAGATTACGATTATTAAATTGTACACCTGCAAAATTTGACTTCTTCTGTATCCAACACGGTGTGCCAGATGGCGCTACAGGAGGTCGTTCCTGCCGGCGGCTATTAGACTATTTAATGCCTCACCGGGGTGCCGTGCCGTCGGCAATATAGACCTGGAACTGTTGGGGTGTTAGGTAGTTTAACAATTATGCATCCATCTGTGAGTAACTCTGGTCTGTAATCACTCATTCACTCAGGACTTATTCATTCAGGACTGTATATACATATTCATGTACAGTTGTTGTATCATATCACGTGCAATATTATAAGTAATTCTTGGACTGAACATACGTAGTCATTCACTCAGGAATGCATATTAGTATCCTGTCAGTTGTATCTTTTTTCATTGCTTTTAGTATATTGAATGTGCAATACGTGCATTTATCTGTAATTAAACCCTGCGCACTAAGGACTGTATTTTAAGGGATTACTATTATTACCCCAAATTATATCATACACACATTTAGCTGTTTAAGTATCTCTTCCTGTCATAACTGGTATGATTCTCTAACCGCTAAGCTACCTGTCACCCAGTTTAAAAGGAGATCGTCAAATCTGGCCTTTAACCCTTTGTGTCCCAGGTGTTGAACCGCTGTGCCAGTGCTAACTGGTCGGAGAGGAAGGAAGGGCTACTGGGTCTACAGGCTCTACTGAAGAACCAACGCACCCTCAGGTCAGCCTATCACAATGCAGGGTTTCACCTGGCAGCCTATTGGGGACTATTCAAACAGTCAGAGAAACTGTTTATATGGTGCAATACATGCTAACATAGGTGTATTCACCTTTGTATAATCGTGTGTGTGTGTGTCTACAGTCGTGTGGAGTTGAAGAGGTTGTGTGAGATCTTCACCAGGATGTTTGCAGACCCCCATAGTAAGGTATGGATTCATGCACAGCTACCACACACACACACACACACACACACACACACACACACACCACAGACACCTTAAACACATACAGCATATATACACACGCTCCTGTGTTTATACTGGATACCGGATTCTGCCGAAACGACACTCACAAAACTAGGTTCTGCAAACACACATTTATTCTCACACACGGAAACATAAATACACAGACACACTGAGACTCCTAATCAGACAAAAAGTAATGCACACACACACATACAGGCACACACACACAGGCATGTGCTGCGTGCGGCGGTAACTGACTGGTTTCTAACGGCATGCCACGCCTGAGTCTGCGTGTGACCTCACACTCCGTTAGCCAATGGGATTGCTTTCTCACTGTTCGTTAGCCAATCTGCTGGTTGTGCTCACCGCGTTCACTGCAACTCCTTCCCTCTTCTTCCCTGCGTGATCTATATAAGATTACACTGACCACACACACACACACACTTCTGCCATTTTTGCAGCACCCCCCCTTCCCCCGCCTCTCTTTCTCACTAACCACGCCCGCAAAAATTCGCCCCGCCCCCTCTAACGCCACTCCCCCTCCCCTCCTCCTGCCGGCGTTTGGAGTGCCCCCCCATCCGCTCCCCATACACAACTTAGTGTGTGTGCTCCCCCTGCCGCCGGCAACCCCCCCGTCCAGCCCCTCGTCTGACGGTACCGGTTGTGACTTTCAGCGAGAATCCGGATCTAGGGTCTATGGAACGGCAGAATCCGGTATAAGCTCAGCCTCCTTCAAGGTACATGTCACTGTCACACACTCCTCTCTCTCTTTTCTTCCCTCTTTCTCTATCTATCTCTCTCTATCTTTCTGAATGTCTGTCTCTTCTTCCTCCCTCTCTTTCTTTCTTTCTTTCTTTCTCTCTCTCTCTCTCTCTGACTTTTCATATTTTTCTCTCCATCGCTGTCTTTCCTCCCCTCTCTCTCTCTCTCTCGTGTGTGTATAGAGAAAGAGGAACTCCTATAAGAACCAGGAGTGGTTTTTATAAGAGTGTTGTATTGTAGTCCTTGTCTTCACAGTGTATCACATTGATATTAATGCACAATACCACCTATTTCAGTTCAGAGCTACTCTGACATCAGTCCGAGTCGGGAAGCACCGTGTTTGCACTGCACGCATATCTGTGCGGGCATGTGATGAGAGGGTGTGTGCGTGCGTGGGTGTGTTAGGATGACCACATTTAAAATACCCAAATGCGGGACAACCGGATGATTTTGCGGGACAGTGTAGACTACCAGCTGTACCTAGCCTATTATTTTTCCTCTTGCAAAATTAGGTGATGTAGAAACAGGAGACCACTTGTGGCTGTTTTAAAGTGGCTATGTAGATATAGGGCAGCAGCCTCTAATGTGGTAGTGATGAAAATCTGGGAATATTTGGCCAAGAAAACATTTCTGGTTGGTCTCAGGGAATGTAAAACAGTTAGGAAGGGATACCTTTTTAAAAACAGGATTGATTGAAGTAGCAGCAAATCTGTTGAATGAGCATGGAGACTGGAGAGCCTCACAACTTTTACGCAATTACTTTATCTTTCAGTCTAATACGGCTATTTACTTACAGTACATTTGTAGCTCTACAACACGCTTTTTGTAAGTAGTGAGGCCTAACTGGCCTCTCCAAGTTGTCATTGGTTGACAATAGCCTATGACATTGGCCTACGTCTGGTCTTGAACTGCGCAGAATATCAGATCTCAACAATGTTTGGAGAAGTGTTTAACATCACCAGTACTACATCCTTATGATATACAGCGGGTGAAATAAGTATTGAACACGTCACCATTTTTCTCAGTAAATATATTTCCAAAGGTGCTATTGACATGAAATGTTCATACATACAAAGAAACCAAAACAAATAAGTTCAGAAATTAAGTTATGTGAAATGACACAGGGAAAAAGTATTGAACACACTTACTGATATTTATTTAATACTTTGTTGGTAATGACAGCTTCAAGACGCCTCCTGTATGGAGAAACTAGTCGCATGCATTGCTCTGGTGTGATTTTGGCCCATTCTTCCACACAAACAGTCTTCAAATCTTGAAGGTTCCGTGGGCCTCTTCTATGAATCTTGATCTTCAGTTCTTTCCATAGATTTTCAATGGGATTTAAGTCAGGTGATTGGCTGGGCCATTCTAGCAGCTTTATTTTCTTTCTTTGAAACCAATTGAGAGTTTCCTTGGCTGTGTGTTTGGCATCATTGTCTTGCTGAAATGTCCACCCTCGCTTCATCTTCATCATCCTGGTAGATGGCAGCAGATTTTTGTCAAGAATGTCTCGGTAAATTTGCCCATTCATCCTTCCTTCAATTATGTGATGTTTGCCAGTACCATTTGCTGAAAAGCAGCCCCACACCATGATGTTCCCACCTCCAAACTTCACTGTTGGTATGGTGTTTTTAGGGTGATGCGCAGTGCCATTTCTCCTCCAAACATGGTGTGTATTATGACATCCAAACAGTTCAATTTTGCTCTCATCTGACCACACTATATTCTCCCAGTATTTCACTGGCTTTTCCAACTTTAAACGAGCTTCAACATGCTTTTTTTTTCAGCAATGGAGTCTTGCGTGCATACAGCGTGCATACAGACCATGTCGGTAGAGTGCATTACTTACTGTTTTCTTTGAGACAACAGTACCTGCTAATTGCAGGTCTTTTTGAAGCTCTCCACAAGTGGTCCTTGGCTCTTGGACAACTCTTCTGATAATTATTTTCACTCCTCTGTCAGAAATCTTGCGAGGAGCACCTGGTCGAGGCAAATTTATGGTGAAATGATTGTCTTTCCACTTCCGTATTATGGCCCCAACAGTGCTCACTGGAACATTCAGAAGCTTAGAAATGCGCCTATAACCAATGCCATCATTATGTTTTGCAACAATTAGGTTGCGAAGGTCTTGATACAGCTCTTTGCTTTTACCCATCATGAGATGTGTCTTGTGTGACACCTTGGCAATGAGACCTTTTTGTAGGCCATCAGTTGGGACTGAACCAGATGATATTAATTTGCACTGACAGGGGGCTGGATTGCTTTTTAATTACTGATAGTTTTCAGCTGTTGTCTTGGCTTTCCATGCCTTTTTGAACCTCCCTTTCTTCATGTGTTCAATACTTTTCCCCTGTGTCATTTCACATTATTACACATAACTTAATTTCTTAACTTATTTGTTTTGGTTTCTTTGTATGTATGGATTAGTTGGATTGTTACCAACATCTGGGGAACATTTCATGTCAATAGCACCTTTGGAAATCTATTTACTGAGAAAAATGGTGACGTGTTCAATACTTATTTCACCCGCTGTATATTGGCCTATCTTTTCAGCGCAACATGACTGCAAGAGACCGGTTGGAATATCTGACTGAAATACAGGACAAATCGAACATTTGTGGTGTTTGAATTTGCTGATAAAATACGAGACAAAGGGCCAAAATGCTGGTCAGTCCCACACAATCTGGGACATGTGGTCACCCTAGTGTGTGTGTGTGTGTGTGTGTGTGTGTGTGTGTGTGTGTGTGTGTGTGTGTGTGTGTGTGTGTGTGTGTGTGTGTGTGTGTGTGTGTGTGTGTGTGTGTGTGTGCGTGCTTCCCAGGATGCTAACTGTTGTATGTTTCTCTCTCCTCCATGCCGCTTCTCTGGAACTCTCTGTAGAGAGTAAGTCTGGACAACGTTTATTTTACGTTCAATTAACGTTTGATTAACGCTTGTGTGGTTGTGACACTAACCTGGTTCTGATTGGAGACTAATCTCGAATTAATTGATTGATCTGGCAAATGGTAATCTGACTGACGGCTAATTGAATGGTTTCAAAGGCAACCACAGACTCACTCACTAACAGCTGTGACATCACTATGACATCATCACGCCCTCCTGTGATTGGTGTCTGAGTCCCTGCTGTTTTGCAGGTGACAGCCAATCAGCATGTGTGTTTAGTGAATACTGAATATTGATTGTGTATTGGTAAAACATAATTCTGCTTGCTGCACGCTGACTGGAGTGCTAGATTGATGGGATGATTGATTGGTTAATTGCTAAGTGAATTGAGTTGCTTCCCTCAGCCTATCCCATAGTATACATAGTACCTGTGTGTGCATGAACATGTTCCTCTGTCACTTGTCTGTGTGTGTGTGTGTGTGTGTCTTTATACAATGTGTGTAACCCATGTCCCCTGTCTCTCCCCAGGTGTTCAGTATGTTCTTAGAGACCCTTGTGGACTTTGTCCTTGTGCATAAAGAAGACCTGCAGGACTGGTTGTTCGTCCTGCTCACCCAGCTGCTGAAGAAGATGGGAGCTGACCTACTGGGATCAGTACAGGCCAAGGTCCAGAGAGCACTGGACATCACACGGTCAGTATGTGTGTGTATAACGTGTGTTAGTGTGTGTGCATGTATCTTGCGTGTGTGTCTGTAATGTGTGTCTCTAACATGTGTGTGTTATCTCCCCTACAGAGAGTCTTTCCCCAACGACCTCCAGTTCACTATCCTCATGAGGTTCACTGTGGATCAGACTCAGACACCCAACCTCAAGGTACACAGCTGTGTGTGTGTGTGTCTGTCTGTGTAGGGGGATAGAAGTTTTATGTGTGTGTGTCTTCTCAATATGAAGAAAGAGACGAGACAATGGGAGACGAGACAATGGGAGACGAGACAATGGGAGACGAGACTATGGGAGACGAGACTATGGGAGACGAGACTATGGGAGACGAGACTATGGGAGACGAGACTATGGGAGACGAGACTAATGGGAGACGAGACTAATGGGAGACGAGACAATGGGAGAGAAGAGGAAGGGAGAGATGGACAGAGTGAGAAGAGGAAGGGAGAGTGAAAGGGATATAGGGAGAGTGAAAGGGATGTAGGGAGGGTTGAAAGGCAGGGACAGCCTCTCCGTCGCCAGACTCACCTACTGTCTCAGTAACCACGGTAACTATTGTATCAGTAACCATGGTACCACTTTCTGACCTCACAGCTGTTTAACACTGGCTCCGCTCCCTACCCACCTGATCCCTGGACTCTGATTGGATAGCGACTGATATGCCTCCAATTAAATCCGCCAACCACTGGCTTTGCTCTCTGCAGTCTGAGCCCGCCTCACCTCCCCTTCCTCGCTGCCTCCCTCTATCCTCTCCCCTCCCTCCCTCCCTCTCCCTTTCCTCCATCTTCTCCTCTCCCCTCTCTCCTTGTGTTTCCCTTTATACACTTGTTCTCTCCTCCCACCTCCCTCCTTCACTTTCATTACCTCACCTTCCACGTCTTCTCCTCTCTCCCCCCCCACCTCACCTTCCACGTCTTCTCCTCTCTCCCCCCCACCTCACCTTCCACGTCTTCTCCTCTCCCCCCCCCCCACCTTCCACGTCTTCTCCTCTCCCCCCCCCACCTCACATTCCACGTCTTCTCCTCTCCCCCCCACCTCACCTTCCACGTCTTCTCCTCTCTCCCCCCCACCTCACCTTCCCTTGCTATGCTTTTCCTTCTCTCGTTTTCTTATGTAATTTTCACTCCTCATCCTTTATTCTCCCACCCTCCCTCACTCCCCTCTTCCTCATTGCTCTATGCACTTGCTCCTTGTCCCTGTGTGTGTCTGTCTGTCTGCCTTGCCTCCTCTCTCATCCCAATCTTCCTCCCCTACATCCTCTTCCTCCCTCCCCCTATCTCCCCTCCTATACCCTTCCTCTCCATCTCACTTTCCTCCCCTCACCTACCCTCTCCTCTAACCTCTCCTCTCTCTCCCCCTACCTTCTTCTCTCCCTTCTCTCTATATCTCTCTCTCGCTCTCTCTCTCCCCCCCCCCCCCCTCCCCCCTCTGACGCGGTGCTCTCCTCTCTCTCTAAGCCTGTGGGGAGGAGGGGAACGTGTTGTGGGCGGCGCAACGTTAAATTGGTTCCCCCTGCATCAAGAACCATGCGGCGCAACGTTAAATTGCTCCCCCCTGCCACGAGAGCCCCCAGGGGGCACCACGCCTGCTGCTCTCTGAACGAGCAGGTCTCAGCCTGGAATCAGTCTTCCCAGGTCAGTGCGCTCAGGGGGGAGCATTTTTATGACGCGCACACTGATGAGCAGGCGGTCGGTCGATGGGGTGTTTTGAATAGAGGAAGAGTGAGACTGAGAGATGGAGAGAGAAAAAATAAATTAAAAGGAATGAAATTACTGTGAAAGAGGAGAAGGAATATGAAACGGTGGCTCTTTTTCCTTTTAGTTTTAATTAGTTTTTATTGGTTCCTCCCTCCATGACAACTGCGAAGGAGACTAGCATCTTACTGCACCCTCTTTGTTGTTGCGGATGTTGTATCGATGAGTAGCTCTAACTTTAACTGGGCTCTAACTAGTTAGGAAACTCTTGGGATGATCCACACAGACAGAAAATGTTTGTGTGTATGAGTGGGTTGTCTAACCTATATACTATGAATGTGTGTGTTGTGTACAGGTGAAGGTGGCCATTCTGAAGTACATTGAGACCTTGACCCTGCAGATGGAGCCTCAAGACTTTGTCAACTCCAGTGAGACGCGCCTGGCTGTGTCTCGCATCATCACCTGGACCACAGAGCCCAAGAGCTCCGACGTCAGGAAGGTACTTTACAGATATTTATGTATGCTACAATTTGTTGATTATTGGTTGAAGCAAACTTTGATTGGTTTCTGATGTGTGTCTGTTCCAGGCTGCCCAGTCGGTGTTGATCTCGTTGTTCCAATTGAACACTCCAGAGTTCACCATGCTGCTGGCAGCTTTGCCCAAGACCTTCCAGGACGGCGCCACCAAACTGCTACAGAACCACCTGAGAAACACAGGCAATGCTGCACAGGTAACTTGACCTGGCCTTGGCTGTACCCTCTCAGCAGGTAACTAGACCTGGCCTTGGCTGTACCCTCCCAGCAGGTAACTACACCTGGTCTTGGCTGTACCCTCCCAGCAGGTAACTAGACCTGGCCTTGGCTGTACCCTCCCAGCAGGTAACTACACCTGGTCTTGGCTGTACCCTCCCAGCAGGTAACTAGACCTGGCCTTGGCTGTACCCTCCCAGCAGGTAACTAGACCTGGCCTTGGCTGTACCCTCCCAGCAGGTAACTAGACCTGGCCTTGGCTGTACCCTCCCAGCAGGTAACTAGACCTGGTTTTGGCTGTACCCTCCCAGCAAGTAACTACACCTGGCCTTGGCTGTACCCTCCCAGCAGGTAACTACACCTGGCCTTGGCTGTACCCATCACAGCTTGGCCTGATGAAGGATCTTAGGAGTTGGTTATAGATGTGTAAGAACTGATCAGGCCTGAGAAAACCGTGGGAAACTAAAAGGCCCTAGCATGTACTTGAGGAATTGATGCTATTGTGTGTTACTTTCTCCCCCAGGCCCCGATAGGAAGCCCTCTGACACGCCACACCCCCCGCTCTCCTGCCAGCTGGTCCAGCCCCCTCACCTCTCCTACCAACACATCACAGAACACATCCTCACCCAGGTAAAGCACACCCAGGTGACACAAACACACACCTCCAACACATTACCTAAGGTAACACACACAGACCTCAGAACACACCTAGGTAACACACACATCCACACACTCATATAATGTTGAGCTATTGTGATGGTAATATTACTGATGTGTTGTTGTGTGCAGTGCGTTTGACTACGACACAGAAAACATGAACTCGGAGGACATCTACAGTAGTCTGAGAGGAGTTACAGAGGCCATCCAGAACTTCTCCGTCCGTAGCCAGGAAGACATGAATGAACCGGTCAGACGGAGAGAAGGAGAGGAGGTGGGGAGAGAGAGTGAGAGTGTATATGTAGAACGTGAGTGAGTGAGTGAGTGAGTGAGTGAGTGAGTGAGTGAGTGAGTGAGTGAGTGAGTGAGTGAGTGAGTGAGTGAGTGAGTGAGTGAGTGAGTGAGTGAGTGAGTGAGTGAAAGAGACACTGAACCCCATAACCTTCTGACCCCAACTGTTATCACATTGTCTGGGGTAAATGCATCTCATCCCTACCTTTCTAACAAAGTGAATTTCACAGGAAATAGCTTTTTTATCTGATGGGGTAAGCTAATATCAGGGAAAAAAATACCACATTCAGTATTTTTACAGGTTAAAATACACTACATGACCAAAAGTACGTGGACACCTGCTCGTCGAACATCTCATTCCAAAATCATGGGCATTAATATAGAGTTGATCACCCCTTTGATGCTATAATAGCCTCCATTCTTCTGGGAAAGCTTTCCACTAGATGTTGGAACATTGCTGCAGGGACTTGCTTCTATTCAGCCACAAGAGCAGTAGTGAGGTCGGGCACTGATGTTGGGCGGCGTTCCAATTCATCCCAAAGGTGTTCGATGGAGTTGAAGTCAGGGCTCTGTCTCGCCAAACCATTTCTGTATGGACCTCGCATTGTGCATGGTGGCATTGTCATGCTGAAACAGGAAAGGGCCTTCCCCAAGCAGAGAATCGTCTAGAATGTCGTTGTATGCTGTAGCGCTAAGATTTCCCTTCACTGGAACAAAGGGGCCTAGTCCAAACCATGAAAAACATCCCCAGATCATTATTCCTCCGCCACCAAACTTTACAGTTGGCACTATGAATTGGGGCAGGTAGTGTTCTCCTGGCATCTGCCAAACCCAGATTCGTCCGTCAAACTGCCAGATGGTGAAGCGTGATTCATCACTCCAGAGAACGCGTTTCCACTGCTCCAGAGTCCAATGACAGCGAGTTTTACACCACTCCAGCCAACGCTTCTGACGAACAGTTATTGTGCTGAAGTTGCTTCCAGCAGTTTGGAACTCGTGGTGAGTGTTTCAACCGAGGACAGAAGATTTTTACACGCTTCAGCACTCGGCCGTCCCGTTCTGTGAGCTTGTGTGGCCTACCACTTCGCGGCTGAGCCGTTGTTGCTCCTAGACGTTTCCACTTCACAATAACAGCACTTACAGTTGACCGGGGCAGCTCTAGCAGGGCAGAAATTTGATGAACTGACTTTTTGGAAAGGTGGCATCTTGTGATGGTACCACGTTGAAAGTCTCTTCAGTAAGGCCATTCTACTTCCAATGTTTGTCTATGGAGATTGCATGAAATGGCTGAAATATGGCTGAAATAGCCAAATCCACTAATTTGAAGGGGTGTCCTCAAACTGTTGCCGCACCCGTTTGTATACAGGTGAAGTCAGATGTTTACGTACACCTTAGCCAAATACATTTAAACTCAGTTTTTCACAATTCCTGACATTTAATCCTAGTAAAAATTCCCTGTCTTTAGTCAGTCAGGATCACCACTTTTATTTTAAGAATGTGAAATGTATTTATTTCAGCTTTTATTTCCTTCATCACATTCCCAGTGGGTCAGAAGTTTACAGTCGTGGCCAAAAGTTTTGAGAATGTACAAAGTTTGCTGCCTCAGTGTTGATGATGGCAATTTGCATATGCTCCAGAATGTCATGAATAGTGATCAGATGAATTGCAATTAATTGCAAAGTCCCTCTTTGCCATGAAAATGAACTTAATCCCCAAAAAACATTTCCACTGCATTTCAGCCCTGCCACAAAAGGACCAGCTGCCATCATGTCAGTGATTGTCTCGTTAACACAGGTGAGAGTGTTGACAAGGACACGGCTGGAGATCACTCTGTCATGCTGATTGAGTCAGAATAACAGACTGGAAGCTTTAAAAGGAGGATGGTGCTTGAAATCATTGTTCTTCCTCTGTCAACCATGGTTACCTGCAAGGAAACACGTGCCGACATCATTGCTTTGCACAAAAAGGGCTTCACAGGCAAGGATATTGCTGCTGGTAAGATTGCACCTAAATCTGCAAAAGGTACAGGGATTGGACTGCTGAGGACTGGGGTAGAGTCATTTTCTCTGATGAATCCCCTTTCCGATTGTTTGGGCCATCCGGAAAACACCTTTTCCGGAGAAGACAAGGTGAGCGCTACCATCAGTCCTGTGTCATGCCAACAGTAAAGCATCCTCAGACCATTAATGTGTGGGGTTGCTTCTCAGCCAAGGGAGTGAGCTCACTCACAATTTTGCCTAAGAACACAGCCATGAATAAAGAATGGTCCCAACACATCCTCTGAGAGCAACTTCTCCCAACCATCCACGAACAGTTTAGTGATGACCAATGCCTTTTCCAGCATGATGGATCACCTTGCCATAAGGCAAAAGTGACAACTAAGTGGCTCGGGGAACAAAACATCAACATTTTGGGTCCATGGCCAGGAAACTCCCCAGACTTTAATCCCATTGAGAACTTGTGGTGGATCCTCAAGAGGCGGGTAGACAAACAAAAACCCACTACTTCTGACAAACTCCAAGCATTGATTATGCAAGAATGGCCTGCCATCAGTCAGAATGTGGCCCAGAAGTGAATTGACAGCATGCCAGGGCGGATTGCAGAGGTCTTGAAAAAGAATGGTCAACACTGCAAATATTGACTCTTTGCATAAACTGATTGTCATTGTCAATGAAAGCCTTTGACACTTATGGAATACTTGTAATTATACTTCAGTGTACCATAGTAACTACTGACATAAAGATCTAAGAACACTGAAGCAGCAAACTTTGTGGAGACCAATACTTGTGTCATTCTCAAAACTTTTGGCCACGACTGTACATACACTCAATTAGTATTTGGTAGCATTGCTTTTAAATTGTTTAACTTGGATCAAACGTCTTACAGAACTGGTGTAACTGAGTCAGGTTTGTCGGCCTCCTTGCTCGCACACGCTTTTTAAGCCCACAATTTTTTTATAGGATTGAGGTCAGGGCTTTGTGATGGCCACAACTTTGGAAGTATGCTTGAGGTTATTGTCCATTTGGAAGACCCATTTGGAAGACCCATTTGTGACCAAGCTTTAACTTCCTGACATCTTGAGATGTTGCTTCAATATATCCACATAATTTTCCTTCCTCATGATGCCATCTATTTTGTGAAGTTCACCAGTCCCTCCGTCAGCAAAGCACCCCCACAACATGATGCTGCCACCCCTGTGCTTCACAGTTGTGATGGTGTTCTTTGGCTTACAAGCCTCCCCCTTTTTCTTCCAAACATAACGATGGTCATTATGGCCAAACAGTTCTATTTTTGTTTCATCAGACCAGAGGACATTTCTCCAAATGTACGATCTTTGTCCCCATGTGCAGTTGCAAACGGTAGTCTGGCTTTTTTTATGCCGGTTTTGGAGCAGTGGCTTCTTCCTTGCTGAGCGGCCTTTCAGGTTATGTTGATATAGGACTCGTTTTACTGTGGATATAGATACTTTTGTACCTGTTTCCTCCAGCATCTTCACAAGGTCCTTTGCTGCTGTTCTGGGATTAATTTGCACTTTTCGCACTAAAGTACATTAATCTCTAGGAGACCGAACGCATCTCCTTCCTGAGCGGTATGACGGCTATGTGGTCCCATGGTGTTTATACTTGCGTACTATTGTTTGTACAGATGAACGTGATACCTTCAGGCATTTGGAAATTGCTCCCAAGGATGAACCAGACTTGTGGAGGTCTACATTTTTTTTTTTCTGACGTCTTGGCTGATTTCTTTTGATTTTCCCATGATGTCGAGCAAAGAGTCACTGAGTTTGAAGGTAGGCCTTGAAATACATCCACAGGTACACCTCCAATTGACTCAAATGAGTCAATTGGAGGTGTACCCACTGGACTTGTGATATAGTGAATTATAAGTGAAATAATCTGTCTGTAAACAATTGTTGGAAGAATTACTTGTCATGCACAAAGTAGATGTCCTGACTTGCCAAAACAATAGTTTGTTAACATGAAATCTGTGGAGTGTTTGAAAAATTAGTTTTAATGACTTCAACCTAAGTGAATGTAAACTTCGAACTTCAACTGTATATAGTGTAGGTTGTGATTGGAGTATCGTAGCGTGTGTGTCCGAGTGTGTACAGTATGGGATTTATTGTAACACCCCTCTCCATGGTATGTTCCAAGGAAGGGCTATGTCCAAGCTGACATTCCCTCTTAGGTCAGTCTGAAACCTGACCCGCCCAGCCATCATCAACCTGCCAATCAGAGCTCAACTTACTCCATCACCTGCCTATCACCTGACCCGTTAGGGGGTTTTCTGGTTTGAGTGGAAATCTTAATAGGAACTGTAACAGATCTCACTCCATCCACAGAATGATCAAAACCCTAACCTAACCCACACATACCTCTGTGTGTGGGTGCATGCGATGACAGCACTTGACAGCACTTACATTTCTGTCTATGTCTGTCTAAAACATACCACCCTAACCCCTGTGTCTCTCTCCCTCCCTCAGGGTGGTAGTGCTGGTGTTGACCAGGTGGATGGAGGTCGTACAGCTCTGGACAACAAGACGTCTCTCCTCAACACCTCCCTGCTCTCCTCTTCTCCTCGGGGGTCCCGTGACCCCTTCACAGACTCCCCCTTTAAACACAGCATCATAGATACTTCACTAGACGAATCAGACCAGCAAACTGACGGTACACACATATACAGTGCATTCGGAAAGTATTCAGACCCCTTGACTTTTTCCACATTGTGTTACGTTACAGACTTATTCTAAATAGATTGAATAAAAAAAATCCTTATCAATCTACACACAATACTCCATAATGTATTAAAAAATAAAAACAGAAATACCTTATTTACATAACTAAAGCTAGGTCTATCCTTTTTCCATTGATCATCCTTGAGATGTTTCCACTTGTGGTAAATTCTATTGATTGGACATGATTTGGAAAGGCACACACCTGTCTATATAAGGTCCCACAGTTGACAGTGCATGACAGAGCAAAAACCAAGCCATGAGGTCGAAGGAACAGATCTGGGGAAGGGTACCAAAACATTTATGCAGCATTAAAGGTCCCCAAGAACACAGTGGCCTCCATCATTCTTAAATGGAAGAAGTTTGGAACCACCAAGAACCTTTCAGTAGGACAACCATCTCTGCAGCATTCCACCAATCAGGCCTTCATGATAGAGTGGCCAAACAGAAGCCACTCCTCAGTAAAAGGCACCTGACAGCCCACTTGGAGTTTGCCAAAAGGCACCTAAAGGTCTCTGACCATGAGAAACAAGATTCTCTGTTCTGATGAAGTCTGAATGACAAGCGTCCCCCCTGGAGGAAACCTGGCACCATCCCTACGGTGAAGCATGGTGGTGACAGCATCATGCTGTGGGGATGTTTTTCACCGGCAGGGACTGGGAGACTAGTCAGGATCGAGGGAAAGATGAACGGAGCGAAGTACAAAGCGATCGTTGATGAAAACCTGCTCCAGAGAAGGTTCACCTTCCAACAGTACAACGACCCTAAGCACACAGCCAAGACAACGCAGGAGTGGCATCAGGACAAGTCTCTGAATGTCCTTGAGTGGTCGAGCCAGAGCCCGGACTTGAACCCAATCTAACATGTCTGGAGAGACCGGAAAATGGTTGTGCAGCGACGATCCCCATCCAACCTGACAGAGCTTGAGAGGATCTGCAGAGAAGAATGGAAGAAGCTCCCCAACAGGTGTGCCAAGCTTGTAGTGTAATACCCAAGAAGACTCAAGGCTGTAATCGCTGCCAAAGGTGCTTCAACAAAGTACTGAGTAAAGGGTCTGAATACTTATGTAAATGTAATATTTAAGTTTTTTTATTTTGTATAAATTAGCAAAAATGTCAAACTATTTTTTCTTTGTCAAACTGGACAGTTTTATCTCTTAATTCAAAGACTCAATCATGGACACTCTTACTGACAGTTGTGACTGCTTTGCGTGATGTATTGTCATCTCTACCTTCTTGCCCTTTGTGCTGTTGTCTGTGCCCAATAATGTTTGTACCATGTTTTGTGCTGCTACTATGTTGTTGCTACCATGTTGTTGTCATGTTACATTGCTACCATGCTGTGTTGTCATGTGTTGCTGCCTTGCTATGTTGTTGTCTTAGGTATCTCTTTTGGTAGTGTTGTTTTGTCTCTCTTGTCGTGATGTGTGTTTGGTCCTATATTTATATTTTATTTATTTTTGGTCTTTTGCCTTTTGGTAGGCCGTCATTGTAAATAAGAATTTGTTCTTAACTGTCTTGCCTAGTTAAATAAAGGTTAAATAAATAAACATGTAAAAAATGGTGGGGTATTGAGTGTAGATTGAGGGGGGGTGGAAACTATTTAATCCAGTTTAGAATAAGGCTGTAACGTAACAAAATGTGGAAAAAGTCAACGGGTCTGAAAATGACTATTCATACATACACACACACACACACACACACACACACACACACACACACACACACACACACACACACACACACACACACACACAAAATGTCTTGAAGTGTAATATGTGATTGATAAATTGTGTCAATCAGTATCTGTATCTCAACCCCTTTTGACTGTTGCCCCTGACAGACAGCAGCATTGACCAATCGGAGCTGGTGTCTGAGCTGCTGAAGGAGCTGTCCAATCACAATGAGCGTGTGGAGGAGAGGAAGGCAGCACTTTGTGAGCTCTTGAAGCTGATTCGTGAAAACACCCTGCAGGTCTCCTGGGACGAACACTTCAAAACCATCCTCCTGTTACTACTGGAGACGCTGGGGGACAGGGAGGTACACACACATACACACACACACACACACACACACACACACACACACACACACAATATGTGCATCAATGCATATACAAACACAGTTTGACCAAATTCTCTTTCCTCTCCTCTGCAGCATGTGATTAGGGCGTTAGCTCTGCGTGTTCTGAGGGAGATTCTGAGCCGCCAACCCTGGAGGTTTAAGAACTATGCTGAACTCACCATCATGAAGGCCCTGGAGGCACACAAGGACCCACAAAAAGAGGTACACACACACACACACACACACACACACACACAATCTCTCTGTATAATATACAAACACACACTCGCTCTCTCTGTATAACACACACACGTGTACACACACACACTCCTTATAATACACACACACTCCATATAATCTCCCTCACATACACATTCACATACACACATGCATTCACTCTCCAACTGCCGTTCCTGTGTGTGTATAGGAGCTGTTATAAATCTGGTACTATAACCCAGTTCCTGTGTGTGTAGGTGGTGCGAGCGGCAGAGGAGACGGCGGCCATGCTGGCATCGTCCATCAGTCCAGACCAGTGTATCAAGGTGCTGTGTCCCATTATCCAGTCAGCTGACTACCCCATCAACCTGGCTGCCATCAAGATGCAGACTAAAGTTATAGAGAGGGTCCCCCACGATGGATTAGTCAGCATGCTGCCTGAGATAGTCCCCGGACTCATACAGGTAACAAACCCAATCATACAGGTCACACACACACACACATAAAGGTAGCATACATCCTCGTTATTCAGGGTTATGACCCACTGTCATGTTATGGAGGGCTATAACCCCTCTGTCATGTTATGCAGGGTTATGACAACTCTGAGAGCAGTGTGAGGAAGGCCTGTGTATTCTGCCTGGTGGCCCTCTACGCAGTCATAGGGGAGGAGCTAAAACCTCACCTCAACCAACTGTCTGGCAGCAAAGTGAGTGACCACGCCCACTTTCTACTAACCACACACATTATCTATGTTCCAATACATCCACGCTAGTATACTTCATTCTTACTCTCTTCCCCTCTCTTCTCTCTCTCTCTCTCTCTCCAGTTGAAGTTGTTAAATCTGTACATCAAGCGTGCCCAGTCCGGCTCCAGTGGTGGGGAGCCCGCAGCAGACAGCCTATAGAACAGACTAACAGATGAACAGCCCGCAGGACAACTATGGAGCTGCACTCTCCCTCTGGAGACTTTTAACACGTACACACAAGGACACACTCTTACATGGATGCACAAACACATACTCACATGCTTACATGAACACACACGTGCACTTACTTACACGCTTACATTAACACACATATGCTTATACGTACATCTGCTTACACAAACATGCTGATAAGAAGGCTCTCTGACACACTGTCCTGGACACCCCCTCCTGTTACCTCCAAGTTGCCTACTGCAGTGCACTCTGCAATGCACTCTGGGAGGAGAGGCGTGTTGTAGTTCCCCTCACAGACATTGAAGATCCAACCTGCTCTCTGAGATTCACCCCTGACCTCGACACACCTCGCCCTCTGACCCCGATCTCACTCTGATGCCTCAACGCTAACGGTTTAACTTCCTGGTTTGAGTAGAATAGGGGAGGGACCCGAACAGTAGCATGATGCAGCCACACACCCCAGCCAGGACGATTAGACAGACAGAGGGAGGGAAGCGGGTAGAGGCACACGTATGTGTGTGTGTGTGTGAGGAGGAGGGGGGTGTATGTCTGTGGTCAGTCAGCCTGTCCGTCATAGTTGTTGAGTGGGTTTTAGCCCCTGAAACTGAAGGCAAATCTGAAATGGCACCCTAATCCATACGTAGTGGACTACTTTTGGCCAGAGATACATAGTGCCAACACATACGGCTCTGGTAAAACTATAGGGAGTAGGGTGCAATTTCGTCTCTAAGCATTCTCTCTCCGTCGAATGGTGCTAGTTCCACCCTGTGGCAGTGGGAACATGGTACGACCTTCCCTGTACAGCACTAACGCTCATAAGCCCTCATAAGAGGGTCACAGTAGATCATAACTGCTCTTAGCAGCTACGTAGGCAGTGAGTGAGGTATAGAAGGCGTAATGTGCTTGGCTATGCATGACGATGATTTTAACAAAATCTTTTTATCCGGAGCCTATTAACTGTCACAGTAGAAGGGAGGGGGTGAAATTAAAGTTAATGATGTCTGCCTCTTTCAGAGAAGTCCATGGTACCTTCCACTCCTCCCCGCCATGTCTTGGATGAGCTCATTTCAGACAGAAAGAGGGGGAGATGCTTATATACATGATAATATGACCAGAAATGGCTTTATTATTATTATTATTATTATTATCACCTAGTGGATATGTATCTATACATGATATTATTAAAAAAATTGAATAATATTCGATAACAACGTCATTTAGGAGAGTCCCTGAAGGACGTGTGCGCTCTGCGTGCTGATCTGTTTTCTTTTCTGTTGCGCGTGCCGTAGTCTCTCTCACTTTGGTTTCTCTCCGGAGAGACATGTATTATTTACTGATCTGAGAAACTGTCAAGTCACCTTTCGCCACCCTCTTTCTCTTCTTCCTCTCTTCTCTCTTCTGCTTCCTCTTGTTGTTGTCATTCCCTCTCTCTTCTTGTGACATTCTAGTTTTCACTGTGTTGTTTCCCCTCAGTGCATTTACAAAGCTGTGCTTACAATAAAATGAAAAATAAAGAACTTGTACAGACCATAATAAACATGTTTTCTGTCTCAGTTACTGTGAGGGACAAATGTTCTGCTAACACACACACACACATTCTACAATGAACCCAAGTCCTGCCTCTTGTGCACTGACTGGAATCACCTGGTAATTATTGAACAGAGCACAGCACAGGGAAGATACTTCTGCTGGACGGTGTGTGTGAATGTGTCTAAACTTGAAAGTTGCAGAATATATACTCTACCTGAAGTTGCAGAATATATGGCCTACCTGAAGCTGAACTATAACCTAGTATTAGGCTCTGAATGTGTGGTTGGCTATAGTAGCAGAAGCTGGTAGTAGTAGTAGTACGGTTGGGTGAGTGTTTGGCACTGGGATCCAGGAACTGGTTGACTAATGTTCTGGCAGTCAAACACAGAGGACTTCTGTCCCTCTGCTGGGCCACACCGAACCATCTGCAGCTCTAGCCACTGGCGGTAGGACCATTATGACCGGACACATGACTAATTCACACCATAGGGCCATAACCAAGCTGTACTGGGCTGGCTTGGTTATGCATCCACCATAGTTACTGGAACTGTCCTGGAAAGGACAATGTGAAAAGAAGTTAGTTTTTCTTTAAGAAGCCCTCCTGTTCTCCACTCATTACCTGTATTAACTGCACCTGTTTGAACTCGTTACCTGTATAAAAGACACCTGTCCACACACTCAATCAAACAGACTCCAACCTCTCCACAATGGCCAAGACCAGAGAGCTGTGTAAGGACATCAGGGATAAAATTGTAGACCTGCACAAGGCTGGGATGGGCTACAGGACAATAGGCAAGCAGCTTGGTGAGAAGGCAACAACTGTTGGCGCAATTATTAGAAAATGGAAGAAGTTCAAGATGACGGTCAATCTCCCTCGGTCTGGGGCACCATGCAAGATCTCACCTCGTGGGGCATCAATGATCATGAGGAAGGTGAGGGATCAGCCCAGAACTACACGGCAGGACATGGTCAATGACCTGAAGAGAGCTGGGACCACAGTCTCAAAGAAAACCATTAGTAACACACTACGCCGTCATGGATTAAAATCCTGCAGCGCACGCAAGGTCCCCCTGCTCAAGCCAGCGCATGTCCAGGCCCGTCTGAAGTTTGCCAATGATCATCTGGATGATCCAGAGGAGGAATGGGAGAAGGTCATTTGGTCTGATGAGACAAAAATAGAGCTTTTTGGTCTAAACTCCACTCGCCGTGTTTGGAGGAAGAAGAAGGATGAGTACAACCCCAAGAACACCATCCCAACCGTGAAGCATGGAGGTGGAAACATCATTCTTTGGGGATACTTTTATGCAAAGGGGACAGGACGACTGCACCGTATTGAGGGGAGGATGGATGGGGCCATGTATCGCGAGATCTTGGCCAACAACCTCCTTCCCTCAGTAAGAGCATTGAAGATGGGTGGGTGGCTGGGTCTTCCAGCATGACAACGACCCGAAACACACAGCCAGGGCAACTAAGTAGTGGCTCCGTAAGAAGCATCTCAAGGTCCTGGAGTGGCCTAGCCAGTCTCCAGACCTGAACCCAATAGAAAATCTTTGGAGGGAGCTGAAAGTCCGTATTGCCCAGCGACAGCCCCGAAACCTGAAGGATCTGGATGGAGGAGTGGGCCAAAATCCCTGCTGCAGTGTGTGCAAACCTGGTCAAGAACTACAGGAAATGTATGATCTCTGTAATTGCAAAAAAAGGTTTCTGTACCAAATATTAAGTTCTGCTTTTCTGATGTATCAAATACTTATGTCATGCAATAAAATGCAAATTAATTACTTAAAAATCATACAATGTGATTTTCTGGATTTTTGTTTTAGATTCCGTCACTCACAGTTGAAGAGTACCTATGATAAAAATTAGACTTCTACATGCTTTGTAAGTGGGAAAACCTGCAAAATCGGCAGTGTATCAAATACTTGTTCTCCCCACTGTATCTAAGCCAGCAGAGAAAAGTTTGGATCGTCCCTTTAATGTGAATCAGGCTCTAGTGTGTGGTGTCCCTTGGACCCTTTCACGCTTCTTCTCAAACTTCATGGAATTCTCTTGTATATTTTGATCCAGTACAATGACCATACAGTGCATTCGGAAAGTATTCAGACCCCTTCCCTTTTTCCACATTTTGTTATGTTATGGCCTTATTCTAAAATGTATTAAATTAAATGTTTTCCTCTAATCTACACACAATACCCCATAATGACAAAGTGAAAACTTTTTTAGAGATGTTTGCAAATGTATAAAAAAAAAAAAAAAAAAACACACCTTATTTACATAAGTTTTCAGACCCTTTGCTATGAGACTCGAAATTGAGCTTAGGTGCATCCTGTTTCCATTGATCATCTTTGATGTTTCAACAACTTGAATGGAGTCCATCTATGGTGAATTCAATTAATTGGACATGATTTGGAAAGGCACACACCTGTCTATATAAGAGCACACAGTTGAAAGTGCATGTCAGAGCAAAAACCAAGCCATAAGGTCGAAGGAATTGTCTGTAGAGCTCCAAGACAGGATTGTGTCAAGGCACAGATATGGGGAAGGGTACCTAAATGTCTGCAGCATTGAAGGTCCCCAAGAACACAGTGGCCTCCATCATTTTTAATTTGAAGAATTTTGGAACCACCAAGACTCTTCCTAGAGCTGGCCGCCCGGCCAAACTGAGCAATCGGGGGAGAAGGGCCATGGTCAGGGAGGTGACCAAGAACCCGATGGTCACTGACAGAGCTCTAGAGTTCCTCTGTGGAGATGGGAGAACCTTCCAGAAGGACAACCATATCTGCAGCACTCCACCAATCAGGCCTTTATGGGAGAGTGGCCGGACGGAAGCCACTCATCAGTAAAAGGCACATGACAGCCCGCTTGGAGTTTGCCAAAAAGGCACCTAAAGGACTGTCAGACCATGAGAAACAAGATTCTCTGGTCAAGATTCTCTGGGCACCATCCCTACGGTGAAGCATAGTGGTGGCAGCATCTTGCTGTGGGGGTGTTTTTCAGCAGCAAGGACAGGGAGACTAGTTAAGATTTGAGGGAAAGATGAACGGAGCAACGTACAGAGAGAGGTTCACCTACCAACTGGATAACAACCCTAAGCACACAGCCAAGGCAACGCAGGAGTGGCTCCGGGACAAGTCTCTGAGTGTCCTTGAGTGGCCCAGTCAGAGCCTGGACTTGAACCCGGTCAAACATCTCTGGAGAGACCTGAAAATTGCTGTGCTGCGACGCTCCCAATCCAACCTGACAGAGCTTGAGAGGATATACAGAGAAGAATGGGAAACTCCCCAAGTACAGGTATGCCAAGCTTGTAGCGTCATACCTATGAAGACTTGAGGCTGTAATCGGCAAATTTATGGTGAAATTATTCTTTCCACTTCCGTATTATGGCCCCAACAGTGCTCACTGGAACATTCAGAAGCTTAGAAATGCACCTATAACCAATGGCATCATTATGTTTTGCAACAATTAGGTTGCGAATGTCTTGATACAGCTCTTTGCTTTTACCCATCATGAGATGTGTCTTGTGTGACACCTTGGCAATGAGACCTTTTTGTAGGCCATCAGTTGGGACTGAACCAGCTGATATTAATTTGCACTGACAGAGGGCTGGATTGCTTTTTAATTACTGATAGTTTTCAGCTGTTGTCTTGGCTTTCCATGCCTTTTTTGAAACTCCCTTTCTTCATGTGTTCAATACTTTTTCCCTGTGTCATTTCACATTATTACACATAACTTAATTTCTGAACTTATTTGTTTTGGTTTCTTTGTATGTTTGGATTACTTGGGTTGTTACCAACATCTGGTGAAACTTTCATGTCAATAGCACCTTTGGAAATATATTTACTGAGAAAAATGGTGACGTGTTCAATACTTATTTCACCCGCTGTATGTGTCCTAAAGAGCCTCTGTGTCCCCATCCCAAATCTCACACACACTACAATCATTCCCACTAAATACATCTGAATTCACTTCTGTTGGCCTTGGTCCAACACTGCAACTCTCCACTCCTCTATTTTCTATAAAAGGAACACACTGTTCTCTGGGAGCAAAGGGGTGTGGACCTGCTAGTCTGTAATAGCCGAGTATTTTAACTGATATATGATGTCTCGGTTGAATTCTGCATTTGTGTATTATGATTATGTCAATGTATGTGACGGGTTGCGTGTGCCTGCTATGAACACATCGGTGTTATAACGTAGATTTATTGACGAAAGCTCAGAGGGAGGCCATTGGCTGAGCTGGGTGCGCTTGGCACCAGAGCGGCTCTCTGATTGGCCCAGAGACTCTGTGGCATCTCCTGCGGCTGGAAGTTTTTGGGGGGTTTTGTGAGGGCATAGTCTGTTGAGAAGCCATGTTTATGCTGTCTGCTTCTGTGACAACCGCCACTCTTCTGATGTTTAAAGACTCTTATTTAACCGGCCGGGAACTGTAGCCCTGGTCACACAAGTCCGCGATGAAAAAAGGAGAGAGGTTTCGGACGGCACAGGAAGCGCTGGCTGCGACCTTCGCATAGGAGGATTCCAAACATCCGTGAATCAAAAGCAAGTGAAGTTTGCTAATGCTACTAGCCTGTTAATGCTAGCTAGTTAATTCCGACGGACATTGCGTGTGAATGCGGTGTGCGGACTGTAAACAACACCCCCTGCAATTACGTAATGTTACTAGCTAGCTAGGTGGCTAGTTATGGCTGGGCTTGGGATGTGACGGTGTGCCATGTCGCCGGCGAAATTTACTTTTGAGGACCGCAAGTGAGCTAACTAGCACTAGCTGGGTAACGTTAGCAAGTGGCGCAGGGTTTTGTTAGCAAAAGGTTATTTGGCATGCTGGTAATCAACGCGTCGTAATGGTTGTGGATTATGTTAACTAGCTAGTCTGTCTGCCAACATTACCTATGTAGTTAGTCTGGTTGTTGACTTCACATCAACACAAATTTCTACTTTCATTTGCCAGCTATATTCTAACCAATTTATGGCGATATATCATCGGGCTAGTGGACCGCTATCAATTCACTGTTCTTCGATCTTCAGTTAGCTACCTACAGTAGTTATTTAACAGCAGCTAACTAGCAAGCTTCTTAGCCAACCACCAGTAGCTAGCAGTTAAACAGTAGTGGCTAACAAAACTACCTAGCTAGCTAACTAACATTACCTTGGTTAACGTTCTCTTAAATCTTCTCTAGTCCACCAGCAGTGGTTTATTCTCCCGCTAGCTGCGGTCCCTTCCCCGGAGGCAAGCTGGCGGCCCTTCGGCTAGAGGCGGAGGAGAAGGAGCTGGGGGCCATGGCCTGGGTGCTGAAGATGGACGATGCCACCATCGAGTCAGGGCTGGTACACGACTTCGATGCCAGTCTGTCGGGCATCGGGCAGGAGCTGGGGGCTGGCGCATACAGTATGAGGTTAGAGAGACCGTTTGGTATGCACTACAATATAGATATCAGTGTGTCTGGACATGAGATGAAAGCTACAAACTGTTACCACTCTGTCTCCTAAACCCTGGGATTCACCAAATATGGAGGAATTACATTTTGTCTGTGGTATTGTGTGAGTTTTGGGGTGGAGGGGGCTGTCACAGCAGGTTGCCATGGAGGACAGAGGGCTTAAATACCCTACCAGACACAAAGGGGGAGTGTGTGTGTGTGTACTGGACAGAGGCAGTGGCAGCGGCAGGATGTAGGGAACATAAACCACCTAAACCCTAAGCACAGGGAGGGAGTTCTTCCCCCACCACCTCTCTCTGGGTGGCTCAGTAGCACTTCTCGGAGTGATGACAACATGGTGGAACTGTGGGGTTGCTATAGCAGCAATGTTCTGGGATGCTCAGGGGTGTTTAACTGTACTAGTCAGATCATCCACTATGGAAAAGACACACACCACAACAGCCCTAAGTGTAAGTGTGCATGTGTTTTCCCCACAAATGTTTTTTTTGATGTGTTTCTGTGGAAACACAACAATTTCTGTGGAATACGAGTTCCCAAGACTGTCAGCTGTCTTATCAGGATCCTCCCTGTGTGTGTGTCTCCCATGTTTAGAGAGCAGCTGTGGTGCTCAGTAGGAACAGAATGTCTCAGTTTGTCAGTGGAGACGGCTCCTCGTGTGTCAGGAAGCAGATGCAGTTTCCTTGGCAGCAATGCTGAGTGGAGCAGCGGCTCTGCGACTGGCATGCCATGCAGGAGGCATCGGGGTTAGGGTGGGACAGAGAGAATACAGTACACTGTCTGCAGTAGCTGTGCTAATGAGAGGGCTCTGTTCCAGAGTTTGAATTATACCATGACATTTGGGGGGGTCCCTATTTCTTTTTACGTGAGACCCGTCTCCAAAATAATTCCAGCATCCAAACAGTGCACTTTGCAATTGTGCCATTTGATTAAAGGAACAAGATATCTATGACGACACCAAACATTTTTGGTGATTGTCTTTGGGTCTACACTCTTGTAACCTTAATTAATTGGTGTCTTACTGACAGTAGGATCTTTTTTTGTAGAAATCCCAACTTGTAGCTCAGATGGTAGAGCATGGTGCTTGCAACGCCAGGTTTGTGGATTCGATTCCCGCAGGGAACCAGTATTAAAATATATGCACTCACTTTGTATAAGAGCATCTGCTAAAATGACAAAAATTTCAAATGAAATACAGGACCTTCCTGGGATGACTAGTGCACACACATGTTTTGTTTGTTTAAACCATGACGTGGCAGTGGAGTTGTTAGTTTAATTTGGAATCATCTTTTTATTTTAACATTCACCACTCGAGCAGTACAAAGCATTAGAGACCCCTAAAAGTTTGACTTTTGTTGCACTTTTGACTCTTCTCTCATTCTGGGGGGCTTAGCCCCACTGTAATTCCCACTATGGTCTGTTCCAGTAGTTCAATTATTCCTTTCTCTCCCTTCATTGCATATTTTCTTCCCCCTTTCACTGGTATAAATGGAGCTATTCAAGGTATTTAGTGAAACATTTTCTCCTATCCAATCTTGTCAGATAATTAATTTGAACTTCAAGGTAGAGGAGGAGTTCTACAGCTTGACTTGGCCTTAGAGCATTATGTGAACATTGAATTCAGACTGCCAACTCAAAGTTAACTTAATTAACCTGAGCTGTTCCCGGGACCATGACCACATTTCTTGGCATATAGGGGAGACTTTGGTTACCCGGGCACACACACAAACACACTTCTGCCTAGCGCTTGGTTCCGTTAGGGTGAGCTGAGGACAGGGTGTCTGTCTGGAGCTGGTGCCAAGTGTGTGTGTGGCGGTTATGTCAGACTGGCTCGTGTGTTGTAGAACAGAAAAGTATTTTCCAGTGGGACAATTCCAACTGTTACTGTTTCAACAGGGCTACTTAGTCTTACTTACTCTAACTTTTCTCTCTCCCGCCATCTCTCTTTCTCTCCAGTGATGTGCTGGCCCTGCCCATCTTTAAACAGGAGGACTCCAGTCTTCCTTCAGACTGTGAGAGCAGCAGTCTCAACCCTCCCTTCCAGTATGTTCTCTGTGCTGCCACCTCCCCTGCTGTCAAACTACACGATGAGACACTCACCTACCTGAACCAAGGTGACTTATTCACACACTCCTGTCATGGGAAACCACCTTAACGATGGTACACAAACCCACACTCACACGGTAATGCTTAATAGCTCACCACCAATAGCTAGAAGGGATGTTGTCTGTTTTCAAACAGCAAAGATACACAATCACTCAAACCTCCCTCATCTAAACCTCCTCTGTCTCTTAGGCCAGTCTTATGAGATCCGTATGCTGGACAACCGAAAGCTGGCGGAGTTACCAGAGATTAACAACAAGAGTGTCAAGGTCAGGAATGTTAAGATTGCAGCTTTTCTGTGTGTGTGTGTGGTTTCTTTGTGTTTGTGTTATGATTGTTGCAGTAATTTTTAGAGCATTGTGAGGGTGGTGTTTCATAACTCTGTGTGTGTGTGTGTGTGTGTGTGTGTGTGTGTGTGTGTGTGTGTAGAGCATCGTTAGGGTGGTGTTCCATGACAGGAGACTCCAGTACACAGAGCACCAGCAGCTGGAGGGGTGGAAATGGAATCGCCCTGGAGACCGTCTCCTAGATATCGGTAAGAACACGTGTGTGTACAAGTGACTAGTGTTCCATTATTAAAGTGGCCTATTACTGTTGTCGTCTGCCAACTTGATGATTGAGTTGGAGGCGTGCGTGGCCACACAGTCATTGGTGAACAAGGAGTACAGGAGGGGGCTGGGCAAGTACCGTTGTGGGGCCCCAGTGTTGAGGATCAGTGAATTGTAGGTGTTGTTTCCTACCATCACCACCTGGGGTGGCTTGTCAGGAAGTCCAGGACCCAGTTGCACAGGGCGGGGTTCAGACCCAGGGCCTCGAGCTTAATGATGAGCTTGGAGGGTACTATGGTGTTGAATGCTGAGCTATAGACAATGAACAGCATTCTTACATAGTAGCTATTCCTCTTGTACAGGTGGGATAGGGCAGTGCGATGGCGATTTCATCGTCTGTGGATCTATTGGGCCGGTAAGCAAATTGTATGTAATGCTAATTTGTAGTGTGTGTGTGTGTGTGTGTGTGTAGACATCCCCCTGTCAGTGGGTATTGTGGAAGCGAAGGCCAACCCCTCTCAGCTCAACGCTGCCGAATTCCTCTGGGACCTCAACAAAAGAGCATCCGTGTTTGTGCAGGTAACACACAAACACACAAACACACACTTCCCTGTAGTCACATTGACTCATTCTCCTTTTTGTCTCTCTTCTCTCCATATTTGTGTGTGTAGGTCCACTGCATCAGTACAGAGTTCACCCCTAGGAAGCATGGAGGGGAGAAAGGAGTTCCATTCAGGATCCAGATCGACACTTTCAGACAGGGAGACAATGGAGAGTACACTGAACATCTCCACTCTGCCTCCTGCCAAATCAAAGTCTTCAAGGTACACACACACGTTCTCTGAACACACTTAGACACTTTGACATACTAAGTCAGATGACATGCCTGCACCTGATTTTAACTCGCTCACGCTCTCTTTTTCTTTCTTTTTTTCTTTTTCTTTTTTTCTCTCTCTTTGTCTTTTTTCTTTGTCGTCTTTTTCTTTCTCTTTTTTCTCTTTCTTCTTGGTCTTTCTCTCTTCCTCTTTTTTATTTCTCTTTCTTTCTCTTTTTTTCATTTTTTGTTTTTTCTTTCCTTCTTTCTTTCTCTTTTTTTTCTTATTTTCTTTCTCTTTTTGTTCTTTTCTTTCTTTCGCTTTTTTGTCTTTTTCTTTTCGCTATTTTTTCTTTTCTTCTTTCTTTCGCTTTTTTTTTTTTTTTGTCTTTTTTTTCTTGCTTTTTTTCTTTCTCTCTCTCTCGCTCTCTCTCTCTCTCTCTGTCGTTCTTTCTCTCCGGCTCTTGTTCTATCTCTCTCCCCCCCAGCCAAAGGGGGCAGACAGGAAACAGAAGACTGACAGAGAGAAGATGGAGAAACGAACGTCTCAGGAAAAGGAGAAGTACCAGCCCTCCTATGACACAACCATACTATCAGAGGTTAGTTTGAGTGTTTGAATGGCATTTAATCATGACTGGAAAACTAGAATGCACTTAAGCAGAGTTTACATGTATTGAAAGTGCACTTAAAGGTATCAGTAGTCAAGTTTTTTTAGCGGTCAGATTGTGAGTGTGCATGTTTGTGTGAAACTCTGTCTGTGTGTGTGTGTGTGTGTAGATGAGGCTGGAGCCTATCATAGAGGAGGCTGGAGACTATGAGCTGAAGAAATCCAGCAAGCGGACGCTGCCGGCTGACTGTGGGGACTCGCTGGCCAAGAGAGGCACTGTAAGAGCCCTATATATTATACAGTGCATTCGGAAAGTATTCATACCCCTTCCCTTTTTCCACATTTTGTTATGTTACAGCCTTAGTCTAAAATGGATTAAATGCATTTTTCCCCCTTATCAATCTACATTTTTAGAAATGTTTGCAAATTTATAAAAAACAGTGCATGTCAGAGCATAAACCTTCTGCAGCATTGAAGGTCCCCAAGAACACAATGGCCTCCCTCATTCTTAAATGGAAGAAGTTTGGAACCACCAAGACTCTTCCTCAAACTGCGCAATCGGGGGAGAAGGGCCTTGGTTAGGGACATGACCAAGAACCTGATGGTCACTCCGACAGAGTTCCTCTGTGGAGATGGGAGAACCTTCCAGAAGGACAACCCTCTGCAGCACTCCACCATTTTCAAGCCTTTAAGATAGTGGCCAGACGGAAGCCAATCCTCAGTAAATGGCACAACAGCCCGCTCGGAGATTGCCAAAAGGCACCTAAAGACTGTCAGACCATGAGAAACAAGATTCTCTGGTCTGATGAAACCAAGATTGAATGCCAAGAGTCACGTCTCGAGGAAACCTGGCACCATCCCTACGGTGAAGCATGGTGGTGGCAGCACCATTTTTTGCAGTTTTACTTTAGTGCCTTATTGCAAACAGGATGCATGCTTTTGAATATTTTATTCTGTACAGGCTTCTTTGCAAGGCATTGGAAAACATTGTCTTTGTGGTTGAATCTGTGTTTGAAATTTACTGCTCGACTGGGGGACCTTACAGATAATTGTATGTGTGGGGTACAGAGATTAGGTTAGTACTTCAAAAATCATCTTAAACATTATTGCACACGTAACTTGCTAAGCAAATGTTTACTCCTGAAGTTATTTAGGCTTGCCATAACAAAGGAGTTGAATACTTATTGACTCAAGACATTTCAGCTTTTCATTTCTAAAAACATAATTCCACTTTGCTATTATGGGGTATTGTGTGTAGGCCAGTGACACAATCTCAATTTAATACTTTTTTAAATTCAGGCTGTAACATAACAACATTTGGGAAAAGTCAAGGGGTGTGAATACTTCCTGAAGGCATTATATATCATATAAACATCCTCTATCCTCCTGTCAAGGCAGTCAATATAATATGTGGAATTGTTTGTTGCTTGTTAATTGGTGACTGTAATGCTCAGTATTATTATTGCAGTGTGTGTTGTAATCACATCTCTCTTTCCCTCTCTGGTCAGTGTTCTCCGTGGCCTGATGCCTACATCAGCTCTCCCCAGACAGCTGGCCCCTCCTTCTCCTCCACACCTCTCTCCACATACACTGCCTCCTCTGTACCCGACAGGTAGGCCCTTGTGAGAAAAGTCTGTGTGGACATAGTGAGATAATGCTGACTGTGACTGTTGTATTTCCAGTGGCCCCTCGTCGCCCAATCACCAGACAGACCCTATCAGCCAAGTCGTCACAGAGGTTAGTATACACACACGTGTCTCAAATCTTGTAAAAACGTATAATTTAACAAACACCTTCAGTTTAGGTTGTATTTATGTTGAAACTCATTGTTAACCCCTCCCACAACACTCTTTTCCTTCTCCAGCAGCTTAGTCCTACAGCTACCATCAAGGAGGCTCAGAAGTGGCTGGTCAAGAACCGCTTCAACACATACGCACGACTCTTCTCCCACTTCTCAGGTACACACACACACACACTCCACTCTTCACATTGTGTAGGTTATTGTGTAGGAGTTATTAAAGTGAACCTGTTGTAATGTGTAGGTTGTGACTTAATGAAGTTGACTCGGGACGACCTGGTTCAGATCTGTGGAGCTGCTGATGGAATCAGACTCTTCTACACACTCAGATCCAGGTGAGTGGGTGAGTGGGTGAGAGAGGCAAACACTCTCTCACAGTGTGGTCATAAAGGGATGGACATGGTCAGCAACAATACTCAGGTAGGCTGTGGCATTTAGATAGATATGTACTTTATTGATCCCCGTGGGGAAATTAATATACTAAAATTACCAAACAATGATCAATTGGTACTAAGGGGCCAAAGTGTGCCAAGAAAATATCCCCTACACCATTACACCACCACCAGCAGCATGAACCGTTAATACAAGGTAGGATGGATCCATGTTGTTTACGCCAGAAATCGGGACTCATCAGACCAGGCAACGTTTTTCCAATCTTCTATTGTCCAATTTTGGTGGGCCCGTGAAAATTGTAGCCTCATTTTCCTGTTCTTAGCTGACCGGAGTGGCACCCAGTGTGGTCTTCTGCTGCTGTAGGCCATCTGCTTCAAGGTTCGACGTGTTGTGCGTTCAGAGATGCTCTTCTGCATACCTTGGTTGTAACGAGTGGTTATTTGACTTACTGTTGCCTTTATCAGCTCGAACCAGTCTGGTCATTCTCCTCTGACCTCTGCCATCAACAAGGCATTTTCGCCCAGGGAACTGCCGCTCACTCAAACCAGCCCGTCTGGCACTAAGAACCATGCCATGTTCAAAGTCACTTAAATCAGCTTTCTTCCCCATTCTGATGCTTGGTTAGAACTTCAGCAGATCATCTTGATCATGTCTACATGCCTAAATGCATTGAGTTGCTGCTACGTGATTGGCTGATTTAGATATTTGCGTTAACGAGCAGTTGAAAAGGTGTACCTAATGAAGTGAGTGCATGATTCCCATACTAATAAAACCATTCTCTCAATTTAATTAAATTCAGAGAGGGAGGGTTGTGAGAGATGAAGGGGTGTGATAACATGTTAGAAACAATCCAGAACATGAATAATCATTTGTGTTCTGGATTGTCTTGGTAAAATGTATTTTATAACATAAAGAAGTAAAATTGTCGCCAAAGCACGTTTTCACCCACTCTGGGCAGAGTGTTTGATACCTGGGCAGAGTGGGTGAATGTGAATGTGTGCATCTTATGTTCCTGTTTATCTGTGTATAACGTGTAAGTCTTCTTGCAGGACGGTGCGTCCCAGGTTGACAATCTATGTGTGTCAGGATTGTGAGGCGGAGAGCCCCCTGCTGGAGAGACGCTGCGACAGTGAGAACGGAGAGCACAGTGACTCACCTAACCTATATGGTACGAGTGTCTCACAGACGCCCGGTGGCACCTTAATTGGGGTGGACAGGCTCATAGTAATGGTTCAACAGTATAAATGGGATGGTATCGAATGCATCAAGCACTTGGTTTCCATGTGTTTGATACCATTCCATTCACTCCATTCCAGACATTATTATAAGGCAGCAGCCTCCTGTGGTCTTTTTGTATATTTGATCTCATGGATGGTCAGTCAGCTATTTACCAACACTGTGGCGGGGTGGCTGCTGTCTTATTGTTTGAACTACAGAGTGCCCCTTTAAAGATATGGTATATAATCCCTCATAAAAAGGGGGAAGCATATGTATAACCAGAAATGTTGCTGGCTTAAAAGTGTAGAAAATAAATGAACTAAAGCTGAAAGAAATATTCCTGTTCATGTGTGCTTCCCTTTTCCATAAAGAATTACGATAGGAGTTTGGCATTATACCAACACAATTGTTTACCTGTGGATAAAGTTACCTTTTCTGGGAGGACTCATTTGGAATATACTGTGTACACATCTGGGTGTCTCTATTATAGAAGCATCAGCATGCGTGTGTTTTTTAATGGGTGTGTGTCTGCAGTGTACCATGCTCTATACCTGGAGGAGCTGACGGCTGCTGAGTTGATCAGGAAGATGGCGTGTGTGTGTAGCGTTCCACTGGGACAGATCAACCAGGTCTACCGACAAGGACCCACAGGAATACACATACTGCTGAGTGACCAGGTACACACACACACACACACACTGCTCAGCGTCCAGGCACAAACACGCACACTGCTGAGAGATTGCGCACGTACACACACACACACCTATTCATCATGTGTGAATGTTATCTTTGACCAGGAAGAGCTGAAGTTTTTTGTCCATCAGGTGTTTGCATTACATTTACATACTGCCTCTGTTACATAATGCTGTGTCCCACTCTAACCTGTCCCCCTTCAGCTCACTCAAGACGTGTGACATTCAAATCACTCCGCCAAACAGAGTTATCTACCTGTGTTAATTCTTTATCAGTATAACCGTCACATGACTGATTTACATTGTGTTGTAGTTATAAAATATATTTAACATCCCTTGTTTTAATGTTGATGTTATTTAATATTGTTCCCCAGGTGGTTTACAACTTACCAGATGAGAGCTGCTTTCTCATTGGCACACTCAAAGGTATGTTGATAGTCTGACTGTGTGTCTGATCTGAGACATTTCTGTTGTGGTCTAACCTTCCTTTTCTAGATGTTTGTTTTCTATGTTTGGCCTCCGTGCTAACCTCTTGTGTTTATCTCTCTAGATGAAACGGGGGAGGGGCTCCACCTGGTTTTGAAGTAGCGAAGGAGGATGAGAGCGTGATGACATCACTCAACACTCATTCCTCCGTGACGAGCAGAGCAGCCTCCCTCCCTCTCTCTCCTCTCTCTATCTCTCTCTCTCAGATTGCTATGTGTAAGGCAGACGGGCAGAGGGACTGAACTGAAGCCATGTTAATGTTAGAATCTGACGTGGGTGTGACCACTGTTTCATATTGAAAACACTATTACTGAGGGGGAGAGAGGGGATAGAGGGGGAGGCTTGTGGTGTGTTTTTTGTCTCCATTTCTTTATTGTTTTATAAGTGGGGGAGGGTTAGGCTACAGAGAGGCTCATAGAGGCAGTGCTATAGGCTTCAGCCAGGGCCAGTAGTCAGTCAGTGCTGTGATGCTGTAACTCCATGTGACTTGAACATACAGATTGATGGACAGACACACGGAACCCAGCCGCTTGCGTTTCATTCACTTTAGCTGAGACTCAACCACTTCCACGGAAGCAGAGCTGGCAACTAACAAACTCAAACAGAACAAACTGTCTAGAACACGTGTCAAACTCAGTTGACGGAGGGCCGAGTGTCTGCGGGTTTTTCCTCCACCCTTGTACTTTATTGATGAATTAAGGTCAGTAATTAGTAAGGAACTCCCCTCACCTGGTTGTCTAGGTCTTAATTGAAAGGAAAAACAAAAAATCTGCAGACTCTCTCGGCCCGCCGAGGAATGAGTTTGACACTCCTGATCTGGAACACAACAGTCTGTGGTTGTGTAGATTCTGTAGAACACAATAGTCTAGATCTGAATGTTCTAGATCTGTTCCCAGACATTCTAGAACTAGTAAAGATGGGGGGCCAATCAAGTAATGATTTTGGGGACTGTTGTGGGTGTTAGACACTGACTAACAGAATGCCAACAGGGCCTTTTCTTCTGGTTCATGTATCATATGAGCCAAGTCTGATACCATAATATACGGACTGCTCTCATAGACTAGACATAAATGTAAATCCGGGACACTCAAATTAGTGTGATACTTTTGGTCATGTAGTGTATGTGGACACCTACTTGTCGAACATCTCATTCCAAAATCATGGGCATTAATATGGAGTTGGGCCCCCCTAACTTTGCTGCTGTAACAGCCTCAACTCTTCTGGAAAGGCTTTCCACTGGATGTTAGAATATTGCTGCAGGAACTTGTTGGGCGATTAGGCCTGGCTCGCTGTTGGCGTTCCAATTAATCCCAGGTCAGGGCTCTGTGCAGGGGAGTTAGGTTCTTCCATACAGATCTCGACAAACCATTTCTGTATGGATCTCGCTTTGTGCACGGGGGCATTTTTATGCTGAAACAGGAAAGGGCCTTCCAAACTGATGCCACAAAGTTGGAAGCACAGAATCGTCTATAATGTCATTGTATGCTGTAGTGTTAAGATTTCCCTTCACTAGAACTAAGGGGCCTAGTCCGAACCATGAAAAACAGTCCCAGACCATTATTCCTCCACCAAACTTTACAGTTGGCACTATGCTTTGGGGCAGGTAGCGTTCTCCTGGCATCCGCCAAACCCAGATTTGTCCGTCGCACTGCCAGATGGTGAAGCGTGATTCATCACTCCAGAGAACGAGTTTCCACTGCTCCAGAGTCCAATGGCGGGAACTTTACACCACTTCAGCAGACGCTTGGCATTGCGAGTGGTGATCTTAGGCTTGTGTGCGGCTGCTCTGCCATGGGAACCCATTTCATGACTAACAGTTATTGTGCTGATGTTGCTTCCAGAGGCAGTTTGGAACTCTGTAGTGAGTGTCGCAACTGAGGACAGACGATTTTTACGCGTTTCAGCAATCTGCGATCCCGTTCTGTGAGCTAGTGTGGCCTACCACTTCGTGGCTGAGCCATTGGTGCTCCTAAATGTTTCCACTTCAGTTGACCGTGGCAGCTCTAGCAGGGCAGAAATTTTACAAACAGACTTGTTGGAAAGGTGGCATCCTATGAATGTCACTGAGCTCTTCAGTAAGGCCATTCTACTGCCAATATTTGTTCATGGAGATTGCATGGCTGTATGCTCAATTTTCTACACCTGTCAGCAACGGGTGTGGCTGAAATAGCCGAATCCACTAATTTGAAGGGGTGTCCACATACGTTTGTGTGTATATATAGTGTATGTTACGTTTGGTATGGTTACATAAGACAGACGGTTACTGTTCGAATATCATCATGGAACATTTTAGCTAATTAGCAACTTTGCAAATACTTTACTTTTTAGCTACTTAGCATGTTAGCTTACCCTTCCCCTAACCTTAACCCTTTTAGCTAACCATTCCCATAACCTTAACCCAACTCCTAACCTTAACCCCTAACCCCTAGCCTAGATATCATTAGCAAGCTAGCTAATGTTAACCACCCCTAGCTAAAGTAAGCCACAACAAATTGGAATTCGTAACATATAAGAAATGGATGAAGGACATCCACAAATTAATTCATACCATACAAAACATAACATATGCTAAATTAAGTGTCTCGGATTTACGTCCAGATTAATACTGAGACCACGTTGCAATATACCCCAGCCAATTAGACTGCATAGACATGTCAAAGCATCATGGATACTTGTTTCACCCCACTCAAGTCTCTTAAATTATATATTTCATATTTTTACTCTCTTTTATAGTTTTTAGTTCGTCTTTTGACGGCGGCAGTTTCTTTGTTTGGCTGTTGTGTAAGATAATGTGTCTCTGATGCCATACTTATCACTGTTCGCTAGGGTCCATTTTCTTTTTCTCTCACACACACTCCCCTACATGTATATCTGTACAGTGAAGCTAAAACTTTTATTTTGCTCTAGACACCGGGATTTGAGATCAAATGTTTTGATGAGGCAACAGTACAGAATGTTGCCTTTTTATTTGAGGGTATTTTCATTTGACTGTTTTTTCTATTTTTATTGTAAATAAGAATCTAAAATGTTTCTGAACACTTCTACATTAATGTGGAAGCTACCATGGTTAAGGGTAATCATGAATTAATCGTGAATTAGTGAGAAAGTTACAGATGGCCAAACATCATGCCCCCAAAAATGCCCCCATTTTTTTGGAGCTATGATATTTATGCCTCTTAACTTTCTCATTCATCATTTTTCATGATTCATTCATGATTATCTGTAATAATAGTAGCATCCACATTTAATATAGATGTGTTTCTTAATATATATTTTATTCTTATTTACAATAAAAGTGACTCCAAAATGACTACTTTATTTACCATTAATTTCTATTGGGCACAAAATAATCTGAAACGCAATCAAAACAAACTGCAAATGCATCCAACAAGTTTGTAGAGTCACACACTTGATGTAGTCATTGTGTGCTAGGATTATGGAGCCAATTACAAAACGTTTGATTCGGTTTAATACACTATTTCAGTTTGTCCAAATACTTGACACCTTCAACTGGGGGGACTAGATACATAAAGTTATTTCGTTTCTAAAAGGTAAAACTGATATGTATGAAAATACCCTAAAATAAAAGGTGACATTCTATACTGTCACCTCATATAAAACATTTGATCCAAAATGCTGGAATATAGAGCCAAATTAAATGGTTTATCTTCACTGTCCAAATAAATATGTAGGGGAGTGGACACACACTGACTATACTCATGACTATTGACATGAAGGAGAGGGTTGAGGAGGAAGCATCTCTAGACTATATGGCTTAAATAAACTCACTATGAAATGGACCAAACTGATTTGGGATGACGTAGATGTTAGAACCAGGTTGTGTGTCTGGTAGTGAAACCAGGGGCTTATCCAAGGTGTGGCCTTCCTTCACCCCTGACAGCATGGGCTGGAAACCTTGTGTATGTTTTCTTAGATCTGTCACTGGCTGTATAGTTAGTCGTTGGCTGCAGGCAGTGGAAACTGTGGCTGTGTGAGTATGTGTGCACGTATTTACCCCCCCCCTGCCACCAATTATTGCAAAGGCTAACTTAGTTAAAAATGTTCAGTAATTATCACTGCTTTTCCTCTTGGCATGAACCCTGCTTAGTTTGCCTTTTAGTCAAGAGCATGAGTTGGGCGGGGGAAGAGTAGGAAGGTTTTTTTTTTTTTGTAGCCCAGTAGTCCCTTTTTTCCCCCCCAAAGATTAAAGTCTGCACTGAAAACCACAGAAGTCCAACTTGATGTAGTGTGTAGTTTGAACCACGCCCTTCATGGAACCTGGGAGAAATAAAGTGAATATTATGAATAATGTTGAAGTGAAATTGAACATCACCTCCATTGTGTCACCTACTTCAACAACACCAGAGACTGAGAACCACAGGGGCCTGTTCAGGAGGGTGTGTTGTTACAGAACGTTCAGATAGAAATGTATGGTGTTGAACGGATATGATCGTCTGTCAGATAAAATAGGGATTCATGTCAGCTCTGTTCATTCAATTTGTATCTGCAACGTTCAGAATATATACACCCCAGCTCTACAGACCTTGGTCAAACACAGAATGCTGAGAGCCTTTCACACAGAAATGTAATGTGTAAAAAATCTGTAATACCTGTCCTAGTTCTAGCAACCTGTGTTCCCTGTCTCTGTGTGTCAGTGAGGTGATCACTGTCTTTCTGCACAGCCTACAGTCGAACTAGAGATGCGTGCACACACACACTTCTGTTCAGGAAATAAAATTATTTCATAAAGATGGTGTGTGTTTTATTTATATGATTGGGCTACATACCATAACATGCTATGTATAGAAAACATGTATAGGTGTATTTAAAGCTGCAATATGTAACTTTTGGGCAACCTGACCAAATTCACATAGATGTGAGTTATATAGCTGTCATTCTCATTGAAAGCAAGCCTAAGAATCAGTAGATCTGTTCTATGTATGCTTCTCTTGTGTATTTTTGCTTCTTGTACACCAGCTTCAAACAGCTGAAAATACAATATTATTTGTTATTGAAAATATATTTCACAGCAGTTTAGATACATTGTGGAAATGGCGGAGCGATTTCTGCATAATGCATCTTTTTAAAATAAAATAAATCATAGTCATGTTCTGTCTAAATCTAGCCCTAAATGTAAGCATAGCATGAAGAAGAAACGCCTATATATTTTGTTGGGGTGAATAGGCATGTTTTGGGCCCTTCCAACTACATACAATATCATTTGATTACGTAATTGCATATGAGCATGTCCTGTCTATCTGGATCAGATAAATCGACATATAATCAGAAATCTGTCTTGCCCCTGTTTAGCCCTCACTGCGTCTGCGCAGCTCGCTCTATGCGTCACCGTCTTCTGACGTTTCGCAGCAGAATCCAGGAAGTGAGCAGTCGCTTGTTGTTTTTGTCCGATTGATAGCTAGCTGCCTTCTCACATTTTATTTGTTACTTTTCGCGGGCAGAAAATGGCGACTTTTATTTCTGTCCCGTTAAAGAAGTCGTCTGAAGTCGAACTAGTTAAACCGCTCTCGAAATTTGTTACGGTGACATACCCAACGGGCGAGGATCAAGCTGAGTACATCCGATCCTTGGAGGAGTTGAACAAGCTGCGCAAGAGTGCTCTGGGGAGGCCGCTCGACAAACACGAAAGCTCGCTGGAAATCCTCCTGAGGTTAGAAATACTCCAGCTAACCACCTAACAGTTAGTTAACAATTTCACCTGTGCTGAAATGGCTAGGCAGCTGGTTAACTCCAATGCCGCACCCTGAAATTCTCGGAAGCAGTTTTTCCTTTTGAGTCATGTGTTTAACAATTTATTACAAGTTAACGCATTGACAATCAATCAATGTCAATATGATGCCATGACTCCAAATAACGAGTTCTTCATGTGAAATGAGCCTGCTTGTTTACCTAACTAACTTTCATTTTAGCCAATTCAAATAAACGTTAGCATAAAGCAGTGACAATTAAGTCATGGCTATTTCCTTGCCAGTTACGTTTGTTTACACTGGGGTCAGAACGCAATCATGTTTTTTTTTGTTGTTGCTTTATTTAACTAGGCAAGGCATTTAATAACAACTTCTTATTTACAATGACGGCCTACCTATAGGGACAGCCATTGTAGAACGGTGCCCCTGGAGCAAATTAGGGTTAAGTGCCTTACTCAAGGACACATCAACAGGTTTTCACCTTGTCGGCTCAGGGATTCAATCCAGCAACCTTTTGGTTACTGGCCCAACTCTCTGACCACTAGGCTACCTGCCACCCCATGGTTACATTAAGACACCATCAAATCTGTGTGAGATATGGGGATGGCATATACCACTGTACTCCAAAATGTACCTTTTAGCCACACTGCTCCATCGAGAACATCGAAAAATGCACTTTAGTCTTCATGCTAACTAGCAGTAACCACTGCAGCCATTTTGCTAACTAGCATGAGGATGGAAAGGGCAGTTTTCTGGGAAAACAATCAGTATTTCAATCTTCTCTTCTCGATTTAGCAGTGTGGATAAAGATAAAATGTGGATTACAGTGGCATATCCCATCCCTGCATTGAGGTACTTTTTCCGACCCATATCTTGCGCCCTCTCCACGGTGTCTAAATGTAACCATGGTTGCGTTCAGACCACAGTACAGCTGTGTAAACAAGCATAATGGTAGGGTGTGTATCTTCTGGCAGGGCTATTTCCCGGCTGGCATCCTCAGTCAGTTTGAGCAGCAGAATATCACATTTCACTGTGTCATTGTCAAATTCTCTTAACGGCATCAAACCCATGAAGACCAATTACAAAACCAACATGTTTCTAGCTAATGTTTGTTATGTTATTACAACATATAACGTTAGTTTCAGGAGGGTTATGTGGGGGTGGTTTCAGGGTGACAAACCTCTTGTGCCATAAAGACTCAATCTTTTGGAAGGTCTCTCACTATCGCTTCTTGATAGATATTCAACTGAACCAAGATCTAGGTGGGAGGATGCAACACTACATAACTTTCAGAATAGAAATAGGCTATGCTATATCATGTACATATAATATAGTCCACCTGCTAGACTCAGACATTATTCAGAAAAATCCGAGCCATCTCGTCTAAAAAGAATACCCCCAACCCACACTGGGAGATGGTAGGGATGTTTTGCATAGAGTTCCATGGAGGAAACAGGACTGTTATTTGGTTAACAAACCTCTAATCTACCAAAGATGTCTCCAGTCCCCTTTGATATTACCACACGCATCTTGGAGTGGTGACTTATTGATTTTTCTGACTTTCTATCCTCAGTTTCTCCAGCCAGTTATCTATTCTATACAGTAGGCTACTAGTGACATGAGCAAGATTTAGACATTGCTTCCCTGTATAGAGTCAATTGACTAATAGTTTAGCCTTGTATTGTCCACAGATCATTATTTGATACTAGTGGATTACAATAGAGCCTAGCCTTAGCATCTCTGTTTGCTCTAAGGAGTGTTAGCTGGAGGAACTTGTTAAATGTTAGCATAGGCTTGCTAGCTAAAAGGTGGGATAGGGCTATGCTATTGCTGGCCTATGTTGTCATTCTGGCTACGCTTTGCTATACAGAGTGGGTAGGTGCCTAGGAGGTGAATCTTAGCATTGTAGCCTCTTCTTGGCTCTCAGCTCATGTACAGAACGAGCCATGTGTCAGGTAGGTATGGCAACAGGCCTTGTATTCCATATCCCTTTCACAGCCCTGCAGACAGAAGGCCATTGTGTCAGCAGCAGTAGTCTAGTCACCATCAGACCTGGCTGGGACAGAATATTTGCTTTCCATCAAATACTTGAGGTGCGCACTTTCCACTTTATGTAACAACCCGGTGTAATGTACCCAAATTTGAATGCAAGCTTCCCAATAAAATAGTTCCGGGACGATACTCGTTATTGTCACGGCAAGGAAACAAAACACAAAGCAGATTTATCTTCTTTAGGAAAACCGCATTAATGTTGCAAACAAACATCATTATGTTTTTGTACAGAGTCACATCTATTTATTTTCCAAGCTATAGCACACAGTATTTTACATAGACGGTTTTTAAAGGACAAAAGAGTTTCGACTGGTTTGTGTTAATTTTTGCCATAGAAAAACTATTGTGAGACTGGTATGATCACAGTCCCACAATAAAATAGAAATTAAAGCATTTCTAGCCTGCCTATCTATGGGTAACAGGTTGACATGTTATGCTTGACCCGCTAAGTTTTCCACCACAATACACACGAAAATGGCCAAAAGGAGTAGAACGAGCTCACCTGATTTTACACTATGATTTGACTATTAGATGTAAAAAAAAAATATTTTAAATGAAATAGTTTCACCATATTAAAACGAGAGTTGCGTTCATGTAACCGTGTTGACCTTAAAATTAGGGACATCTTTATTTGGCCTTAGAATGAATCACATTAAATAAATAATCATCTTTACAATGATGGTGAAAACTTGGAGAAATGTTGGGGTTAACTGGTTAATCTTCCTAGAAATCACAGAGGATGCTTAGAGGCACATGATTTTTGGCACGTCTTTATTCATATACATCTGATTTGTAGAATGTTTCATGTTGACTATATTGAAGGGAACTTCGTTTAATATAACAGGCTTTTAAAATGCTATATTTTGTGCACAATTTATACTTAAAATAAAGGTTCGCAATAGGCACTAATTTCGTGAAACGACCCACCGGAATACCAACAGTAGTAAAAAGGGGATTCCTTTTTGCTCTCTCTGTCTTGTCATTCCAGGAGAATGGAATATTCCATATCACAGAAGCAGATAACTGAAGCATATTACCACAAGTGATAGTCACTCCACTCTCTGACTCACTGTCATGTGTCTCTGAGCCATTGCAGCTTTCCCAACACTATTGTTGGTAGACTTGGGCGGTATACTGTATAACGGGGTATTTGGAACTAGCCACGGGATGATTTTTTTTTTAATTTTTTTTTTTTAATTTCTTCAAAGTAAAAAAAAAAAAATACATTTTGAATATTTTTAGCTACGTTTTAAGTAAATACCTGCACTCAACTTGTGCAATATGTAAGGAGATAAAGAACGCACTCTTCTTTATCTCTTATTTCACCTGTTATTATTCATTATGAAGCGTACCAGTAGTCCTCAGTCACGTGGTGTTTGTTTACATGCACACAAGGACGAAAGACTAGAGCCTTGTGAGTCACTCACAGCATGCGTCAGGTGATCTAGTTACAGTATAGAATTCACAACTAAATGTTTGCCAGCTATGTATCTTATAACTATTAAGTTAACTGTCTAAAATGTACTACATGCTCTGCAGTTGTGCATTTGGTTTGTTCATTTAGTAGCTAGTTAGCTATATAGTTATGTGGTTAGGTTCTTCCAAAATCAAGCTTCGCTTTGTAACAGCAGAGAATCCCCTCCTGAATCAAGAGCCTTGCTGTCTAATACAGTGCATTCGGAAAGTATTCAGACCCCTTCACTTTATCCACATTTTATTACATTACAGCCTTATTCAGACCCTTTTACAATGAGACTCGAAATTGAGCTCAAGGTGCATCCTGTTTCCATTGATCATCCTTAAGATGTTTCTACATCTTGATTGGAGTTCACCTGTGGTAAATTCAATTGATTGGACATGATTTGTAAAGGCACACATCTGTCTATATAAGATCCCACAGTTGACAGTGCATGTCAGAGCATAAAACCAAGCAATGTGGTCGAAGGAATTGTCCGTAGAGCTCAGAGACGACAAGATTGTGTCGAGGCTCAGATCTGGGGAAGGGTACCAAAAAATTGTCACGATAATTTCTATTCCAATGTTCTAAACGAACTCTTATAACTCTATCTGTATCCTGAAGGTTGTAAATTCTTCAGTTTGTTTAATAACACAGAGCTCCAGCTTTACAATGGTCAGTTTTTATTCAGAGAACGTTCTCCAGAAAGAAATAATACAAAGCCTTTTATAATATCCAGTCAGCAAAGCTTCCACCCTGTTTTATGGCCTGTAAGTTCTCAGGGTCTGCCTTCAAAGACACTATCCTGTTATCTCAGGTCACCCCCCTCAAAGACATCCCTCAGTTGCTAATGTTTACCCACACCTCGAAGACCAGACCCCCCCCCCCCCCCCCCCCCCCCCCCAATCTGATTGATGGGGGGCTGTGAACTGGTTTATGGCTAATCTCCTGCAAGCCCTTCACAAATGGTCTGTCTCCTTCATTATCTTAACCACATCCTGACTCATTTACCAAATGGTAACATTCTAAACATTGTCTATATTCCCAATCTTGTAATTCTAATACATCTCACACATTACACAGTTTCAGGGTGAAACATCTTAGTCATTAACATTAAACATACACATTTCTTTATAAAAAATGTCTGCAGCATTGAAGGTCCCCAAGAACACAGTGGCCTCCATTCTTAAATAGAAGAAGTTTCGAACCACCAAGACTCTTCCTAGAGCTGGCCGAACATCTCTGGATGAGAGAGAGCTGGCCGAACATCTCTGGAGAGACTTAAAAATATCTGTGCAGCGACGCTCCCCATCCAACCTGACAGAGCTAGAGAGGATCTGTAGAGAATGTGAGAAACTCCCCAAATACAGGTGTGCCAAGCTTGTAGCGTCATACCCAAGAAGACTCAAAGCTGTAATCATTGCCGAAGGTGCTTCAACAAAGTACTGAGTAAAGGGTCTGAATACTTATGTAAATGTGATATTTCAGTTGTTGTTTTTTATACATTTGCAAACATTACTAAAAACCTGTTTTCGCTTTGTCATTATGGAGTATTGTGTGTAGATTGATGAGAGGAAAATAAAACATTTAATCAATTTTATAATAAGGCTGTAATGTAATAAAAAGTCAATGGGTCTGAATACTTTCCGAATACACTGTATTTGTTTTGTGCGTGCAGCAAACTGTGGATAGCATTTTTGAGTTACTTGTATAACTGAGTTGCGATGTCTGTCCTGCAAATACTTTAGGTCAGAATGAATAAAATTTTCGCAATGTGTGCATTAGCATTTAGTTAACATTCTCTATGGAAGTTTACATGTACTTGTTACTCTGTAACCCGAAGGTTTGCAATGCTATCAGTGGGTTTTGAAAACAGCGCCCCTTACGTTCAGTGCCAGTATTACCGACTATCCAGGTCGATATGAGAATCTGGATTCCGACCAAGCCTAGTTGTTCAATAACACAGTTCACACAGACCTCCCTTTCTGTTTGGTCCAAACACTAAAAGTGTGTTCTCCCTCTTCTCCTCTAGGTACTATGATCAGCTGTGCGCAGTGGAGCCCAAGTTTCCCTTCTCTGAAAACCAGGTACATATAACCTCTCATCCACTCAATACAAAATACACTGTTGCTGAGGGGAATGCACAATAGTACAATAGAAAACAACAATAGACTACAGTATATGTCTGCGTGCTACAGAGAATCACGTCACACATGAAACCGCTAGTAAAAAAATAAGGTTTGTTTGCTAATGTTGCTAATCTTTGTGTTCCTGCAGCTGTGTCTAACCTTCACATGGAAAGATGCCTTTGATAAGGGCTCACTGTTCGGGGGCTCAGTCAAACTAGGTACGCTACACATACACACGGGCACATACATACAAGGCCTGCAGGCATGGTTGTTCCAGTAGCTGTAGGAGGCAATAATATTGTATGATGTGTGTTCGCTCCTTGTCTTTTTCAACATACCAGGGTTTCCGTTAGTCCGTAATTGCCAGCTTTTGGCTGTTCAAATAAATTAAAAGGAGATAATTACAATTGTAGCCGGCCAAATTGTCCAGGGCTGTCTATCATAAGCCCAGATTTTGCGCTTCAGCACCATTCTCACTCCTTGTGCGCTGCCTTATGTGCACGCACCTGCTGCTGAGGAGAGAGAGGAGCCTTGGCCTAGGCTATTGTTGATTGGGAAGACTGATGCCTTTTTCATTGAAGTAAAACGAAAGTTAGAGTATGCCTGTAGTGAAAAGCCTACAAGGGAATGTCCTCCGTATGGACAAGTTTTAATATTGTAGTGGACAAAGATGATGCAACTTGCTATTCAGGTAAGATGCAATTTTTTTACTTAATTTTTTCGTATTTATAATTTGTTTTATTATTGTACATTGTTATTATTTTAGGCCTATTAATCTAAACCAGTTCTTTAAATATGCAAAATGTGTTTTGTTTCATTCTGTTGAAATATTTTTGTTGGCTAAATTCAGTTCCATCTGTCTTTTTTAATTGTGTGATCTGTATTTAGTTAGGTTGTAAAATAAATCTAATTAGCATATTGCTGTCAAGCTTTTGTTAATGTTAAAAAATATATATATACAGCGGGTGAAATAAGTATTGAACACGTCACCATTTTTCTCAGTAAATATATTTCCAAAGGTGCTGTTGACATGAAAGTTTCACCAGATGTTGGTAACAACCCAAGTAATCCATACATGCAAAGAAACCAAAACAAATAAGTTCAGAAATTAAGTTATGTGTAATAATGTGAAATGACACAGGGAAAAAGTATTGAACACATGAAGAAAGGGAGGTGCAAAAAGGCATGGAAAGCCAAGACAACAGCTGAAAACTATCAGTAATTTTCCCTGTGTCATTTCACATTATTACACACAACTTAATTTCTGAACTTATTTGTTTTGGTTTCTTTGTATGTATGGATTACTTGGGTTGTTACCAACATCTGGTGAAACCTTCATGTCAATAGCACCTTTGGAAATATATTTACTGAGAAAAATGGTGACGTGTTCAATACTTATTTCACCCACTGTATATATTTAAACAGGTAGCTGCGACCTGGCCAAGACAGAGCAGCGCGACCAAAAACAACAACAACAGAGTTACACACGGGATAAACAAACGTACAGTCAATAACACAATAGAAAATCTGTGTACAGTGTGTGCAAATGTAGTAAGATAAGTTTTTTCATTCGGTTGAGCCATTTTCTTTGGCCAAATTAAGTTCTAACTGTAATGTTGTGTTTGCCGCAATATAATATACTGCTTGTATTTTCCCTATAAACAATGGCTAGACTTACTTACTTTTGGTGTGACTATTAGCCTATTATACTGACAGCCTATGCCTTGAAGGCAGTGTGTACCGGCAGTCCAACTGACTTGCACTCCTTGAGGTGAGGAAGTATGTTTTAGGCCTACCAGAGTTACTCCTATAATCTAACAATATGATGCTTATCTTTAAAAAAATATATATTCTGCTAGAAAATTTACGAATTATCTGTATATGTCTGTATAGCAGACGCAGTAGCCTATCTGACAAGGATAAAGAAATGCATGCCCTGTCGTATCATACTTCCGGCATATCTCATCTCTCTCTCTGGGCTTTTTTTTACAGTTGACACCTAAGCCTATGCATGCAATGCCGTTTGTTGCTCAAATCTGCTGAACCAGAAACTATACCTGACTTCACTGCTCTAGTCAATGCCCATCAGAGACTTCACTCCTCACACTGATTGAGTAGTTTAAATGTTATGTTGAACTTTCTCGTTTTTGTGTATACCCGTTAACAAGAGTTCTGGCTGTGGTGCTGAATGCACAGTGTACTTTTCCCTCTGTGTAGTTCATTGCATGTATTAATAATGAAAATACCTACCAAAAGGAGAACATGGATGTGGTTTATTTCTGTGCATGTTAAAAAAGTAAAATAAGTAGTATATCTGGACATTTACAGTAGGTATATCTGTCAACACAGTCATACACATGATGTATAATCCTGTAATGATTCTGGCCCGCGATGGCAAAATATATTCTAATGTGGCCCTCCATGGAAAACAATTGCCCAGGCCTGCCCTAATGGGTTACGCACCCAATGCATATGAATGACCGGTAGAGTTCTCAAATGTCTGATAAATGTAAAATCTGTCATGTCACTTATCCGCCGCCAAATTTTCCTAATGGAAACCCTGCAGCTCTATCTCTCACCTCTCGCTGTTTCTCTCTCTAACCCTATTGTGTGGGTATTGAGGTATGTCAGCCTCATGCCTGAAGCATGATTAACGTGTGTGTGTGTGTGTGTGTGTGTTTTTAGCCCTGGCCAGTCTGGGCTATGAGAAGACGTGTGTGTTATTCAATGGAGCAGCGTTGGCCAGTCAGATCGCTTCAGAACAGAACCTGGACAGCAATGAAGGACTGAAGGCCGCAGCCAAATACTACCAGGTACTACTATAGTAATACTACAATACTACCAGGTTCTATAGTAACACTACTATTTATACCACATCTAATTACTATAGTACTACTAATACTACAGTCAAATACTACCAAAATCTATAGTACTACTGATATTACTACCAGGTATTACTACAGTACTGCTAATGTTATTACAGCCAATTACTACCTTTTTATTAGTGTAATACTTAAATACTAATTAGTAATAATATCACCAATACCCTCTCTCTCGCCCTCTTCCCTTCCAGTTGGCGAGTGGAGCATTTGGTCACATTAAGGACACCGTGCTGTCGGCTCTGAACAGAGAGCCTACTATGGACATCTCTCCTGAGACCGTAGGAACCCTCAGTCTCATCATGCTGGCTCAAGCACAGGAAGTCTTCTTTCTCAAGGCTACGTCAGGTACACACATACGTCACACACATACGTCACACACATGCTATGCACACACTTTACACGTGTGTGTGCATAAATTGAGTAACCATGGTATCGTTTGCCCTACAGATAAGATGAAGGACGCCATCATTGCTAAACTGGCCAATCAGGCGGCAGATTTCTACAGCGACGCCTTAAAGCAGTGTCAGTACAAAGAGAACCTGCCCAAGGTATGTAGGTGTGTGTGTGTGTGTGTGTGTGTGTGTGTGTGTGTGTGTGTGTGTGTGTGTGTGTGTGTGTGAATTACTAACTAGACAGGTAAGGATAACACTCAGGGTGTGGAAGTTTCCCCACTTCTCTTATGTCACTATCGCTATTCTGATTGGTTGATTACCATAGTCTCCATTCTGATTTGTTATTCACTACCTGGGCTGTTTTCTGTTCTTGTTCACTACTTGGGCTGTATTCTCATTGTTGCTTTCACCGTCTGACTCCTGTTCTTATTGGTCTCTCACTACCTAATAATGGGCTTCTGAAATTATGTGTGTTTTGAAATCTGACTGACCCGTCTTACTACTAAAAGACGCTCACACACACATATACGGTCTGGGGTGGGAACACATGGGCTGGACTTTGCAGACACTTCTCTGTAATACATTTTGTGTGAATGTTGTAGAAAGGTTAATCACTCACTGCCTGTCCTATTCTGTTCTCTCTCCCATTATCCTCCGCTCTCTGCATCCCTCGTGGTGGTGTGTGTGTTCCTGATTGGCTTCCGTGATGTGAAACTTGTTTGTGCTGTCTTTGGTTTGCCCTTATGTTTGTGTGTGTGTGTGTGTGTGTGTTTTGGTTTGCCCTGTGTGTGTGTGTGTGTGTACACTGCTTTGTGGTTGCGTCTCCCTGGTCAGTATATTTATTTCAAGGAGGTGTTGCCGGTGCTGGCAGCTAAACACTGCATCATGCAGGCCAACGCTGAGCTGCACCAGTCTATCCTCGCCAAGCAGAAGAAACACTTTGGGGAGGAGATCGCTCGCCTGCAGGTAAACACACACAGCCCAGCCCTAACCCACTGGTTCCTACAGTGTACCTGACCTGAAAATGTAGTGATTTTTTCTATGACCAAATAAGCACAACCACTCAACCAAAGTCTTCATACTTTTGTTTTCTATTCTCTTCTTCCCTTCATCTCTGCAGCATGCTACAGAGCTGGTGAAGACGGTAGCGTCTCGCTATGATGAGTACGTCAGTGTGAAAGACCTTAGTGATAAGATCAGCCGTCTTTTGACCGCAGCTAAGAAGGACAACGACTTCATCTACCACGACTGCGTCCCTGACGTCAAAGACCTGGAACACATCGGCAAGGCAACGCTGGTCAAGGCTACTGCCATCACACCTCCGCTTAGCGCCAAGTTCACTGGTGAGAGACCGAGCAGATGTGCAGATGTCTAATAGAAGTCGCAAATGTGTGGGTTAGTTTCTGATGTGTGTTTGTGTGTCTCTGTATAGACTTGTTTGAGAAGATGGTTCCCATGGCGGTGCAGCAGAGTATGACTGTGTATAGCCAGAGGAAGGCTGAGACTGTCAACAGACTGGTGGGAACCATGAGGGAAGCTACCAACCTCTGCAACGGGTATGGATGTTACTTTATTCATTTAACAATTTAATTGTTTTTGGCAACTCTATTGATTTTAATACATTACATTATCAATAAAGACAACAGCACACTGTTACATCATACACTGAGTTTAAAAAATATTAGGAACACCTTCCTAATATTTAGTTGCACCCCCTTTTTCCCTCAGAACAGCCTCAAGTCGTCAGGGCATGGATTCTACAAGGTGTCGAAAGCGTTCCACAGGGATGCTGGCCCATGTTGACTCCAATGCTTCCCACAGTTGTGTGAAGTTGGCTGTATGTCCTTTGGGTGGTGGACCATTTTTGATAAACACAGGAAACTGTTGAGTGTGAAAAACCCAGCAGTGTTGCAGTTCTTGACACAAACCAGTGCACCTGGCACCTACTACCATACCCCGTTCAAAGACACTTAAATCTTTTGCCTTGCCCATTCACCATTTGAATGGCACACGTACACAATCCATGTTTCGATGTTTGAAAATCCTTCTTTAACCTGTCTCCTCCCCTTCATCTACACTGATGTGAAGTGGATTTAACAAGTGGCATCAATATGGGATCATGGCTTCCACCTGGATCCACGTGGTTAGTCTGTCATGGAAAGAGCATGTTCTTAATGTTTTGTATACTCAGTGTATGTTGTCTTTATTGGTGGTGAAATGTGTTAATAATTAAACAGTGTGTTAGCATGTCTATTGATCATGTAGTCATAATTGAACAACAGTGTCCTGGCGTCTCTGAACCTGCCTGCGGCTCTGGAGGACCTGTCTGGAGATTCTATCCCACAATCCATTGTTGAAAAGGCCCACGCCATCGTCCAGCAGGGGGGGCTGCAGAGCATAGAAAAACTGACACGAGACCTGCCGGAACTACTTACACGTAACAGAGAGATCCTGGATGAGGTGTGTATACCCACACACGTACACAAACTACTGACACGTAACAGAGAGATCCTGGATGAGGTGTGTATACCCACACACGTACACAAACTACTGACACGTAACAGAGAGATCCTGGATGAGGTGTGTATACCCACACACGTACACAAACTACTGACACGTAACAGAGAGTTCCTGGATGAGGTGTGTATACCCACACACGTACACAAACTACTGACACGTAACAGAGAGATCCTGGATGAGGTGTGTATACCCACACACGTACACAAACTACTGACACGTAACAGAGAGATCCTGGATGGAACACACATTTACATTTTAGTCATTTAGCAGACTCTTATCCAGAGCGACTTAGTTAGTGCATACATGTTCATACTTTTTTCATACTGGTCCCCCGTGGGAATCGAACCCACAACCCTGGCGTGGTAGAGCATGGCGCTTACAATCTGAGCTACACACACACACACACACACACACACACACACACAGGTGTTCATATACCCATGATATGTATTGTATAATGTGTGTGTTTGTAGTCTCTGAAGATGCTGGATGATGAGGAGTCGACAGACAGCGAGCTGAGATCCAAGTTCAGCCAACGCTGGAACAGAACTCCCTCTGGAGACCTCTACAAACCACTCAGAGCAGGTACACACACACACACACGCACCTACTCATGCCTACACACACATCCAAAAACATACTGTTAAATACTGAAACGTGTGGTATTGTGTATTACCTTGGAATCAAATGATATTTATTTCTTGTTCTCTACCTCCCCTTCACCTCCGGCGGACCAGAGGGTGGTAACTTCCGTAGTGTGTTGGACAAGGCAGTGCAGGCTGACCACGTGGTCAAGGAGCGTTACAACACACACTGTGAGATGATCGCTCTCCTCTGTAAACCTGAGGCTGAACTCGTCGCTGCCGTACCTTCAGCCAACCCTGCTAAGACACTGCAGGGCAGTGAGGTGAGGGATGGAGTGTGTGTGTGTGTGCTCTAACAGTGTGCATCCTTTTTCTGTGTGTGTTCTAACAGTAAGTATTCTCCCTCTAGGTTGTGAGTGTGTTGCGTTCCCAGCTGTCCCAGCTAGAAGAGGTGAAGCGAGAGAGGGAGGTGCTGGAGGCGGAGATTAAGGGCGTGACCTTTGATATGTCCTCCAGCTTCCTGACGGCTCTGGCTCAGGATGGGGCCATCAATGAGGAGGCACTGTCAATGAGCCAGCTGGACCAATCATACGGCAGTTACAGCCAGAGGGTTCAGGCCAGCCTCCGCTCTCAGGAAGAGCTGTTGGGCAACGTGCAGGTAGGCAACACACACACAGAGAGACACTCGCCTAAACACACCTGTACACGCTTTCCACTTTTTTCAGTTGGCGAGAAATGTTACCTTCTCGATTCTCTCCAGATGTATTGATTTGCGTGTCGTCATCGTCGTCTACCCCCACATCCCCCCCCCAGTCATCTCACCAGGAGTTCACCAGTCTGAAGCAGTCCAACTCGGAGGCTAATGATCGTGAGGAGGTGTTGAAGAAGCTGGCCTCGGCCCACGACAGCTACGTTGAGATCACCAGCAACCTCAGAGAGGGGACCAAGGTAACTGTTTCCTAGGGAACGGCAGGGAGGGTTGTCTCTAAGGAAAAGGAGGGCTGTTTCTAAAACGGTGTCACCCAACAATACACATTTTTGTTCTAACCCTGGAAAAACACAACCGATTGAACTTGACAATGGCTTGATGATTGGTTGACTTTTGTTGTCACTCAGTCTGACCAATCACCTTCTCGCTGTCTGTAGTTCTACAATGACCTCACAGAGATCCTGCTGAAGTTCCAGAACAAGTGCAGTGACATCATCTTCGCCCGCAAGACAGAACGGGATGAACTGCTGAAGTATGTGGTGGTGATTTCGTCTCTATAGCAATGCATCAATTGTTATGAATTTGTAATAATCACTGTATTGTTTTTATGTGTTTGGTGATTCATGTGAACTAGAAGTTACCATGACTAGTAACTAATGTTGGGGTTGCCTTGTTGACTGCTGACTGACGTTGTTGTGGTTGCCCACCCAGGGAGTTGCAGCAGAGCATCGCCAGGGAGCCCAGTGCCCCGTCCTTCTCTGTCCCCGCCTACCAGACTAACCCCACCCCCACCGGACCAACCCCGGCACCCAGGACCGTTTTCGTAAGTAGCCAATCACAGCTGGGTCGGCTGGAGGGAGGAGCCAATCAGAGGGCAGCTCTGTGCCAAAGAGTATTCAATTTAACTTGCCCGGTTCACGAGGTGGGCGGAGTTTGCATCGGGTGAAAGTGATTGCATTAGTTTTGTTACTGGGCTGCCTCCCGGGTGTGAGTCAGGTGCCCCGTTCAAAGCTGATGGTGAAGTTGACTCAACAGATTGACGTTTGTGAAGCACGTGGAGTAATGACTTACGTTTATTATTTTTAAACGTGCTTAATCTTACCAAGGAAAACTAGTTTGAAAATTCTAACATATATTTTATGTTTATGAAAGATGTGCCATGCTGCCTTGTTGACAATTTGATTTGAGCAATTTTACCCGGTTGTGACGGGTCATAGCCAATCACGACAGAGACATGACTGTACAATTGTCTCTTATTGTGATGTAAAAATATCCCTTTTCAAGCAATCAAACAATTCAATGTGTTTATTAACCAGTTTACATCAGCAGTTGTCACAAGGTTTACTATTTATCTATTTTGATTATGATTTTTACTGATCTCTGATCTTCCCCTCTCCCATTCCCAGCAGCCCCAGGCGAAGGCCCAGCCGCCCGAGCGGCCCCCTCCCCCTGCCTTCCCCCCTCAGGCCGCCTCCGCACCAGGCAACCCTCCCAGTAACCAGCCTCAACCAGTAAACCCCCCACCCATGGCCCCTCCCTCACAGGCCCAGGGATCGCCTTACCCCACATACCAGGGATACCCCGGGTGAGTCAATCAATATTGTTATTGTCCCAGTTGGCAGGCTGTGTGAGTTGCACAACTGTAACCTGTCCGTTGCAGTCTCACTTTCTCCTAACTCTCCCCGTCTTCTTTCACATACACACTAACCTCTCTTTCTCTGTGTCTCCAGGTATGCCTACCAGATGCCTATGGGTTATAACCCGTATGCAGCATACGGCCAGTACAACATGCCCCCCACTATGCAGCCTAACATGCAGCCCTACGTCCCCTATCAGCAGGCCCCAGCACCCGGACAGGGGGGCTACCCTGGGGTCCCCCCCACACAGCAGCACCCCTACACCTACCAACAGCAGCCCCAGCAAGCACCACCACAGCCATATTACCCACAACAATAACTACTCTATCTATCACTCCTCTCTCCTCCATCCCTCCCCTCTGCTATCCCTACTCCGACCGACAGCAGAAGCCATGCTACTACCCCCAGCAATAACTCCTCAATCACTCTACCATCCCTCCCTCCCTCTTCTACCATCCCTCCCTCCCTCTTCTACCATCCCTCCCTCCCTCCCTCCTCTACCCTTCCTCTACCCTCCCTTCCTCTACTCTCCCTCTCTCCCTCATCTACCTCTCTCCATCTACCCTCCTTCCATCTGTTACTCCCTCCCTCTCTCCCTCCTTCCCTCTCCCCCCCACTCTCTACATACTCATCCACTAACCAGATCCTTTTGTTATTTTGTTGTATTTCTTTATATTATTTTTCCAATTATTGCGTTAATTCTTTATGTCCTAACTTCTCTTCCTGGTCTAACTGACTTCCTGGTAGGTCAAAAATATACAGGTTAGGATAAGAGGACCATATTGTATTGTTCTCTACAGTCTGTCAATGATCAGCCGGCCGCTGTAGAACACTAGAGGAGCTGGATGAGAGCGGCAGGGTCTATGTAGGCATGATTCCTTATTTGGGAGCGAGTGGGAGGGTTCACATTCAATGTCACTGAATGAAGGACCTGAGGACCCAGGGTTGTATTCAGGAGGGAGAAAATGTTTAGAAACTGGATGAAATGGGGATTTACAACTTGAACTTGTAACTTGTCCAATAAAAGAAGCACATTTTCCTTTCCTGTTTTCAAACTGAATACGACCCAGCTCCGATCACTCAGCTTAATGCCTGGCGCTTCTATAACAACTATATCCTATTTTTGTAATGAATAATACTGATGAAATAATCCAATAAAAGACAGCCTGTAGGTTTTTCTAATTTGGATGAGGACTGTTGGAGATGCACTCCCAATGCTCGCTGGTATGTCTCTCTCTCAATTATCACTCGTCTCTCTTATCACTTCTGTCTCTCTCTCTCTTATCACTTCTGTCTCTCTCTCTCTTATCACTTCTGTCTCTCTCTCTCTTATCACTTCTGTCTCTCTCTCTCTTATCACTTCTGTCTCTCTCTCTCTCATCACTCCTGTGTCTCTCTCTCTCATCACTCCTGTCTCTCTCTCTCTCATCACTCCTCTCTCTCTCTCATCATTCCGGTCTCTGTGGGGATCTGTCTTTCTGTTTTACAATCAGAGTAAAGCTGTAAATGGCTGTAGATGTTTTTCTGGGATAAAGGTTATTATATATAAAGACTGTGGTTAACCCAACAACAGTGTTTCTCTTTGGTTCTAATGTGATTAAAACACCTCTGCATACCAGAAACTTGTGGGTGTGGCGGTTTGCTGGTATTTACAGTATATACCATTTATACATCTTTGTCCAGTCTGCTGAAATCAACTGATGTAATATTCTACATTATGTTGCTTTAGTTGAAGGTAGTAACCAAGAGAGGGCAGGCATGACCCTGAGAGCAGTGAATCAATTAGGATGAACGTAAGGTTATTGCACCTGTCTCACCTTTCATGTACAGTTGAAGTCGGAAGTTTACATACACTTAGGTTGAAGTCATTAAAACATTTTTCAACCACTCCACAGATTTCATGTTCACAAACTATAGTTTTGGCAAGTCAGTTAGGACATCTACTTTTTGCATGACACAAGAAATTCTTCCAACAATTGTTTAGTCAGGTTATTTCACTTATAATTCACTATATCACAATTCCAGTGGGTCAGAAGTTTACATGCACTAAGTTGACTGTGCCTTTAAACAGCTTGGAAAATTCCAGAAAATGATGTCATGGCTTTAGAAGCTTCTGATATAATTTGAGTCAATTGGAGGTGTACCTGTGGATGTATTTCAAGGCCTACCTTCAAACTCGGTGCCTCTTTGCTCGACATCATGGGAAAATCCCTATAGACCTCAGAAAAAAATAAAAAACTTTAGACCTCCACAAGTCTGGTTCATCCTTGGGAGCAATTTCCAAACGCCTTAAGGTACCACGTTCATCTGTACAAACAATAGTACGCAAGTATAAACACCATGAGACCACGCAGCCGTCATACCAGAACAACAGTAAAGGACCTTGTGAAGATGCTGGAGGAAACGGGTACAAAAGTATCTATATCCACAGTAAAAAGAGTCCTATATCGACATAACCTGAAAGGCAGCTCAGCAAGGAAGAAGCCACTGCTCCAAAACCGCCATAAAATAGCCCGACTACGGTTTGCAACTGCACATGGGGACAAAGATCGTACATTTGGAGAAATGTCCTCTGGTCTGATGAAACAAAAATAGAACTGTTTGGCCATAATGACCATCGTTATGTTTGGAGGAAAAAGGGGCAGGCTTGCAATCCGAAGAACGCCATCCCAACCTTGAAGCACGGGGGTGGCAGCATCATGTTGTGGGGGTGCTTTGCTGCAGGAGGGACTGGTGCACTTCACAAAATAGATGGCATCATGAGGAAGGAAAAGTATGTGGATATATTGAAGCAACATCTCAAGACATGTTGCAGTCAGGAAGTTAAAACTTGGTCGCAAATAGGTCTTCCAAATGGACAATTACCCCAAGCATACTTCCAAAGTTATGGCTTAAGGACAACAAAGTCAAGGTATAGGAGTGGCCTTCACAAAGCCCTGACCTCAATCCTATAGAACATTTGTGGGCAGAACTGAAAAAGTGTGTGCGAGCAAGGAGGCCTAGAAACCTGACTCAGTTACACCAGTTATGTGAGGAGGACTGGGCCAAAATCCCACCCACCTTATTGTGGGAAGCTTGTGGAAGGCTACCTGAAACATTTGATCCAAGTTAAACAATTTAAAGGCAATGCTACCAAATAGTAATTGAGTGTATGTAAACTTCTGACCCACTGGGAATGTGATGAAATAAATAAAAACTGAAATAAATAATTCTGTACTATTATTCTGACATTTCACATTCTTAAAATAAACTGACCCAAGACAGGGAATTCTTACAAGGATTAAATGTAAGGAATTGTGAAAAACTGAGTTTAAATGTATTTGGCTAAGGTGTATGTCAACTTCCGACTTCAACTGTATATATACACACAGACTGTTCCACTAATCACACACCTGAGCAATGGGCGTCTCCAGGTAAAGTATTATGCAAATTATGTTCACTGTGTGTATGTGACAGATCGGTGTCCAGTCTGAGGTCTGGGAGGAGAAATGGCGAGGTCAGCTCAGTAAGACTCACCTACTTCTTGCTCTATCCCTCTTTCTCCATCTCCATATCTCAGACAGGATGAGTGTAGCGAAGGACAGTTTCACTGTGTTCATCTAAAGTGTCTGCATGTCTCCAGTTTCATTGTGTTCATCTAAAGTGTCTGCATGTCTCCAGTTTCACTGTGTTCATCTAAAGTGTCTGCATGTCTCCAGTTTCACTGTGTTCACCTAAAGTGTCTGCATGTCTCCAGTTTCACTGTGTTCACCTAAAGTGTCTGCATGTCTCCAGTTTCACTGTGTTCACCTAAAGTGTCTGCATGTCACCCGTCTTTAATTCTAACTAGGGTTGCAGATTTTGGGGAATATTCAGAGGTGGAAAAGTTCCGTGGGAATTAACGGGTATATATGGGAATTAACGGAAATATATGAAAATTAATATTAATACCATTTAAATGTAGATGTTTTTTGCATGGGATATATTTACCATATCATATGGAGACAGAAACATAAACCTTTTACCTTATCATAAGTAGACATAATTGCAAATGATTAAATCCTTCCAACAGAAATAAAAAATAACAATTTAGTTACGAATTGAACTTTAATTAAATGAGTTGACTCTTCACATGGGATAATTTCACTGAACAACAACAGAAAGGGAATATTGAATGATCCCCAATGATCCATCGCATCGCCCCAAAATGTTTTCAACATACATCTGTAAAATAATAGTCTAGAAACTAAAGCTTTGGTTGTCTTCCTCTCAGGCTTCCATGTCTTTTCCCTGGACCTCCTCAATGTCCACCTCTTGAACATCAGACTCTGAGGCCTCATCTTCACTGTCACTTTCCAACCTTGTTGAGGATGGCTCGTTGTCAAAGTCAAATAGCCTCAGATTTGCCCGGATGACGTGCCCTTTGCCCTCAAGTGTATAGACATACATACACACACACTTTACATACACACACATTACATACCCGTACCCAGTGTTACAATGTGCTCTCGGTGACTTTGTGCTTATGGTAGTAGTGGTTAATGTTCTCCCAGAAGTCTGTTCTCTTCCACTGATGATAGATATAATGAAAGTGACAGGCGCACAGGCGCTTTTCTATGTATTTCAGAACTGCAGTTTCCTCTGCTTGGAGCAATAGTGAAGTGAGCAGGGCAGTACGGATTTCTTCTCTTACATCTGCAAGCAGAGTCTGAACATCAGACAGGATGGCATTGTCTCCCTCAATCCGTGCAATGGCTACTGCTATAGGTTTCAGGAGTTTCAGGCTGCTTACCACTCTCTCCCAAAATACATCATCCAGGAGGATCCTCTTGATGAGGCTGTCCATATCGGCAGACTGTGATATGGCCATTTCTTGGAGAGACTCCTTCCCCTCTAGGAGACTGTCAAACATGATGACAACACCACCCCAACTGGTGTTGCTGGGCACCTTCAATGTGATGCTCTTATTCTTCTCACTTTGCTTGGTGAGGTAGATTGCTCCTATAACTTGATGACCCTTCACATACCTAACCATTTCCTTGGCTCTCTTGTAGAGTGTATCCATTGTTTCTTGTGCCATGATGTCTTTGAGGAGCAGATTCAATGCATGAGCAGCACAGCCAATTTGTGTGATGTGAGGGTAGGACTCCTCCACTTTAGACCAATCAGCATGTTCGCAGCATTGTCTGTCACCAGTGCAAATACCTTCTGTGGTACAAGGTCATTGATGACTGCCTTCAGCTCATCTGCAACGTAGAGACCAGTGTGTCTGTTGTCCCTTGTGTCTGTGCTCTTGTAGAATACTGGTTGAGGGGTGGAGATGATGTAGTTCATTATTCCTTGCCCACAAACATTCGACCACCCAACAGAGATGATTGCAATACAGTCTGCTTCCTCTGTGATTTGCTTGACCTTCACTTGAACTCTGTTGAACTCTGCATCCTTAAAATGAGTAGATAAAGCATGTCTGGTTGGAGGGGTGTATGATGGGCGAAGAACATTCAGAAATCTCTTCTAATACACATTGCCTGTGAGCATCAGAGGTGAACCAGTTGCATACACAGCTCGAGCAAGACATTCATCAGCATTTCTCTGACTACGTTCCTCCATTGAGTAAAAAAAACTTGACCATGAGCTGTTGCTATCGATAAGGTGTCTGATTCATCATTTTCACTTCGACTAGAAGTAGAGGGACTTTTGTCAGAGGTTGCTTGTTGTGAGCGCTGAGGGAACTTTATGCACTTGGCCAGATGATTCTGCATCTTTGTTGCATTCTTCACATATGATTTGGCACAGTATTTGCAAATGTACACAGCTTTTCTTTCTACATTAGCTGCAGTGAAATGTCTCCACACATCCGATAGTGCCCCTGGCATTTTCCTGTAAAGATTTGAAAACAATGAGAAAAACAAAAACCAAATACAATTCCATGTACAGATAAATAGTTAAGCAGTTAGATTAAACAACTCCTTTGTAAGATACATTTTTTTTAAATGAAACATGTATGGAAACAGGTGAATGAACACTCCTCAGTTAGCAGGCTCAAGCAAGCTAAAACACACATGGTAGCAAAAACTAAAAAGCAGAAATTGTTAACAAGTTAGAAATTATTTAAACACACTTTGCTGTAGGCTACTATTTACTAGTTAACAAAAAATAATGTATGTCATATAAAATATATTCACCCAGTATTGTAATCAAAACTTACCAGAAAGCATGTAGTCCTTGGCTCAGACAGTGTAGTAGTGTGGGCTCAATAGCATCTCATTGGTGTGCAATATCTTGAGAATCAGCTGTACATGTGATGGAAGAGTGCACTGTGCATGCAGAAGGTTGCAATTCCATTGAATCGGGGATTGTTTAACCAAAATATGCCACAAGACCTAGAATTGCCTTATTTGTATTTGTATTTGTATCCAAGAATTCTGGAAATTTACCGGAAAGTTTCCGACCCTTTGCAACCCTAATTCTAACACAACGTGTAGCTACAGGAGTGTCACTTTTAATTGCACTGAAAAAGGGGGAACATAACGGTGACCGATTATGAATTACCCAGCAATGACTCACTAGTGTTCTCAGCTCCGCACTGTCGCACCCGTTCACTGTCACACTGATATGATCTACTACTGGTGGACAGAGGCACTTAGACAAACACCCACATAAACACTCTATGATTGGGGTCCCCTACCATGTCATTCCCTGCCTAAACAACATCAATAAATGGGCCCGAACAAAGGCGATTCAAGAATAACCTTGATTGAGACCTGAATATTTGTGTTAGCTCCCCAAGCTCATAGGCATAGCATGCATAGGCTTTAGCTCAGCGCTCACAGTAATGTAGTAAACAGACAATCCAAATTCTAACCCAGTCTGTCACACGTAAACACATGCATAAAGACGTGCCCTTTGCCCTCAAGTGTATAGACATACATACACACACACACTTTACATACACACACATTACATACCCGTACCCAGTGTTACAATGTGCTCTCTGTGACTTTGTGCTTATGGTAGGAGTGGTTAATGTTCTCCCAGAAGTCTGTTCTCTTCCACTGATGATAGATATAATGAAAGTGACAGGTGCACATGTACAAACACATACACACTTTTGTTTTACTATCCTTGTGGTGACCAAACAAGTGATTCCCATTCCAAATCCTATTTTCCCTAACCCTTAAAGCTCCAATATGTAACTTTTTGGGTGACCTGACCAAATTCACATAGAAATGTATGTTATAGATCTGTCATTATCTTTGAAAGCAAGTCTAAGAAGCGGCAGATCTGTTCTATGTGCACTATTTCTATGCTTCCCATTTTTCCATTTCATTTTTGCATCTTTTACGTTCGGTTTTGAACACCAGCTTCAAACAGATGAAAATACAACATTTTTGGTTATGGAATATATATTTCACACGGTTTAGATGCTACAATAATTATCTACACTATACTAGCTTATTTTGTCACATAAACTGAAATTAGGCAAATTTTAGAGTTTTAGCAACCAGGAAATAGCGGAGCGATTTCTGCATAATGCACCTTTAACATAAACCCTAAACCTAACCCTAAATCGTAACCCTAATTGTAACTCTAAACCTAACCCCTAAAATAGGCTTTTTCCTTGTGGGGACCGGTGAAATGTCACCACCGAATTGTCTTTGTTTTACTATCCTTGTGGGGATACCAAAAACACACACAGTGACAGTTGCTGCATTGTTGTGTCAGGTCTATGTCTGTCTGTCTCTGTGATCTATTACACTGTCCCTGATGACTCAGCCATAAAGGCAGAGGACGAGGATGTGAGAGGGGTCTTGGAGGTGTGTGTGTGTGTGTGTGTGTGTGTGTGTGTGTGTGTGTGTGTGTGTGTGTGTGTGTGTGTGTGTGTGTGTGTGTGTGTGTGTGTGTGTGTGTGTGTGTGTGTGTGTAGTCTAACTTTACAATCCTTTTGGGTGCCGGTTCCCAAAAGGCTATTTAGGGGTTAGGGTTACAATAAGGGTTAGTTTTTGGGGTTAGTTTTAAGGGTTAGGGAAAATTAAGATTTTGAATGGGAATACATTTTTGGTGCTCACTTGGATAGTAAAACCAACAGTGTGTGTGCGTGCGCGAGTTCCCCTGGCCTTCATCCCACTGGAGCAGGTGGCACTGTCTCCCCACTGCACACACACACATTCTGCTGTCTGTTCTCCAGTGTCAGTCTCTGTGGATTATGTCGTGCCTGAAACTCACTTATCATATCTGAGGGCTTAACTGTCCCTCTCACTGACACACACAGCTGAGTGACCCGTCTTCAGTAGCAGAAACATAAACCTAGAAAAGACAAAGCCTACAGTACATTCAGGATCATACTCTATCTCTATTTTTCTTTCTCTCTCGGTTGTCAACTGACTTCCGCCCCTACTCCCTTCCCATCACCCACTTAGGTTAGCAACACTATAGTCAGCTCCATCTCTCTCCATCTCTCCATCACTCCATCTCTCCCCCTCTCTCCCTCTCTCTCTGTCTCTCTCTCTTTCTCTCTCTCTCTCTCTCTCTCGCCCTCTCTCGCCCTCTCTCGCTCTCTCTCGCTCTCTCTCGCTCTCTCTCGCTCTCTCTCTCACTCTCTCGCTCTCTCTCGCTCTCTCTCGCTCTCTCTGGCTCTCTCTCTCTCTCTCTCTCTCTCTCTGTCCCTCTCTCTCTCTCTGTCTCTGTCTCTCTCTCTCTGTCCCTCTCTCTGTCTCTCTGTCCCTCTCTCTCTCTCTCTCTTTCCCTCTCTCTCTCTCTGTCCCTCTCTCTCTCTCTGTCCCTCTGACTCTGTCCCTCTCTCTCTCTCTCTCTCTCTCTCTCTCTATCTCACACACAATATTGTTTTCTCCTTTCTTTTCTAACTGGTTTAACTCCTACGCATTGAAGAGAGAGATATAGTATAGAGGAAGGTAGAGAGAGACAGATGAAGAGGGAAAGATACAGAAACAGTGATAGGGAAACAGAGAGAAAGATAAACTCCCTACTCTATGTTAATTATAATGTGTGTCTCTGTGATGACCTGTCACTCAGCCAGGCCTACACACACACACACACACCCAGTCTTGTATAACTAACCTTGTGGGGACATACAATTCAGTCCCATTCAAAATCCTAAAACCCAACCCACACACACACAGCTCAGGCTCTGGGAACCGCAGCCCATCATCAGAGACTTCAGGAGACTAAATAGGATGATCTGATCTGGTATCTAACTGCTGAGCATCCATAGAGACTGTTGCTATGTCAGAGAGAAATCTCAATTCATTAGGAACAAATATATATAGCCATCATCGAGTTGTTGTTGTTTCATCATCATCAATATCACCATCATCATCATCATCTTCATGATACCCACATCTGAGAGTGTTGAAATCTGTTGGACTAAAATATGTAAGCTTGAGAGCTCTCTCTCATCCTCACCCCCCACCCCCTTCACTGTCTCTAGTGTCTAAAGTGCTGTTTTCACACACTTGAGAATTACTTTTTTACAGCTTCTTTCTGCAAGTAGATAATTAGTTTATGACAGTTAACAATAATTATACCTTTCATTCTCTCTCGCTTTCACTTTATTTCCCTCTATCTAGTTAAATAGCCAAGAGGGAGAGAGAGAGCAAGAAAACCTCTAGCTGTTGTATGCAAACGTTCGTTACTCACCGCTAACCCACAAAGCCACAATGAGACAGGTGTGCAATAACAGGTGCACACACACACATATACACACACAGGTGCAGAGTATTCAAAGGATGTCCTAACAAACCATTTTCAGTAGAGTACAGTAATATGTAGCATACAGTAAATTGTATTAGGCTGCCCTGCTCTCTCCCCAAAAGCTCCAACAATTGTACACTTACAGTAAACACCTCACAGTACAGACACACTAGAGAGCTATAGCTGATGTACCAGCTCAGTCGCGCACGCACGCATCTATCAAACACACACACACAGCTGTCCTCTTTCTAATAGGCTTTATATAATAGGTGGGTCTATTTCTGACAGTGTGCCATGGGGAGATGAGGCCGACACCCAGTCTCCATCTTTGCACGCCGTGCCAACCATACCGCCTAAACCTAGACTAGCAGGTGACAACTAGGCTACTGTGTGCGAGATAGATGGATAGATAGATGGCAGAGGGAGGGAGAGAGGGAGAGAGAGACAGAGAGAGAGAGAGAGAGCGAGAGAGAGATCATTTCGTGCGCGTGCCAGCGCAGGAGAGCTGGTGTGCGTGTGTTGGAGATACAGCGAGCGAGTGGGTGGAGAGAGAGAGGCAGCTCGTGCACTGTGCCGGTGTCTCTGACAGATAGAAAAGCGAAAGGCGCTTAGGGTAAACGAACCGTGACTCGCTCAAAAAGACACATCTAAAAAGAGCCGACCCGAGCGTCTGAGGCGGGATTTGACACGGACACAGCGCTCGAGGAGCTCCTGGTTAACGAATCGTCTCCCGCGAGGTAAAATAAACACACACTCACACTGTTTACTGAAGTTGATGTTGTTGCTGTGTACTATTCTGACCCTGTGATGATGATGATGATGATGATGATGTTGTTGTGGTTGATAATGATGTTGTTATTGTTGGTTATGTCGCTGTGCTATCGAATTGTTCTGTCTTCGCCTTCGGGTTGTTGCAGTTTTTATAGATAAGCCTATATCTATGGGTTAGTCATCCCCGGTCAAATGGCTTTACTTATTTTCATACTGAGGGCTGACAGACAAGTTCACATGGTCAGTCAGATATTGTTACTAAATGTATGCTAAATGTCCACAAACACCAGATCCTGTTTTTGCTTTGTCATTGACAATTCATTTACTTGGACAAGTTTTGCTGAATGGGCCCTGTACGCAGGCTACCTTCTCGGTTTACCGGAGAAAACTGCCAGCGAAGGTGTGTGATCCGGTCCTCCCAGAGAGAGAGTAAGAAAAAAATAAGAAAAAGGGAGTGAGAGGGGGAGGGGGAAGTAGAGAGACAGATAGAGAGAGCGCGAAAGAGAGAGGTAGAGAGAGGAAGATGAGTGTGTGGGGGGGGTTATGGAGAGAGGTTTAGTTGACAGCCCAATGAAGGCTGTGAGCAGGAGGTCTTTAGGGGTAAAAATATCATGTGTCTTAGCTCAGACAGGGCACAGGAATGCCACACACACACACACAAACACACCCCGATTAGTAGCTTGACTGGCCACTATGGTTATATCAGCTCTGTCTCAGTGGGTCAAGTGGATTCTACAGAGAAATATGATACATACACACAAACACACACATACAGTGCATTCGGAAAGTATTGAGACCCCTTGACCTTTTCCACATTTTGTTACATTACAGCCTTAATCTAAAATGTATTAAATACATTTTTTTCCTCATCAATCTACACTCAATACCCCATAATGCCAAAGCGAAAACAGGCTTTTAGAAATGTTTGCTAATTTATTAAAAATAAAAACAAATAACTTATTTACGTAAGTGTTCAGACCCTTTGCTATGAGACTCGAAATTGAGCTCAGGTGCATCCTGATTTCATTGATCATCCTTGAGTGGCAGGGACTGGGAGACTAGTCAGGATCGAGGGAAAGATGAAATGAGCAAAGTACAGAAAGGTCCTTGGTGAAAACCTGCTCCAGAGCGCTCAGGACCTCAGACTGGGGCGAAGGTTCACCTTCCAACAGGACAACAACCCTAAGAACACGCAAGTCTCTGAATTTCCTTGAGTGGCCCAGTCAGAGCCCGGACTTGAACCCGATCTAACATCTCTGGAGAGACCTGAAAATAGGTGTGCAGCAACGCTCCCCATCCAACCTGAGAGCTTTAGAGGATCTGCAGAGAAGAATGGGAGAAACTCCCGAAACACAGGTGTGACAGGCTTGTAGCTTTATACCCAAGAAGACTCAAGGTTGTAATCGCTGCCAAAGGTACTTCAACAAAGTACTGAGTAAAGGGTCTGAATTACTATGTAAATGTGATAATTTCAGTTTTGTATTTTTTATTAATTTGCAAAAAAATCTAAAAACCTGTTTTTGCTTTGTCATTATGGGGTAGAGTGTGTAGACTGATAAGGGGAAAAAACAATTTAATCAATACTTTCTGAATGCACTGTGCGTACAGTTGAAGTCGGAAGTTTACATACACTTAAAACAACATTTTCAACCACTCCACAGATTTTATGTTAACAAACTATAGTTTTGGCAAGTTGGTTAGGACATCTACTTTGTGCATGACACAAGTCATTCTTCCAATGATTATTTACAGACAGATTATTTCACTTATAATTCACTATATCACAATTCTAGTAGGTCAGAAGTTTACATACACTAAGTTGACTGTGCCTTTAAACAGCTTGGAAAATTCCAGAAAATTATGTCATGGCTTTAGAAGCTTCTGATAGGCTAATTGACATAATTTGAGTCAATTGGAGTGCACCTGTGGATGTATTTCAAGGCCTACCTTCAAACTCAGTGCCTCTTTGCTCGACATCATGGGAAAATCAAAAGAAATCTGCCAAGACCTCAGAATTTGTTTTTAGACCTCCACAAGTCTGGTTCATCCTTGGGTGCAATTTCCAAGCGCCTGAAGGTACCACGTTCATCTGTACAAACAATAGTACGCAAGTATAAAAAACCATGGGACCACGCAGCCATCATACCGCTCAGGAAGGAGACACGTTCTGTCTCCTAGAGATGAACGTACTTTGGTGCGAAAAGTGCAAATCGATCCCAGAACAACAGCAAAGGACCTTGTGAAGATGCTGGAGGAAACAGGTACAAAAGTATCTATATCCACAGTAAAACGAGTCCTATATCGACATAACCTGAAAGGCCACTCAGCAAGGAAGAAGCCACTGCTCCAAAACCGCCATTAAAAAGCCAGACTACGGTTTGCAACTGCACATGGGGACAAAGATCGTACTTTTTGGAGAAATGTCCTCTGGTCTGATGAAACAAAAATAGAACTGTTTGGCCATAATGACGTTGTGTTTGGAGGAAAAAGTGGGAGGCTTACAAGCCTCATGTTGTGGGGATGCTTTGCTGCAAGAGGGACTGGTGCACTTCACAAAATAGATGGCATCATGAGGAAGGAAAATTATGTGGATATATTGAAGCAACATCTCAAGACAGGTAGTTAAAGCTTGGTCGCAAATGGGTCTTCCAAATGGACAATTACCCCAAGCATACTTCCAAAGTTATGGCTTAAGGACAACAAAGTCAAGGTATTGGAGTGGCCTTCACAAAGCCCTGACCTCAATCCTATAGAACATTTGTGGGCAGAACTGAAAAAGTGTGTGCGAGCAAGGAGGCCTACAAACCTGACTCAGTTACACCAGTTATGTGAGGAGGACTGGGCCAAAATCCCACCCACCTTATTGTGGGAAGCTTGTGGAAGGCTACCCGAAACGTTTGACCCAAGTTAAACAATTTAAAGGCAATGCTAGCAAATACTAATTGAGTGTATGTAAACTTGTGACCCACTGGGAATGTGATTAAATAAATAAAAGCTGAAATAAATAATTCTCTCTACTATTATTCTGACATTTCACATTCTTAAAATGAAGTGGTGATCCTAACTGACCTAAGACAGGGAATTATTACTAGGATAAAATGTCAGGAATTGTGAAAAACTGAGTTTAAATGTATTTGGCTAAGGTGTTTGTAAACCACTGACTTCAACTGTACATGTGTGGCCCCCAGTCTACCATGACTCTGGTTGACCAGTGTTTAGCCCACTTCAGGTACCAAGTGTTGTTGTTGTGAGTAAGGTTCCAGTCTTGGGTTGACCTTACAGAGTCGGACACAATGTTATACAGATATTTTTTTATTTTTTTCCACTGAACTATACTGAACAAAAATATAAACACAACATATAAAGTGTTTGTCCCATGTTTCATGAGCTGAAATAAAATATCTCATGTTCCATACGCACAAAAAGCTTATTTCTCTCAAATGTTGTGCACACTTTTGTTTACATCCCTGTTAGTGAGCATTTCTCCTTTGTCAAGATAATCCATCCCCCTTACAAGTGTGGCGTATCAATAAGCTGTTTAAACAGCATGATCATTACACAGGTCCACCTTGTGCTGGGGACAATAAAAGGCCATTCTAAAATGTGCAGTTTTGTCACACAACACAATGCCACAGTTGTCTCAAGTTTAGGGAGTGTGCAATTGGCATGCTGACTGCAGGAATGTCCACCAGAGCTGTTGCCAGAAAATTGAATGTTCATTTCTCTACCATAAGCCGCCTCCATCGTCTTTTTAAAGAATTTGGCAGTATGTCCAACCAGCCTCACAACCGCCGACCACGTGTAACCACACCAGCCCAGGACCTCCACATCCGGCTTCTTCACCTGCGGGATCGTCTGAGACCAGTCACTTGGACAGCTGATGAAACTGTGGAGTATTTCTGTCTTTAATAAAGCCCTTTTGTGGAGAAAAACTAATTCTGATTGGCTGAGCCTGGCTCCCCAGTGGGTGGGCCTATTCCCTCCCCTGCCCAGTCATGTGAAATCCATAGATTAATTTATTTAAATTGACTGATTTCCTTATGAACTGTAAGTCAGTAAAATTATTGCATGCTGCATTTACATTTTTGTTCAGTATAGTTTAGTAGGCTACTCGATATGGGTGCAAAACCACTTTTTTTCTGCAGGTGAAGAACTGGTAACTAACCGTCTCTCTCCTCGGGCACAGGGGCATTTGGATCAGCAGATGAATGATGGTGCACCGGCCTAAACACACACAGACACAAACATAGGTCCCTGCGTCCCGCCTCCATCTGTCACACTCCAACGAGCGTGTCACAGTTTCTGCAGTGTTCAGCTAAAACTCTCTCCTCCTTAAAACCTCACATAATGCTCTGTTACCACGGTGATCAGTTCAACCCAGCAGCCATATGCTCCACTCTCCTCTTCCTGCTGATTCTACACTTTCCATACCCTCTTTTCCATCCCTCTCTCTGAGCGATCTCTCTCTCTTTTCATCACACCATCTCTCTCTGTTCCTCACTGCTTCTCCCCATCTCCTTTTCTATATCCTCCCTCCCTCTCTCTCTCGCCCTCTCCCTCCCTCTCTCTCTCATCTCTCTCTGTCCGTACCTTAAATCTCTTCACCCCTCTTTCTGGATCTATGTAATCCACTTTATTTGTAGCCATGCCTGTGTCCCAAATGACACCATATTCCCTATGTAGTTCACTACTTTGATCCAGACACTACATAGGGAAAAGGGTGCCATTTGAAACGCAGACCATTTCTGCCCAATCTATCTATTAGACAAAGTGCTTTAGACATAACATTAGTAATCATAACTCCAAAAGGGTGGTGTTCCATAAATAAGTGTTCCCTGTGACACTGTGGTGTTACAGGAATAAGTGTTCCTGTCCACGGGGTTGGAGCGCCGGCCGGAATGTGGTTTTTCCCACCAGTGGGATCAGGAGCTCAGCTCGGAATTCTGGGAATATTGCTGCCGGCAGATCGGATGATGCCTCTCACAGCTGCTGTTACTAAGAAAAGCCTAAGAACACACACGTTACGCATACACTCTCACTGCGCACACACACATTTACTATGTACGTACACACCCTTAGACCTGACCAGACAGCCATGGAGTGTGTTGTACAGGGGGAAAGATGTCAGAGAGAGGGAGCATAAGTAAAAGCTGTTAAATGGGATCTGCAAGTGACATTAAGTAGTTGTGTGTGTGTTTATATCAGTAACTGACGTGTGTGTTTTGTAGTTTTCAGAGAGGATGTCTGAAGCAGTCGTCCTAAAATCCTCAGGGCTGAGGTCATGTGACGAGTTATGCCCCTCCCCTCCTCCATCCTCACCACCCCTTGCCACAGAGAAGGAGTGTCACCATGAAAACAGAAAGGTGGAGCAGCAGGTAAGACTCGCGACTGAATGAGGTGTTACTATAGATCAGATAGGTGACACGACTGGTGGTCCCCGAGGATGCGGTTGAGGAATGCCATGTGATGTCACTGTGTGATAATTTGTCACTTTTTGTCCCACAGATACTGGTCAGTAACCAGGAGCAACCAGCCAGGAAGAGAACCAAGGTAGACTCTGTTTCTGTCACACACCTACACTCTGTAGAGCCCTATATATCACTGTTGTATATGTATGTGGTCAAATACGCTTGATTTAGCACAGAGTGGGCAGGGTTTGCACTTCTGGGGCTATTTCATGTTGCTGCTTGTTTCAGGCCAAAGGCAGGTTGGTGAGGAGCATGGCTGTGTGTGATGAGTCATCCCCACCCTCCCCTGCTGACACCACCCAGGACTGCCAGGTAACACACGCACGCACACACACTCATAAAACACGCACACACAACACACATACAAAACACACATACAGCACACACACACATCATGTGATGTTTGATGTTTTAGAGCTCTGTTGAAGTCACCATGCTGCCAGGTTGCCATGACAATGAGGAGGAAGAGCAGAGAAAAGAGCAAAACGTGCCCACACTAATCATCTCAGACACCAGTCAGGAATACACAGACTCTACTGGGATTGATCTGCACCAGTTTATCATCACCACCTTGAACAGCAACCCCAGGTACAGAAAACTCCTCTGTGTGTGTGTGTGTGTGTGTGTGAAACTGCTTGGCTGGCAATGATGTCATGATGATGTCATGGTAATAATATGATGTCATGGTGATGTCATCTTTCAGGGACAGGATGATGCTGTTGAAACTGGAGCAGGAGATGATTGACTTCATTACAGACAACGGGTATGTGTGTGTCTGTGTGTGGCCATTAAATTGTTTTAATGCAAATATTATTTTCTGTATTTACTTGTGTTGTCTAAGCAGGACTGTGATCACCCCCTCCCTTCTTCTTCTCTCCCCCCTCTTGCACTCTCTCTCCCTCTCCCTCTCTCCCTCAGTCCTTATAAAAAATTCCCTCACATGTCTTCCTACCATCGTATGTTGGTCCACCGGGTAGCAGCCTACTTTGGCATGGAACACAATGTGGACCAGACTGGCAAATCTGTCATCATCAACAGCACCAGTAACACACGCATGTACATAGCTCTCTTCTCTGTGGTATACTGTATCAGTACACTTGCAACAACAGTATCAGGGGTTCGATTCCTGCTGGGGATACCCATACAATAACGTGTGTAGTCACTACCGTAAGACATTTTGGACATACACTACCGTTCAAAAGTTTGGGGTCATTTGATTTTGAAAGAAAAGCTTTTTTTTTGTCTATTAAAATAACATCAAATTGATCAGAAATACAGTGTGGACATTGTTAATGTTGTAAATGACTATTGTAGCTGGAAATGGCAGATTTTTTTATGGAATATTCTCATACAGTAGGCATACAGAGGGCCATTATCAGCAACCATCACTCTTGTGTTCCAATGGCACGTTGTGTTAGCTAATCCAAGTTTATAATTTTAAAAGGCTAATTGATCATTAGAAAACCCTTTTGCAATTATGTTAGCACAGCTGAAAACTGTTGTGCTGATTAAAGAAGCAATACAACTGGCCTTCTTTAGACTAGTTGAGTATCTGGAACATCAGCATTTGTGGGTTCGATTACAGGCTCAAAATGGACAGAAACAAAGAACTTTCTTCTGAAACTCGTCAGTCTATTCTTGTTCTGAGAAATTGCCAAGAAACTGAAGATCTCGTACAACGATGCGACTCCGGGATGCTGGCCTTGGATTAGCTAACACAACGTGCCATTGGAACACAGGAGTGATGGTTGCTGATAATGAGCCTCTTTACACCTATGTAGATATTCCATTAAAAATCAGCTGTTTCCAGCTACAATAGTCATTTACAACATTAACAATGTCTACAATGTATTTCTGATCAATTTGATGTTATTTTAATGGACAAAAAACATTTTGTTCTTTAAAAAACAGGGACATTTCTAAGTGACCCCAATCTTTTGAACAGTAGTGTAAAAGTGTCTGTTAAAGGACATATATTATTGTTGTTGTATTATTATATATTTCTGTATGTGTGTGTGTGTAGACCAGAGCAGAGATTTATGGACTATGTCCAGGAGGAGAGAGGAGAGGAGACTCAGTGGAGAGCCATACTGAAGAGAGACAACGCAGAAGATAACCAGGTAGCTCTATCTTTCTCTCTATTTGTCTGTCTGTCTGTGTCTCTCTCTCTCTCCCTATCAAATTGTCTGTTTTTTTTAGTAGTATAACGTTATAAGTACTATATAAGCTTGCATATTTGGACAGCTTTTAGAGGTCCTTGTCAGAGTTCCAGATTTTGAGATGTGTTCTGATCCTGCCCCCACCAGGCGAGGCTCCACCCACTACGTGAGGAGAAGCGGAGCAAATCAATGGAGGAGAGAGAGGAGGAGTACCAGAGAGCTAGAGAAAGGATCTTCAACCAGGAGGTATACACACATGTACACACACACACACACACACACACACACACACACACACACACACACACTTTCTCATCTCTTATTCTTTCTTCTGTCTTCCACAGCCTGCCTGTCCCCAGGAGACCAGGTAACATTGTTTTTATGTTTGACGTAAAAAAAACGTTTGGTTGATGTATTTTTTATTTTCTCCAATGGACGGTTGTAATAACTTTGTGATTAATAACTGATTATTGTGTGTTGTCTTTGCAGGTCTATAGAGGATGGTAGCCCCCATGCTGCGACCCAGAGAAGGCAGCTGTTTAGGTGAGTATGTCCTCGACTGGTGGCTCAGTGGTACTGATTCTTGACCGTACCAGTAGCGTTTAGCTGAACACAGTACCGGGCCTTTAATGACCAGTTTACTAGTCTAAATCAGTTGCTGGTGTGTGTGTCCACTAGGGGTACCAGGGGTAACTCAGGTTCAAGCCGACAGAGCAGCACGGAGACTGACTACAGTCGCTATAGTAACTGGAGCAGCACTGACTCAGGTCGCTATAGCAACGACCCCCGACCCTGGAGCAGCACAGACTCAGACTCTGCCAACCAGAGGCCAAACCCCGCCCCCAAGGCCCGAACAACCAATCACAGCTGGGACGCACGAGGTAGAGAAGAAAATCTAATTTAATTGAACTACGATCCTAATCCTTTTCCATGTACTTTAATGTCTACCTTCTCTCGGTTTCTCCCTTCTCTCCCTTTCCCACCTTCTCTCCTCCTCTCTCCCTTTCCCACCTCATCTGTCTCTCCATATCCATCTCTCCCAGATGAACATGCCCCCACCACAGGCTCCAACTACCTCACGGTGCCCATGGAGAACGGGATTCCACCAGGAAGTATATTACTGAACCCACATACAGGTAGGTACACGCACGTACACACACACACAAAAAGGGAATTGGGAGTTTAACCTTGACCCCTGACCCCAGGCCAGCCCTTCCTGAACCCAGACGGAACCCCCGCCATCTACAACCCCCCCGACCCCCAGCAGCCAACAAGAAGCCAGCCTCAGCAGCAGGCCCCTCCCTCTCCACCGCAGCAGCCAATGGCTGGCCACACCGATCCCCAGGTACAACACTGATTGCACAGTAACCAAATAGAATTAGTATACAAATACAATAATCTACCTATTCATTAGTTATACTAAATGAAGAAACAGTTCTGGCCACGTAACCGGATTGGCCAAATTGCGTTCCAGCCGTACCGATAATAGCAATAAACAGAGCTTGTTTTCGTAATAGAAGACTCTGGCAATAACAACGCTTTCTCTCTCTCCCTTTCTCTCAGGTGGTTCAATATTTGTCCGTTTCTTACCCTCCCCAGCAGTTGCAATACTCTACGGTACTATGTGTGTTCGTGTATATTTGTTTTTGTGGACATGATAGTGTATGCATGAACAGTATAAATGTATATGTATATAAATGTGTGTCCGTCTGCGTGTCTGTGTTAACGTCCTCTCTGTGGTCCTCAGAGCGAGGACCTGTCGTCTCAGTTTGGTCACATGACTGTGACCTGTCAGTCATTGGGGGAAGCTACGCCTCTATACCCTCCCTTAGCCCCTGCCCCACAGAGTTACGTCTATACCGCCCCTCCCCCTCCTCCTCCTCCTCACAACCCCCCCAGCTACTGCCAACCCCCTCCAACTCAGGTAGGAATAACACAACACAATCATAATAGAACGGTAGCATAGAATGGTAGAATGGTAGAACAGAATAATAGAATAGTCCCATGTGTTGACATGATGTTGATCTATGTACTGTAGGTGCCTGTGTATTACTACTCTACTACTCAGTATCCTACCTCAGCACCCCAAAGTCCTGCCACACCTACCCAGGCCATACAGCCTACAGGTACACCGCTGTGTGTGTGTGTGTGTGTGTGTGTGTGTGTGTGTGTGTGTGTGTGTGTGTGTGTGTGTGTGTGGCGCAGTAGGGAGTGGGGCCATTACACTGTAAGAGATGTAGTCTGAGGTCTCACAGTGAACCAAATCTCTTTTCCTGCTGCTTCTACTCTACAGAGAGAGAGAGGGAGGAGAAATCCTGAATTGCTGCTAGTCCTTCATTTGTCAGATATTACAGCGAATGATACAGCTTTGAAATAACTTTAAACAAACAAGCAATTGATTTATGTTTTATGAATAATCTGCTGGGTGTTTATCTGTGTGTGTGTTGTGGTTGGTGTTTGTAGGTTACTCTCCTGTCGTAGCCAATCAGCAGCAGAGCTACCAGGGGATGATGGGTTTGCCTCAGAGCCAAGTCCAAAGACTGCTGGGTTCTTATCCACCTGGTCCCTCCCACCCATGTGGTGTAACACAGGTAACTATGACAACCAGTGTCATATACACTCAGTGGCAATTTGTTCACGAAAATGGTTAGCTCCTACAGACAATGAGTCATGTAGCTGTGGCTTGCTATATAAAGCAGGCAGACAGGCATCGAAGCATTCAGTTACTGTTCGATTGAATGTTAGGGCAAAACGAGTGGCCTAAGTGACTTTGAGTGTGGTATGATCGCCGGTGCCAGGCACGCTGGTTCCAATAGCTCAGAAACGTCCGGCCTCCTGGGCTTTTCACGTACGACAGTGTCTAGGGTTTTCCGAGAATGGTTCTACAAATAAAAACATGCAGTCAGCGGCCGTCCTGTGGGCAAAAACAGCTTGTTGATGAGAGGTCGAAGGAGAATGGCAATAATTGTGCAAGCTAACAGGCGGACCACAAACAGGCGGACCACAGTGCAGTACAACAGTGGTGTGCAGAACAGCACCTCGGACCAAACAATTTGTCAATCCTTGTCACAGATAGGCTATTGCAGAAAAAAACAAAACACACCGGGTTCTACTCCTATCAGCTAAAAACAAGAGGCGGATCAAGAGGGCACGCGATCACCAACCGGACAATTGACGAGTGGAAAAATTGCCTGGTTTGACGAATCCTGGTTCCTGTTGCGTCATGCTGATAGCAGAGTCAAGATTTGGCGTAAGCAGCATGAGTCCATGGCCCCATCCTGCCTGGTGTCAACTGTACAGGCTGGTGGCAATGGTATAATGGTGTGGGGAATGTAAAATGTATGCATGCATGACTGTAAGTCGCTTTGGATAAAAGAGTCTGCTAAATGGCATATGTTATACCAATTGAGAAACGTTTCATGCCCTGAAGAGTGGGTGTACCTAATAAACTGGCCACTGACAGTAATTCTTCAGTGTTGAATTAAAGTTGCAGAGTGTTGTCAGGCTACTGATCAAATCTGTGCCTAAATGAAATCTCTCCCCCTCTCCTTCTCCCCCAGCGTGGTGTGAGGGTGTCGTACCCACAGAGTGGTCTCATGTCACAGGTTGAGGGGGCTTACTGCTGCATGGTGTCTCCAACCTGTCCCCCTGGTCCCATACCCCCTCCCCCTCTACACACCGGCTGCCATGCCTCCAGCTGTAGCAACATCAACAGCCAGGGGTGGGCGGGCAAATACTGACACAAACACGACCCCACCCACCCTAAACTTACATAACCCCCACACATATACACACTTGACCTCCCTTCTCCCCCCACCTCTACTTGCACAACCCCACTGGACTGTGTTCAGAATGAGATGCAACCAGTGTTCAAACTGTTACACACACACACACAGGCAATGTATTGTGCCAAAGCTGTATCAGAGGTACTGTACTGATTTAAAAGCATAATTTATATACTCCAGTTGAGTTTTGTATGGATATAAAATGATTATATATTATGTATTGTAGTGTTTGAGCAGAATAAACTGATGTGGCTGATTTGATAGGTCACCTTTCTAACTGCTGTAGTGTCAGCTCTCTCTTTCAGACACACACTGAGTATTTTATCTGATTTTAAAGTGTACACACTGCTGACATTGTTACCATTGACTATTAAATTGTTGATAAGATATATATTTGTTTGAAATTTGATAGATCCAGAATGTAATTCACAGAGAGCAATCTAGAAAAATAGTCTTACACTGAACAAAAATATAAACACAACATGTAAAATTTGCAGTTGCCACACAACACAATGCCACAGATGTCTCAAGTTTTGCGGGAGCGTGCAATTAGCATGCTGACTGCAGGAATGTACACCAGAGCTGTTGCCAGAGAATTTCATGTTAATTTCTCTACCATAAGCCGCCTCCAATATATTTTTAGAAAATTTGGCAGTATGTCCAACCAGCCTCACAACCACCGACCACGTGTAACCACGCCAACCCAGGACCTCTACATCCGGCTTCTTCACCTGCGGGATCGTCTGAGACCCGCGCTCGCTCTCGCTCTCTTGCTCACTCACTCACTCGAGAGGAATGTATTTTTCAGTTTCTATGATCTTTAATAAAAAGGCAGCCATAGTGAGATGAGTCAGTGAGTCTATTGGTATAGAGACAAAAAGCATTAAAACACAGAATACAAGACCTAGATAGGCCTGGAGACAGATCTATAGAAACACTCAACCTAGATAGGTCAGTAGTAGAGATCCATCACAGTAGATTCTACTTTTAGTAACGTCATAATAGCGTCACTCAAGTCTAACGCTATAAACACTTCACCATAGTAATGTACCACACACACACACACTCAAAGGTCCATCCAGGGTTCTCCCCTTTTAGAACCGGAGTCGTGATCTAGTCCTCTAGAACAAGGTTGAGCCGGTGGACCGTTCAGGATATATTTTCCCTCTCTGAGGTGAACCACCCTCCCATCGCCAATAACCTTATCTGAGACTTGAAGACTTAGGGTACCTCCCCAAGCTAATGCCTACACTTTAGCTCAGAGGACTTACACAGTCTCGTGGCACGCAGACAAACTGGGTTCGAACCCAGTCTGTCACACTAGTTGGGCTTCCCCTCTCTCAGAGCATTCTGGGGTTCCCCTCAGGTCCGTTTCAGGGTTCTCCGATTCTAGCAGATCTCTAGTACGGACCAACCAGAGCCGAGGGAAGAGTCCACGTGTGTGGCCATGCAAGTGTCTGTTTATAGGGATGTGTTCACTGGGGCCCCAAATTAATCTGTCTCAACACACACAAAAACGCACACACATTCGCGAGCACAGCCGCTCACACACTCACACACACGCGCAAGCACACTAAAACCTAACTAAAAGTTCAAATATATTAAATATTCAGTGTTAAAAGTAAATATGAATTGGTATAAGTTAGCTTATAACGTTAATATATAAATCACAACTGATGTTTAAAGGACTAACTAAAAGGAGCATGCAGAACAACTCTCCTGTGTGTCAAAGGGCAGAACACAGCCATCTTAGCTCTGGTCTGGGCCGCTCTCAGATACAAGATGAACAGCTGTCAGACAGACAGACTAGGAGCAGGTCAGGGAGCGAGTGTGTGTGTGTGTGTGTGTATACAGCTGGCACCTCTCCATAGGACAGACTGAGTGGTCAACAGATTTCAAAACTCACATTCACATCTTTGGAACACACACACACACACACACACACACACACACACACACACACAGAGTCCATCCTGCTTTGGTTGGTACAGTGCAGTCGGAGGGTATTCAGACCCCTTGATTTTTTCCACTTTGTTACGTTACAGCCTTATTCTAAAATTGATTAAATAAATAAAAATCCTCATCAATCTACACATAATATCCCATAATGACAAAGTGAAAACCGTTTTTTCAAAATGTTGGCAAATAAATTCTAATCTACATAAGTATTCATTATAATTTATTAAAACCCAAAAACAGAAATAGCTTGGACTCAAAATTGAGCTCAGGTGCATCCTGTTTCCATTGATCATCCTTGAGATGTTTCTACAACTTGATTGGAGTCCACCTGTGTTAAATTCAATTGATTGGACACGATTTGGAAAGGCACACACCTGTCTATATAAGGTCCTACAGTTGACAGTGCATGTCAGAGCAAAAACTAAGCCATGAGGCCGAAGGAATTGTCCGTAGAGCTCCGAGACAGGATTGGCTCGAGGCACAGATCTGGGGAAGGGTACCAAAACATTTCTGCAGCATTGAATGTCCCCAAGAACACAGTGGCCTCCATAATTCTTAAATGGAAGACGTTTGGAACCACCAACTCTCTCAATGGTCACCCTGACAGAGCTCTAGAGTTCCTCTATGGAGATGAGAGAACCATCCAGAAGGACAACCATCTCTGCAGCACTGCACCAATCAGGCCTTTATTGGAGAGTGGCCAGACGGAAGCCACTCCTCAGTAAGTCATATGACAGCCAGCTTGGAGTTTGCCAAAAGTCACCTAAAGGACTCAACCATGAGAAACAAGATTCTCTGGTCTGACGAAACCTAGATTGAAATATTTGGCCTGAATGCCAAACGTCACGTCTGGTGGAAAACTGGTACCATCCCTAAGGTGAAGAATGGTGGTGGCAGCATCATGCTGTGGGGATGTTTTTCAGTGGCAGGAACTGGTAGACTAGTCAGGATCGAGGGGAAGATGAATGGAGCAAAGTATAAAGATCCTTGATGAAAACCTGCTCCAGAGCGCTCAGTACCTGACTGTGGCGAAGGTTCACCTTCCAACAGGACAGCAACCCTAAGCACACAGCCAAGACCATTATTTATTTTTTTAGCTTTATTTAACTAGGCAAGTCAGTTAATAACAAATTCTTATTTACAAATGACTGCCTACCCCAGCCAAACCCTGACAACGCTGGGCCAATCGTGCGCCGCCCTATGGGACTCCCAATCACGGCCAGATGTGATACAGCCTGGATTCAAACCAGGGACTGTAGTGACACCTCTTGCAGTGCCTTCCAGGAGTGGCTTCGGGACAAGTCTCTGAACGTCCGTGTGTGGCCCAGCCAGAGCCCGGACTTGAACCCAATCGAACATCTCTGGAGAGAACTGAAAATAGCTGTGCAGCGACGCTCCCCATCCAACCTGACAGAGCTTGAGAGGATCTGTAGAGAATGGACGAAACTCTCCAAATACAGGCGTGCCAAGCTTGTAGCATCATACCCAAGAAGACTCAAGGCTGTAATCGCTGCCAAAGGTGCTTCTACAATTACTGAGTAAATGGTCTGTCATTTACCTGTACAGTTAATGTAACCATGCAAATATTCACTTAGCTGTACATTTAACTGTACATTCACCTATACAGTTAATTTAACCACGCAAAAGTCACTTACCTGTTCATTTAACCAGACTGTATATTAAGTAAACTATTATTACACTCACTTATATCATACGCACATTTAGCTATTTAAGTATTTCTCTGCCATCGACCTGTATAGTTAACCATGCAAATATTCCTTATTTATCTATATCAACTTGCAATACTTTTATAAAAAAAATTCATCTAACACTAACAATGTATAGTGTACATATTCAGCCATTCACCCATTCTATGCAATGTCTTTTTATAGCTTTTTGCACTCCAGACTTCTTGTATTTTTATACTTTTTCATACTGCCTGCCACACTATATATCGTGTATCTTTGTTTATTTTCATTCTGGCATTTTGCACCTGCCCTGTGTTTTTTCGTAGCTGCTTGACAAAGAAATGTCCCCCTCGGGGATCAATAAAGTATCTATCACTTATGCAAATGTGCTATTTCAGTTTTTACTTTTAATAAATTTGCTAAAATTTCTAAAAACGTTTTTGCGTTGTCATTATGGGGTATTGTGTGTAGATTTAGGGGAATGATTTAATTCATTTTAGAATAAGTCTGTAACATAACAAAATGTGGAAAACGGGAAGGGGTCTGAATACTTTCCGAATGCACTGTATGTGCTACCTTTGGCTCGGAGGTCACCACCCAGTCCATAGCAACTTCCATCTGCATAGTAACAACCTTGTCAGTCTCTACAGACTAATCCCCCTGGCAACACCACCTTGTCTTCATAGCAACACTGAAAGCACCTCAAGTTAGGCTTTTTTAACTCAGAAGTATTCTATAACACATCTAGTGGTGTGTGTGTGTAAAGAGGTAGTGGTTCAGTGGTGTATCACTTTAATCTCAAACTTCAGGTGGTGAACAAGCTCGCTCTCTCTCTCTCTCCTTCCTTCCTTACTATACCCCCCCCCCTCTCTCTCTCTCTCTCTTACCCAATCTCTCTTCCTTCTCCCCCCCTCCCCCCCTCCTCCTCCTCCTCATTATATCTCTCCTCTATTTCTGAATCTGGAAGATGAAGAGTCGTAGGTTGATGTTCTTTGCTGCCAGTAGTTTGTTACACTCCACAGAGTCGGTGATGGGCAGGGGGACGTAGTCTGTCTCGTTGGTGTCGTTGCTGAACGCGTGGTGGTGGATCACAGGCTTGATCCTCACATCATCGTATGGACCTTTCAACAGCAGGAAGGAACACTCTATAGCGGAGTTCACCTACAGGAAGGAGGATGGTTAGAGAGAGTGTGTGTGTATGTCAGTGAGTGTGTTTGCATACATTCAGTGAGTGTACCTTGCTCTTGAGGATGAGCTGGAAGGAGAGGGTGCGTTTGCAGGAGAGGTTAGGGTTGCGTTCAGAGTCGTTGACCCTGGCCTTCAGAACCCAGGTTTGGTTCAACACGGTGAAACGAGGAGTCTCATAGTACAGACGGGTTATAAAGTCATCTGTGCGGTACGGCCTGAACTGGACCTCTGCACAGGGGAGAGGGGAGGAATGAATTAAAGAAATCTATGTTTTCTATGTATGTGACTGGTCCTTCAAGCAGGATAAGACAGTGTGACTGTGTACCTAGCCTACCTGTGAAGCCTATCTTCTCGTAGCAGAGCAGGGAGAAGATAGAGTTGTAAAGGGTTAGTTCTCTGCGGTGGCTCTGATCCATCTCCCCCAGGATGCCCATCAGCTCTGTGCCAGTCTTGGTGGGGTGGCAGCACTCCTCCTCGTGTGCCGGCAGCTTGTGGAACGGCCCCTTCCACGGGCAGCCAATGCGCTTGTACTTACACTGCGTCACCCTGGCAACATATCAGGATGTGGGAGTTTAGGGCCAATCATGAGGACGAGGAATAAGACAATAAGCAAATTCTTTATGTGTCACCCAGTGCCCCGGTGGGTGAAGATTTCTGCTTACCCGGGGCACACAAAATTAACTGGCTAACTATCAGCCTGTCCCAAATTGCTTCCTACCCTTCCCACTTGGTCCTAACCCCTAGTTTCTGCAGATCTGTAAGGTGGAAGCAATCTTCACCACTGCACTGCTTATACCCATCATCCTACAGGGCTACAAACATTGAGTGGTTAGGGCCAAGGGGGAGTGGTAGAAAGTGATTTGGGACCGGCTGTATAATTTCTACTGGTTCTGTCAGTAACACCTGCACCAGGGTCGTCTGATCGTCATAACAGCACAGACACAGTGACTTGTCACTATAGCAATGATCCCATGGCCTTCGGTTGAGCACATAAATGCGCAAACACGCTGTAATCAGGTTGTTCAGTAATTAGATCAGCTGTTTTCTTCTCAGAAGAGCAGCAAGTCATGTGTTCCCAGCCCCCCCCCTCGCTCCCCAAGGCATAAGCAACCCACGGTTGGGGGGGGTTCTATCCTTGTGAGGACCTAAAATCCCCAGAAGTCCAATAAGGATAGTAAAACAAGGAACATTACTTCCCCATGAGGACAAAGGCTATTATAAGCGTTAGGTTTAGGGTTACAATTAGGGTTAGGGTAAGGGGTAGGGTTTAGGGTTACAATTAGGGTTAGGGTAAGGGGTTATGGTAAGGGGTAGGGGGTAGGGTTACAATTAGGGTTATGGTAAGGGGTAGGGTTTAGGGTTAGGGGTTATGGTAAGGGGTAAGGTTTAGGGTTACAATTAGGGTTAGGGTAAGGGGTAGGGCTTATGGTTACAATTAGGGTTAGGGTAAGGGGTTATGGTAAAGAGTAGGGTTTAGGGAAAATAGGATTTTGAATGGAAATACATTTTAGGTCCCACGAAGATATAAGAACAAAATGTGTGTGTGTACCAATGAGGTATGTACCTGTCTTGGCACTCCTCTCTCTGGTGCCTCTCTAGACTGGAGCGAGGGAACTGTTTGAGACAGAAGGGGCAGTCTGTGGGCAGCTCACTCACAGCCTTCTCTACAGCCAGGTTCCTACAACACAGGGACTTACTGATCTCACACCTAGAGGGAAGGGGGAGGGGGGGGGGGGTAATCAATCAACCAGTCAATCCAATTATATTTGTATAGAGACATTTTTACTAACGTCACACCTAAAACAGAATCTCGCATAAACGGTGTGTGTGTGTGTGTTTGTGTGTACAGACCTGCAGTTAGGACACGTGGCCTGTTCCTCTTTCAGACGAGAGTCAGCCAGCAGGTGGATGAAACAGCCAGCACACATCAGGTGACCGTTGGTGCACTATAGAACAGAGAGGAAAGGGTTAATGTAGGTGTGTGTGTGTGTCCGTACTGAGGATAGTTGTCTTTATAAAATCAGTGCTTAAACACTATACAGAAATGCATAGTATAGAGAAACACACAGGTGTGTGTGTATGTGTGCAGAATGTGACTATAAAAATGTCTATCTGTGAGACTGTGTGTGTTTGAATGGCCGTCTTTTCGAACCAGTCTTTGGCCTATCGCTGGTCAGAGAATCACCCTTCAGGGGCAAGTTTACAGCTGTGTGTGTGTGTGTGTATGTCAGAGGTCACTGGTGGGGCAACATGGCTATAGATTATGGGGGATGAGGGGCATTGGATGCAAATTTGCTTTGTGTGGCTGTAAATTTGCAGCACAGATCATTTGCATCCAATGCCCCTCATATTCTAGAGCCATGGGAGTGGGGAGAGCAGGTTTTATTTGAGGGCATACTACTCAGCATTGGTGTAAAGTACTTAAGTAAAAGTACTTTAAAGTACTACTTAAGTCATTTATGGGGGTATCTGTACTTTACTATTTATATTACTGACTACTTTTACTTCACTACATTCCTAAAGAAAATAATGTACTTTTTACACCATACATTTTCCCTGACACCCAAAAGTACTTGTTACATTTCGAATGCTTAGCAGGACTGGAAAATGGTGCAATACACACAATTATCAAGAGAACATCCCGGGTCATCCCTACTGCCTCTGATCTGGCGGATTCAATAAGCACAAATGCATCTTTTGTAAATTATGTCTGAGTGTTGGAGTGTGCCCTTGGCTATCCGTAAATCAAAAAAAAATAAAAAACAAGAAAATGGTGCTGTCTGGTTTAAGGGATAAGAAATTATTTAAACTTTTATTTTTGATACTTAAGTATATTTTAGCAATCACATTTACTTTTGGTACCTAGGTATATTTAAAACCAAACACTTTTTAAAAACCTTTACTCAAGAAGTATTTTACTTGGTGACTTTCATTTTTACTTTTTATATTAAGTTATAATTTTATATTAAGTTATCTTTACTTTTACTGAAGTATGACGATTGGGTACTTTTTCCACCACTGCTACTCAGTACCACACCACAGTAATGACACAGGTGTAAACTGGCTGTGAGGCGATCAGTTCATTCGGTGTTACATGATGATGTGTTGGAGTTTGCCTATTCCTAATTCCTAGGGGCATGCCTGGGATAAACATCTACATCTGTTCATGTCTTGTTGTTGGCAAATCTGAACAGAATAGGATTGGCATCAATTTCAGACACCTAGCTGTCTACATCCAGATGATTTATAGTTCAGATAATCTCTGCACTGCGCTGAGCTCTGGCTAACCCTCCTGAACAAGTTAGCTACTGAGTTACCATAGCTGTTAGCCTGCGGCCTTGGGCCCAACATCTTCTCTTCGCCTATCGTTACAGTCCACGACAGGTGGTGCTCAGTAGGCCTGCAGACTGTCTTCAACCCCCACTTCTTGCCTGACAGCCTAGTTAGCTAGCTAACAGACATGTTAGTTAGGGTTACTTTATACGAAGTTATCTAGCTAGTTGGCTAACATTGACAAGCGGGCCAAAGTCAGTAGGCCAGTGACAGGTGTGTTTAACAGTATTTACCTGATAAACGGAGGCTTTGGGCAGGTCTAGACATACAGTGCAGCACAGCACTGAATACAGCCTCTCTTCCAGTTTTCCCGACTCTCCCTCCGGCAGTCTCATCCGCTTCTTGGGCGGCGGCTCGTCCGGATCCGACTCGGGCGCGAGCCCTTCTCCTCTCCGGATGCTCACCTCCTCCTGCATAGATGGCCCTCCGACCACTGCCTCCAGGGCTGCCCCCACCGCCACAACCCCCAGGCCGCCTGAGGATGCGCCTGGAGCGGCCGCGACGCCCACCTCCCCCCGCTCTTCCATCGAGGACATGGTGTGTGGTGGTGGCGTTACCTAGCTACCTGTCACCAGAATGTTACCTAGCTGGCAGGTTTAGCTTCACGGGTTAGGTCAGGGAAAGCCAGGTCAGCTAGCTAAGGGTCAGCTGTCTAGCAAGCAGTCAGAGCTGGAATGCAAGTTGGCTAGCTAGATAGCTTGCCTATTTGTAGGCAATGTTACGCAATAACGCGCTTGGAATTTAGATACACGAACCCTCGCGTAACGTTTTGGAATGTACAAAATTGTTATTTGACAGTCGTTTTTGTAGATAGCTATTTAACGATGTTGGCAGATACGCGAAATTCAGCTAGCTACTAGGCTATAGGTATCAACCTCACAAAACACTCCAGTTCTCTCCGCTGTCTAGCTATAACAAAACACCCCGTCAGATGTTTTTGTGTTGTCCATTCTCTGTTATTTGGCGTGACAGCGCGTGAGCGGACGTTCACCAACGGACCGGTTCGGCAGATGGGTTAATGTATTTTCCCCGGTGCCAGCTCACTATCCACCGGCCCCCGGGAAGTGTCAGTTTTGGAAAAAGCAGAGATATGTTCAGACAGTTCGCTGGGACTACTCTCTAACTACACAGCCATCTTTGTTTTTCCTCCTGTCGGGACGGTCGCCTCCTACTCTCTCCGACTTCACTACACCCTAGCTCGGCGCTAAGACTTTCGATCCTTACTGGTGTTACTCAGCCAGGGTCACAAAAACAACTAATCCCGAGTTTCGGACAAACTGTCAATATTTTGCCAGTAGCTGTTATGGCCTCTCTTGCCAGTCCTTTCGCTGCGTCGCGGATTGGCTATCAGTGGACTGTTTTGTTGTATCAGATGACTTGGGGGGAGGGGGGGGGGGGGGTATTTAAAGAGTGATGTGGGTGCGCATGCGTAGTGACTGTCTGCAGGGTCAGTGGAATTTGTTGGGGATAAAAAAAAAAAAAAAAAAGTTACCTTTATTTAATTAGTCAAGTCAGTTAAGAACAAATTCTTATTTACAATGATGGACTACATCGGCCAAACTCGGGCAACAATGGGCCAATTGTGCGCTGCCCTATGAGACTCCCAATCACTGCCGGTTGTGATTTAGCCTGGATTCGAACCAGGTCTCTAGTGACGCCTCTAGCACTGAGATGCAGTGTTTTAGAGTCTCAATATTAGGTAGGACCAATGACTGAATATACTGGTAGGATTTACTTAAAGGTGACCAAAACCCGATATGCAACTAAATGGAGCACTTCACCTCACCTGAAGGGCGTCACCTGCCTGGACACAGACAGAAATGTTACCTGAAAAATCTTGGTTGCCCCTGCCCCTGCACAATATATGCTGTGTACAAATCATGAAGAACATCTTCTAATATTGAGTTTGTTTTTGTATTAGCTGCCAAGGCAGCAGCTACTCTTCCTGGGGTCCAGCAAAGTAAAGTCAGTTTATACAATTTTAAAAACATTACAAAAATTCACAGATTTCACAACACACTGTGTGCCCTCAGGCCCCTACTCAACCACTACCACATACAGTGGGGAGAACAAGTATTTGATACACTGCCGATTTTGCAGGTTTTCCCACTTACAAAGCATGTAGAAGTCTGTAATTTTTATCATAGGTACTCTTCAACTGTGAGTGACAGAATCTAAAACAAAAATCCAGAAAATCACATTGTATGATTTTTAAGTAATTAATTTGCATTTTATTGTGTGACATAAGTATTTGATACATCAGAAAAGCAGAACTTAATATTTGGTACAGAAACCTTTGTTTGCAATTACAGAGATCATACATTTCCTGTAGTTCTTGACCAGGTTTGCACACACTGCAGCAGGGATTTTGGCCCACTCCTCCATACAGACCTTCTCCAGATCCTTCAGCTTTCGGGGCTGTCGCCGGGCAATACGGACTTTCAGCTCCCTCCAAAGATTTTCTATTGGGTTCAGGTCTGGAGACTGGCTAGGCCACTCCAGGACCTTGAGATGCTTCTTACGGAGCCACTCCTTAGTTGCCCTGGCTGTGTGTTTCGGGTTGTTGTCATGCTGGAAGACCCAGCCACGACCATCTTCAATGTTCTTACTGAGGGAAGGAGGTTGTTGGCCAAGATCTCGCGATACATGGCCCCATCCATCCTCCCCTCAATACGGTGCAGTCGTCCTGTCCCCTTTGCAGAAAAGCATCCCCAAAGAATGATGTTTCCACCTTCATGCTTCACGGTTGGGATGGTGTTCTTGGGGTTGTACTCATCCTTCTTCTTCCTCCAAACACGGCGAGTGGTTTAGACCAGAAAGCTCTATTTTTGTCTCATCAGACCACATGACCTTCTCCCATTCCTCCTCTGGATCATCCAGATGGTCATTGGCAAACTTCAGATGGGCCTGGACATGCGCTGGCTTGAGCAGGGGGACCTTGCGTGCTCTGCAGGATTTTAATCCATGATGGCGTAGTGTGTTACTAATGGTTTTATTTGAGACTGTTGTCCCAGCTCTCTTCAGGTCATTGACCAGGTCCTGCCGTGTAGTTCTGGGTTGATCCCTCACCTTCCTCATGATCATTGATGCCCCACGAGGTGAGATCTTGCATGGTGCCCCAGACCGAGGGAGATTGACCGTTATCTTGAACTTCTTCCATTTTCTAATAATTGCGCCAACAGTTGTTGCCTTCTCACCAAGCTGCTTGCCTATTGTCCTGTAGCCCATCCCAGCCTTGTGCAGGTCTACAATTTTATCCCTGATGTCCTTACACAGCTCTCTGGTCTTGGCCATTGTGGAGAGGTTGGAGTCTGTTTGATTGAGTGTGTGGACAGGTGTCTTTTATACAGGTAACGAGTTCAAACAGGTGCAGTTAATACAGGTAATGAGTGGAGAACAGGAGGGCTTCTTAAAGAAAAACTAACAGGTCTGTGAGAGCCGGAATCCTTACTGGTTGGTAGGTGATCAAATACTTATGTCATGCAATAAAATGCAAATTATTATTTTTAAATTCATACAATGTGATTTTCTGGATTTTTGTTTTAGATTCCGTCTCTCACAGTTGAAGTGTACCTATGATAAAAATTACAGACCTCTACATGCTTTGTATGTAGGACAACCTGCAAAATCAGTAGTGTATCAAATACTTGTTCTCCCCACTGTACCTACAGTACATAATCCATGTGTACGTGTGTGTATAGTGCATATGTTATTGTGTGTCTGTGCCTATGTTTGTGTTGCTTCATTGCCCGCTGTTCCATAGGGTGTATTTATATCTGTTTTTTAAATAAAATTTTACTGATGCATCCGTTACTTGAAGTGGAATAGAGTTCAATGTAGTCATGGCTTTATGTAGTATTGCACACCTCCCATAGTCTGTTCTAGACTTGGGGACTGTGAAGAGACCTGTTGTGGCATGTAATGTGGGGTATGCATGGGTGTCCGAGCTGTGCACCAGTAGTTCAAACAGACTATTCAACATAGTCTGTTTGAACTACTGGTGCACAGCTCGGAGCATTCAACATGTCAATACCTCTCATAAATACAAGTAGTGATGAAGTCAATCTTTTCTCCACTTTGAGCCAGGAGAGATTGACATGCATATTATTAATATTAGCTCTCTGTGTACATCCAAGTGCCAGCCGTGCTGCCCTGTTCTGAGCCAATTGCAAAAGTTCCTTTTTGTGCCACCTGACCACACGACTGAACAGTAGTCCAGGTGCGACAAAACTAGGGACTGTAGGACCTGCCTTGTTCATAGTGCTGTTATGAAGGTAGAGCATTGCTTTATTATGGACAGACTTCTCCCCATCTTAGCTACTGTTGTATCAATATGTTTTGACCATGACAGTTTACAATCCAGGATTAATCCAATTGGCCCAGCATTGTCTGGGCTTGGCCCGGTGTAGGCCGTCATTGTAAATAAGTTTGTTCTTAACTGACTTGCCGGCTTAAATAAAGGTTTTGTCACCTCAACTTGCTCAATTTCCACATTATTTATTACAAGATTTAGTTGAGGTTTAGGGTTTAGTGAATGATTTGTCCCAAATATAATGCTTTTCGATTTGGAAATAGTGTTGAGTCATCCGCTTTACTCAAAGCCAATGGCATGTCATTAGTAACGATTGAAAAAAGTAAGGGGCCTAGACAGCTGCCCTGGAGAATTCCTGATTCTACCTGGATTATGTAGGAGAGGCTTCCATTAAAGAACAGCCTCTATGTTCTGTTAGACAGGTAACTCTTTATCCACAATATAGCAGGGGGTGTAAAGCCATAACACATACGTGCGGCACTGAAGTCTAATAAAACAGCCCCCACAATCTTTTTATCATCAATTTCTCTCCGCCAATCATCAGCAATTTGTGTAAGTGCTGTGCTTGTTGAATGTCCTTCCTTATAAGCATGCTGAAAGTTTGTTGTCTATTTATTTACTGTAAAATAGCATTGTATCTGGTCAAACACCATTTTTTCCATTGGTCGGCTATTTTAGCCAGTAAAGGGGGCTTTACTATTCTTAGGTAGCGGAATTACTTTTGCTTCCCTCCAAGCCTGTGGGCACACACTTTCTAGTAGGCTTAAATTGAAAATAGGAGTGGCAATATCATCCGCTAATTTGCCAATGAAAAAATCATTAATTATTTGTCAATTTGCAATACGTTTGCCAATCGGTTGTGGAGCCAGACTTATTTGTCATTCCTTTTGCCTCATCCCTCTCAACCAAACCATTTTTCAATTCGTCATCAATCCACTGGGATTCAACAGTTTTTACAGTAATTTTCTTAATGGGTGCATGCTTATTAGTAACTGGAATAAGCAGTTTCATAAATGTGTCAAGTGCAGTGTCTGTTTGCTCCTCATTACACACCACGGACCAACAAATATTCTTTACATCAACAACGTAGGAATCACTACAAAACTTATCGTGTGACCTCTTAAACGCTATATTAGGCCCAGCCTTTTGAGCTTTGGTCTTCCTAGATATGGCTATTATATTGTGATCACTACATCTGATGAATCTGGATACTGCTTTCAAGAAAATTTCTGCAGCATTAGTGAAGATGTGGTCAATACATGTTGATGATTTTTGCACCAGGAACGTTCACATTTCTTACCATTGAGCTGCCCAAAATCCCGGCTGGCGAGAAGGATGAGGAAATTCGCCCACTCCCACGCTTCACAGGATTCGGAGAACCCTTTATGGACGGGCGAGAGGCAGGATAACTTGGTGCAGGCCACATAGTGTAGGCTAGCCTACAAACAGTAGCAACAATAGGCATATCCATCATTTGTCAAATGGCTAATAGACTGATACATTCAGTGTTAGGCTATCGCCAGAGAATCCAGGTGTTAAGAACATTACACTGTCATTACACTGTTATTACACTGTTATTACACTGTTTGGTCAATCCAAATAAAATACTCTCAAAGGAAAACTTTGCCACAAATGTTTGTCTTGTGTCTGAAACGCCCATATTAACTAGTGAGCCAGAGAAGAAAGTGAGCAGATGGTGTTTGAGTTGGCCTTGTCCGTCTGTTTTGTAATTCTGTGAGTGTCGATGGTAGTTATTATGACAGTTTTTTTTAGTTATGCAAGCAGACGGTGTGTTTGTGTGAAATCTATGGGTTCCTTTAGTTTCTATCATGGGACTCTTTTGTTGCTGTTTTTTTTTACTGTATTTGACTGTATACATGTTTTTCTGGAAGCTGTGCTTTGCCATTTTCTCTACATTTCCCCCCACATGGGCCAGCCCCTTAGTAATTTGAGTTCAACCAATGAGGTTCAGCCTCTCACCATATGAGTGACAGCTAGCAAGAGGCACATTATGCACACAGAGTGAGAGAGAGAGCAATGACATGGTGCACATATCATATTGCACATATGTGACGTAGTACGCCATTTTCAGGGGCTTGTGAGTGTTACTTTCAGAACTACTGGCTAAAAAGTATACAAAAGTACTGGAGAATCTCTTTAACTTACCCTGGCTATTGTAAAATCCGCAAGACTACATATCCAAAAACCAGAGGAGGCTGGTGGGAGAAGCTATAGGAGGACAAGCTAATTGTAATGGCTGGAATTTAATAAATTGAACGGTATCAAACTGATCAAACATATGGAAACCACATTTGACTCAGTTCCATTCATTCCCTTCCAGGCATTATAATGAGCCTGTCCTCCAATAGCTCTTCCCACCAGCCTCATCTGCCAAAAACTTTGGGGATTTGTTTGTAGTTTCATTGAGGGTTTATCATCGACATCATATGACTACATTCCCCACATTGCCCTAGTGATTTGTAGTTTCATCAGATACCACTTTAACTAGCGTTTGCTGCTAGTTCCCTCCGTATACACCCGGTGGTGCCATTACGCCCAAAACGCTATTGTTTTGGAATTGAATCAAAAGCACATCACATCTACAGTATACAGTGCTCTATGTCGTGACCAGCTTTTTTTTATACTGCTGCCACTGCTCTTTGCACTAATGCACCTTGTAATTGAAAATTTAATATTTATGTTATTTTCTCTAGAAGTATATTGTTTTTTTTGGTATAGCAGCCTATGTATATTTTTTTTCTCTGAATTTAAATGCCTGCTGTTTTTATTATGCTGCAACCAAATTGCCCTGCGATGGGCCAATAGAGAATCTGAATCAGCCAATTAACCATGTTTCTTGGCTCAAATATGTGTTATCACTAGCATTCTCTCTCCTCACCACATCCGCTGTGACTGAGCAGAGAGGAAGGATGCAGAGGAGACAGTGAGCAACACCGTGTGTGTATCTGTGTGTACGTGTGTGTGTGTTGAGAGACAGGGGGCTGTGCGATGGTGATTGTATTAAGCTAAACAATACAAGGTCGTCAGAAAAACAATTAATGGCTGAGAAAGAGAAAGGATGAGGGAGGGAGAGATTGAGGGAGAGATGGAGGGAGAGATGGAGGGAGAGGGAGGCAGGGAGGGAGGTAGGGAGAGGGAGGGAGGGATGGAGGGAGATAGACAGGGAGGGATGGTGTGAGGGAAAGGGAGAGAGAGAGAGAGGCTGAGAGGGGAAGACAGTATCTGGTATTTCTAGTAGGCCTCGAGGAGAAAAGAGGATAGGATGGGGGTGTGGCTTAGGTTATGACATTCACTCAGAGAGAGAGAGGGCTGTGTGTGTGTGTGTGTGTGTGTGTGTGTGTGTGTGTGTGTGTGTGTGAAAGGGGGGGCTGTGTGTGTGTGTGTGTGTGTGTGTGTGTGTGTGTGTGTGTGTGTGTGTGTGTGTGTGTGTGTGTGTGTGTGTGTGTGTGTGTGTGTGTGTGTGTGTGTGTGTGTGAGAGAGAGAGGGAGAGATAGGGAGACAGGGAGGAGGGCTAAGTAGGTATGTGACAGAGAGGATGAAAAGGAGACGGGGACAGAGAAGAATGCTGTATGTGTAATAGAGAGGGAGAAAAAGAGAGAAAGAGAAGAGAGCTGTGTTTGAGAGAGGGAGGGAGAAAAAAAAGAGATGGAGGGAGGGCTGTTTTGAGGATGTGCTTGAAAACGGAGGAGGGAGGAGGAAAAGGAGAGAACTGAGCTGAGAAAAATCTGTCTGATCCGCACACTGGTCTCTGCGATAGAGGAGAGAGGGAGGAGGAGAAGAGAGGATAGGAAGAGGAAGAGAGAGAACACAGGACTGAACAGTGAGGTACGGCTGTCATGGGTTGCTTTATTTATAGCTATGACAGAGGCGTCTGTATGAATTTGTGTGTGTGTCTGTATGTGTGAACAATCCATGTATTACGCTGTTTGTGTGCATGTGCATGCATGTGCGTGTGTGTGTGTGTGTGTGTCTGCAGTGACCCTGCGTTTGCTGATGAACCTATGTATGATGGATGGAATATGACTATTAGATCATTAATGATGAAATGTTAGTGCAGAATTTTCAGTGTGTGTGTGTGTGTGTGTCTATATATCTTATTGGTCTGTATGTGTATACAAATTGTGCCGATGAATGTGTTTAGGTGTGTGTGTGTGTGTGTGTGTGTGTGTTCATTCGTATCATATATTGTGTGTGCACATGCACAGTTGGGCAATTTGACATGATCAAATGTTTCTGCGCATGAGCTCAGCTAGCCAACACCGCCATGACACTGCTTCATAATGTGTGTGTGTATGTGTCACACTACTTAATAACGTGATCAGGGATTTCCATTGAAGCAGACGTATCTGATACTCTTCATATCATATACAGTATCTGTAACCTACCCACTGATGTTCCAGCTAGCTATCAGTGGGTTAGCATGTGCTAGCCAGTTCGTTTTAATAGGAAGCGACATGGACGACAAGGTGAAGCTGTCTGTTTGCAGCACAGGATGTGGCAGGGTGTGTGTGTGTGTGTGTGTGTGTGTGTGTGTGTGTGTGTGTGTGTGTGTGTGTGTGTGTGTGTGTGTGTTTGTGTTTGTGAGTGAACCCTAACCCTACAGCACTTCATAACCTTCATTATTCAGATTACTCATCGTCTCCCGATGCGCAGGACTATGGTAGATGAAGGAACCAAGCTATCTTTTCAGACTGTCAGAGTATTTATCTGGTCAATATGGCAGTGTGTTATGTCTGTTGTTTGTAACAGTGTGTTTTATGTGAAAATGTGATTGTATTATAAATTGTATTTGAATTTTTAAGGACTAAAGGAGATCCTATTAAAATAAAATTGCTTCCTCTTTCTCTGTATATGTATCGCTCTTTCTTTCTCTCTTTTCATCTCTCTGTCTCTCGTTCTCTCTGTATCGCTATTTCTCTTCCACTATTCATCGCTCTCTGTCTCTCTCCATCTCTCTTCATCTCTCTCTCTCTCTCGCTCTCTCTCACTCAGGTTCATCTGCTTAGACAGATTCATATTGGAGACCTGGAGGATCTATAGACAGGGTTAGAGGTTAGAGGTTTGAGGTCAGGGGCTAGGCAGACATGATGACATCACATGGAAAGCTGAGGATGCAGAGAGGGAGTCTGTATGAGTATGACTCCCAGATCAAAGGTGAGATCACATACTTTTCTGTGTGTGTGTATTCATGTACTGTCTGATTTGTGTTGTCATGTGTGTGTGGGTGTTCGTGTGTGTGTGTGTGTGTGTGTGTGTATGTGTGTTCATGCATGTACTGTGTCAACTTCTTTTGTGATCAAATGTTTTTTATTTAGTAATAATAATTGTCAGCAAACATGAATACATACATACAAAATGAGGCTACAACACCCCACATTGACCAGAAAAAGAAAAAAGAAAAACTCAAAGCGGGCGGCAGGTAGCCTAGTGGTTAGAGCGTTGGGCCAGTAACTGAAAGGTTGCTGGTTCGAATACCTGAGCCAACAAGGTGAAAAACCTGTCGATTAGCCCTAATCTGACCCTGTAGGTAGGCCGTCATTGTAAATAAGAATTTGTTCTTAACTGACTTGCCTAGTTAAATAAAGGTTACAAAAAATTTAAAGCAACACATTCAAAGTATCTTCTTTAGCTCCATGAATGCTCCATAGACACTCACTGTACAAAACATTAGGAACATTGTATTGAGTTAGACCCCCTTTTGCACTCAGAACAGCCTCAATTTGTCGGGGGCAAGGACTCTACAAGGTGTCAAAAGCGTTCCACAGGGATGCTGGCCCATGTTGACTCCAATGCTTCACACAGTTGTGTCAAGTTGGCTGGTAGTGGATCTCTACACCGAAAATAGCATGTTCCATCTCATCCCATAAATGCTCAATTGGATTGAGATCTGGTGACTGGGCAGGCCACTGCAGTAAACTGAATTCACTGTCATGTCCATGGAACCATTCCTGGACAATCCTAGCCTTATGGCATAGGGCATTATCCTGCTGAAAACAATTATTCACAGATGGATACACTGCTGCCGTGAAGGGATGCACCTGATTGGCAATGATGTTCAGATATCCTGTGGCATTCAAACATTGCTCCACTTTTATCAAGGAGCCCAATATGTGGCATAAAAACACACCCCAGACACCAGCCTGCAATGTTGACATGATGGATGCATGTACTCATGTGGTTTTCTCCATACCGTACTCCTCCCATTAGTGTAAAACAGCATGAACCAGGATTCATCAAACCAGGCAATGTTTTCCCAATTCTCCATTGTCCAGTGTTTTCGTTCCATAGCCGACTGCAACCGCAGTTTCTTGTTTTTTCGTCAAAATACAAGGAGTTGTGCATTCTTTTATTGGTCTTTGGGCACCAATATTGTACTGGACTGTCAGTTGACTAACTGTAGCCGGTCTGTTGCTCTGGACAATTCTTGTCCGCCTCGATTGTCCGTTTTCATCAATAACCTGTTTTTTTACCAATGGCTGGATGTCCTTTAGGTGGTGGACCATTCTTGATAAACTGTTGAGCATGAAAGACCCAGGAGCATTGCAGTTCTTGACACATTCAAACCAGTGTGCCTGGCACCTACTACCATACCCCGCTCAAAGGCACTTAAATATTTTGTCTTGCCCATGGCACACATACACAATCCATGTCTCGATTGTCACAAGGCTTTAAAAATGTATTTAACCTGTTTCCTCCCTTTTATCTTCCTAATGTTTTGTACACGCAGTGTAAATTATATCCCAAAAAGTGAGTATCCATTGAGGGATAAAGAGTGAGTGTTGAGGCTTCCATCGTACTGCAATAATTTCCTTGGCAGCCATTAGGCCTGCAAGAAATCAAATTAAAGTTTATTTGTCGTGTACACAGATTTGCAGATGTTATCGCAGGTTCAGTGAAATGCTTGTGTTTCTAGCTCCAACAGTGCCATAATACCTAGCAATAAAAAAAACTACACACATAATCCAGAAAAATACAAAGAATAAGTTATTTAATGCTGAGCCATGACTAGAATACAGTATATACATAGAAAGTGGTTGAAATAGTATGTAAACATTATTAAAGTGACCAGTGTTCAATGATTCTATGTACATAGGGCAGCAGTCTCTAAGGTGCTAGAACAGTGACTAAGGTTCAGGGCAGGGTACTGGGCTAGTGGTGACTGTTTAACAGTCTGATGGCCTGGAGATAGAAGCTGTTAATCAGTCTCTCGGTCCCAGCTTTAATGCACCTGTACTGTCTCCGCCTTCTAGATGTTAGCGGCGTGAACAGGCTTTGGCTTGGGTGGCTGAGGTCCTTGATGATCTTCTTGGCATTCCTGTGACACCGGGTGCTGTAGATGTCCTGGAGGGCAGGTTGTGTGCCCCCGGTGACGCGTTGGGTTGACCGCACCCTCTGGAGATTCCTGCCGTTCCGGACGGTGCAATTGCTGTACCAGGCAGTGATACAGCCGACAGGATTCTCTCAATGGTGCGTCTGTAGAAGTTCATGAGGGTCTTAGGAACCTAGCCAAATTTCTTCAGGCTGCTACACGCCAAGGAACTTGAAGCTTTTTACCCTCTCCACTGCGGCGTGCTCTCTCTGCTGTTTCCTGTAGTCCATGATCAGCTCCTTAGTTTTGTTCACGTTAAGGGAGAGGTTATTTTCTTGGCACCTCTCCGGCAGAGCTCTCTCTTCCTCCCTGTAGGCTATCTCATCGTTGTTGGTAATCAGGTATACCACTGAGTTGGAGACGTGCATAGCCATGCAGTCATGGGTGAACAGGGACTACAGGAGGGACCTGAACACAGGGAGGGGTTCAGACCCAGAGCCCTGAGCTTAGTGATGAGCTTGGAGGGCACTATGGTGTTGGAGGCTGAGCTGTAGTCGATGAACAGCAATCTTGCAGGTATTTCTCTTGTCCAGGTGGGAATATGTCCGTAAACACTGCATACAGCTGCACATGCTCTGAGTACGCGGCTTGGGATGCCGTCTGGGCCGGCAGCCTTGTGAGGGTTAACATGCTTAAATGACTTACTCAATCTACAAGGTGTCAAAAGTGTTACAAAGGGATGCTGGCCCATGTTGACTCCAATGCTTCCCACAGTTGTGTCAAGTTGGCCGGATGTCCTTTGGGTGGTGGACCATTCTTGATACACACAGGAAACTGTTGAGTGTGGAAAACCCAGCAGCGTTGCAGTTCTTGACACCACAGTGGACAAGTTTGATTCTACTTCATCCCAGAATATAGATACCTAAGGGCATTCCCAAAACATACGTATAAAGGTACAAGGGCCCTGTTTCACAATAGCGATGGAACTTGGGCTTACGAGCGTTTTAACAATGCATCTTTCCTACAACAGCAGAAGATGTAACATGCGTTTCTCAAAACACCACGCAGAGAGAACTAAAGGATTGAAAGAAAGGGAGCGCTGCTTTCGGATCAGCTTCTTCCATTTCAGAACTAGATAGATATTACCACCGACAGCTGCAAATATTGAGGCAGCTTATTGTAATGCATACCCAATGAAAATACACTAAATCAAAGATTTAGAACATCATTGCGCACATGTTAGGCTATCAATCAATCAATCAATCAATCAAATGTATTTACATCAGCAGATGTCAAATAATAATCACAGTGGTTGTAGAGGGTGCAACAGGTCAGCACCTCAGTAGTAAATGTCAGTTGGCTTTTCATAGCATTCAGAGGTTAAGACTGCAGGTGCGGTACAGAGAGAGAGAGGGAGAAAGTGTCACGATGCGTGGTCGGTGAACGAGGCGCAGAGCGAGAGGTACGTGCAGACATGTTTATTTTGAATTAAAAAAAACAAGAAACGCAGGACACGAAGATAGCACCGTGAGCTGGTGTCTAGTACACAAGCACACACTGACTCAGACAATGATCCACATGCAGGTGGGAAAGGAAAGGACTCCCAGAATCCTGTTGTCAGGTCCTGACTGTGGCCAGACGACTCCCAATAGAGGGAGCCAGAGACCTGGCCTCAGTCAGGCCCTGACAGAAAGAGAGAGAGAGTGTCCCAAACAGCAGATCCGGGACAAGGTAGCACATCTGGTGAACAGGTCAGGGTTCCATAGCCACAAGCAAAACAGTAGAAACTGGATCAGCAGCACAACCAGGTGGACTGGGGACAGCTAGGAGTCATCAGGTCAGATAGTCCTGAGGCATGGTCCTAGGCCTTAGGTCCCATCGCTGCAACTCCCGTGCGGACTCGGGAGAGACGAAGGTCGAGAGCCGTGCTTCTTGACACAATGCGCACTTAATACGGAAGCCTGCCGCACCAATGTGTAGGAGGAAACACCGTACACCTAGCAACCATGTCAGGTGCATGCCCCCGGCCCGCCACAGGAGTCGCTATATCGCGATGGGACAAGGACATCCCGCCTGGCCAAACCCTCCCCTAACCCGGACGACGCTGGGCCAATTGTGCGTCGCCTCATGGGTCTCCCGGTCGCGGCCGGCTGCAACACAGACGGGTCTCGAACCAGCATACCTTAGACCACTGCGCCACTCAGGAGGTCAGAGGGAGCATACTTAAGTTCACACAGAACACCAGATAAGACAGGAGCATTTCACCGGATAGTGCCTTGCGGTTCACCTTCACCCCTGGGCCAGCCTACACTCAATCATAGGACCTACTGAAGAGATGAGTCTTCAGTGAAGACTTAAAGGTCGAGACTAAGTCTGCGTCTCTCACATGGATAGGCAGACCATTCCATAAATATTTAGCTCTATAGGAGAAAGCCCTGCCTCCAACTGTTTGCTTAGAAATTCTAGGAACAGTAAGGAGGCCTGCGTCTTGTGACCGTAGCGTACTTGTAGGTATGTACGGCAGGACCAAATCAGAGAAATAGGTAGGAGTAAGTCCATGTAATGCTTTGTAGGCTAGCAGTAAAACCTTGAAATCAGCCCTAGGCTTAACAGGAAGCAATATGACCAAATTTAGGGGTTCTAGTCAAGATTCTAGCAGCCGTATTTAGCACTAACTGAAGTGTATTTAGTGCTTTATCCAGGTAGCCAGAGAGTAGAGCATTGCAGTAGTCTAATCTAGAAGTTACAAAATAATGGATTAGCTTTTCTGCATCCTTTTTGGACAGTTTCAGATTTTTGCAATTTTACAAAGATGGAAAATATATTCTTGATATGTTTGTCAAAAGACATAGGTCCTTCACAGTTTTATTTGAGACAACTGTACAACCATCAAGATTAAATGTCAGCTCAAACAGCAGATCCCTTTGTTTTTTGGGACCTAGAACTAGCATCTCTGTTTTGTCCGAGTTTAAAAGTAAAACATTGTCATCCTCTTCCTTATGTCTGAAACACAGGCTTCCAAGGTAGGCAATTTTCGGGCTTCACCATGTACAGCTGTGTGTCGTCCGCATAGCAGTGAAAGTTGACATTGTGTTTCCGAATGACATTACCAAGAGGTAGAATATATAGTGAAAACAATAGTGGTCCTAAAACGGAACCTTGAAGAACACAGAAACTTTCCGACAGATAAGATCTAAACCAAGCAAGAACTTGTCCGTGTAGACCAATTAGGGTTTCCAATCTCTCCAAAAGAATGTGGTGATCGATGGTATCAAAGGCGGCACTAAGGTCTAGCAGCACGAGGACAGATGCAGAGCCTTGGTCTGATGCCCTTAAAAGGTAATTTACCACCTTCACGAGTGCAGTCTCAGTGCTATGATGTGGTCTAAAACCAGACTGAAGCGTGTCGTATACATCATTTGTCTTCAGGAAGGCAGTGAGTTGCTGCACAACAGATTTTTCAAAAATGTTTGAGAGGAATGGGAGATTCGATATAGGCCGATAATTCTTCTAATTTTCCAGGTCAAGGTTTGAATTTTTCAGGAGAGGCTTTATTTTCTGCCACTTTTAGTGAGTTTGGTACACATCTGGAGGATAGGGAGCCGTTTATTATGTTCAACATAGGAGGGCCAAGCACAGGAAGTAGCTCTTTCAGTAGTTTAGTTAGAATAGGGTCTAGTAGGCAGCAGGAAGTTTTAGAGGCCATGACTATTTTCATGAATGTTGTTCGAGAGATACAGGATTAAAAAACTTAAGTGTCTCCTTTTGAATTTAGGTCCTGGCAGTTCTGTACAGAATCAGGACAACTGAGTTTTGGAGAAATATGCAGATTCAAAGAGGAGTCTGTAATTTGCTTTCTAATGATCATGATCTTTTTGTCAAAGAAGTTCATGAATTCATCGCTGCTGAAGTGAAGGCCATCCTCTCTTGGGGAATGCTGCTTTTTAGTTAGCTTTGCGACAGTATCAAATAGTTTTGGATTGTTTTTGATCTTCTCAATTTCGTTGGAAAAGTAGGCTGATCGAGCAGCAGTGAGGGCTCTTCAATATTGGTTGGAAAAGTAGGCTGATCGAGCAGCAGTGAGGGCTCTTCAATATTGGTTGGAAAAGTAGGCTGATCGAGCAGCAGTGAGGGCTCTTCAATATTGGTTGGAAAAGTAGGCTGATCGAGCAGCAGTGAGGGCTCTTCAATATTGGTTGGAAAAGTAGGCTGATCAGGCAGCAGTGAGGGCCCTTCAATATTGGTTGGAAAAGTAGGCTGATCGAGCAGCAGTGAGGGCTCTTCAATATTGGTTGGAAAAGTAGGCTGATCGAGCAGCAGTGAGGGCTCTTCAATATTGGTTGGAAAAGTAGGCTGATCAGGCAGCAGTGAGGGCCCTTCAATATTGGTTGGAAAAGTAGGCTGATCGAGCAGCAGTGAGGGCTCTTCAATATTGGTTGGAAAAGTAGGCTGATCGAGCAGCATTGAGGGCTCTTCAATATTGGTTGGAAAAGTAGGCTGATCGAGCAGCAGTGAGGGCTCTTCAATATTGGCTGGAAAAGTACGCTGATCGGGCAGCAGTGAGGGCTCTTCAATATTGGTTGGAAAAGTAGGCTGATCGAGCAGCAGTGAGGGCTCTTCAATATTGCACGGTACTGTCTTTCCAAGCTAGTTGGAAGAATTTGAGTTTGCTGGAGCGACATTTTGGTTCCAATTTTATGGAAGCTACACATCATTAAATATATTGAGACAAATTACAGAATAGCCTACAAATAGCTAAATATAATTTTATTGATTGAACATGAAATGTATTTCAATATGATTGAAATAGGCCTATAGCTTACTGTTTATATTTTAATGCAGTCATCTTGGTTTTCATTTTAAGCATATTTTTATATGTAGCTTGTTTGTATCAATTACAAAGACATTGATACCTTTGCATTTGTAGTCACCTTTGTTCTGAAGTTATCAGAGGTCAGATTGATGGATGAACCATGTGATTCTATGTTTAGCTGAGATCTTCTGTGTATAAAATGACACAGGAGGGCAAATAAGCATCTAACGATACACTTAGCTGTGGTCTGAGTGGTCTGAGTTAGGCATTAGATTACGAGTGTTTTTCGAGTGCAACGTAAATAATGATGGTTTTTGAAAACAGCTCAGAGATTTAACAATGCTCCAATAGTGTTCTAAGAATGAACTTAGCCTTGAGATGCTTTTGGGAAACCGGACCCAGGTTCATTAAGACTGCATAATGTACAGGAAGCATCATTGAAAATGTTCATATGGAACAGCTTCCGAGGAATTAGATGAATCCTGTGTAGAGAATGAATGTGTGTGTGTGTGTGTGTGTGTGTGTGTGTGTGTGTGTGTGTGTGTGTGTAGACCTGCGGGCCCAGCTGTGTGACCAGATGAAGGTTCTGGATGGTCAGGTGGAGGTCAAAGGTCAACAGCTGTCTGACCTGTCCGAGTTCTTCCGTCGTCGTGGCGACATTGAGGCGGAGTACGCCCGCTCCCTCGACAAACTTACAGAGAGGTTCACCCTGAAGACCAAGAGGTGTGTGTGTGCGTGTGTGTGTGTGTGTAAAAAATGTCTGCATTGTTTATTTTGTTATTATTGCTTGATCTGTTTATACTGACTGGCAGATGCTATTATTGATGCAATGTTAGTATAAGGAACTCAACGATAATATTACGTAAATTGGTTTAACTCTTGCCCTCTCTCTCCTTGGCCTGTCTCTCCCCCTCTCTCTCTCCCTCTATCTTTCCCTCCCCCTGTCTCTCTCTCCTCCTCTCTCTCCCTCTCTCTTTCTCTCCCCCCTATCTCTCTCTCCTCTCTTTCCTCTCTGTTTCTCTCCTCTCCCCCCTCCCTCCCTGTAGGAAGGAGCAGACTGGTCAGTCGGTGTCTCAGTGTTGGTCAGTTCTGTTGACTCAGACACGTGCAGAGAGCAGAGAACACGCAGCGCTGAGTGACTCCTGCTCACACACACTCACACAGCGACTCACACACTGCTCCGAGGACACACACCGCCTGGCAAAACGGGTACACACACACACATTCATATTTACAGTACCTGAACAAATGATCTACCCACTTTCGTTGCCTTCCAGCCAAGACTATCTGTACATAAAATTATTTTGTTAAAATTCACAACTCTAAAATATAAAAGTTAAAATGTGATAGTGTGTTGCACTGATGACTGATATGTCTCTGATCAGAGTAAGGAGGTGGGAGTTCAGATGCAAGATGAGCTACTGAAGGTCACCACTGAACTGCAGACGGTACGAACGTACCTTAGTCACTGTTACTAACGATGAGGACAATAGTAAAAAGATGAAGATGGTATTACCAGCATTTTATCTTACTTGTGTGTGTGTGTGTGTGTGTGTGTGTGTGTGTGTGTGTGTGTGTGTGTGTGTGTGTGTGTGTGTGTGTGTGTGTGTGTGTGTGTGTGTGTGTGTGTGTGTGTGTGTGTGTGTGTGTGTGTGTGTGTGTGTGTGTGTGTGTAGGCTCTGAAGACCTACCACCAGTACCATACAGACAGTCTGACAGCCGAGGGGAAACTAAAGGAAGCCACACGATTGGAGGAGAGACAGACGGGAAAGTCAGCTGAACTGGGGATAACCCAATCAGGAGGCCAGAGGCGGAGCTCTGTGAAGAAGATGGAGAAAATGATGGAAAAGGTAAGGGTCGCTTCTGACTACAGTCGTGGCCAAAGGTTTTGAGAATGACAAAAGTATTGGTCTCCACAAAGTTTGCTGCCTCAGTGTTGATGATGGCAATTTGCATATACTCCAGAATGTCATGAAGAGTGATCAGATGAATTGCAATTAATTGCAAACTCCCTCTTTGCCATGAAAATGAACTTAATCCCCCAAAAAACATTTCCACTACATTTCAGCCCTGCCACAAAAGGACCAGCTGCAATCATGTCAGTGATTGTCTCGTTAACACAGGTGAGAGTGTTGACAAGGACAAGGCTGGAGATCATTCTGTCATGCTGATTGAGTCAGAATAACAGACTGGAAGCTTTAAAAGGAGGGTGGTGCTTGAAATCATTGTTCTTCCTCTGTCAAACATGGTTACCTGCAAGGAAACACGTGCCGTCATCATTGCTTTGCACAAAAAGGGCTTCACAGGCAAGGATATTGCTGCTGGTAAGATTGCACCTAAATCAACCATTTATCGGATCATCAGAACTTCAAGGAGAGAGGTTCAATTGTTGTGTAGAAGGCGTCAGGGCGCCCAAGAAAGTCCAGCAAGTGCCAGGACCGTCTCCTGAAGTTGATTCAGCTGCGGGATCGGGGCACCACCAGTGCAGGAATGGCAGCAGGCAGGTGTGAGTGCATCTGCATGCACAGTGAGGCAAATACTTTTGGAGGATGGCCTGCTGTCAAGAAGGGCAGCAAAGAAGCCACTTCTCTCCAGGAAAAACATCAGGGACAGACTGATATTCTGCAAAAGGTACAGGGATTGGACTGCTGAGGACTGGGGTAGAGTAATTTTCTCTGATGAATCCCCTTTCCGATTGTTTGGGCCATCCGGAAAACACCTTGTCCGGAGAAGACAAGGTGAGCGCTACCATCAGTCCTGAGTCATGCCAACAGTAAAGCATCCTGAGATCATTCATGTGTGGGGTTGCTTCTCAGCCAAGGGAGTGGGCTCACTCACAATTTTGCCTAAGAACACAGCCATGAATAAAGAATGGTACCAACACATCCTCCGAGAGCAACTCTCCCAACCATCCAAGAACAGTTTAGTGACGACCAATGCCTTTTCCAGCATGATAGAGCACCTTGCCATAAGCATGATGGAGCACCTTGCCAGAAGTTGCCACAACTTCTGACAAACTCCAAGCATTGATTATGCAAGAATGGACTGCCATCAGTCAGGATGTGGCCCAGAAGTTAATTGACAGCATGCCAGGGCGGATTGCAGAGGTCTTGAAAAAGAAGGGTCAACACTGCAAATATTGACTCTTTGCATAAACTGAATGTCATTGTCAATGAAAGCCTTTGACACTTATGGAATACTTGTAATTATACTTCAGTGTACCATAGTAACTACTGACAAAGATCTAAGAACACTGAAGCAGCAAACTTTGTGGAGACCAATACTTGTACACTGCCAGATCTCACAATGTCTGGATAGGACTTTAACATAACAATTAACCACATCATATGATATAACAATCGGATGCCCGACTGCACAGTTGATGATGTGGCACTTAACCATTTGTTAATGCAATGCGACAACTACAATGAAGTCGGTCTGGAGTGTGGCCAAGGTTGTTGTTGAGATGTGTGTGGTTTTCATGTGGCACAGGATACATACAGTTTTGTAGAGTTTTGAGTCAGACATCCTGTGCCACACACAATGGAACAATAATGTGAGCTACTTCTGTAGGACCATGTCAAACCAACTACAGCTAGTGCCAAACGCCTTGACCCTAACCTCTAACCCCTGACCTGAGCCTGTACCAAAGGCAGTATGAATCAAGGGACCTTTGTTGTCATTAGCTATCCTTTTAACCAAATTGTGTGTGTGTGTGCTCTCCACAGAGACATGGCAGAGTGCAGGAGACCCAGCTGAAGTGCACTAAGGCTCGTAACGACTATCTGCTGAATCTGGCAGCTGCCAACGCAACCATGAACAAGTATTATCTACAGGATCTCAGCACACTCATAGACGTGAGTCACTGTGTGTGTGTCCATGTGTGTGTGTATACGTATGTGTATGTGTGTTTTCGTGCGCGCTGGTGCCTTTGTGTGTCTGATATTCAATCTTATATTATAACATTTTTAGCTGACTAAGTATTAATCTTCCATCTCGCTCCCCCCCCTCTCTCTCTGTCTGTCTGTCTCTCTCTGTTTCGCTCTGTCGCTCTCTCTCTCTCTCTCTCTCTCTCTCACACACACACACTCTCTCTCTCAGTGTACTGACCTGGGGTTCCACCTCTCCTTGGAGCGAGTGATGAGGTCATACCTGGCCAGCAGAGGGCGTGTCTTGAAGGCTGAGGAGGTGGGTCTGAAGCAGCTGGAACAGGAAGTGACATCACTGGATCAGAGCGGAGACAGAGACGCTCTCCTACAGAACCACGACACAGCGTTCTGTCTGCCCTTCCGCTTCAGTTACCATCCCCATGAGGGAGACCAGGTACACACACATTCATGTTCATCCATCAATGGATGATGACCATGACACATTCTATCAGAACTATGGAGTGCAAAGATGGCTGGTGACGAGGCCAATATGTGCCCCGTATATTCTGTGTCACACTGAACATGATATGTTGAGCTCCCACAGGAAGAGCTGTTAGTTCACACACCAGTACACCTATTGTCCTATACACATCCCTAATGTGTTCCAGGTGAGCGAGGTGAGTGCGGAGAGCCAGGTGAGATATGAGTTAGAGACCAGGTTCCAACAGCTCCAGTCCCGCCTCTCCACCGAAACCTTGGAAACAGAGGAGGTGAGGTCTTCACTCTATTCTTAATCTATCTATTGATTTATCGATCCATCGATCAATCGATTTATACATTTTATATATTGTATATATCTATTTTCCAGGTCAGTAAGACACTCAAAGCCACCCTCTCCACGCTATTGGACAGTATGTGTGACAGTGACAGTAACCCCCCCCCTGACCTGCCCATCAGCCTATCACACGACTCCATGGGAGCTGCCTCCGCCTCCAAACTAGCCCTTGCCAAGCGGAGAGCCAATCAGCAGGAAACAGAGACGTTCTACTTTACGGTGAGGACATCCCATTGGTCAGGGGAAGGTGTGAGGGGAGTCTAATGATAGTATTATGGATTGCGTCTCCATATAGTCCTTCTGTGACCAACTACTGTAGGTTTGAAACCCGGGACATCTGAACAACACAAGACTGTGTTAGCCCTCTGAGCTAAAGCTGTGTAAACAAGATAAAGCTGCAATGGTAAAAGTGTGTATCTCTGTTTCTGTCATTTGTCAGAAAGTTAAGGAGTATCTGACCGGAAGCTCCCTGATCTCCAAACTACAGGCTAAACATGACCTGCTGCAGGAGGCCATACAGAAAGGTACTACTACTATACTGCTACTATACTACTGCTGTACTACTACTGTACTACTACTATACTACTACTGCACTACTATACTGCTACTACTATACTACTACTATACTACTACTATACTACTAATGCACTACTACTATACTGCTACTGTACTACTACTGTAATAATACTGTACTACTACTGCACTACTACACGATGCACTACTACTATACTACTACTATACTACTACTATGCTACTACTATACTACTACTGCACTACTACTATACGAATACTATACTAATACTATACTACTACTGCACTACTACTATACTGCTACTGTACTACTACTATAATAATACTGTACTACTACTGCACTACTAAAAATGATGCACTACTACTATACTACTACTATACTACTACTATACTACTACTATGCTACTACTATGCTACTACTGCACTACTACTATACTAATACTATACTAATACTATACTACTACTGCACTACTACTATACTACAACTGTACTGCTACTGCAGTACTACAATACTACTATACTACTGCTTTACTACGACTATACTGCTACTGCATTAATACAGTACTACTACTACACTACTCCATTACTACTACTGCACTACTACTATACTACAACTATACTGCTACTGCACTACTACTGTGGTACTAATACTTTACTACAACTGTATAATGTTACACAACTACTACACAACTAATCTTACACTATCCCTAACCCCCATCTTCAACACTATCTGTTGTTTTCCAGCTAAGGCCGTTGATAGCGACCCCTCCAGGTAAACATTCCTGTTATTTCTCTGAGAGAGAGAGAAAGAGAGATATAGATAGAGAGAGAGAGAGAGACATAGAGAGAGAGAGAAAGAAAGAGAAAGAGAGAGTATAATTCAACGCAGCAACAAATCCAAGACTGTAGCAAAAACAACACTACACTTTTTCTGTATGTGTGTGTGTGTGTATCAGTGTATGACTGTTGAGTGATGCTGTATATCTCCCAGAATGCAGTGTGCTAGGTCAATGCGTGTACGGAGGTCCAGACCCTGTTCCATGTACAGCCACACTCTCTTCACCTCTGATATGCTGGGTTTCATACAGGTAACACACACACACAAACACGTACACACACACAGACACACACACATACACACACACTAATATGTCATAATGATAATATGTGTACACTCTTAGAAATAAGGGTTCCAAAAGGGTTCTTCAGCTGTCCCCATAGGAGAACCCTTTGAGGAACCCTTTTCGGTTCCAGATAGAACTATTTTGGGTTCCATGTAGAACCCTCCGGGGAAAGGGTTCTACGTGGAACCCAATAAGGTTCTATCTGGAACCGAAAAGGGTTCTACCTGGAACCGAAAAGGATTCCTCAAAGGGTTCTCCTATGGGGACAGGTGAAGAACCCTTTTAGGTTCTACATAGCACCTTTTCTACTAAGAGTGTAGGAGAGATATGCAGTGTGTGGACGGAAGCTTCAGGGAATCAATCTCCACGCTCCAACACAAAAACGAACAGTGACAATGTGTCATAAAGCTCTTCGGCACTTTTGCTCTCTCTTGTCGACTTTCTTTCTTTCTCTCTCTAAATTCTCCTATTCTGAGAGCTTAAACAGTAGTCTCTCTCCTACTCCTGTGAGTGATCTTAAACAGTAGTCTCTCTCCTACTCCTGTGAGTGATCTTAAACAGCAGTCTCTCTCCTACTCCTGTGAGTGATCTTAAACAGTAGTCTCACTCCTACTCCTGTGAGTGATCTTAAACAGCAGTCTCTCTCCTACTCCTGTGAGTGATCTTAAACAGAAGTCTCTCTCCTACTCCTGTGAGTGATCTTAAACAGTAGTCTCTGTCCTACTCCTGTGACTGATCTTAAAGTGTAGTCTCTCTCCTACTCTTGTGAGTGATCATAAACAGTAGTCTCTCTCCTACTCCTGTGAGTGTGCCTTGTACACCTCTTATGCTTTCTTTCACTTTATAATCTTCTCTTCAATATCTCTCTTGCTCTTTCCCTCTCTCTCTCTTTCTGCTTGGCTGAGTGTAGAAGAAGGAGGAGAATGTCTAGGACACAGGTATTATTGACTCTACTTGTCGTGTGTGTGTGTGTTGTGGTGTGGTGTGTGTTGCTCTGACTTTCGTTTGACTCTTTCTGTCCATCTTGCTCTCTCTCTCTCTCTCTCTCTCTCTCTCGCTCAGAGTTCTGGGCAGCAGATTCCTGTGGTGGTTGAAAGCTGCATTCGCTTCATAAATCTCCACGGTCTGCATCATGAGGGGATATTCCGTGTTCCAGGGTCCCAGAGAGAGGTCAACCACATCAGAGATGCTTTTGAGCGAGGTAGCCTACACACACATAGGTGTTGCCTGAGAGAGGTACTGGGGAGTGTTGCGTCAGATACCCATGCCAAGATAATTTTTGGGGGGCGCAGTGTGTATGTGTGCATGGAAGCTGAGTTGTCAACAACATGTCTATGTTTGTGTTTTTGTGTGTGTGTGTGTGTGTGTGTGTGTGTGTGTGTGTGTGTGTGTGTGTGTGTGTGTGTGTGTGTGCGTGCATGCGTACATGTGTGTGTTTGTAGGAGAGGACCCTCTAGCAGACAGTGACTGTGACATTGATTCAGTGGCTGGAGTGTTGAAGCTGTACTTCAGAGGACTGGACCCGCCGCTGTTCCCTGATGAATACTACACAGAACTATTGGACTGTGTCCGTAAGTCAAACACACACACGCTACACACTACTGACACGTGTCTGTAACTGAACACATGTACGGTATGATATAATTTTTTTTATTTAACCAGGAAAGTCAGTTAAGAACACATTCTTATTTACAATGACAGCCTACCTACAGGGTCAGCCCTTGGAGCAAAGTAGGGTAAAGTGCCTTGCTAAAGGACACACCAGCATGTTTTTCACCTTGTCGGCTCGGGTATTCGAACCAGCGGCCTTTCGGTTACTGGCCCAACGCTCTAACTGCTAGGCTACCTGATATCATGTGTCTCTCTCTCTCTCTCTCTCTCTCTCTCTCTCTCTCTCTCTCTCTCTCTCTCTCTCTCTCTCTCTCTCTCTCTCTCTCTCTCTCTCTCTCTCTCTCTCTCTCTCTCTCTCTCTCTCTCTCTCTCTCTCTCTCTCTCTCTCTCTCTCTCTCTCTCTCTCTCTCTCTCTCTCTCTCTCTCTCTCTCTCTCTCTCTCTCTCTCTCTCTCTCTCAGAGAACGAGGGATTGACAGAGAAAGCAGCTCAGATAAAGTCAGTTGTCTCCTCCTTCCCTCGACCGCTCCTTATCGTCATACGTTACCTCTTCGCTTTTCTCAACCAGTACGTTTCAGTTTACACATTCATGTCCTGTGTGTGTGACTTCACTCAGCCAATTCCCTTACACAGCTGTATAACCTGGCAGTGTGTGTGCAGTGTGTCCCAGTACAGCGATGAGAACATGATGCAGCCCTATAACCTGGCGGTGTGTTTCGGGCCGAGCCTCCTGAGAGGGTCGGATTCTGGTGATGTTGTCGCTAGGCAACCGCAGGTCAACGACCTCGTCAAGACCATGATCCTCCAGTATGATGTTATCTTCCCGAGCCAATCAGAGCTGTCCGGGCCCGTGTACGAGAAGCACATGACTCTGGAGCAGGAGTACTGGTAAGATAGAGAGAGAGAGAGATACTAACAAATAGTGTCCTGATTTATAAACCAGTTACCATAAACCACAATCATTTTGTCACATTTAAACATCTCTTAAAGGCGCTGCATGTTCAATCCGACATCTGCATTGGCCGTGCAGCATTTACGTGATACGGCCTCTGCAGAAGTCAGGGCATTCATACTTGTTGCTCTTCGCGGAGCAGTGCAGAGCTGTTGTTAAGGAACTTAGTTTGTGTTTATACAGGACCTCCCTCCCCCACCTACCATTAACCAATCATGTCAATGCAGAGCTATACGGAGACCTCCGCATTGTTACAGCATTTGGGAGGTGCACGACGATGCGGCACGGAGCTCAATTTGGCCTCTGTATGCCTCCGGAGGCTCTACAATTGCGTCACCATATCTATACAGAGCCTCTGACCATGTTTTCGGATCAAGCATAAATTAGCTTTTATGCTTGCACTACTGACAATATTATTTACTTGTGGAACAGAGATAAAAGACTGATGTTGTCTCTGTTTGTAGTGAACCAATTACAGAGGAAGGAGATGGGGAGACTGAACAGTTCCACAGTGAGGATGGTGAGCACACACACCCACACACACATGCACACAGACACACATGCACACACACGCTCACACCACTATCTCTTTCAACAGAAATGTACAATTAAAGTTTTGTTTTTCTTGCAGAGTGGGAGGCAGTGGCCATGTTTGATTACACTGCGCGGTCTGCTACTGAGCTGTCCTTTAAGCAGGGGGATTCACTCCTTCTGCACAGCAAGGCCTCTTCTGATTGGTGGAGAGGGGAAGCGGGAGGAGTTAGGGGCCTCATACCGCATAAATACATCAGTGTGTTGGAAGGGTGAGTGAAATGTAAACAAGAGACAGTTTTTTTTTTATCTGAAGAAATGCCTTGTCCCTCTCTCTTCGCCTACTTTTCCCTGTTCCCTCTCTCTTCTCCTCCTTCAGAGCGGAGCGAGGGAGGAGGGATGAAGTCAGTGGAGGAAGCACTGGAAACCTGGCTTCAGAAGAGCTTCAGACTGAGAACACAACCCGGTACACACACACACTTGTGTGCTCTACAAACACATGCACATGCTTGTGAACCTCATGAGGGGTATACCTGTATATATATAGATAGATAGGTACTTTATTGATTCCCGAGGGAAAAATGTTTTGTCAAGCAGCTACGTAGAACTAATATCAAGAACTAATAAAGCAGGGTCTATGTGATTGTGTGTGTGTGCGCTTTTGTGTGTGTTTGACAGGCTGCGGGTGAACAGTGACAGTGCTTCGTTGCCTGGGAGACAGAGGGCAGCAGAGGGCAGCGGCAGCCCCCTGCGAAAGAACCCCCTCTCCCCTGTGACACGCCAAAACACAGGGTACGACATGCTACGCATGCACACACACAAACTAACACACACCTGTAATGTACCAAAAACACTCCATCAGCAATCTTTCTCCCTCTCTTTCTCTCCCTCTCTCTCTTTCTCTCTCCCCTCTCTCTTTCTCTTCTCTCTCCCCTCTTTTTCTCTCCCTCGCTTCTTTCTTCCCTCCCCACTCTCTCCTCTTTCTCTCTCTCTCTCACGCTCTCTCCTCTCTCTCTCTCTCTCTCTCTCTCTCAGGAATCAGGAGCGTAGGCACACCTTGGACAGTGTGAGGCAGAGGGCAGGAGCCATAGAGAGGCAGACAGATGGAGGATCTTTCGAAAGACCGGTGGGTGGAGATTAAGTCATTTTTGGTGACACGCCTTTGAGACTGCTGAAATTAAATTCATTGAAAGGAATTTAGTGCAAATAGTTCATTTGAAGCATTGCAGATGTTTCATTTGGAGCTAGATGTGGATACTGTAGGTCTAAGGACACTGAAACATGTATCTTCCTCTCACTCTCTCATCCTCCCCCTTGCTTTGTCTTTCAGGACATCAGTAAACAGATGAACTCTGTCTTCAAGGAGCTTCTCTCTCGCCAGCCGTCCGTACATCCTGCTGCAACCCAGGCACCTCCTTCCTCTTCTTCTTCCTCCTCCTCCCTCCCTTCTTCATCCCTCTCCTCCTCTCTCCCAGGAGGCAGGAAGGTGGGGTTTAGCCTCAGGGGCCGGGCTATATTCAGACCAGCGGACCAATAGTAGGACAGAAACAGAATTGTGACGATGATGATAATAATGATGATTTATTTTTCTGACACGTTTGTGTGTGATATGATATTAGTGTGTGATGATGTTTGTGTGTGATATTACTAGTCTTTTACACCTGTCTCAGTGCTGTCTATCGTTCTCTATTAGAACAAGGATGGGTATGGTTTCCAACAACTCAGGGCTGGGGTAACTTACCTATTTCTGTGGTAAAATGTTTTTAAACTTGATATACACTCATTTAAACCACTTAGTAAGAGTATAACAACTTACTTCTTAATTATAATACTGGAAACTGGGTCCAATAGCATATCCAAGATGGCCTCCACACCAGATCCTGGGATGCTGGTTAAACTGTGAAAATGATTATTTCCACCACTCTAGTAATTCTAACTCTATGGTCTGAGGGGCTTTGTCCACTCTTGTCATTATATTTCTATGGATGCAACCCTCCTCCCTCTTCCCTGGACCACTGTTGATGATGTCACTGGGATAGCTGTATTAATATACTTCTGTGGTAAAACTAATAAATAATAAATATGAAATAGATTCTGATTGGCTGGCCTGTTGTTATCGGTTGTCATACATCACAACGTTACTCAAAAGCTAGTTAAAAGTAATTTATTGTTAGTGCAGTACAAAGAGGAAGTGTGTGTAATAAACACACTGTCAGAAAAAAAACATTATTTGAAACTATTAGAATTATCTGTTATGCTAGATAATCTACTGAACTAAATACTACAGCCTAAATGGTAAAGTTGTTGATGTCTATTTAATTGGAGTGGAACTGAACATCAATGTGTGACAATGAGAATCCTGAACAGGGTCTGTGCAGAATATCAGATCTTTTCAATTCCCGGAGATGCGTTTAAAGTCTTAGGAATACCCATCAATCAGGAGGATGGGTTGAGGGGAAGTGGGGCTTGGGTGCTGCTGTTGCGGGGTGGGACACTGCTGGTGGGTGTGTGGTGTGGGTATTGGACTAGGTGGGTATTCGGCTGGGAATGGTTGGGTGTTGCGAGGGAGGCTGAGTGGGTGGTGGGAGGGAGGCTGGGTAGAGTGGGAGGGCGGATTGAGGGGTTCTGCAAGGTGGGTGGGAGCTGGGTTTGGGTGGTGGTGTGGATAGGACGGAGGGTGGAGAAATTGGGTGGGGGGGGTTGAGAGGTGCTGCTGCTGGGGGGCTGGGGTGAGTTGATGGGTCCTGCAGGGTGGGGGAGTGAGGAGAGGGGGCTGTCTGGGTGGGTGGTGTGCTGGGGGGATTGGGTGTGGGGGTTGAGGGGTGCTGCTGCTGGGGGGCTGGGGGGAGTTGATGGGTCCTGCAGGGTGGGGGAGTGAGGAGAGGGGGCTGTCTGGGTGGGTGGTGTGCTGGGGGGATTGGGTGTGGGGGTTGAGGGGTGCTGCTGCTGGGGGGCTGGGGGGAGTTGATGGGTCCTGCAGGGTGGGGGAGTGAGGAGAGGGGGCTGTCTGGGTGGGTGGTGTGCTGGGGGGATTGGGTGTGGGGGTTGAGGGGTGCTCTTGTTGGGGTAGATGACGGTTTTAAATGGGGCAGTCGATGAGTTGAGTTGGGTTGATTATTTTGATGCTCTCTGATGGTCTGTAGTGATCTGTGCTGCTCTTTACTGGGTTGTGCTGGTCGCTGTTGGTCTATAGGATTTGGACTCTGTACTGGTCTGTGGTGTTTTGTAGTGGTCTGTGCTGTTTGGTACTGGTCTATGGTTGGACTCTGTGCTGGTATGTGGTGTTCTGTGCTGGTCTTTGCTGGGCTCTGCTGGTTTGCATTGATCTGTTCATGTCTGTGTTGGTCTTTGCTTGGCTGTGCTGGGCTTTGCTGGTCAGTACTGATCTGTGTTGGTCTGTACTGGTCAGTACTGATCTGTACCGGTCTGTACTGGTCTGTAGTGGTCTGAATCCAGGGGTGCTTCAGAGTCTGAGCTGCCGTCAGTCTCTCTTTTGGATCCACCTGCAGCAAGGCTCTCACCAGGCCTCGCGCTCCTAAACACACACACACACACACACACACACACACACACACACACACACACACACACACACACACACACACACACACACACACACACACACACACACACACACACAGGGTAAAATATGTGTAAGCATGTGTGTGTATACATGTTTATACAACGGGTGGGTCTAATCTTGGTTAAAACTGCATTCCAGATGGTGTCTATCCACAAATTGCCACAGGCTAAATCTATGAAATGACTCTGTTCCATCGGACTGTGCAATCCACTGTCTCATCAACCCAGCCAGGCAATTTATAAACTTGATCTCCACTATAAAAAGTATGTTTATGGATATACAAAAAAAAAAATATTGTTAAAAGGTCAAATGAAACGCAGCGAATTTGCAGTTTTTCCAGCTTCCGTTTGAAGTGATTGTGTTACTGTAGCTGCGTTGTTGGCTAGCTCCTCTGAACAACAGTGTCCTGACGAGTGAGCACATTTTCTATGCCCGGCGAAATCGTGCCTCATTAGCCATTGTTATGGATGTATCCAAATAAATGTCACTAGAAAACATCTTAAACAAATACAGCTACTGTTGTTATTCTGTCTGCACTGTTTAAGGCAGCCCCTCGCTGATTCAGAGGGACACATTTCAGTTGAATGCATTCAGTTGTGCAACTGACTAGTATCCCCCTTTTCCCTTTCCCTAACAACAACCGTGCCAATATATCCTCCAAACATCGGCTTCTCGGGCATTAACACTTAAGTGTCTACAAGTGTGCGTGTATATGCGTATGTGTGTGTGTGTGTGTGTGTACAAGCATGTGTGTACGTGCCTGCTTATGTCTATAACCATGTGTGTGTCTCACCGTCTGAGATGTCATCCCAGTAAGGCGACAGGAAGGTGAGGTGAGCCTCTCTGATCAGCTGGAACAGCTTCTCTTGGTCTCGGTCTCTGCTTCGGAACGGAGGGAACCCACAGAGAAGGACGTACAGTATAACCCCCAACGCCCACAGGTCTACTGGCAGACCATACCCTGCGGAGGGATGAGAGAGTGACCGAGATAGAGGGAAGTGATAGATAGCTTGACAGTGGCGTGTATCCATGGACGCCAGGCTTCCCCCAAATATGCACCAACAAAAAAACAACAACATATAAAATAGTTAATCTTTCGTCTCTCTGTGTTTCATAATTTTTCGCAAGAGGCTGAATGTATCTCACCGGAGAAAGCATCAGCAGAGCCAGCTAAACAGCCACTCTTTCTCAGTATGTGTAGCCCAAGCCCATCTATCTAATGCTGTCTGGTCAGAAAGAGTATGACATTGTTGCCACCCGTAGCGTTGAATGCAAGGAAAGCCAGAGAGCATTTGGCCTCCCTTGATACAAATAAATAAATACAATAACAGCCTATCGGTGTTGAGCTAAACTGAGTGAGCTCAACTGTGAATGGTCCTGGAGCACAAAAAAAAGTGTCAAGGGAAGCCAGTTTGGATTTGGCTTTACACCAATCACATCAAAAAGGAGAACTCATTTACAGAAGAAAAAAAATAATTGTTGCATCTCGTTGTCCTCTGGTGGCTAGCTAGCTAAACTCGTCCCTTTCCTAAATTAGCCATGGATGGAGATAAGGATTTGGACGTGGTATTACTCCGTACTGGCCAATGATTATAATGGCTATTCAGATCCAACCATTAATGAATGCATTGTGCCCCTGGCCTGAGAGGATGGAAGTTCAAAATGTAGCTAGATGTAGAAGGCTAATGTTAACTAGCTGGCCTGGCGCATCGTTGCCCATGAAAGGAAGTTAGTCTAGCGAGAAAGCTTTTTAGCCAGGTAGCCTAGGACAACAAAAAATAAAAACATGTACTGTATGACAATCGTAGACCATTTCGGCAACATGAAAGATAGGAGGATGTCATTGGCGTTTCTATACAAGTAGGAGAGAGTCAACATGTTTTTCTACTTGCGCACACACAAATCAGCACCATCATATTTAGTTTACGTTGGTTGGACTAAAATCTTTAGATATCTTTTAGTTTTAAACTAAGCATAGGTGATTTGATGATATTGAAACAGTGGAGGCAGCTCCTGTTTTTTTTTTTTTACTTGCAGTAACTTTATTTGTTTTAAACACACAAGTCAGTTAAGAACAAATTCTTATTTACAATGACAGCCATAGTAGTACAGCGCCCCTAGAACAAATTAGGGTTAAGTGCCTTGCTCAAGGACACATCGACAGGGATTCGATCCAGCAACCTTTCAGATTACTGGCCCAACACTCTTACCACTAGGCTACCTGCCGCCCACACTCTGTGGTTCTAAATCAAGGGTTGTTTAGTGGTCCGAAAATGTCGGAAACAATGAGCACGGTTACAAGTTAGTCAGGTTACCACAGTGACCATGTTATTTTTGCGAATACTACTGCATAAACTGATAGACATAGTCACCTGTCTCTAAGAGGATCTCCGGGGCGACATAGGTGGGCGTTCCACACACAGTGAAGATGGGTTCTGTTACAACCATGGCCAGACCAAAATCACCCAGCTTCAACCTACTGACACCATCACTACTGCACTCCACCTAGAAGAGAGAGGGAGGGGGAGAGAGAGAGAGATGGAGAGAGCAGCAGGGAGAGAGTGGGTTACAGAGAGAGATGGAGAGAGCAGCAGGGAGAGAGTGGGTTACAGAGAGAGATGGAGAGAGCAGCAGGGAGAGAGTGGGTTACAGAGAGAGATGCTTGGAATGCTTGTATTCACACACACACCTGCACAGACAAACAGACACACCTGCACAGACACACAGACACACACACCCCCTCTCCCTCACCAGTAGGTTTTCAGGTTTCAGATCTCTGTGTACTATGGTCTTGCTGTGGATGTATCTCAGAGCCTCGCTGACATCACACACCATCAGCCCCGCCTCCTCTTCCGGAAACTTCCCACGCTCTGCGATTGCCTCAAACAGGTCGCCCCCGGCAACCATCTCCATGACGAGATAGGAGTGTGTGTGTGTGTGGTGGTGTGTGAAGAGGCGAACCACGCGGGGGTGTGACAGGCTACCCAGAAGGCTCAGCTCATTCTGCATCATGTGCTCTCGGCCAATGAGCTTTGAGTGCTCCACAATCTTCACAGCGAAGGCTACCCCATTGTCGCGCCGACGACACTCGTGCACAACAGCAAAGTTCCCGTCTCCGACCATGCGGCCAATGTCATAGCAACGCTCGATGTCCGACAGGGTGACATCACTACCATCAGATGGGAGGTCAAATATCACTTCCTGTTTAGTCCTCACCTCTTCCTGTTTAGAATATGAGGACGAACATTCTGATTGGCTGAGGGACTCCTGCTCAAACCTGCAGATTGGACCAGTGTGGCGTGGGGCGGGACCGACGTGAGGTTTCTCTACTTCCTGGTTGTTTGGTCTGTTTCCTGTTGGCTTCTTGGTTACGGGAGGAAGTGGAGCCCTCCCTGCTCTCGGATTGGGTCCTACAGAGGGCTTACAGTTCCTGCAGCGTGGAGGGGGGGGTGTGTCTAGCTCCTCTCCTAGCTCCTCCTCTTGGGTGAGTGGACCTGTCGGTGAGGAGAGAATCTTTCTGGCTCCGACTTTCACTATGACCCTCTGAAGATGATTGGGGGGGTGAGAGGGGTGTGTGGAGTTTCGGTTAGAATGTGTGTTAGGGTGTGTATGTGTATCCGTGTTCAGGTATGTGTGAATAGGGTGTATGGATTGTCTGGTTGGGTGTTTGTTTTTGTGTGTGGGGTGCCTGTTTAGGTGTGTATTGGGGTGTATCTGTGTGTTTGGGTATGTATTGGGTTGTGTCAGTGTGTTTTGGTGTGTATGTGTGTGTGTGTCCAGGTTGCGTCCCTGTGTGTGTGGAACGCTGTGTGTGTATGTGTCTGTCCCCTCGCTGTATCCGCTGTCGGCCTTGGCAGCTTTATCAGGTGAAGGTCGTAACCTCCTCTCCCAGGCCCGGAGTGCGTCATTGCAGTAACAGGAATGTTGTGGAAACAGCTCCTCCAGGGCCTCCTCGACGCTTCGGAGCTCTGGACGAGACTTTCCCAATGCCAGGAACGCTGCTTCGCCACGGAAGAAATCACACACACCCCGCACCTGGAGGGTTAGACACACACACACACCTGGATTTAGAGGTATGTTGTTGTTGTTAATGTTAATGTTAATGTGTGTGTGCGTGCGTGCGTGCGTGCGTGCGTGCGTGTAGTTACCTCTCGTGCGTGTGGTGTGTAGAGACGTGTGACTCTGGCCCTGTGCCAGTGAGGGAACCCCAGCGCCTCGGAGACGTCCAATAGAAGCTGCTCGTAAGAGACCACGCTCCTACGGTTCAACAGCAATGTCACCTGACCAGGCATAAAGATGATGTCATCAAGAAACCAGGAAGTACTGAACATGTGGGAGCCAAGCCAACCATATCAATATAATTGAATAAAACGTAATTGAAGCCAACTTCTTCCATTATGAATCAGGTGTGTTAGTGCAGGAATGGAACAAAAGCCTGCATACCCAGTAGCTCTCCAGAAAGAGGGATGTTACTTCTTTGTAATCATTAATCATTTAATTCTGGACCATTACCTTCCTGAGGGTGCTGTGATCGCAAGGTCGGACCACGGTGACCAAGCGTGGTCGCTCGGCACTCTGCTCAGCATGACGAGTGTGGAAGACTGGGAAAGGAGGAGGGCGATGGGTCCTAGTGGCTGGAGGGGGGGGGTCAAGGTGGGGGAGGGGGAGAGAGGGCCAGGGCTGAGGGTGGGGAACACCCCCCATACGCTTAGAGAGGGAGGAATCTGAGAGAGTTGGGGGGAAGAGAGGATTGTGGGGAGGCGGGGAAAGAGTGGAGAGAGAGAAGTGAAAGATGTGGGGAAAGGGGTGAGAAAGAGAGGGAGCCGTAAAAAAGGGGTAAAGATTGTAGGGGTAAGAGAGAGATGAAAGAATCAACAGGTTAGTTAGATAAGTTAGTTGAGATTATTTCTTTCCACTTTCCACTTCAACTGTCACTATAGGTTAACTGAGCTACTGCTTTTCCTTAGATAAGCAAGGAAGTAACATGATGCGTGGTCCTCATCATGTATGTATGTATGTATGTATGAGTGTATGTGTGTCTTAAGGAAGCGTTAATAATTTAGACAGGAGAGCGTGGCGCTCAAAGAATCTCAAATGGCCCATGCAGTCCGAGGAATGGAAAAGACTCAAATCTGATCAGCCGGATTTATTTACACACACACACACAGACACACACACACACACACAGACACACACACACACACACACACACACACACATACACACACACACACACGCACACACACACACACTACAACAACAAAAGCGTGGCCTAGTTCTTTCCTGAAGCTGCATGTTTAATGAAGCATTAGACACAGTGTCAGAGTTGAAGATGTTTCACTTTCAGACACGCACACACCCCTGTGTTGTCCATGGAGTTGGAGAGGAGGTATGGGATCTCTCCCTGACACACATCCAGTATGTGTCATGAACCTATTTTAACCCTTTAACCAGGCTATCCCAAAAATTCACACACTGTCTCTCACCAAGCTGCAAAACACTTTTTCTGTCAGCTTTTCACTGAGGCAGACCCTAACCTCCTATAAACAAACACCTCATAAAAATAACTCTGACCAGAATACAAGGTACAGTTGTATCTGTGTTTTGCTCATTCTTGAATCCTTCATGGGATGAGCCTCACAATTTATTTCACAAAAGAAAATACTATTATTTTCTGAAATACAGAATAGATAATAAGACTAAACAATATATATTTTAGAGAAACTGTAATGTTTACTTATAAAGCATGAAGATTGAGAGTTATCACCTCTTGACTGACATGCCGCTCTCCATCTCGCGCCTGGCGCCGCGTAGCCGCATCCGAACCGTTGTTTCCACACCGGCGTCATAGCCTACCTGTTCTAGCACAATCATTCGGAGTTTCCGTTGGACATTTCTTTACCGGCAGCGGATGGCATTTCAATGTAACAACGTCTTCCTTTGCCGTTTTTGGAAGAGAGATGAGGGATAGGCCTAGTTGAGTGGGTGCGTGTGTTGAGCAGCTTTGACCAGAACATAGAAGGAACACCAGGGTTGCTACGGGTGCGCGTGGGAGGAGTCCAATTGTGCAACTTAAAACGCTCTCTTGAAAGTTATGAGAAAGGGAAGGCGGGCGGGGACAACCAAAACCTGTGCGTCGAATGGGATGTTAGCTTACATAACAACAACAACAACAACACTACCGCCAAACCGGGACGGGAAGAATAACAAGGTGAGTCCAGGTGATCATTGCCGGGATAACGGGAGAGATGCGTCACTGCTCTGGCACAGCTCGAGCCCGGTTCCCAACAGCCCCGTGCTAATGTTTATTAATTATGAAAAATAGTAATAACATTCCACCCATGAGGCCACTAGGTTATTTCACTGCAGGAAAGGCCAACATCTAGTTAACTGGTTCTACAGCCTTTTTAGTTTTTTTCAGTCAAAGTGTTACCAGATTTTAACATTTTTAGTTGGCACAAACTTAGCTCCAATATGAGAAAACCTAGGCAAAAATTAACTCAACTTAAAACAATGTGTTTGCTCAAGTTGTCTCATGTTCCTTCAACTAGAAATTATTATTTGGGCATCTTACCTAACAAAGGCTCCGGAACTAAAAACGCAACATGCAACAATTTAAAATATTTTACTGAGTTACAGTTCATATAAGGAAATCAGTCAATTGAAATAAATTTGTTAGGCCATAATCTATGGATTTCACATGACTGGGAATACAGAAATACATTTGTTGGTCACAAGTAACTTAAAAAAAAGTTGATCAGGCTGTTGATTGTGGCCTGTGGAATATTGTCCAACTCCTCTTCAATGGCTGTGCGAATTTGCTAGATATTGGCGGGAACTGGAACAAGTTCTCGGATGACTCTGCAATTGTAGGGTGCATCAGGGGTGGGCAGGAGGAGGAGTACAGGAGCACAATCAATGACTTTGTTTTGTGGTGTGAGCAGAACCACCTTCAGCTCAACATCAGCAAAACAAAGGAGATGTTGGTGGACTTCAGGATAACCAAGGCCCAACTGACTGCAGTCCCTATACAGGGGATGGATGTGGAAATGGTTGGGTCATACAAGTTCCTGGGAGTCCATATGGACAACAGGCTATTAGACTATTTAATGCCTCACCGGTGTCCCGTGCCGTCGGCAACATAGACCTGGAACTGTTGGGGTGTTAGGACCAAGTTTAACAATTATTCATCCATCCGTGAGTAACTCTGGTCTGTAATCACTCATTCACTCAGGACTTATTTATTTATTCATTCAGATCTGTATATACATATTCATGTACAGTTGTTATATCATATCACGTGCAATATTGTAAGTAATTCTTGGACTGAACTTGCATAGTCATTCACTCAGGAATGCATATTAGTATCCTGTCAGTTGTATCTTTTTTCATTGCTTTTAGTATATCGAATGGGTAATACGTGCATTTATCTGTAATTAAACCCTGCGCACTAAGGACTGTATTTTAAGGGAATTACTATTATTACCCTAAATTATATCATACACACATTTAGCTATTTAAGTATCTCTTCCTGTCATTTACCTGTACAGTTAATGTAACCATGCACATATTTACTTATCTGTTCATTTAACCAGTCTGTATATTAAGTAAACTATTATTACCCTCACTTATATCATACGCACTTTTAGCTATTTAAGTATTTCTCTGGCTTCGACCTGTATAGTATAGTTAACCATGCAAATACTCCTTATTTATCTATATCAACTTGCAATATTTGTATCATTTTCTTTTTCACCTAACACTCTGTAACAATGTATAGTGTACATATTCAGCCATCAACCCATACTATGTAATGTCTTTTTATAGCTTTTTTGCACTCCAGACTTCTTATATTTTTATACTTTTTCATACTGCCGCTCTATGTATCATGTATCGTGTATCTGTCTTTTGTGTATTTTCGTTCTGGCATTTTGCACCTGCCCTGTGTTTATTCGTAGCTGCTTGACAAATAAATTTCCCCTCTGGGATCAATAAAGTATCTATCTATCTATCTATCTATCTATCTATCTATCTATCTATCTATCTATCTATCTATCTATCTATCTATCTATCTATCTATCTATCTATCTATCTATCTATCTATCTATCTATCTATCTATCTATCTATCTATCTATCTATCTATCTATCTATCTATCTATCTATCTATCTATCTATCTATCTATCTATCTATCTATCTATCTATCTATGCAGGACATGAAGCCATGAACTGGAACATTTTCAGCTTCCAGGAACTGTGTACCGATCCTTGCGACATGGGGCCATGCATTATCATTCTGCCATGCATGATAACATGGGGCCACGCATGATGATGGCGGAGGATAAATGGCATGATAATGGGCCTCAGGATCTCATCACGGTATCTCTGCATTCAATTAAATGAAATTGTGTGAGGCCGGTTGGACGTACTGCCAAATTCTCTAACCCAGACGTTGGAGACAGCTTATGGTAGAGAAATTAACATTTAATTCTCTGGCAACAGCTCTGGTGGACATTCCTGCAATCACCATGCCAATTGCACGTTCCCTCAAGCTTCCTCAAAACTTGAGACATCTGTGGCATTGTGTTCTGTGACAACATTTTACAATTTAGAGGATCTTTTGTCCCCAGCACAAGGTGCACCTGTGTAATGATCATGCTGTTTAATCAGCTTCTTGATATCAGCACTCATCCACTCAGGACCTATTTATTCATACAGGTCTGTATATACATACTCATGTACAGTTGTTATATTATATCACATGCAATATTGTAAGTAATTATTGGACTTAACCTACGTAGGCATTCACTCAGGAATGCATATTAGTATCCTGCCAGTTGCACCTTTTCTCATTGCTTTTAGTATATCGAATGTGCAATACGTGCAGTTGTCTGTAATTAAACCCTGCGCACTAAGGACTGTATTTTAAGGGAATTACTATTATTACCCCAAATGATATCATACACACATTTAGCTATTAAAGTATCTCTTCCTGTCATTTACCTGTACAGTTTGTGTAAACATGCAAGTATTCACTTATCTGTAAATATAACTGTATACCTAACTGTACAGCTAATTTAACCATGCAAAATTTTCACTTACCTGTTCATTTACCCAGTCTGTCTATTAAGTAAACTATTATTCCCTCGCTCATATCATACGCATTTTTAGCTACTGAAGTATTTCTCTGCCATCGACCTGTATAGTATAGTTAACCATCCAACATCCACCAATGTATAGTGTACATATTCAGCCAACCACTCATACTATGCAATGTCTTTTTATAGCTTTTTTTTGCACTCCAGATATCTTGTATTTCTATACTTTTTCATACTGCCGCTCTATGTATCATGTACCGTGTATCTGTCTTTTGTGTACTTTCGTTGTGGCATTTTGCACCTGCCCTGTGTTTTGTTGTAGCTGCTTGACAATGAAATTTCCCCCCCAGGGGATCAATAAAGTACCTATCTATCTATCTATCTATCTATCTATCTATCTATCTATCTATCTATCTATCTATCTATCTATCTATCTATCTATCTATCTATCTATCTATCTATCTATCTATCTATCTATCTATCTATCTATCTATCTATCTATCTATCTATCTATCTATCTATCTATCTATCTATCTATCTATCTATCTATCTATCTATCTATCTATCTATCTATCTATCTATCTATCTATCTATCTATCTATCTATCTATCTATCTATCTATCTATCTATGCCACACCTGTCTGGTGGATGGATTATCTTGGCAAAGGAGAAATGTTCACTAACAGGGATATAAACAAATATGTGCCCAACATTTTAGAGAAATAAGCTTTTTGTGCACATTTCTGGGATCTTTTATTTCAGCTGATGAAACCAACACTTTACATGTTGCATTTATATTTTTGTTTAGTATAGTTACACATACACTGCTTTTAACATACAATGTTTTCAACTCACAAATTTGACATACTTGATTATATTGTACATGTTTACTTATACAGTAATTAATATTCAACATTTCCTCACCTGGGATTTGAATTCACAACCTCTTAATTCACAGCATTCCAATTTTCATGCTAAACTACCAAGCCTGTGTCAGTAACTGATTTTACCTGTATTGCTACACTTTGCACTTCAAAGTAAATCTCAGCTCTGTTAAAAGTACATTCAAGAAAAACTATTTTATTTATCATAGTGATTAAGGAGTAACATTAAAACAAAGTAATATGCCCCACCAACCTTAGATAGCTATACAGAAAGAAAACAAATTGCTTAAATAAGTAAATCAAAGCAATGATGAGAGAATAGTCGGATTAACAGATAATTGAGCCAGGCATGGTGGCGTATCAAGAAGATCGGAATGCCATGTACCAAGAGATTGTTAGTTAAAATCCCAGGTGAGGACATGTTGAGTAATAACTACTGTATTAATGAACATGCACAATGTAATCATGTACTGTCTGTCAAATATGTAAGTTGAAAACATTGTGTTAAAAGCACTATTTATTTGTGTAACCATTTGCACAGCCTTTTACTAAACAAGTAAACAAAAAAAAGGCTGTGGAACCAGTTACTTAACAATAATTAGTTGAAACAACTAGATTTGTGTAAATGTATTTATTTTACAGTGTAGCAATTTATAGGAATTTAATTGATTTTAAAATGTGTGTTTCTGTCCTTCAGGTGTGTGGTGGAGATGTGCTGAGCATAGAGAGCAAGATGGAGACAGAGCGAGAGGGAGAGAGAAACAGAGAGAGAGAAAAATAAATAAACAGAGAAATTAAGAAAGAAACAAAAACAGAGAAAGAAACAGACAGATAGACAGACAGGCAAGAGGAGAGAGAGGGGGGGGGTGAGAAAGAGAGAGACAGAAAGAGAGGTCTCTCTGGTTTCAGGCGTAGCTGTGGTGGAATCCCACCTCTGTCCGGCTCGTCTCTTTGTCCTGCTCTCCCCAAGGGTCCGTCACCATGGTTACTGTTAACATTGGGTTAGTTACCACAGTTACTGCTAACACTGGGGTACCCAGCGATGGGTCTCATTCCGGATACTCATCCTGGATATACCCATCAGATAACAGGATGTGTGTGTGGGTAGGTGGGTTTGTGTAAGTGTGTATGTGTGTGTGTGCGTGTGTCACAGGAGGCTGCTGAGAGGAGGACGGCTCATAATAATGGCTGGAATGGAGTGAATGCAACGGTATCAAACACATGGAGACGATGCCTACATTGGGAATCGCCATTAGGGGCAGTCTGGGCAGATTTGAATTCTGAATTCTGATTTCTCCAAACAAGATGTTGACCTGTTCTGTTTTATGATGTCATAATGCTGAGTCCACCTTAACCATCAGAGGAATTAAATATGATCTATCTCACCACCAGAGAGCAGAGGACACTCACTGTAGTAGCGTACCACTGTAGGACCATCAGACCATCAGCAGAGGGAGCACAATGAGCAGACAGAGACAACCAGGATTCCTCTAATGTAGAGGCTAAAGGGACATCAAATCAAATCAAATTGTATTAGTCACATACACATATTTTGCAGATGTTATCACAGGTGCAGCAAAAGGCTTATGTTTCTAGCTCTAACAGTGTAGTAATACCTAACAATACTAAACAAGACACACAAATTAAAATATCAGAATGAGCAATGTCAGAGTCTGGAATATAAATATATATATAATGGTCTGTATAGACAGTATGGACAGTATGTGAATAGAAAATGTGTGCACAGCAGTAGTTATATAGGATGAACCTTGACTAGAAAACAGTATACACATATGAAGTGGGTAAAGCAGTATGTAAACATAATTAAAGTGACCAGTGTTCAATGACTATGTACATAGGGCAGCAGTCTCTAAGGTGCAGGGTTGAGTACCGGGTGGTATTTAAAGGTCTGATGGCCTGGAGATCGAAGCTGTTTTTCGGTCTTTAGGTCCCAGCTTTGATGTTCCTGTACTGTCTCCTTCTTCTAGATGGTAGCAAGGTCAACAGTCCGTGACTCGGGTGGCTGAGGTCCTTGATGATCTTCTTGGCCCTCCTGTGACACCCTGTAGATGTCCTGGAGGGCAGGCAGTGTGCTCCCGGTGATGCGTTGGGCTGACCGCACCACCCTCTGGAGAGCCCTGCGGTTGCTGATGTTGCAATTGCCATACCAGGCGGCTATACAGCCCAACAGGATGCTGTCAATGGTGCATCTGTAGAAGTTCATGAGGGTCTTAGGGGCCATCTTTTTCAGCCTCCTGAGGTTGAAAGGCGCTGTTGCGCCTTCTTCATAACACTGTAACTTATTTTGTACATAATGTTTCTGCCACAGTCTCTTACGACCGAAAAGAGCTTTGGATATCAGGACAGTGACTACCCAACTTGGACTGGACAAATATTTTTTTTCTTCAATGAATCGGACGCAGAGGATGTACTTCAAACACCTGACAAGGCCGAAATCCCCGTGATTCGCAGGAGAAAGAGACGGAGATGTCGGGACGCAGGTCGGAGTGCCTTGTAAGGATCTGACGGCGAGTGGGTAATCTGCATTTACCATCAGTATTACTAGCCAACGTACAATCATTGGAAAATAAATTACGAATATCCTACCAACGGGACATTAAAAACTGTAATATCTTATGTTTCACCGATGTCTGGGCTGAACGTCTCGAGGTTATGCTCGCCTGAGGTAGAGTATCTCATGAAAAGCTGTAGACCAGACTATTTACCAAGAGAGTTTTCATCAATATTTTTCATAGCTGTCTATATACCACCACAAACAGATTCTGGCACTAAAACCGCACTCAATGAGTTGTAAACCGCTATTAGGAAACAGGAAAATGCTCATCCAGAGGAGGCGCTCCTAGTGGCCCGGGACTTTAATACAGGGAAACTCAAATCCGTTCTACCTAATTTATATCAGCATGTTAAATGTGCAACCAGAGGGGAAAAAAACTCTAGACCACTTTACTCCACACACAGAGACGCGTACAAAGCTCTCCCTCGCCCTCCATTTGGCAAATCTGACCATAATTCTATCCTTACAAGCAAAAACTAAAGCAGGAAGCACCAGTGACTCGGTCAATAAGAAAGTGGTCAGATGAAGTAGAGGGGCACCTTCGAGGTCGGAAGCACAGTCGTTACACACAGACTGGAATATGTTCCAGGATTCTTCCGAGAGCATTAAGGAGTACACCACAATAAGTGCATCGATGACGTCATCCCCACAGCGACCGTACGTACAGTGGGGAGAACAAGTATTTGATACACTGCCGATTTTGCAGGTTTTCCCACTTACAAAGCATGTAGAAGTCTGTAATTTTTATCATAGATCATATGTTTCCTGTAGTTCTTGACCAGGTTTGCACACACTGCAGCAGGGATTTTGGCCCACTCCTCCATACAGACCTTCTCCAGATCCTTCAGGTTTCGGGGCTGTCGCTGGGCAATACGGACTTTCAGCTCCCTCCAAAGATTTTCTATTGGGTTCAGGTCTGGAGACTGGCTAGGCCACTCCAGGACCTTGAGATGCTTCTTACGGAGCCACTCCTTAGTTGCCCTGGCTGTGTGTTTCATGCTGGAAGACCCAGCCACGACCCATCTTCAATGCTCTTACTGAGGGAAGGAGGTTGTTGGCCAAGATCTCGCGATACATGGCCCCATCCATCCTCCCCTCAATACGGTGCAGTCGTCCTGTCCCCTTTGCAGAAAAGCATCCCCAAAGAATGATGTTTCCACCTCCATGCTTCACGGTTGGTATGGTGTTCTTGGGGTTGTACTCATCCTTCTTCTTCCTCCAAACACGGCGAGTGGAGTTTAGACCAAAAAGCTCTATTTTTGTCTCATCAGACCACATGACCTTCTCCCATTCCTCTGGATTATCCAGATGGTCATTGGCAAACTTCAGACAGGCCTGGACATGCGCTGGCTTGAGCAGGGGGACCTTGCATGCACTGCAGGATTTTAATCCATGACGGCTTAGTGTGTTACTAATGGTTTTCTTTGAGACTGTGGTTCCAGCTCTCTTCAGGTCATTGACCAGGTCCTGCCGTGTAGTTCTTGGCTGATTCCTCATGATCATTGATGCCCCACGAGGTGAGATCTTGCATGGTGCCCCAGACCGAGGGAGATTGACCGTCATCTTGAACTTCTTCAATTTTCTAATAATTGCGCCAACAGTTGTTGCCTTCTCACCAAGCTGCTTGCCTATTGTCCTGTAGCCCATCCCAGCCTTGTGCAGGTCTACAATTTTATCCCTGATGTCTTTACACAGCTCTCTGGTCTTGGCCATTGTGGAGAGGTTGGAGTCTGTTTGATTGAGTGTGTGGACAGGTGTCTTTTATACAGGTAATGAGTTCAAACAGGCGCAGATAATACAGATAATGAGTGGAGAACAGGAGGGCTTCTTAAAGAAAAACTAACAGGTCTGTGAGAGCCGGAATTCTTACTGGTTGGTAGGTGATCAAATACTTATGTCATGCAATAAAATGCAAATTAATTATTTAAAAATCATACAATGTGATTTTCTGGATTTTTGTTTTAGATTCCGTCTCTCACAGTTTAAGTGTACCTATGATAAAAATTACAGACTTCTACATGCTTTGTAAGTAGGAAAACCTGCAAAATCGGCAGTGTATCAAATACTTGTTCTCCCCACTGTACATACCCCAACCAGAATCCATGGATTACAGGCAACATCCGCAATGAGCTAAAGGGTAGAGCTGCAGCTTTCAAGGAGCGGGACTCTAACCCGGACGCTTATAAGAAATCCCGCTCTGCCGTACCATCAAACAGACAAAGCGTCAATACAGGACTAAGATTGAATCGTACTACACTGGCTCCGACGCTTGTCGGATGTGGCATGCAAACTATTACAGACTACAAAGGGAAGCACAGGCGTGAGCTGCCCAGTGACACAAGCGTACCAGACGAGCTAAATTACTTCTATGCTTGCTTCGAGTCAAGTAACACTGAAAAATATGCATGAGAGCGACTGTGTAATCATGCTCTCCGTAGCCGATGTGAGTAAGACCTTTAAACAGGTCAACATCCACAAGGCCGCAGGGTCAGACGGGTTACCAGGACGTGTACTCCGAGCATGCGCTGACCAAATGACTGAGTCTGTAATACCAACATGTTTCAAGCAGACCACCATAGTCCCTATGCCCAAGATCACTAAGGTAACCTGCCTAAATGACTACCGACCCATAGCACTCACGTCTGTAGCCATGAAGTGCTTTGAAAGGTTGGTTATGGCTCACATCAACACCATTATCCCTGAAACCCTAGACCCACTTCAATTTGCATACCGCCCCAACAGATCCACAGATGATGCAATCTCTATTGTACTCAACACTGTCCTTTCCCACCTGGACAAAAGGAACACCTATGTGAGAATGCTATTCATTGACTACAGCTCAACCTTCAACACCATAGTGCCCTCAAAGCTCATCACTAAGCTAAGGACCCTGAGACTAAACAACTCCCTCTGCAACTGGATCCTGGACTTTCTGATGGGCCGCCCCCCCAGGTGGTAAGGGTAGGTAACAACACATCCGCCACGCTGATCCTCACCAGTGAGGGTTTGTGCTCAGTCCCCTCCTGTACTCCCTGTTCACTCATGACTGCATGGCCAGGCACGACTCCAACACCATCATCAAGTTTAACGATGACACAACAGTGGTTGGCCTGATCACCGACAACGATGAGACGTGTGGTGCCAGGACAACAACCTCTCCCTCAATTTGATCTAGACAAAGGAGATGATTGTGGACTACAGGAAAAGGAGGACCGAGCACGCCCCCATTCTCATCGACGGGGCTGTAGTTGAGCAGGTTGAGAGCTTCACGTTCCTTGGTGTCCACATCACCAACAAGCTATCATGGTCCAAACAAACTAAGAAAGTCATGAAGAGGGCACGTCAAATCCTATTCCCACTCAAAGATTTGGCATGGGTCCTCAGATCCTTAAAAGGTTCTACAGTTGCACCATCGAGAGCATCCTGACTGGTTGCATCACCGCCTGGTAATGCAACTGCTCGGCCTCCGACCGCAAGGCCCTACAGAGGGTAGTGCGTACGGCCCAGTACATCACTGGGGCCAAGCTTCCTGCCATCCAAGACCTCTATACCAGGCAGTGTCAGAGGAAGGCCCTAAAAATTGTCAAAGACTCCAGTCACCCTAGTCATAGACTGTTCTCTCTGCTATCGCACGGCAAGCGGTACCGGAGCGCCAAGTCTAGGTCCAAAAGGCTTCTTAACAGCTTCTACCCCCAAGCCATAAGACTCCTAAATAGCTAATCATAGGGCCACCAGACCCTTCTTTTACGCTGCTGCTACTCTGTTTATTATCTATTATCGCCTCATGTGTTTGGCGCCGCCCTGAGTGGTCGCCTGTTAAGCAGCTCCCGTTGTCCGTGCATAAATTGTTGTTTTAGTTTGTTTTTCGTCTCTTTTCTTTAGTTTCTTTTGCTACAGTTGAACTATAATTCGCAGCTGAACGTCGACAGGAGTCGTCAACTATTATTATTTACAACAGAGCCCAGCTCCTGGATTTAGCACATGCAGCGCTGCTGCACCCCAGGGAAAAGTTTGATATTCCGGACCAGTTGAAAAGGCGACGCCGTGGACGCAGGGCGGGATTGAAGTGTAAGGCGAAGCGGAGGAAGTACAAGCCGGCTATACCGTCTATCATTATGGGCAACGTGAGGTCACTACATAACAAAATGGACGAGCTCGAGGCTCTTGTCCGTGGACAAAGGGATTATCGGGAAACGAGCCTAATGTTTTTCACGGAGACTTGGCTGAACGATAATATCCCCATAGAGAACGTCACTATCGACGGTTTCCAGACCATCAGAGTGGACTGGGATTGCGTCTCTTCCGGTAAGAGCAAGGATGGTGGGCTGGCTTTATTAGTAAACAACAGATGGTGTAATCCGAACCATATAACCCTTAAGGAAGAGTTTTGTAGCCCGGACATTGAACTATTAGCTGTTAGCCTGAGACCCTACTATTTGCAGAGGGAATTCACGGCGGCCATTGCTGTTATTGTTTACATCCCGCCCTCCGCGGACGCAAACACAGCATGTGACGTCATCCACTCTGTTATCGCAAGGTTACAGACAGCGCATCCCAGTGTTTTCTTTGCCATTTCGGGGGATTTTAACCATGCATCTCTCTCTTCAACGCTGCCCACGTTCAAACAGTTTGTGAAGTGCCCAACCAGGAATAATAAAACTCTGGACTTGTTATATGCTAACTCCACTGCACTCCCTCTCCTCGGTAGATCGGATCATAACCTTGTCCACCTCACTCCACTCTACAGGCCTTTGGTCCAACAGCAGCCTGCGACCACTAGGACCATTAGGAGATGGTCCCCGGAGGCGAATGAGGCCCTACAGGACTGCTTTGAAACTACAGACTGGGATGTGCTCTGTGAGGCTCATGGGGAGGACATCGATGGACTTACTGACTGCATAACAGACTATATTAATTTTTGTGTAGACAACACTGTACCCACCAGGAAGGTACGCTGTTTCCCAAACAATAAACCCTGGGTCACCAGCGACCTGAAGGCCCTGCTGAATGAGAAGAAGAGGGCCTTCAAGGAGAGGGGCAAGGACAAGGACAAATTGAAATGCGTCCAGAGGGAGCTGAAGTTGGGATTGCTGAGGGAAAGAGAGGGTATAAGGAGAAGATGGAGGACAAGCTGAGGCAGAGCCAGGTGAGAGAGGTGTGGAAGGGTATGAGAAATATCATTGGCTTCAAAAAGTCAAACAGTGGGCAGACGGAGGGGACCCAGGACAGAGCCAATGAGATGAACCAATTTTTTAACAGGTTTGATACTGGCCATGTCCACCTCCCTTCCAGCTCCCCAGAACACACGCCCTCACGGCTGTCCCACCCCCACTTTGCTCACAACACCTCTGCTGAGACAATCAGTGACCCCTCCTCCACCCCTGCTCCCCCTGGACTGATCCTCAACACCCCCCTTCCCCCCACCTCCCCACCGGGGCTGGCTTTCACCACCAACCAAGTGAAGAGAGAGCTGGAGAGACTACATCAGTGGAAAGCGGCGGGCCCTGATGGCATCAGCCCAAGGGTGCTTAGGGTCTGTGCTGACCAACTGTGTGGAATACTCCAGCGTCTTTTCAACCTTAGCCTGAGCCTAGAAAGGGTCCCTGTGCTGTGGAAAACATCCTGCCTCGTCCCAGTGCCCAAGAAGGCACACCCCACTGTCCTGAATTACTTCAGACCTGTAGCGCTAACATCCCACATCATGAAGACCCTAGAAAGGTTAGTCCTCGCTCACCTCAGACCCCTGGTGTGTACATCACTGGACCCACTGCAGTTTGCATACCAGCGCAACATCGGGGTGGATGATGCACCCGCAGGTTGCATTGTGAGGGTTATGTTTTTTGACTTCTCCAGTGCCTTCAATACCATTCAGCCCCTGCTACTGGGTGAGAAGATGAGGAGGATGAAAGTGGAAGCACCCTTAGTCTCCTGGGTCACGGACTACCTGACCGGTAGGCCACAATTTGTGATCCCTCTGGGATCAATAAAGTATCTATCTATCTATCTATCTATCTATCTATCTATCTATCTATCTATCTATCTATCTATCTATCTATCTATCTATCTATCTATCTATCTATCTATCTATCTATCTATCTATCTATCTATCTATCTATCTATCTATCTATCTATCTATCTACCTACCTACCTACCTACCTACCTACCTACCTACCTACCTACCTACCTACCTACCTACCTACCTACCTACCTACCTACCTACCTACCTACCTACCTACCTACCTACCTACCTACCTACCTACCTACCTACCTACCTACCTACCTACCTACCTACCTACCTACCTACCTACCTACCTACCTACCTACCTACCTACCTACCTACCTACCTACCTACCTACCTACCTACCTACCTACCTACCTACCTACCTACCTACCTACCTACCTACCTACCTACCTACCTACCTACCTACCTACCTACCTACCTACCTACCTACCTACCTACCTACCTACCTACCTACCTACCTACCTACCTACCTACCTACCTACCTACCTACCTACCTACCTACCTACCTACCTATCTATCTATCTATCTATCTATCTATCTATCTATCTATCTATCTATCTATCTATCTATCTATCTATCTATCTATCTATCTATCTATCTATCTATCTATCTATCTATCTATCTATCTATCTATCTATCTATCTATCTATCTATGCAGGACATGAAGCCATGAACTGGAACATTTTCAGCTTCCAGGAACTGTGTACCGATCCTTGCGACATGGGGCCATGCATTATCATTCTATAGTCCCTTTAACTCTACCTACATGTCCATATTACCTAAATGACCTCGATTAACCGGTGCCCCCCCACATTGACTCTGTACTGGTACCCCTGTATAAAGCCTCGCTATTGTTATTATACTGCTGCTGTTTTACTATTTGTTACTTTTACTTTATTTTTTATTTTTAATAATCTTAAAACTTCTTAAAGCGTTGTTGGTTAAGGGCTTGTGGGTAAGCATTTCACTGTAAGGTCTACACCTGTTGTATTCGGGTGCATGTGACAAATAAAATTTGATTTGATTTTACTGTCTTTGTGGGTGGACCATTTCAGTTTGTCAGTGATGTGTATGTCTCTCCACTGCGGACATGACATTGTTTAATCTCTAACTATGGTGTATTAGTATGGTTTGTGTGTGTGTGTGTGTGCATGTGTTTGTGTGTGTGTGTTTGTGTGCTAGTCTTCAGAGGATTAGGACATCAAGATATGGGTGGAATGTGAATATGTAAAAAAATATATAAAAAAATAACACCCTTGCCTTTGTTGCTCTAACACTTGCGCTTGTCTTTTCTTACCAGCACTGACTTTGCTGATAGCTACTTTATTTTCACTCAGGTAATGTAGAGCACAGGTATTATGTCAGTCCACATCTATAACTAAGGTTAGAGGAAGGGGGAGAGAGAAAGAGAAGAGGAGAGAGAAAGAGAAGGGGAGAGGGAGGAAGAGAAGGGGAGAGAGAAAGAGAAGGGGAGAGGGAGGAAGAGAAGGGGAGAGGGAGGGAGGGAGGCTATGGGGAAAGAGTGGGATGATAAATACAAAAGGAATTGGAGACAAACAGAGAGAGGCGAGGAGAGAGAGGGGAAGGAAGAGTAAAAGAGTGAGGAGGAGAGAAAGAGTGAGGGAAAAGGGGAATAAATTAGAGGGCGAGAGAGAGAGAGAGAGAGAGAGAGAGAGAGAGAGAGAGAGAGAGAGAGAGAGAGAGAGAGAGAGAGAGAGGATGGGTGTAGAAAGACTGCAATCAGGGTCCGGTCATCATTGAGTCAATGTCCAGGTGTTTTTCTCCTTTACACAGAGTAGCCTGAGTCACAGAGGGCTGGGATATACTTCTGAGTACAGTAGCGTATAGTAGAGTACAGTAGAGTATAGTACAGTAGAGTACAGTATAGTAAAGTAGAATTAAGTAGAGTAGTGTTGCTCTAGTTCAGTTCAGTTGCATTAAAGATCAACAAGTATGAGCTTGATTAGACAGCACACTTGGGAATCTTGACAAGTTTGAGAACTCCTAATTTAGCCAATAGGAGCAGGTTAGGTAACTGCTTTGGCCAATGGGAGCATGTTAGGCTTGTGCTTTAGCCAATGGGCTGCTTTCTGTACATTTTAATTGTAGATTAGAAAACCAGGAGTACCTGTCTCTCAAGTCACTCACTCAACAAACACTGCAGACAGGAGAGCTTAGCAGAAGTGTGTGTGTGTGTGCGTGCGTGCGTGCGTGTGTGTGAGAGTGCATATGTGTGTGTAAATGTAAACAGTGTTAACTGTACAACCACTAACTTTAAGGGTGTGTCCTCAGGGTATGGGGTGTGTGTGACAGTCTACAGAGCACACTAGAATAGATCCTTTGAAAGCACTCCAGTCCACCCCTTAACCCTATGTGGGACAGTGCATCCAAAGTAATGATATATACTTTAAAGGGCCGAACTGAAGGCGTGCTTGTTCAAATACAGGTCTAATGGAACAATCTAGCAGGAGTGAGAATCAATATCTCAGATGTCTCCTAGTACTGCTGCGCTCCAGAGGCGTGGCTCTGCTGCTGACCTAGCACTGATTCTAGTTGTGTGTCTACTGTGTCAGCAATAAACAACGCCACACGAAGTGGTGGGGGCCGTTCCCTCGGGAACTATACAAATTGTTGCTTTAAGTTTAGTAGCTGTCCGATAATCTTCAGTCCATCAGAATCAAATATTCATCCATGTTTGACCCTTTACATAATAGATCTATTCTATGTTAATCAACAAGATCTTCAGATTTGTCATTTGGTCCTTTGGTTATGTTAAATATCCATTTTAAAGAGGACCCAGAATATAATCTCCAGTCTGTAAGGAACTGCTTTCAACAAGTCACAGTGATCAATATAAGCAATATAGTGGCGAGTGGCGCAGTGGTCTAAAGCACTGCATCTCAGTGCAAGAGGTGTCACTACAGTCCCTGGTTTGAATGCAGGCTGTATCACATCCGGCCTTGATTGGGAGTCTTATAGGGCGGGGCACAATTGGCCCAGCGTCGGCCGGGGTATGCCGTCATTGTAAATAAGAATTTGTTCTTAACTGACAAAGAAAAATGACTTAAAAAAAAAAAATACATAGATATTTACAGACTGGCCCAGGTCTGAACTAAGATAGATGAAAATATAAGATTAAATAATATATACTTTAGAAGTAAGTCAATACGGGATGAAAATGTGTCTGCTGCTTTTTTCCCAACACCTCTGATATACACACACATTAGGTTGTAGAAGCAGGAGCAGAAGGCAGCAGTAATGCTGGGCCCTATGAACAATTTTTAAGGGGGTTAAGTTTCCTGCTCAAGGTTATGTTCCTTGCTCCGCCACCCAATATACAGTATATCATGATCCCTATGAAACCACACAGTAGCAAAACACACTCCTGCAAGACAACACTTGTTATCAGTACATATGGATTACTGCACTTATCCTTACAGTGTCTGTGTCTGTTGATTTGACTACATGTGTCACTTGTGTGTTTTCTGAGCAGGGCAGGGTACGAGTAAGCCTGTTGGCAGTTGCCTGAACAAGTCCTTTTGGTATTCAATGTGTTCAACATTGTACTCTCTCATACACCATACTTAAGCAATAAGGCATGAGGGGGGGTGTGGTATATGGCCAATATAGCACGGCTAAGGGCTGTTCTTATGCACAACACAACGCGGAGCGACTCATGCACACACACCTATAGATGTATGCAGAGTGAAAATGTGGATAAGTTTGACCTTTCACCTCATTTCTCTCTCTCTCTCACCCTCCCTCTCTCTCCCTCCCTCCCCTGTACTTTCCAGCCACCTGTCTGTGTCAAACATATGCACACAGCATACCAATTTCGCCACACACATGTGTCAGTTTAGGCACAGAGATAATTCAGAGAGGGGGAGGGGTGAGCGAGGGGAGGGCTGAGGGAGAGGTGAATGGGGGGAGAGGGGGGGGTGAGGGGGTGAGAGAGGGGAGGGTTAAGGGGGTGAGAGAGGGGGAGAGGTGAGGAGGTGGGAGATGGGGGGAGGGGGGAAGGGGAGAGAGGGGGAGGGGTGAAGGGATGAGAGAGCAGGAGAGGGGAGGGGGAGAGGGGAAGGGGTGAGAGAGGGGAAGGGGTAGGGGGGGGTCGAGAGGGAGAGGGGAGGGGTTGAGAGAGGCGAAGGGCAGGAGAGTTGGGTATGTATTTAGTTAGTTCAAGGCATCCTCATCAAAAACATACAGTGCATTTGGCGAGTATTCAGACCCCTTCACTTTTGGCACATTTTGTTACATTATAGCCTAATTTGAACATTTATTAAATGTTTTTTTCCCCTCATCAATCTACACACAATACCGCATAATGTCAAAGCAAATACAGGTTTTTTGATTTTTTTGCAAATGTATTCAAAATAAACAACTGAAATATCACATTTATATAAGTATTCAGACCCTTTACTCAGTACATTGTTGAAGCACCTTTGACAGCTATTACAGCCTTGAGTCTTCTAAGACACTACAAGCTTGGCACACCTGTATTTGGGGAGTTTCTCCCATTCTTCTCTAGCTCTGTCAGGTTGGATGGGGACTATTTTCAGGTCTCTCCAGAGATGTTCGATCAGATTCAAGTCCGGGCTCTGGCTGGGCCACTCAAGGACATTCAGAGACTTGACCCAAAGCCACTCCTGCGTTGTCTTAGCTGTGTGCTTAGGGTCATTGTCCTGTTGGAAGGTGAATCTTCACCCCAATCTGAGGTCCTGAGCAATCTTGAGCAGGTTTTCATCAAGGATCTCTCCTTGTCTCCCAGTCCCTGAAAAACATCCCCACAGCATGATGCTGCTTCACTGTAGGGATGGTGCCAGGTTTCCTTCAGATGTGATGCTTGGCACTCAGGCCAAAGTGGTCAGTCTTTCATCAGACCAGAGAATCTTGTTTCTTGTGGTCTGGGCCAATTGTGTGCTACCCTATGGGACTACCAGTCACAGCTGGTTGTGACACAGGCTGGGATCGAACCCAGGCCTGTAGTGACACTTCAAGCACTGTGGTGCAGTGCCTAAGACCGCTGTGCCACTCGGGAGGCCCCAACAAGGCATTTTTATTTAATTTCTAAAAACCTATTTTTGCTTTGTCATTATGGGGTATTGTGTGTAGATTGATGAGGAAAAACATTTATTTAATCCATTTTAAATTTAAGGCTGTAATGTAACAAAATGTTGAGAAAGTAAAGGGGTCTGAATACCTTCCAAATGCACTGTATAGCCTTTTTCATTTCTCGAATTGGAATTTCAATTCAGTTCTTCAATTAAATTCTTGGAATCTCATGAATCGAAGTGAAATTGACTGTATTGGTATGAACTTTTTTGGTGTTTCAGAGCGAGCATCTGTGAGTGTGTTTGTCTGTCCATTTGTCTGTCCCTTACACAAGCAGTGGAGTTGGTTGCCTCATTATTGGCTAAAGACAATATTTCACAAGACACATAGACAGTCTGAGAGATGTGTGTTTGTTTGCGTGTGTGAGAGAGAGAGAAACGACAAGTCATGGTTCAACATGTCTACCTCCACTCCTCTAAACCTACCCTTCCAACATGTCTACCTCTAACCACCCAGAATGTTTTCCACCCCTTACATTTTTGTAATTTAGCAGATGTCCGTATCCAGAGCAGCTTACAGTAGTGAGTGCATACATTTTTGTATTTGTTCATGCTGGTCCCCTACCAACTGAGCCACCCTATCCCAACAAACTTGGGTTGCGTGTTAGTTGTGTTGGGCTTGAGCTGAGATTATTCTTTACAGAGTCAAGTGTATTTGTCCATGCCTCAATTGTTTCTTGACTAGCACAATTCATTCTTGCTGTTGATAATTATGTTAGAACTTCTTATAGTAACTGTATCCACTGGCAAATTTGGAGAGAGTGAAGTGATTGCCATCTAAGAGCCAACATCTTATTTGCGGCAGTGCTGCCTGCCAGTAGTAATGCTTTATTGAGAGATTCAAGGCACTATCATCGCTTAGTTACATAGTAGATGCGAAGCATTGAATATTTATATTCATGCACTTCAAAATTAATTGAGTCACTTTGTCCTAGAAGCATTTAACTGCAGGGCACTCCCACATCATATGAAGGAATGTTGGGAGTTGGGCCCAATTTCATCGTAAAATGTTTCCTTGGTGTTAAATACAATCTATGAACAAACTTGTATAAGTTGATGGTTCTGATTACGGAATGCCAAGGTCATATGTTTCCATATTCTGTTCCAATGCAAACATTTTGAATATATTAGCCCACACAGCTACAAGGATGCCGTTTCATGCTAGGTTTAGGAGCTCATATTGAAGTATATAGAGACCCCAACTTATCTACTTTGATGTAGATACAAGCATCATGAAACCTCTAGCACAATACATTTATTTGACTTGGTGAAAATCATTTTTTTTTTACCTAATTCCTTACCACTTTTTCCATGTGGTTTCTTCCTTCATAGACTCCATGTAATGAGGAACTCTTCCTAAGTATTTGCTCAAATTATTCATTTTGTGTATGGTTTCCTAGAAACAAGGGTGGCTCAACATACGCCTTTGGCTCAACTTACCCCTTTGGCTCAACATACCCCACCCTCCACTATGAAGTCAGGTTAGAGCAGCAGTTCTCAAGCAATGACTGCTTGTCTGTCTGGAAGAGTAAAACAGATGACCAACTACAAATCAAAAGCCCCCCAGGCAGCAGACAACCCCTCACTGCTGAATAAACTAAACCAGTTTGACTCACAAAGGCCCATAAATCACCAGGACCCACCCCCTTTGCCACTTCCACTCTCAGCCATCTACACCCACCCCTCCCGCCCCCATTCCTCTCCAGGCTCCTATCTCCTCTACCCCTCTGCCGTCCCAGGAACCCCCACCTCTCTGCATTTAGATATATTCATACTGATACTACATTTGTACATCCCCCGTTTATCAACTGTAATCCACTCTATATCATTACAGAGTCATTAACATTACAGAGTCAGGGAGGTAAGTCCTGACTCCTGGTCAGTGTGTTTCTGGTAACCACACTCACACACACACACACACACACACACACACACACTCACACACCCACACACACACACACACCCACACACACTCTTTCTCTACCTTTGTCTCTTTATCTGTTGAGTGAATCATTAAAGTGACCAGAGGGAGGTCAGATGGGGGAGAGAGAGGGAGAGAGAACGAGAGAGAAAGAGGGAGAAAACAGGAGAGAAATAGAAAGAGAGAAAATGTCCATGTCGTTCCCCCTGACCTTCACCCCAAATCAATCATCACCCCCCCTCTCTCGCTTCCTCGCTCTTTCCCCCCTCGTTCTCTCTCTCTTTCAACATGTTCTTCTACTCTACCTTCCCCCCACTTCTCTCCTCTTTCTTTACTGTATTTTATTCTTCCCGCTGGACTCCTTAATGTCCCCCTGCCCCTCCTGTCTGTCTTTGTCTCCTCTCACCTCCTCTCCCTCCCCCTTCCCTCCTCTCCTCTCCCCGCTCAGAGTGATGACATCACGAACAGCCGGTATAAAACCAACCAGTAGGATTGCAGCATAGCAGTCTCTGAGTCCCTCTCGCTCGCTCACTCTCTCATTCTCTTTCTGCTCTCTCACTGCCTCTCTCTCATTCCTCCACACCACTGCTAACAACATGGCTGAGGCATTCGCAGGCACATGGAACCTGAAGGACAGCAAGAACTTTGACGAATACATGAAGGCTCTGGGTGAGCAGCATGTGTGTTTGTGGTGTAACGGTAGAGTGGTAAAGGATGAGGTGTGCCTCCCTCTCTCCCGGCGGGTGCATGTGTGCACTTGTGAGAAGGGTGTGAGTGTTCATGAATTCTTAAAGGTGTGTGTTTGTGTGCGCCCACATGTTTTTGTGATGTTTGTGAACACGAGTGTGTGATACATGTGAGTGCACAAATACACATATACGCCCAAAAATACACACACGTGCAGGTGTGTGTGTTTGTGCGCGCCCTCATATGTGTGTTGCAGCGGAGGCTGCTGAGGGGAGGACGGCTCATGATAATGTCCGGAATGGAGTGAATGGAGTCGTATCAAACACATTCATGTGTTAGATATCATTCCATTCTCTCCATCCCAGCCTACATTATGAGCCGTCCTCCCCTCAGCAGCCTCCGCTGGTGTGTGGGCGCTCACATGTGCGTGTAAGTAGCAGAGCATGCGTGTTTAAACGGATAATGCAGGCGTTAATGCTAAGCATGGGAAAACAGGGTGTGTGTTGAACACATGCAAATAGAGAGAGAAGGAAAGGGACAGAAGGAGAGAAAGAGAGGGATATCAGGAGGGAGAGAGAGAGGGAGGTTGGATGAAAGATAGAGATGTAGGAACAGAGCCAGAGAGGGAGGGAAATCAAGTAAGATGGGGAAAGAGTGGTTGACCACATGGAGTTAGTGGTGGGGGGGGCTCAATTCAATTCAAAGGGCTTTACTGACATGGGAAACGTATGTTAACATTGCCAAAGAAAGTGAAATAGATAATAAACAAAAGTGAAATAAACAAAACATTTACAGTAAACATTACATTAAAAAAAGTTCTAAAGGAATAGACATTTCAAATGTCATATTAGGGCTATAGATATATATACAGTGTTGTAACGCTGTGCAAATAGTTAGATTAAAAAAGGGAAAATAAACATAAATATGGGTTGTATTTACAATGGTGTTTGTTCTTCACTGGTTGCCCTTTTCTTGTGGCAACAGGTCACAAATCCTGCTGCTTTCTCTCTCGCGCACTCTGTTTGAATGGGGGAGGAGGAAAATGCCCCTACTGTGAGAAACTCTTTGTAGTCTCTTTGTGAGCTGTAGTCTCTTTGTGAGCTGCGCACACACACACATAGGGGGTGAAATTATCTGAAAGAGCAGTCCTTTTTTGAGGCTAGGTTGTGAGGAGAGGTTAAATATTAACATAGTGTGTGTGTGTGTGACCCATTTGTTGACCCCTAGGGTTATTAGCTTCGACCTCTGCTCTTGTCACCATAGTAATGACCCCCAACCAACCCTCCTGATCATTCAGGCAGTATTGTGTGACTGTGTTGGGAGGTAAACTCGGCTGCTACAGAAGCAGTACTTTAGTTCAGGGGAGAAGGAAGGTACTCTAGAAGTGGCGGCAGGTAGCCTAGTGGTTAGCGCATTGGGCCAGTAACCAAAAGGTTGCTAGTTTAAATACCCGAGCTGACAAGGTGAAAAACCTGTCGATGTGTCCTTGAGCAAGGCACTTAACCCTAATTTGCTCCAGGGGTGCCGTACTACTATGGCTGACCCTGTAGGTAGGCCGTCATTGTAAATAAGAATTTGTTCTTAACTGACTTGCCTAGTTATATAAAGGTTAAATAAACAGAACTGATCACACACAGCTGGGTCTGATGGCTTTTGCTGAATGTTTAAAGAGCACAGAAAATAGCGATGAGTGAAAATTAAATGCAGTTATATCAGTCCGATCAGCAGCTAGTTTACACAAACGGAATAGATAAATAATTGCCGCAGTGCACTGTCTGGTCTAAAGACTGTTCCCTTCGCGTGTACCTTTTTTATTTTTGACCTATAGTCACAAGGAGTTTTTATGGGCTTGAAAACAATCAGTCACACATCATTAACCCCAAAAGTGTTTTCGTGTATGGGTGTGTGCATTGCATTTCTCTTTAGAAATGAATGTCTACAGTAAGGGTGGGGCTGTATTGGCACCAGCAGTATTTCATATTTATAATCAAGATGTGATATCCAGGCTATAATATGAGATAGTAGGCTATAATATTCTTATCCAGATGGAATCTGAAGCGTTAACTTGTGATTTGTTTTTTATTGACAGGTGTGGGCTTTGCGACACGCCAGGTTGGCGGTATGACCAAACCCACCACCATCATCGAGGTAGCTGGAGACTCAGTCACTCTAAAGACACAGAGCACCTTCAAGAACACAGAGATCAACTTCAAACTAGGAGAGGAGTTTGACGAGACCACCGCAGACGACAGGAAGGTCAAGGTAAGAGGTCAGGATTAAGGGCCTGTATTCACAAAGCGTCTCAGTCAGAGTTCTGATATAGGATCAGTTTGGCCTTTTAGATCATAAATTAATAAGACTATATAGACAGGGAGGACCTGATCCTAGATCAGGATGCTGAGACACTTTGTGAATACGGGTCCAGGGAGTCAGGAGTGCTTAGACACTAACTGATTTGACTTATGTCCTAGGTGGCTAGCTGATGATTATAGTCATATTTTATGGTAGGTTTTTTAACTGTATGTTTTTATTGATAACATTTACAGTCATTTTTATGGCTAACACATTACACTTTACATATATAATGTATTATGATGCAGATATAATACATTTTAAGAGTGTATACTTATAATGGGGTGAGAGGTCATGGGCTGGAGGGTAAGTATGATGGATTATAGGTAATGGTTGTATCTGCCATGACATCCAGGGTTCAGTAGGAGCAAATTATTTCAAAACTAACTGAGTCAAACAGAGGCAGAGGCCTTGAAATGTTGGGTGGGTCAAAAGTAAGAGGTCAAGGATGATGAGTTGTAGCTGTGTGACCGGAGACAGCTTCTACATTAATCCGAGCGAGAGAAAGAGAGGCTACTAATTATGATCTGAGTGAAAAAGAGAACAGAGACACACAATCTCTTATTGTTGAGGAATGGTTACTTGTGATGCGTATGTCTAGTAGCCTCAAGTCAACTCTTGATAGGTGGCCACACGTCACATGCTGTAGGCTAACTCTGTTTAAAGTGCAGTCAGATCCATTCTTTAATTAGAAGTAGATTGTATCTTCTTATGGCTTCTCTCTAGTTTTCCCCGGGCAATAGTATGATGTGTGTTCATAACATCTCTCTCTCGCTCTCTCTCTAGTCCCTAATAACGGTTGACGGTGGTAAGATGGTTCATGTGCAAAAGTGGGACGGCAAGGAGACCACTCTGGTCCGCGAAGTCAGCGGCAACGCCCTCGAACTGGTCAGTACTGAGTGTTTGTGTGTACATTTATGAGCGTCTGCATATATATACACACATAAATAAATACACACACACACAGTATGTATAAAGAAAAGTGATATATAAATCAATGTGTATACTGTATATCTAACTATCCTCTCCTCCAGACTCTGACTCTGGGTGACGTCGTCTCAACACGGTCCTACGTCAAGGCAGAGTGACAACATCCCCCCCAAAAACAACAACCTGACCCTCACCGCAACGACCTTTAACCCGTCTGACCGAACCCCTGACTCCTCCTGTTGTCCCGTCCTTCTCTTTGTAGTGCTTCTCTTCTGTATGAAACACTAAATAAATTCCACTTTTTTTTTTCTCTAAAACCGTCCCGAGTTCTTCTCTGTCAATCACCTCACAATCACCATGACAACAGTCACAACCAATGTTGTATATCAACCATTGTGTATGTATAAATAATTGGTTACAACACTGGGTACTGCACCTACACACTAGTTTCATGAAACCACAGGAATGTTGCCACTGGTTTGGAGGAAAGTCAACTCATCTACCAACGTTGTGTGACAACAATTTTGTGCCAAATGGCTCATCACATGTTACAGTAGTAGGAGCCATCTTGGTGGGGCACGGCAGCCATTTTGTGCCAAAACTGAGATCAGAGGCTGCTGTGGGGAAACAGAACATGGCTCCTCAGACAGATCAGGGCAGTTTGTGAGTTGCCACAACACCAAGTAAAATCCTTTCCACTTTGACCCATTCCTCAGTAGTTATGGCCGTGTGTGTGGCTCAGGGAAGGGAAGTTCTTGTGATACAATTATAGCAGCTCCAAACCAGCGACAAGTTTCCATCTTAACTAGATTTACACAGAGCATCACGGGGAGAATAATTATAGACCAACCTCAGCATGTGTGTGCCACCATCGGCTCCTCCTAGGTGAACAGAAATTGTGATTGGTGCCTGGCTGAGTAGGTGTGTGTGTCCTGGGTTATGAGTGTGTGTTCTAATTTTGGCGCATTACTGGCTTGTGTAGATTGGTATCATGAGTTGCAGACAGGATGCCAACTAGGGACAGAGGACCTGTAGTACAGGACACTTCACACTGACCCCTACGCACACCCACTACAACCCCAACTTGGAACAAACAGACGGGTAGTTCCGAAGACCGGAAACTCTTAACAAGACCATTCAAATTAACAACTCAAAAATCAACCGCGACATGACCATACATTTTCAAAGCCAGACTGGAGTAAAGCTCTGCTTGATGAACGTTTTGTGACTGCACAGACCATGAAACACTTGACTGTTAAAATCTTTAATAAAGATCCACATAGTTTGCATTCAGGAATATGGACCATGTTACACAAACTCCTGTGCGCAAATACACACCGTCACGAACTGGGTGACATTGTTGCAGAACACTTGTGTACACACCGGAAGGGACGTGTACCAACAGCATATCTCAAGCATGAGGTTCCTGTATGTTTGATCGGGACTCCCAAAAAACATGGCCACTTCCATACAGCTATGACCGGAAGTGACTTTTCGTACTAGGTTAGGAGAGCATTTTTACTAACCTTAACCCTTTTCCTAACCTTAACCATAATTCTCCTAATCTGCTACAAAAAGTAACATCTGGTCGTAGCTGTATCGAAGTGACGTGTTTTTAGGTAATCTCCTGTAATACATATACTTCCTCTTTACGGCTTTACCACTTCCTGTGTGTGTTGCTTAGATGTATGTACACTATATATACACACAAAAGTATGTGGACACCCCTTCAAATTAGTGGATTCGGCTATGTCAGCCACACCGGTTGCTGACAGGTGTATAAAATCAAGCACACAGCCAAGTAATCTCCATTGACAAACATTGGCAGTAGAATGGCCTTACATGGCACAGTCAACCAACGTGGCACAGTCATAGGATGCCACCTTTCCAAAACGTCAGTTTGTCAAATTTCTGCCCTGCTAGAGCGGCCCGGTCAACTCTAAGTGCTGTTATTGTGAAGTGGAGATGTCTAGGAGCAACAATGGCTCAGCCGCGAAGTGGTAGGCCACACAAGCTCACAGAATGGGAACACTGAGTGCTGAAGTGTGTAAAAATCATCTGTCCTCAGTTGCAACACTCACTACAGAATTCCAAACTGCCTCTGGAAGCAACGTCAGCAAAATAACTGTTTGTTGGGAGCTTCATGAAATGGGTTTCCATGGCCGAGCAGCCGCACACAAGCCTAAGATCACCATGCGCAATGCCAAGCGTCGGCTGGAGTGGTGTAAAGTTTGCCACCATTGGACTCTAGAGCAGTGGAAATGCGTTCTTTGGAGTGATGAATCACGCTGCACCGTCTGACGGACTAATCTGGGTTTGGCAGATGCCAGGAGAACGCTACCTGCCCAAATGCATAGTGCCAACTGTAAAGTTTGGTGGAGGAGGAATAATGGTCTGGGGCTGTTTCTCATGGTTCGGGCTAGGCCCCTTAGTTCCAGTGAAGGGAAATCTTAACGCTACAGCATACAATGTCCATCTAGCAACAGTTTGGAGAAGGCCCTTTCCTGTTTCAGCATGACAATGCCCCGTGGTTTGTCGAGATTGGTGTGAAAGAACTTGACTGGCCTGCACAGAGCCCTGACCTCAACCCCATCGAACACCTTTGGGCTGAATTGGAACGCTGTCTGTTAGCCAGGCCTAATCACCCAACATCAGTGCCCGACCTCACCAATGCTTGTGGCTGAATGGAACCAAGTCCCTTCAGCAATGTTCAAACATCTAGTGGAAAGCCTTCCCAGAAGAGTGGAGGCTGTTATAGCAGCAAAAGGGGGGACGAACTCCATATTAATGCACATGATTTTGGAATGAGATGTTCGACGAGCAGGTGTCCACATACTTTTGGTCATGAAGTGTATGTCATGCGTCTAACCTGGCCAGTGAAGACAAGTGGACTGGTTCCAGATACACGTATTACTAACACAGTACAGGCCTGCACAGATTACAACTTCATGATATCATATTGGTGCAGTTCCTGAGATGTTAAAAACTTCTCTAGGTGTTGTGAGATCTGAGACATCTATACTGTAGGCTTGGTCTGAAAACAACACTAACCTCTTCAGTGTTAATGGTAGATCTGAGGGAACTGGATAGGTGTAATATATACTTAGCGTTCCGATGGGCTCAGGGAAGCTGACATATTGCTAATACCTATCAGGTTTCTATGGATCTGCATGCGTCAGACGGTAGGGGCAAGGGAAAGGGCTATAAGGGGCTTCTGACAACTGACTGTGCTGTCAACTTGTGTGTGTGTCCATCCAAGTCTACGCTGTGTGTGTGCGTACAGTGTAATTTGCGTATATTCACAGTGTAACTGTGTGTATGTATGTTTACAGTGTAAGTTGTGTGTTTAGTGCAATGTATGTGTCAGTCTGTCTGATCAGTCTCAGATGTGTTTGTGTTTCTTGTGTTTCTTCTTCTTTCTGTCTTCTCTGTCGTCATGGCGCCCTCTCTTGGCCTGACTGGGTCCACTACTGCTGCTGTCACTGTCTGACTCCTTCCTCTCTCTCTTCCTCTTTTTCTTCTTCTTCTTCTTCTCCTCCTTCTTCTCCTGAGGAAGAGAGAGAGTGAAACAATGAAAGACAAGAAAGAAGAATCACACTGCTAGAGTTTATATCAATATCATTACATTAATCTATTTAAAATGTCAGAAGATGTGTTGGTTATTCTGCAATGTGTCACTGATGTAACTTCTCTCAGGACAGAGAGACATACATGGTCACCAAGAGTTACATTTTACAGGAGTGATAAATACCTCACACAAGAGAGAGATAGAGAGACCACCGTAGGCAGACTTGGTTCTTAAGAGAAGACAGGCTATGTGCACACTGCCCACAAAATGAAGTGGAAACTGAGCTGCACTTCCTAACCTCCTGACAAATGTATGAACATATTAAAATACATATTTCCCTCAGATTACACAGACCCATAAAGAATTCCAAAACAAATCCAATTTTGATAAACTCCCATATCTATTAGGTGAAATACCACAGTGTTCCATCACAGCTGCAAGATTTGTGACCGGTTGCCACAAGAAAAGGGCAACCAATGAAGAACAAACACCATTGTAAATACAACCCATGTGTTTATTTATTTTCCCTTTTGTACTTTAACTATTTGCTCATCATTATAACACTGCATATAGCCATAATATGACATTTGAAATGTGTCTATTCCTTTGAAACTTTACTGTTCATATTTTGTTTATTTCACTTTAGTTTATTATCTATTTCACTTGCTTTGGCAATGTAAGCATGTTTACCATGCCAACAAAGCCCTTTGAATTGAGAGAGATAGAGACAGACACTATAGACTATTGACACATACACCTGGCGTCAATCAATCATTGCCATGGAGATTGGAATATAAAACCTTGTGTTCTATTTCACTCTGTGGTCCTTACCTTTTTCTCTTTTTTCTCCTTCTTCTTCTTCTTGTGGGAGTCCTGTGGAGGTTGGGTTTTGCGGACTGCTAGTGGGATAAGGTTGGGGTTGGTAGGCTCTTTCTGGTGCTGCTGTGGATCATCATCGCCCTCCTCAGGTATCAGATCATACTGCAGCCCTGGGGCCGAGAAACAGTCCTTAGCAAAGTGCCCTGAAAGAGAGAGAGAGAAACAGTCCTTAGCAAAGTGCCTTGAAAGAGAGAGAGAGAGAAACAGTCCTTAGCAAAGTGCCTTGAAAGAGAGAGAGAGAAACAGTCCTTAGCAAAGTGCCCTGAAAGAGAGAAACAGTCCTTAGCAAAGTGCCCTGAAATAGAGAGAGAAACCGTCCTTAGCAAAGTGCCCTGAAATAGAGAGAGAAACAGTCCTTAGCAAAGTGCCCTGAAAGAGAAACAGTCCTTAGCAAAGTGACCTGAAAGAGAAAGAGAAACAGCCCTTAGCAAAGTGCCCTGAAAGAGAGAAACAGTCCTTAGCGAAGTGACCTTAGAGAGAGCGAGAAACAGTCCTTAGCAAAAAGACGAGAGAGAAACATCATACGCTACATTAGGGTGGAGGTAAGCAACAGGGGCCATTACATTACTATTCGAATACTTGTGTGAGTATTCATTTTTGTGATAAACGTTTTTTTATATGCCTAGAATAACACTGAAAAGGCTTTTGTTTTTGTAAATGAAAATAACATTGTTACATACAAGGGCATACCATTTTTTATTATCAATTTCAATTTACTTTTTCAATGTAGTTTTTATGACGTGCAGCGTGTGTAGCTTGTTGTTTATGTTAGCCAATCAAAGCGGCAAAGAGGCTCAATGTGTAGCAAGTGGAGTGAGAGTTCACTAATGCAATGCAAGATGGAATAAAATTACGAAATTAAAAGTTTGCGAAATGAAAAGGAGTAGGCTACAACGAGCAACCAACAAGTAGGCTGTTGTTTTAACTGAATGGGGTTGGGGAGAAAGCACAGCATGTAGCCTCAATTAGCTTAGCTAGCTTCTCTAGGCTACTCCAGTCAAGATAGGCACTGTTAAATGGGATGATAAATAAGATTGTGGCTGCTACAAGTTAGCTAGTCATGTCTGTAGCCGAGTTGCCATGGCGTCTCCCTTTTTCTCTGTATTCTCGCTCACAGCTGCAGCAATAGAGCGCTCAGGTTTTGAATATCTAAGAAATGCATGGTACTATTCGAATAGTGAAAATATTTCAAACCCCCATCCCTAGTGTTCATTTTGCGGTAATGTTATGGTCGTACCTTTGCAGCCACACTTCTTGCAGGTGGTGTTGAGTACAGCCTCTAATGTGATCCTCCGTCCTGTACCATCTTTGAACTGTCTACGCCTCCGCTCATCCTGCCTGCACACACACACACACACACACTTGAAAACAACAGCAATAGACAATTATTGTATCAGTGCACCCAGACAGAGACAAATACATACTCTGCTATGACATTGTTGGGGTCCAGGTCTTTCCCTGTTCCTTGGTTGACAGCTTTCATTGAGAAGGAGAGCTTCACCTTGTCATCACGCATCTGAGAACGATGGAGAGAGGGAAGGCCATGTCCTGAATAATTTGTTAATTAGGGAGAGATGCAGTTTGCTTGTGTGTATATGTCTGCGTGTTACCTCTCTCCCGATAACCTTGATCCACACCTGCTCTCCCACGTCTACGACTTCTGCAACATTCTCAACCCTACAGGCTGACAACTCACTGATATGGACCAACCCTGAGAGAGAGCGAGAAGAGAGAACATGGGAGAGATAAAGAGAAGGGGAAGAGGTAGAAAAAGTCAGGAGAAAGAATAGTGCTTCAGCAGAAAACGTAAATCACAAAGAGATAATTTAGTCAAAGACATTGTAAAGTGAAAGATGCTCAAAGGTGTCCGCATGCTTCCCAGCCGAAACAGATTGGAAGAGTTTGTGCATATATCATGACGACATTTTGTGACGTTTTGGACTTCGATAAGGGTTTTTTCAGCTGTTCGGGAATACACATTTTTTTTCTCGAGGCCAGCCGAAGTTCGGGAGCCAAAGTCTACGCCGCTTCGTCTGTGATTGGTCAACAGTAAGGATTCTTCAATAAAGTCTTTGTTGTCATTCAACGAGAGACGACTCGTTTTCCTGCACATTTTTTCTTTGAGAAAAATGCACCAAACATCTTAATTAGATCTCAAAATAAAATCTCAAAATTAATTACATTTTTGTAGTTATATTTGATTAATTCTGACAATTTTGAGGAAATATACTGTCTACAGCGCCTCTAAATGGACAAATAGTACTATTGACGCTTTTTTCTCGTTTCCAAGCAAAGGTCTTTAAAGGGAGTATGCGAGCACACTCGTTCAAGGCGCCAGCCGAACTGAAGCATGTTGATGCCTTAAGCCTACCCTGCTTCCTGTAGCCAGGAATCTTAATGAAGGCGCCGTAGGTCTGTACAGAAGCCACCTCTCCCTTCACGATACTGTACATGGCTGGCAAGCCATCTAGTCCTGCAGGCTCCTGCTGGTCATGGTCAAAGTCTGCCATGATGATGATGGCGCCTCACAGGATCACACTCTCCCTGCAGACACACAGGAAGACCACTGGGTTAGGTTAGGAGATGATCATCATGCAAAGACTTAGTGCAAAGCCTCAATCTAAACATTCTGTAATGATGCACCCCTGAGTTGACAGGGTAAAAAAAAAAAAGTTCTGCCCTGAACAAGGCAGTTAACCCACTTTCCCCGGGTGCCGTGGATGTCGATTAAGGCAGGCCCACGCACCTCTCTGATTCAGAGGGTTGGGTTAAATGTGGAAGACACATTTCAGCTGAATGCATTCAGTTGTACAACTGACTAGTATCTCCCTTCCCTATTTTGGCACTCTGCTTTGAAACTGTGTACCCTTCCTCCTTCTTAATGCATTGTTTGAAGTGATCACTGATCTGACTAGCTAGCAGATTGTAACGGGCTCATGTGATGCTCTATTAGCTGTTACAGCTTAGTGACTGTTTGGCATAGCACAGAATTTTCTACTAACCTTAACTTGGCGATACTTTCTCAATTCCTGACTCAGAAGACACCAATGTCTTTTAAATGTCCATGTTTTTATGTTGCAGGGGGTTCGTTTGGATTTATAATATGCTCTGTTATAAAGTTAATCAATTTTTTTCTGCAAGAAGTAATCCAAGTGTACGCCACTATCTTGTCTATTTCAAATGTTCTCTCATTGATCGAGACAGGCAAGTGTCATCATGACTTGCAGCACCCACCTGTCTAAATCAATGACACAAGATTTGAAAAATAAAAAAAGATGGCGGCATACACAGTTATAAGCCAGCTGGAACAGTCTGACTAGGCAATATGTTTAATAGCTATGCATACAGTATATGATACCCCCCTATCTGAGATATCTACTGCAGCCCTCATCCTCCACATACAACACCCGTTCTGACAGTCACATTCTGTTAAAAGGTCCCCAAAGCACACACATCCCTGGGTCGCTCATATTTTCAGTTCACTGCAACTAGCGACTGGAATGAGCTGCAACAAACACTCAAACTGGACAGTTTTATCTCAATCTCTTCATTCAAAGACTCAATCATGTACACTCTTACTGACAGTTGTGGCTGCTTTGCATGATGTACTGTTGTCTCTACCTTCCTGCCCTTTGTGCTGTTGTCTGTGCCCAATAATGTTTGTACCCTGTTTTGTGCTGCTACCATGTTGTGTTGCTACCATGTTATGATGCTACCATGTTGTTGTCATGTTGTGTTGTGTTGCTACCATGCTGTGTTGTCATGTGTTGCTGCCATGCTATGTTGTTGTCTCTCTTTATGTAGTGTTGTCTCTTGTCGTGATATGTATTTTTTCCTATTTATTTTTAATCCCAGCCCCCATCACTGCTGGAGGTATTTTGCCTTTTGGTAGGCTGTCATTGTAAATAAGAATTTGTTCTTAACTGACTTGCCTAGTTAAATAAATACATGTCTGGCTCTGCGGTCGACTACTAACTACTGTAATCAGCCAAAGTAACTTTGCAACCAAGCCGTATGTTGCTGAGGGTGGCAAACTGATAAAAAATGTAGCAAATAAAAGTAGCGTTCCACCTTTTGCTGTTGATGCTTTTCTGCCTAGTCTTCGGCTACGGTTTAGAAGTAATAGATTGCTAACTAGCTAGCTGCTAGCGAGTTTATATAGCCTATGGCTAGTAGCCTTGGCGTTGTTAGCTTGCCCTACTTTAGACAAGGGTCAAATTCCACTATAAATATACTTTCATACACTTCTTATAGAGATATACGTAGCAATCACATCTTAATCCGCATCTACACACGTTTATATCAATATTATTATCAAGTATAGCTACCTTGTGTGACGAGTATTTATTTTTGTAGTACGTTTCAGATGTTTTCTTCCTGTTCATTAACAACCGAGAACCAATCATCGTTAAGATAGGAGCGGCGAACCAATGAATCGCCCTGAGAACCGGAAGTACTTCAGGGCGCTTTTTCACTTCGTACTTGTGTTGAAAGCGGTTTATCGAAAGAAGTTAATTCATTTAAGTCGTTTTATATTATACTCAATCGTGTTTATTGACTTTTTAAACCATGATTGAGCCAAAGAAGAGACTGGGGGACATGGCTTTGGTTCCTGCCGGCGGAGTCAAGAGGCCTAGGACCGAGCTGATCGCCGCCGCACAGTCGCAACAGCTCGTGGCCATGGTAAGAAAGGAGGGGGGACATCAAAATACAAGGGGGGAGTTCCATTTCGCTATTTAGCTTCAGAGAGTTGTTAACTACCAATGTTTTCAGTCTTTCTAATAGTTACCGGCAATTGTAACTTTGATAAGCTATGACTGAGATATGGACTTGTTTGCTATCTATGGCTGTCCAAGGCAAATACTGCTAGCAGAGAACAAATGTTGTTCGCTAGTTAACAAGTAGAATTAGCTCAACTCAGGTAGTTTAATCGATACCAGGATTGTTAGTGATCCATGCACATACAATAACACCCCGAGAATAGTCCCGTGTGAGTATGATAGTGTGATATGATGATCTAACATGTCCCCTCTCCAGGGCCCTCCCCGCAGCTCCAGCCTGCAGGCTCCCATCATGCTCATGTGTGGCCATGAGGGAGAGGTTTACTGCTGCAAATTCCACCCCAACGGGGCCACATTGGCCTCCTCTGGCTATGACAGGCTCATCCGTGAGTTATACCCCCACTTTTTTTGTGCGTGTGTATACTACTCATTCAAGGGTTTTTATTTATTTGTACTATTTTTTTATTTTTTTTTTACTACATTGTAGAATAATAGTGAAAACATAAACTATGAAATAATTTTGAGATTATTCAAAGTAGCCACCCTTTGCCTTGATGACAACTTTGCACACTCGTGGCATTATCTCAACATGATTTCATATGTGTTATTTCATAGTTTATGTCTTCACTATTATTCAACAATAAAAGAAAAACCCTTGAATGAGTAGGTGTGTCCAACTTTCCACATTTTGTTACGTTACAGCCTTATTCTAAAATTACATAAGTATTCAGACCCTTTGCTATGAGACTTGAAGTTGATCTCCGGTGCATCCTGTTTCCATTGGTAAATTCAATTGATTGGACATGATTTGGAAAGGCACACACCTGTCTACATAATATCCCAAAGTTGAAAGTTCATGTCAGAGCAAAAACCAAGCCACAAGGTCGAAGGAATTGTGTCGAGGCACATCTGGGGAAGGGTACCAAAAAATGTCTGCAATATTGAAGGTCCCTAAGAACACAGTGGCCTCCATCATTCTTTAAATGGAAGAAGTTTGGAACCACCAAGACTCTTCCTAGAGCTGGCAGCCCGGCCAAACTGAGCAATTTGGGGAGAAGGGCCTTGGTCAGGGAGGTGACCAAGAACCCGATGGTCACTCTGACAGAGCTTCAGAGTTCCTCTGTGGAGATGGGAGAACCTTCCAGAAGGACAACCATCTCTGTAGCACTCCACCAATCAAGCCTTTATAGTCGAGTGGCCAGACTGAAGCCACTCCTCAGTAAAAGGCACATGATAGACTGCTTGGAGTTTGCCAAAAGGCACCTGAAGGACTCTCAGACCATGGGTAACAAGATTTTCTGGTCTGATGAAACCAAGATTGAACTCTTCGGCCTGAATGCCAAGTGTCACGGCTCGAAGAAACCTGGCACCATCCCTACGGTGAAGCATGGTGGTGGCAATATCATGCTGTGGGGATGTTTTTCAGCTGCAGGGACTGGGAGACCAGTCAGGATCGAGGAGAAAGATGAACGGAGCAAAGTACAGAGAGATCCTTGATGAAAACCTGCTCAGGACCTCAGACTGGGATGAAGGTTCACCTTCCAACAGGACAAAAACCAAGACAATGCAGGAGTGGCTTCTGGACAAGCCTCTGAATGTCCTTGAGTGGCCCAGACAGAGCCCGGACTTCAACCCGAAAGCAGTTGTGCAGCGGTGCTCCCCATCCAACCTGACAGAGCTTGAAAGGATCTGCAGAGAAGAATGGGAGAAACTCCCCAAATATAGGTGTGCCAAGCTTGTAGTGTCATACCCAAGAAGACTCAAGGCTGTAATCGCTGCCAAAGATGCTTCAACAAAGTACTGAGTAAAGGCTCTGAATACTTATGTAATATTTCTGTTTATTTTTTATACATTTGCTAAAATGTCTAAACCTGTTTTTGCTTTGGCATTGTAGGGTATTGTGTGTAGATTGATGAGGGGAAAACGAACAATTGAATCAAATTTAGAATAAGGCTGTAAAGTGGTAAAGGTCAAGGGGTCTGGATACTTTCTATGTGTATGTATGTATATACATATGTACATATACACATATACAGCGGGTTAAATAAGTATTGAACACGTCACCATTTTTCTCAGTAAATATATTTCCAAAGGTGCTATTGACATGACATTTTCACCGGATGTTGGTAACAACCCAAGTAATCCATACATACAAATAAGTTCAGAAATCAAGTTGTGTAATAATGTGAAATGACACAGGGAAAAAGCATTGAACACACTTACTGATATTTATTTAATACTTTGTACTAAAGCCTTTGTTGGTAATGACCGCTTCAAGACGCCTCCTGTATGGAGAAACTAGTCGCATGCATTGCTCTGGTGTGATTATGGCCCATTCTTCCACACAAACAGTCTTCAAATCTTGAAGGTTCCGTGGGCCTCTTCTATGAATCTTGATCTTCAGTTCTTTCCATAGATTTTCAATGGGATTTAAGTCAGGTGATTGGCTGGGCCATTCTAGCAGCTTTATTTTCTTTCTTTGAAACCAATTGAGAGTTTCCTTGGCTGTGTGTTTGGGATCATTGTCTTGCTGAAATGTCCACCCTCGTTTCATCTTCATCATCCTGGTAGATGGCAGCAGATTTTTGTCAAGAATGTCTCGGTAAATTTTCCCATTCATCCTTCCTTCAATTATGTCCATGCACTACATGGACAGACGCCTCAATACATCACTGACATGTTGACCCCTTACTCTTCGTCTCGTATTCTTCGCTCCTCAGGTCAGAATCTCCTGATGGTACCTAAAACCCGCCTTAAAACTAGGGGAGATCGTTCCTTCCAGGCGACTGCTCCAAAATTGTGGAATGCCCTGCCCTTGTCGTTGCGTGTGGCCGATTCTATTGTTTCTTTTAAAAAACAGCTGAAGACACTACTATTTAGACAAGCTTTTAATTGATTGTGCTTTTATGTTTTTATGTTAGTATGATGTTTTTTAAATGGTATACTTGCTACTTGTAAAGCACTCTGTGATTCTTTCTGTGATGGGTGCTATATAAATAAAGTTTGTATTATTATTATTATATGTGAAGTTTGCCAGTACCATTTGCTGAAAAGCAGCCCCACACCATGATGTTCCCACCTCCAAACTTCACTATTGGTATTGTGTTTTTAGGGTGATGTGCAGTGCCATTTCTCCTCCAAACATGGTGTGTATTATGACATCCAAACAGTTCAATTTTGCACTCATCTGACCACACTATATTCTCCCAGTATTTCACTGGCTTTTCCAAATGTTGTGCAGCAAACTTTAAACGAGCTTCAACATGCTTTTTTTTCAGCAATGGAGTCTTGCGTGGTGAGCGTGCATACAGGCCATGGCGGTGGAGTGCATTACTTACTGTTTTCTTTGAGACAGGTCTTTTTGAAGCTCTCTGCAAGTGGTCCTTGGCTCTTGGACAACTCTTCTGATTATTCTTTTCACTCCTCTGTCAGAAATCTTGCGAGGAGCACCTGGTCGAGGCAAATTTATGGTGAAATTATTGTCTTTCCAATTCTGTATTATGGCCCAAACAGTGCTCACTGGAACATTCAGAAGCTTAGAAATGCGCCTATAACCAATGCCATACAACACTCCTTCCGTGGCCTCCAACTGCTCTTAGACGCTAGTAAAACTAAGTGCATGCTTTTCTATCGAACGCTGCCAGCACCCGCCCACCGGACTGTCATCACTACTCTCGACGGGTCCGAATTAGAATATGTGGACACCTACAAATACCTAGGCATCTGGTTAGACTGTAAACTCAACTTCCAGACTCACATCAACCATCTCCAATCCAAAATTAAATCCAGAATTGGCTTCCTATTTCGCAACAAAGCCTCCTTCACTCATGCTGCCAAACACGCCCTTGTAAAACGGACTATCCTACCGATCCTTGATTTCGGCGATGTCATTTACAAACTAGCCTCCAACACTCTACTTAGCAAATTGGATGTAGTCTATCACAGTACCATCCGTTTTGTCACCAAAGCCCCATACACTACCCATCACTGCGACCTGTATGCTCTCGTTGGCTGGCCTTCATTATATATTCGTCGCCAAACCCACTGGCTCCAGGTCATCTATAAGTCTTTATTAGGTAAATCCCCGCCCTATCTCAGCTCACTGGTCACTATAGCAATACCCACCCGTAGAATGCGCTCCAGCAGGTATATCTCACTGGTCACCCCCAAAGCCAACACCTCCTTCGGCCGCCATTCCTTCCAGTTCGCTGCTGCCAATGACTGGAACGAATTGCAAAAATCATTGAAGCTAGAGGTTCCTATCTCCCTCAATAACTTTAAGCATCAGTTGTCAAAGCTGCTTATCGATCACTGCACCTGTATATAGCCCTTATGTAAATAGCCCACACTACTACCTCATCCCCATATTTATTTTTGTTATTTTCACAAATCTTGCACTCCAGTATATCTATTTGCACATCATAATTTGCACATCCTTCATTCCCGTGTTAATGCTAACCTGTAATTTATTTCACCACTATGGTCTATTTATTGTCCTACCTCCTAACCTTACTGCATTTTGCACTACATTTTGCACTCTGTATATAGATTTCCTATTGTGTTTTTGACTGTTTGTTTACTGTGTAACTCTGTGTTGTCTTTTGTCGCACTGCTTTGCTTTGTCTTGGCCAGGTCGCAGTTGCAAATGAGAACTTGTTCTCAACTGACCTACCTGGTTAAATAAAGGTGAAATAAAAAAAATGTTTTGCAACAATTAGGTTGCGAAGGTCTTGAGACAGCTCTTTGCTTTTACCCATCATGAGATGTGTCTTGTGTGACACCTTGGCAATGAGACCTTTTTGTAGGCCATTAGTTGGGACTGAACCAGCTGATATTAATTTGCACTGACGGGGCTGGATTGCTTTTTAATTACTGATAGTTTTCAGCTGTTGTCTTGGCTTTCCATGCCTTTTTGCACCTCCCTTCATGTGTTCAATACTTTTTCCCTGTGTCATTTCACATTATTAACTAACTTAATTTCTGAACTTATTTGTGTTGGTTTCTTTGTATGTATGGATTACTTGGGTTGTTACCAACATCTGGTGAAAATTTCATGTCAATAGCACCTTTGTAAATATATTTACTGAGACAAATGGTGACGTGTTCAATACTTATTTCACCCGGTGTGTGTGTGTGTGTGTGTGTGTATATACAGTTGAGGTCGGAAGTTTACTCACACCTAATACATTTAAATGCAGTTTTTCACAATCCTTGACATTTAATCCTAGTAATAGTTCCCTGTCTTAGGTCAGTTAGGATCACCACTTTATTTAAGAATGTGAAATGTCAGAATAATAGTAGAGAGAATTATTTATTTCATCACATTCCCAGTGGGTCAGAAGTTTACATACACTCAATTAGTATTTGGTAGCATTGCCTTTTAAATTGTTGGGTCAAACGTTTCGGGTAGCCTTCCACAAGCTTCCCACAATAAATTCGGTGAATTTTGGCCCATTCCTCCTGACAGAACTGGTGTAACTGAGTCAGATTTGTAGGCCTCCTTGCTCGCACACGCTTTTTCAGTTCTGCCCACACATTTTCTATAGGATTGAGGTCAGGGCTTTGTGATGGCCACTCCAATACCTTGACTTTGTTGTCCTTAAGCCATTTTGCCACAACTTTGGAAGTATGCTTGGGGTCATTGTCCATTTGGAAGACCCATTTGCGACCAAGCTTTAACTTCCTGGTTGATATCTTGAGATATTACTTAAATATATCCACATAATTTTCTTTCCTCATGATGCCATCTATTTTGTGAAGTGCACCAGTCCCTCCTGCAGCAAAGCACCCCCACAACATGATGCTGCCACCCCCGTGCTTCACGGTTGGTATGGTGTTCTTCGGCTTGCATGACTCCCCCCTTTTCCTCCAAACATAACGATGGCCATTATGGCCAAACAGTTCTATTTTTGTTTCATCACACCAGAGGACATTTCTCCAAAAAGTACGATCTTTGTCCCCATGTGCAGTTGCAAACTGTAGTCTGGCTTTTTTATGGCAGTTTTGGAGCAGTGGCTTCTTCCTTGCTGAGTGGCCTTTCAGGTTATGTCGGTATAGGACTTGTTTTACTGTGGATATACAGTGGGGAGAACAAGTATTTGATACACTGCCGATTTTTTCCGACTTACAAAGCATGTAGAAGTCTGTAATTTTTATCATAGGTACTCTTCAACTGTGAGTGACGGAATCTAAAACAAAAATCCAGAAAATCACATTTGTATGATTTTTTAAATAATTAATTTGCATTTTATTGCATGACATAAGTATTTGATACATCAGAAAAGCAGAACTTAATATTTGGTAGAGAAACCTTTGTTTGCAATTACAGAGATCATACGTTTCCTGTAGTTCTTGACCAGGTTTGCACACACTGCAGCAGGGATTTTGGCCCACTCCTCCATCCAGATCCTTCAGGTTTCGGGGCTGTCGCTGGGCAATACGGACTTTCAGCTCCCTCCAAAGATTTTCTATTGGGTTCAGGTCTGGAGACTGGCTAGGCCACTCCAGGACCTTGAGATGCTTCTTACGGAGCCACTCCTTAGTTGCCCTGGCTGTGTGTTTTGGGTCGTTGTCATGCTGGAAGACCCAGCCACGACCCATCTTCAATGCTCTTACTGAGGGAAGGAGGTTGTTGGCCAAGATCTCGCGATACATGGCCCCATCCATTCTCCCCTCAATACGGTGCAGTCGTCCTGTCCCCTTTGCAGAAAAGCATCCCCAAAGAATGTTTCCACCTCCATGCTTCACGGTTGGGATGGTGTTCTTGGGGTTGTACTCATCCTTCTTCTTCCTCCAAACACGGCGAGTGGAGTTCAGACCAAAAAGCTCTATTTTTGTCTCATCAGACCACATGACCTTCTCCCATTCCTCCTCTGGATCATCCAGATGGTCATTGGCAAACTTCAGACGGGCCTGGACATGCGCTGGCTTGAGCAGGGGGATCTTGCATGCGCTGCAGGATTTTAATCCATGACGGCGCAGTGTTACTAATGGTTTTCTTTGAGACTGTGGTCCCAGCTCTCTTCAGGTCATTGACCAGGTCCTGCCGTGTAGTTCTGGGCTGATCCCTCACCTTCCTCATGGTCATTGATGCCCCACGAGGTGAGATCTTGCATGGTGCCCCAGACCAAGGGAGATTGACCGTCATCTTGAACTTCTTCCATTTTCTAATAATTGCGCCAACAGTTGTTGCCCCCTCACCTGTAGCCCATCCCAGCCTTGTGCAGGTCTACAATTTTATCCCTGATGTCCTTACACAGCTCTCTGGTCTTGGCCATTGTGGTGAGGTTGGAGTCTGTTTGATTGAGTGTGTGGACAGGTGTCTTTTATACAGGTAACGAGTTCAAACAGTTGCAGTTAATACAGGTAATGAGTGGAGAACAGGAGGGCTTCTTAAAGAAAAACTAACAGGTCTGTGAGAGCCGGAATTCATACTGGTTGGTAGGTGATCAAATACTTATGTCATGCAATAAAATGCAAAATAATTATTTAAAAATCATACAATGTGATTTTCTGGATTTTTGTTTTAGATTCCGTCTCTCACAGTTGAAGTGTACCTATGATAAAATGTACAGACCTCTACATGCTTTGTAAGTAGGAAAACCTGCAAAATCAGCAGTGTATCAAATGCTTGTTCTCCCCGCTGTAGATACTTTTGTACCTGTTTCCTCCAGCATCTTCACAAGGTCCTTTGCTGCTGTTCTGGGGTTGATTTGCACTTTTCGCACCAAAGTACGCTAATCTCTAGGAGACAGAACGCGTCTCCTTCCTGAGCGGTATGACGGCTGCGTGGTCCCATGGTGTTTATACTTGCGTACTATTGTTATCATGTCGAGCAAAGAGGCACTGAGTTTGAAGGTAGGCCTTGAAATACATCCACAGGTACACCTCCAATTGACTCAAATGATATCAGAAGCTTCTAAAGCCATGACATCATTTTCTGAAAATGTCCACGCTGTTTAAAGGCACAGTCAACTTAGTGTATGTAAACTTCTAACTCACTGGAATTGTGATATAGTGAAATAATCTGTCTGTAAACAATTGTTGGAAGAATTACTTGTGTCATGCATAAAGTAGATGTCCTAACCGACTTGCCAAAACTATAGTTTGTTAACATGAAATCTGTGGAGTGGTTGAAAAATGAGTTTTATATATATCTTGCGCGCACACACACACACAATACTCTCACTCACTTGACTTAACTGGCAACAACACTCATCCATCTCTCCCTCTCTACAGTGATGTGGAATGTGTATGGGGATTGTGATAACTTTGCCACCCTGAAGGGACACAGTGGAGCTGTAATGGAGCTTCACTACAACACAGACGGCAGGTAGGATATACATTCACACACACACACACACACACTCGCTTGGGTCAATAGCATGTGTGTTTAACAAACCTATCCCCACCTGTGTGTGTGCAGCCTGCTGTTCAGTGCCAGTACAGATAAGACGGTGGGAGTGTGGGACAGTGAGACGGGTGAGAGAATCAAGCGTCTGAAAGGCCACACATCCTTCGTTAACTCCTGCTACCCTGCTCGCCGCGGACCCCAGCTCGTCTGTACCGGCAGTGACGACGGAACTGTCAGGGTAACCATGCCTACCACAGACTGCATTAATTAAGCCAGTGTGGTTCTAGACAACTACTGTGTGTGCAGGCTTTAGGTCCATTCCAGCACTACTAACATGCCTGATTACCTGATCAGCTTCTCTTATGAGCAGTGTATTTATTGAATCTGATGTGTTAACACTGGGCTGGAACTAAAGCCTACCCTGCACAACCTTTGTGATTGTTGATTGAATGTTGTAAGTGGAGGACCATAATTAGGATATTGTGGTGGTGTTTGTTAACAGTGTGTGTATGTGTATGTTGTAGCTGTGGGACATCCGTAAGAAGGGGGCGGTCCATACGTTCCAGAACACCTACCAGGTGTTGGCCGTCACATTCAACGACACCAGCGACCAGATCCTATCTGGAGGCATCGACAATGACATCAAGGTACATGTGTGTGTGTTGATTGTGTGAAAGAAAGACCTGTGCCTGTGTCCTGAAAGTAGGTCAGAGTAGGAGTGCTGAGCTAGGATTAGTTTAGCCTTTTAGATCATAATGAAAAAGATTTTAAGAACAGATCCTAAATCAGCACTCTAACTCTGAGATGCTTTTTGGCTACAGGGCCTGGAGCCTACCAGGAGGCAAGGCTACTGTGTCATACAGTGATTCCCTTTGTGTGTGTAGGTGTGGGACCTGAGGCAGAATAAGCTGATCTACTGTATGCATGGTCATGGTGATTCTCTGACTGGACTCAGCCTGAGCTCAGAGGGATCCTACCTCCTCTCCAACTCCATGGACAACACAGGTCAGTGTGTGTGGGTGTATCAGATTTAGAGATCTGTGTGTTTGTGTGAGAGAGATTATGTGTGATTGAACCTCTCTGGTAGAGCAGATGGTAGAGCATGGTGCTTGCAACGCCAGGGTTGTGGGTTCGATTCCCATGGTGGACCAGTACGAAAAAAGTAAGTGCATACATGTTCAAACTAAGTCGCTCTGGATAAGAGAGTCTGCTAAATGACTAAAATGTAAATGTGTACAAATGTGTGTATTGTCCTGTAGTGCGTATTTGGGACGTCCGTCCGTTCGCTCCCAAGGAGAGGTGTGTGAAGATATTCCAGGGGAATATTCACAACTTTGAGAAGGTAAATAAAATAATTTTGATCAGAGAGTATGAGATTCATGTGTTTTGGTTTTAGAACTGGACAAAGATTTTCAGTCTTGAGTGTCAATATTCGTGCTCATATCATGTTTGATAAGCCTAGTGGCCTGCTATAGCATGGTTATATCATGTTAATACACTCTGCATATGTTTTGTTTATAATACACTGCTGTGTCTGCAGAACCTTCTGAGGTGTTCCTGGTCCGCTGACGGCAGCAAGATTGCAGCAGGCTCAGCCGACAGGTGAGCATGCACACACACACACACACACACACACTCTCACTGCAATACATAACCTCAACATAAATGCACCAATCACTTATTTTATGATCTTTTATAAGCTGTGTGTGTGTCCAGGTTTGTGTATGTGTGGGACACCACCTCTCGTAGGATCCTGTACAAGCTGCCAGGCCACGCTGGGTCAGTCAACGAGGTCGCCTTCCACCCTGAGGAGCCTATTGGTGAGAAGACTGTTTATATCTGGCTGGCTAATCACACACTCCCTCTCGCTTTTCTTTTTTCCATTGAGTGCTTAGTCTTTCTCTCTCTAGTGCTTTCCTTTCTCTCTCTCTCTCTCAAAATATATATATTTTTTTACTTTCCCACAGTCCTCTCTGGCGCCAGTGACAAGAGACTCTACATGGGAGAGATTCAGTAGGACTGTCGTGTGTGTGTGTGTGAGAGAGAAGGCAATTGTGTGTACATCTGAGCGTGTAGTGTGTGAACGTGTGTGTTCTGCTCCGTTGTGTGTATGGATGCAGCCCCCCTGTGTGAATGATCAGTACAATGTACTTTTAAATGCTTCTGTTTATTTAGTAATGAACTCAGACAGTATTTTGAGTTTAGAATTTCCAGTCACAACAATCAACACCTGTATTTTTTATTTTTCTTAATAAACTATATCTGGAAAAAAGTAGTTCTGCAGTTTCCTCTGTTCTTGTTGAAGCTGAATGTGCATGTTTGTTATACATGTATTTACTCTGAAAGTATTAGTATGTATTAAGCCTGTCCTTTGTTAAACTGTCACACTCTTAATAAACACAACCATACAACCAAATGGGGTTTTAAATAGCAATAAGATTAAATTGAGGAGTTTTAGAATGTTAAATCCAAATTTAGTAATCTAATACATTATTTATATTGGTTTATGCAAATGTATTCTAATTATTTAACCACTAGCTGCCTACCATTATAGAGCATGGACCTAGATATTGTATTATTGATATTTTCTCAGTCTTATTTATGCCCTGTAATGGCGTATTTTTTGCGGGGGTTTGCGGCTAGTCCTGTTTCTTTTGTCTATGCTGAACGCCTCGCGCGCCACCGTTCCATTCCCCACAGGGCCGATGTTGTGCCGAAAATCTTCCCCGTCAGAATTTGCTGCGACTTGCTTGTTGGGTGAGATTTCTGCTCTTCACTACGTTGTCAGTTTAGCCTACATTTCACCGATCGTAGTAGCAAAAAGCATTTTTTTATTTGTGTCCTAACAGTTTCAAAACTACTAGTCGAATAAGACATGGGAGAGATGCATTTTGGCTAAGAGATTTATTTATAGACTAATACACTTGAAACAAATAGCCAAACGAAGAGGGGGAGAATTCTGGAAGGGGGGAGATTTTCGGCACAACACCGGTCCTATCCGTCCCGGACCGCACCAAATCTGAACCAATAGTCCTGATTACTGTGACTAATCAATTTGGAGATTTAAACTCAGAATATCAGATACCCAACTTTATCAGGAGTTATCGTGAAATGCAGAAGTATTTTCTTTTTCGCTATGATCAGGTTGTCAAAAATTTATGGATACAAACTTGAAACCTCTGAGTATATCAATGGGGTGAATCTCCTGGACAACAGTTGCGATTGACCATTCCAATATTGTCCATTTTACTCAGACCTGCCCTGTTTTTAGGATATGTTTGTTAACATGACTGCATTTTTTTTACATGATTGGGCGCCATTTAGGTTAGGCTATTTGATCGGAGAAACCTGCATTATGTAAAATGTGTCCATCTCATTACATTGTATTTCCAGGATGTAGGCTAAAGGCCACATACTATTTCTACCATATCCTATATCTGCTACATTATTTGTTAGATTTTTTCTTTACGGTACGTTGGTGGAGCGCCGCAGCAACGAGTCTGCAACAGCACACTGGAGAGGCTCGCTGGGAATGAACAAGCAGGGGAGCCTCCAGGGATTTTGGGCCCCATGAAAATATATAACATTGGGCTCCAAAATGTTTTTACCTAATGCTGGAATAATATTTTTAGGGCCCCTGTCAGTCACAGGCCCTTAGAATCATCCTAACATTCCCCCCCATACGGCGCCCCTGTGAACAATATAAATATTTTGGGTCAGAATTACGTGAGGTGTTATGTATTGTTGGAGGTGCGTTTTAGTCAGTTTAGCTCAGAAAATGCAGCCTTCGTCAATCTGCAGCATGTCTAATGAGCGGGCCGGCGGTGATTTCCCCATGAGGCCGCGCGCATGCAGTCTGCAGAATACAGTGGCCCTGTTAGACTACTTTAAAATCGCATCCTTCCTCCCTCTCCCCCTTATTTTATAATTTATTTGACAAAGTTTTAAAGGTAAAATCTAGTGGGTCACTGTCGCCAATCCCATCATGTGAAATCAGTGCTCGCCATCAAGGAACACCGCCCAGTTACTTATTTGAAATGAGGGGGGCTTGCAATGCCCCCACCTCGACCCCCCTTCTCGCGCCCACCCCTGTTGGCAACCACAGATTGTTGACAAAGACACCGCGAGACGGAGAAAAGAGCCCTAGCCTTGGTTTTTAGTATTTCGCCATTGGAAGACTACAGATAAACCGCCCGTTGGCGGAGAACGGGGAAGCAGCGCAAACGTCTTGAAAATAAACCGTGAGTCACAATTAATCGCTTTGTGTGTGTCGGTTCAAGGCAGATTTAATTTAGCCAGCTCAGGCAGTTGGCCACATCCATCGGCTCATTTCATTCCTCTCACCCTCTATCTCCCTCCCTCCCGGTGTGAGACATTATCATATTATGCTAATTTATACCCGTTAACCCGCGAGACCTGATCGGTTATGACAGCTTTCCGTCTTTCTTTGTGTCTGTCTGTGTGGTTCTCGCCCCACTCCTTTTGCTACCAACCGGAAGGTGTGGCCGGCTCGAGGCGATTCGTAATCATTACATAGTGGTCGGACCGGCAGACCTCGGCGCGTGAAGAAGAGGACACCCCCGGCAAACCATAGCCACCTTGATCACCGCGGGTCGGGATGGGTTGGTGTGATTAACGTTTCTCAAGGAGTGTTCCGTACCTAAAAGAACCAGGAGGCCGGGGTCCAGGCGAGGTCTGTCCGGGCATGGTGTGATCTGAGTCGGGAAGCCAGTCTGGATCTGACCGGTGACCACCCGTCCTTTCCCCGGAGCCTGTGTGGTCCCAAGCCGCGTCCAGAGCAGTCCAATATGGGGAATTGTGACGGGAGATGCACGCTGGTGGCGATATGTTCACTGCAGCTGGTGAGTGTGTTGGGGTGAGGTGAAATGTGATTGGGAGAATGAGAAAAAGTGTGTTGACCATATTTTGACTTCCTTTCCCTTCCTCTTTCACTCAATGGGTCTGTGTGTGTCTGAGAGAGAGTGATGGTCTGACTGACCAAAAAGCTTTTCGAAACTACTAACTGTGTGTCACATTATTGGTATTATTGGCAACCACACGTTGTGTGGTGATCACTGTATTCTGGGAGACCACGTGAAAAGGAACCCTTCAACTTTAGAAAGTAACAGCAGGAAAACAAGGGAGCTCTTCTTTTCTTCTCCTCCACATCTGTTATCCCTCTCTCCTTTCCTCTTGCTCTAGCCCTCCTGCTCCTCCATCTCTCCCTCTCTCTCCCCCTTTCATTTTCAGTTTATATTTTCTTCTTTTATTTTCTGACTTGAATAATGTGTGTGTGGTGGTGTGCTATTGTTGGTGGTGTATGTGTGTGTTTATTTTTTTGTGATATATTGTGACAGTGGGCTCTTGGGAATACAACTTATTTGAAGTAGTTTGAGGAGTTTATTAGTGTGTGTGTGTGGTGGTGGGGGGGGGGGGGGGGTAGGCCCTCATCTGGTGCTACTGGCAGTTTCCATGGAAACAACTGGCAGACTGTGGTGTGTGTGAGACAGTTGTTTCCTTATCTGTGTTTGCGTGTGAAACTGTAACAATCTAATACCATGCCGATCCTCTAGAAGTACGGTGGACTCTTTAAAAAAAAAAAAATATATATATATATATAAATATACCTGTGTGTGTAGATGGCAGCACTACAGAGACAGGTGTTTGACTTCCTGGGCTACCAGTGGGCTCCTATCCTGGCCAACTTCCTCCACATCATGGCCGTCATACTGGGGATCTTTGGAACCGTGCAGTTCAGATCCCGCTACCTCATACTGGTGAGACATACAGTTGAAGACGGAAGTTTACATACACCTTAGCCTAATACATTTAAACTCAGTTTTCACAATTCCTGACATTTAATCCTACTAAAACTTCCCTGTCTTAGGTCAGTTAGGATCACCACTTTATTTTAAGAATGTAAAATGTCAGAATAATAGTAGAGAGAATTATTTATTTCAGCTTTTCTTTCATCACATTCCCAGTGGGTCAGAAGTTACACTCAATTAGTATTTGGTAGCATTGCCTTTAAATTTTTTAACTTGGGTCAAACGTTTCGGGTAGCCTTCCACAAACTTGCCACAATAAGTCGGGTGAATTTTGGCCCATTCCTCCTGACAGAACTGGTGTAACTGAGTCAGATTTGTAGGCCTCCTTGCTCTCACACACTTTTTCAGTTCTGCCCACAGATTTTCTATAGGCTTGAGGTCAGGGCTTTTGATGGCCACTCCAATTCCTTGACTTTGTTGTCCTTAAGCCATTTTGCCACAACTTTGGAAGTATGCTTGGGGTTATTGTCCATTTGGAAGACCCATTTGCGACCAAGCTTTAACTTCCTGACTGATGTCTTGAGATGTTGCTTCAATATATCCACATACTTTTCTTTGAAGTGCACCAGTCTCTCCTGCAGCAAAGCCCTCCCACAACATGATGCTGCCACCCCCGTGCATCACGGTTGGGATGGTGTTCTTTGGCTTGCATGACTCCACCCTTTTCCTCCAAACATAACGATGGTCATTATGGCCAAACAGTTCTATTTTTGTTTCATCAGACCAGAGGACATTTCTCCAAAAAGTACGATCTTGTCCCCATGTGCAGTTGCAAACCGTAGTCTGGCTTTTTTATGGCGGTTTTGGAGCAGTGGCTTCTTCCTTGCTGAGCGGCCTTTCAGGTTATGTCGATATAGGACTTGTTTTATTGTGGATATAGATACTTTTGTACCTGTTTCCTCCAGCATCTCCACAAGGTCCTTTGCTGTTGTTCTGGGATTGATTTGCACTTTTCTCTCAAGGATGAACCAGACTTGTGGAAGTCTACAATTCTTTTTCTGAGGTCTTGGCTGATTTCTTTTTATTTTCCCATGATGTCGAGCAAAGAGGCACTGAGTTTGAAGATAGGCCTTGAAATACATCCACAGGTACACCTCCAATTGACTCAAATGATGTCAATTAGCCTATCAGAAGCTTCTAAAGCCATGACATAATTTTCTGGAATTTTCCAAGCTGTTTATAGGCACAGTCAACTTAGTGTTTGTAAACTTTTGACCCACTAGAAATGTGATATAGTGAATTATTATAAGTGAAATAATCTGTCTGTAAACAATTTTTTGAATAATTATTTGTCATGCACAAAGTAGATGTCCTAACCGACTTGCCAAAACTATAGTTTGTTAACATGAAATCTGTGGAGTGGTTGAAAAATGAGTTTTAATGACTTCAACCTAAGTGTATGTAAACTTCCGACTTCAACTGTACATACTTTTATATATACAGTATAGTGTATGTATGTGGACACCCCTTTGGCTATTTCAGCCACACCCATTGCTGACAGGTATATGAAATCGAGCACACAGCTATGCAATCTCCATAGACAAACATTTGCTGTAGAATAGCCTGACTGAAGAGCTCAGTGACTTTCAACGTACGGTGGCACCGTCATAGGATATCCAACAAGTCAGTTTGTAAAATTTCTGCCCATCTACAGTTGCCCTGGTCAACTGTAAGTGCTGTTATTGTGAAGTGGAAACGTCCAGGAGAAACAACTGCTCAGCCGCGAAGTGGTAGACCACACAAGCTCACAGAACGGGACCGCCAAGTGCTGAAGCGCTTAGCCTGTAAAAATAATCAGTTCTCGGTTGCAACACTTACTACCGAGTTCCAAACTGCCTCTGGAAGCAACGTCAGCACAATAACTGTTCGTCAGGAGCTTCCTGAAATGGGTTTCCATGGCCGAGCAGCTGCACACAAGCCTAAGATCACCATGCGCAATGTCAAGGGTCGGCTGGAGTGGTTTAAAGCTCGCCGCCATTGGACTCTGGAGCAGTGGAAACGTGTTCTCTGGAGTGAAGAATCACGCTACAACATCTGGCAGTCCGGCAGACAAATCTGGGTTTGGTGGATGCCAGGAGAACACTACCTGCCCGAATGCATAGTGCCAACTTTGAAGTTTGGTGGAGGAGGAATAATAGTCTGGGGCTGTTTTTCATGGTTCGGGCTAGGCCCCTTAGTTACAGTCAAGGGAAATGTTAACATACAATGACATTCTAGACGATTCTGTGTGTCCAACTTTATGGCAAAAGTTTGGGGAAGGCCCTTTCCTGTTTGAGCATGACAATGCCCCCGTGAACAAAGCGAGGTCCATACAGAAATGGTTTGTAGAGATTGGTGTGGAAGTACTTGACTGACCTGCACAGAGCTCTGACCTCAACCCCATTGAACACGTTTGGGATGAATTGGAACGCCGACTGCGAGCCAGGCCTAATCGCTCAACATCAGTGCCCAACCTCACTTATGCTCTTGTGGCTGAATGGAAGCAAGTCCCTACAGAAATGTTCCAACATCTAGTGGAACGCCTTCCCAGAAGAGTGGAGGCTGTTGTTGCAGCAAAGGGGGGACCAACTCCATATTAATGCCCATGATTTTATAATGAGATGTTCGAGTAGGTGTCCACTTACTTTTGGTCATGTTGTGTATATATAACACACACAAACTAACACCTTTTTGCCTCTGTCTGTCAGTATGCAGTGTGGTTGGTGCTGTGGGTGGGATGGAACTCATTCATCATCTGTTTCTACCTGGAGGTGGGACACTTTTCTCAGGTAAGAGATGTGTGTTTGTTTATAACATGTTGATAATGTGTGTTTATATATTTAGAATGTGTTTATAACATTTGTGTTTTTATAACATGTGTTTTAAAATGTATATATGTGTGTAGGACAGGGACTTCCTGATGACTTTCAACACGTCGCTGCATCGGTCCTGGTGGATGGAGCATGGCCCTGGTTGCCTAGTAACGCCGGTGTTGGACTCCCGCATCGCCCCCGATGACCACCATGTCATCACTGTCTCCGGCTGTCTCCTTGACTACCAGTACATTGAGGTGTTGAGCTCCGCACTACAGGTCCTACTGGCTGTGAGTATCTCACACACACACACACACACACCCACACACACACACACCATGATACTAAACTTATCCTGTCTATCTGTCCCTCAGCTCTTTGGCATTGTGTATGCCTGCTACGTGAGCAAAGTCTTCCAGGATGATGAGGATAGCTGTGAGTGTTTCTCACCTTTATTCAGACTGTCTCAGTGTTCCGTCGGTCTGAGTGTTCATCAGTCTTTGTTCCGTCTGTCTGAGTATTCAGTCTGTTTCAGTGTTCCGTCGGTCTGAGTATTCCTTCTGTCTTTGTTCTGTCTGAGTGATCCGTCTGTCTCAGTGTTCCGTCTGCATCTGAGTGCTCTGTCTGCTTCTGATCTTTCTCCCTCTATCAGTTGATTTCATTGGTGGCTTTGACTCCTATGGTTACCAGCCTCCTCAGAAGACCTCCCACCTCCAACTGCAGCCCCTCTACACGTAGGTAACCCCTGACCTCTAACCTTTCAACCTTAACCTTGCGGTGATCCCTAACCATTACGGAGGTAATTGGTTCACCAAAATATATATACTTTTTAGGGTGACCTACTTTTTCCTTGGAACTGTATATCATTCTCTCTCTCTCTTTCAGGGCTGGGTAGGTGAAGGTGGTGCCCCTATCAGACAACACCTCAGCGGGGAAGCTGAGTCACCATGGGAACAGAACATTCACTCTGTGTCACAGTACAACTGAACGATAGACTCACCTGTGTATGTGAAACCGTGTGTGTATGTGTTAACCGAGGGTAAACTGACTGACACCCCTGAGGTGAATGTACAGAGGGAGGGGGGGGGGGGCACTGGGCGTGATCACATCCTAATGGACACTGAGGATATTGAGAGGACACTGCACCTACTGGCTCTACGCACTTCTGGGACCCCCTGTGTGTGTGTGGGTGGGTGTATGTGTGGCACTACAGGACTAGCTGGATGACCTCTGAACTATTGTGGAAGGGGCCTCGAAGTCACATGGGGCACAGCTCTTAATGTTGTTGTTTTAGAATGTGATGATGTCGTAATAGAACAGTCGAATGCCCAATTCCAAGCTTGTCCCTAGTTCTGTTGTGACAGGGTGACCCTGTTTAAACACAATCACAGCAAAAAAGCAGAAGCGGTTTTGGTGTGATTGTGTGTACACCTAGTTAATTGATCTGTTATGGACGGGTTAGGGATTGGGCTTTAGTGTCTCTGGGTAAAGATGTGGGGGATTCTGTGCATGTACATATTTGGCTGATGATTGGTTGTTGTTTTTGTTTGGGGGTGATTGCGTAGACACGCTCCTTTACATTTTTCCTCTCACCTTTTTGACGACCCAGGGAGAATCTCAATTGCATACTCCTCTCATTCTCTCTCCTCGCCTCCTTCTCAAAACCCATTGGGGAAGAAGGTCCGAGGGGAGGGACCTCTGGCTTTCTCATCCAATGAATTTTGAGAAGGAGGAGAGAGAGAGGACGTGAGGAGTATGCAAATGAGATTCTCCCCCAGTCCTTCTTGATGACTTTAGAAATGCTTCCTCCCTCACACCCTATCCTTCCTTTTATTCTTTCCTTACACTTCATTCACTCCCTCTTTCCTTCCCTTCATCCCTAAAGATACACTATCTCTGATCTGATGATATTGATGATATGAAGGGCACTGATTTATTTCACCAACAAAAAAAAAAAGGTTAAATAAAAAGGTTTGGTCAGGGAGCATTTCCAGGTAGGAAGAGAGGGCGGAGAGGATAGGATGGCTGTATTTCTGAAGTGGTTTATCTGGGTAAGATAGACGTGTGAGTGTGTGTGTGGCAGGTGACATTGGGGTGGGAGTGTTTAGGAGAAATAAATAAACGTTCTAAATGAAATCAGTCCGGTGTTGTTGATACACAAACACACACACCTGTATAAAAGATCCCAGAAATGTTTCATACTCACAAAAAGCTTATTTCTCTCAGATTTGTTTATATCCTTGTTAGTGAGCATTTATCCTTTGCCAAGATAATCCATCCACCTGACGGGTGTGGCATATCAAGAAGCTGATTAAACAGCATGATCATTACACATGTGCACTTTGTGCTGGGGACAATAAAAGGCCACTCTAAAATGTGAAGTTTTGTTACACAACACAATGCCACAGATGTCTCAAGTTTTTAGGGAGTGTGCAATTGGCATGCTGTCTAGGAATGCCCACCAGAGAATTTAATGTTTATTTCTCAACCATAAGCCGCCTCCAACATCGTTTTAGAGATTTTATCAGTACGTTCAACCGGCCTTACAACCACAGACCACATGTAACCACGCCAGCCCTGGACCAACACATCCGGCTTCTTCATAAGCGGGATCATCTGAGACCAGCCTCCCGGAGAGCTGATGAAACTGGTTTTGCAAAACTGAAGAGTTTCTGCACACACTGTCAGAAAACGTTTTAGGGAAGTTCATCTGCGTGCTCGTCGTCCTCACCAGGGTCTTGACCTGAATGCAGTTTGGAGTCAACAGACTTCAGCAGGCAAATGCTCACTTTCGATGGCCACTGGCACACTGGAGAAGTGTGCTCTTCACAGATGAATCACGGTTTCAACTGTACCTGGCAGATGGCAGACAGTGTGTATGGCGTTGTGTAGGTGAGCGGTTTGCTGATGTCAACGTTGTGAACAAAGTGCCCCATGGTGGCGGTGGGGTTATGGTATGGGCAGGCATAAGCTACGGACAACGAACACAATTGCATTTTATCGAGGCCAATTTGAATGCACTGAGATACCGTGATGAGATCCTGAGGCCCATTGTCGTGCCATTTATCCGCCGCCATCACCTCATGTTTCAGCATGATTATGCACAGCTCCATGTCGCAAGGATCTGTAAGCAATTCCTGAAAGCTGAAAATCTCCCACTTCTTCCATGGCCGGCATACTCACCAGACATGTCACCCATTGAGCATATTTGGGATGCTCTGGATCGACGTGTATGACAGCATGTTCCAGTTCACGCCAATATCCAGCAACTTCGCACAGCCATTGAAAAGAAGTTGGACAACATTCCACAGGCCACAATCGACACCCTGATAAACTATATATGAAGGAAATGTGTTGCGCTGCATGAGACAAATGGTGGTCACACCAGATACTGACTGGTTTTCTGATCCATGCCTTTACCTTTTTTTTTTTATAAGTATCTGTGACTAACAGATTTATATCTATATTCCCAGTCATGTGAAATTCATAGATTAGGGCTATCTATCTATCTATCTATCTATCTATCTATCTATCTATCTATGCAGCTAAAAATATAGTTTCCTGAGGATTATCTCCCCCAAAATTATTTGGGATCTCAATTTACTATTGAGAATTAGAATACACAAGGTACAATTGTGATATTTGGTTGTGCATCAGCAGTGTTTCTCTTGTTATGTCATTCACTGACAGTCACTCAATTAGCCCATGAGAGTAATTTTTTTTTGTCTAGCAATCATGGTCTATTACCGACGGGGACCCATTGATTTTTTTGGTCACTCACTCAGATATCATATTAAAAACTTTAAAGATTTTTCCACCCATTTGGCAGAATGTATACAATTGCAGGAAATTAGCTCTAAATATGTCAGGCAAAACATTTTAGTGGCCCCCCTCTTGAGTGAAAAACGTACATTTTAAAATAAATTTCCTGCAATTCTACACGTTGCCTTAGGGTGTAGAGAAAATGTTGCAGTTTTAAAGCAAGTTTTCTGCAATTCTACACATTGTGTATTGATGTATTTAATGTTAATATGATATCTGACTGAGAATGACTAACAAAATCAATGGGGGCCCACATTATGTAACTTATGCCTGGAACCCCTCATGAGTTCAGGGTTTTTGCCCATCCCTGGTTTAGTATATTCTAGTGACAGTGACACACTAGACTAGCTTCACTGTTGAATGGTAATTTATTTGATTGTAACAGGCTACGCCCTACTTTTCACTATGGCTGTTGGTTGTTTACATTCCACCAGTCTAGCTGAGCATCCAGATCTAGCATCGCAAACACCCTCTGGGCCTGTGTGCCTCAGCACGTTGCCATGGCTGCGGCTGGACTCCATCCCTTACGGTCACCGTCCCCAGAACATGCTATACCAACCGAAATAGCAGTATGTTTATTATAGGGTAACATCAGCCCCAGGGGTCTGGGATAAACTGTCCACACTTACCTAACCATATTTATTAGGTTATTATTGTATTTTTGCCGATTTAGAGATAGAATACAACAATGTCAACAGAGCCACATAACAAAGGACTGGCAGTGGTGAGACGGTTGGCGCAATGAACCTCACGCTCTCGCCCTCTTCCGTTCCCATGATGCAGCGCGTCTGCCTGTCTCTGAGCCGCCATGTTGTCGGAGTGAAAGCTTGGAAGTCTGGAAAGAGAACCGGGGCTGAATCCGCGACCATCCGCCTGTAAGTAGCCCTCTCCCGTGGGCATAGAGACTCTCTAGCACCTCTCTAGCCCCATCAAACCACACATCGCCTGGTGTATTGTCTTTACCGGGACGAGAGTTCGGGGTGTTATTTTAACGGCTGTGTTGCCGCCTCCCTCCCCTGCCTCCTCGGGTTGTGTTGCTGTCTTCCGCTCTAGCCAGACAGCTCAGGCCTTTGTTAGCTAGCTTACATCCGCGTCATGGAGACCTGTAGAGCTCGAGTGCACGGCAGACAGCGCTCGCCTCGTGCCCCTCCCGGTTCTAGTAACGGGTCACCGGTGTGTTTAGGTGTGTGTTATCCCAGATAGAGGAGGCGTCGGGACCGGGTTTGGCCAGTATCGGACTGGGCTGAACTGGTCTCTGACTTGGAGGCCGTGTATTGTTGGTAAATTGGTAGCTAGGTACTGAAACCAGTTCCGTGGTTGGCATGCGACTTATTAAACTAGTTAACGTTAGCCGGCTAGCGAACACGTCCTTACATGGAGAACATAGTTAAGTAACATGTCTAAATGGCCTCGTTGTTTTGTTTAGTTAACTAGTTGGATGTTGTGCCTCAGCGACTGACAGCTAGCTAGATGGCACGCAAAGCTACGTTAAGTTTTTGTTGTTCTGGCACGGGTGAACAGGACAGTAGGTCGCGGTGGTAATCGATCCCTGATATTAAATCATGATTAACACAGTTATATCAAACAATGTCTATTTCCGGGTGGCGAACATAACGACTCAAGCGTGATGAACATGAGACTGTGTGTTACTGATTTCCGGGTGTTTCCAAATAGGTAGCTAATGTTACCTGTCTAACATGGCATAGACCACTGCTTGCATTGAATAACATATTTTCAAGCAAAACAGACTGGGAGTATTATTGTTTTTTGATTGCAAGTTGTCTTGAAGGGTGATGGCAGGAGCTAGCTTGCTGGCTAGTTACGATACCTACTGAGGGGGGGCGTGTTTGTTACGGCGTAGCTTAATGAATGGAGGCGTCTGCTCATTGTCTTGTGTCTGGTTGATAGGTGTGTGTATACCTCGGAGCCATGATGGTGTGTGTGTGATTTGACAGATTCAGCGCTGTATTCCGCAATACTTCTATTCTTCATCTGTGTAGCAGTACAAGGACTTATTATTCAGACAGAGGTTGAAGTGGCTAAATAAAACATGGTAACATAGAGCAGACAGAAAATACCTTACCACTGAAGACACTCCTCACTCGCTGGGGTGTAGATTGTTGGAAACAGTTTTCTCCAAGCAGAATAATGTTTTGCAATAAAAACTAGCGTTTCTATTTGAAAAATTGAGGTAGGTCCCTCCCTGTTTGGTTCTGTTTTCTTATGTTTGGTTGCTAGGGTAAACAGTAAACTTTGGTATGTTGCAAACCGTTTTGCAACGGTCTGTGACTAATGAATGCACCCCTGGTTGGGCCGCGTTCAGCCGGACACAATGTTGTGGAATGTTGCAGATGTCATGAGTACAACTGATGTGATTATTTTTTCTGCAAGCTAGAGAAGCATGTTTGTGCTACAGAATATATTCCTATTGGAATGTTGCACAACCCTGTAGTCAACGTTCCTATGGTCTACTGATCAAGACAAGTGATGCCCTTAAAAAACAGTTGTTGAACATAAGTAGACTCACGTATCCAAGCTAGCTGAGCCCATAGTAGAACGTGTATAAGAAACATGCGTGCCTCCTGAAACTATCAGAATTAGTTTCTGCCTAACATTTAATGTAGGCCTACATAAGATGAAATACACCAGACTTCTAATGTTACCCACCTACGTTACCTGTCTACCTTTAGAGCAGGGGTGTCAAATCTCATTCCGTGGATGGCCTAGTGTCTGCTGTTTTTTAGTTTTTCCTTTCAATTCATTCCTAGACAACCATGTGAGTAACCAATGACCTTAATTAATCAATCAAGTACAAGGGAAGAGCGAAAACCTGCAGACACTTGCCCTTCCGTGGAATGAGTTTGACATGTGGTTTAGATAATCTCTAACTACTGAAAGGGAATGAGCTAGCGGTTATGTCATGGTTTTTCTAAGTAAATGAGTCAGGCCTCAGTTCCATTTCAAACTTGTCTGTCAGTTGAATCGAACATGGAAATCCCCCACGCGAGTCATGAATTTACTGAAAGTAAAGTCGAGATGAAATTTGACCCCAGCTTAGTGCTGGGGCTTAGTGTCTGTGCGTGTGTCTGTGTTTATTTATGACACTGGTTGATTTGCTAAATGCTGGGTATGAAATTAAAGGGACTGTCTCCCTCAAAAATAGGTTTTCTCCAACCCCAGATGTAACTAACCTGATTCACCTTATCAACCAGTTAATTATTAGAATCGGGTATGTTAGATTAGGGTTGGAGTGAAAACCTACATGACTGTAGCTCTCCAGGAACAGGGTTGGGGAGCCCTGACTTAGACTGTCGTCATTTATGTTCTGCAAGTTGACTCCACTGGCTGGTGGACATAAATGATTGATTCATTGCAGTCCCTGCAAGTGTGTGTTTGTGTTTCAGATTGTGTTGTAAGGAGTGTAGCTTGTGTGTGTATTGGAATGAGGTGTGTGTGTCACTAACTGTGTGTGTGTGTGTGTGTGTGTGTGTCCCTCTTCTCTCCAGGCCTTGGTGGAATGAGCAGTGTGTGTGTGTTGAAGGGTAAAGCAGTGCTCTGGCAGGACACGTTCAGCCCCCATCTCAGAACTTCAACTCCCAGCATGCCCGTGGTGCTGAGCAGCGGAGGACACGCCCCCCCGGCCGGACAGATCCCACATGCCCCGTCCCCTAGCCAACAGGTAATGGTGGAGACGGATTAAAAAATATATATATATATTAACATAGTATGTAATGTAGACACCAACACAAAAACATTAGCTAAGTGTGCCTGTGTCACAGGGCGTGGCGGGTGCGGGTCGGTCTCAGGATGATGCCATGGTGGATTACTTCTTCCAGCGGCAGCACGGAGAGCAGCCTGGGAAACACCGCTGGCCCGCTGGGGATAACATCCACGACAGCCAGGTACTAGGTGTGCATGTGTGTGAAATCAGAAAATTGTGTGTGAGTGTATAGCCCTAGTCTTTACTGACGATTCTCTCTGTAGCTCTGTGTGTGAGTAACCTTGCCCCCTCTATAGGTGCACTAGGTGTGTGTAATAACCTTGGCTGTCAGTAGGGGTGATTGTGTGTTTGCTACTCTAACATTGTCTGTGTCTGTAGGTGTGTTTGTTGCTCAACCTTGTCTTTCTGTTGGGGTGTGTGTGTGTGTGTGTGTTACTCTAAACTTCTCTTTCTGTAGGTGCGGTCGATGGATGAGCTGAACCATGACTTCCAGGCTCTGGCTCTAGAGGGGCGTGCCATGGGAGAGGTAAGGGGTCAGATGTTACAGGCCTAGTAGTTTGAGGACCGTAGACACTCAGATTACCAAAAGCCATATGATGGTGGAGGTGTTAGAAAGACTGTAGCACAGAATAGTGTCATGACATACAACACATCTTTCTCTCTTTACGTTTCTCTCGCTGACCCTTTTGATTTTTCGCTCCTGTTCTCTTACACTCTCTCACTCACACAGCAGCTTCTGACAGGTAAGAAGTTTTGGGAGAGTGATGAAGCGGGGAAAGATGGACCAAAAGGGATCTTCCTGGACCAGTGGAGGGACAGCGCGTGGGGGGCCACAGGTAAGACAGAGGCTGGGCCCAGTCCCATGATTGAAACACTGATGGGTCACCACACCAAAGTCTCAGTGCCCAGCAAAATGTGTGCATGTTTGTAGACTGACGGTAGGGCGCTCTCTTTCTCCTCCCCCAGACCACTCGGTGTCTCAGCCAATCATGGTGTCCCGTAGGCCGGGCGGTGGGTTCCATAGCGGCGGGGAGGTGGGCGGGTCAGTGATGTCACCGCGGTCAGAGAGTGGGGGGTTGGGGGTCAGTATGGTAGAATACGTCCTCTCCTCCTCTCCTGCCGAGAAACTGGACTCCTGCCTTCGCAAGGGACCCTACGTAAGTAGCCTAAACTAATTTACACTCTCTATCATTGATCTATAACCAACACTCACTCTTATAACTGACAACCTGGACTCCTGCCTATGCTAGGTTATAATGCATACGTATTCTCGTTTAGCACTCCTCGATCTCTCACTGGTTTATTCCTTCCTACACTCTTCTATTGATCTCATACTCTTATCACTGTGTATTACTGTCACGTTATTGATCAATCTCTCAATCACAATGCTCTCAATCTGTCCCTCTACTTCTCTCGCTCTCGCAGGGCCCGAGGGATGGAGAGGTGGAGGAGGAGAAGAGGGAGAAACCAAAGGCCGCGTTTGAAGTAGAGAAACTTAAGGAGATGGCAGAGGGAGAGGGTGATGTCATCAGTGATGTCATTAACCCTAATGGGCTCCCTGTGCAGAATGGCCTGGACGTGGACGTCAAAGAGTACAGGTACACACTCTCTTATTCTGTGTGTGTATATCTACACATTCACACCGGCGTACACATCTCACCATGTTCCTTCCTCTCTCCTGCTCTCTTCCCTCCAGTCGTCAAGGCCAGATGCCGCCTGCGGGGCCAGACACAGACATGATGGGTGGTGTAGGGGGGTGTGTGGGTGTAGGAGGGGAAGGTATGGTCCCCATGGGAGGAGGAGGCGGGGTTCCCAAACCCCAAGAGGACTTCTCTGGTGTGGAACAGGGTGTTACCATGGATACCATGGAGTCTGTGATGGAGCCTCTGCAGTTTGACTACAACTCTCAGATGGCCATGGACTCACAGCCCACCGTGGGGCTGTTTGACTACAACAACCAACAACAGGTGTGTGTGTGTGTGAGAGATGACGTCGACCACCATAGACTACTGCAACCAGCAGAGGTGTATATACTATGGCGCTATATACTGAGGCCCGTGGGCGGAATTTGGCCTGCGGGTGTTTTTTATTTGGCCCTCAAGTTTTTTGACCATAAATATATATATATTATTTTGTATTGTTGTTGGACATAAGACTGTAAAAACACCAGGAAATCAGTTCCAATTTTTGGTTCCCATATATTCCCATGCCTAATAGAGATATAAGCAAGGTTGGAAATGAATATGTTTTAGTCAAATATTATATCTGTTTGGGCTTCTTGTGGTCAATTTGCAGTCTACAAATTATTTGTAATTAAGTTTCCGCCCCCCGACCATCCGCTCAAGAAAAGATTGTCCCGTGGCTGAATCTAGTTGATAATCCCTGATGTGTGTATATACTCAAATCAAATAATATTTTATTGGTTTGTGTACACATATTTTGCGTGTGAATAGCAGTAGTTATATAGGATGAGTCTTGACTAGAATTAAGCAATAAGGCCAGAGGGGGTGTGGTATATGGCCAATTATGTTGGTAACCACTTTATAATAGGGAAGGGAAAGGGGGTACTAGTCAGTTGTACAACTGAATGCATTCAGCTGAAATGTGTCTTCCACATTTAACCCAACCCTCTGAATCAGAGCAGTAAGGCACCTCAGGGTTTGTGGTATATGGCCAATATAGCACGGCTAAGGGCTATTGTTATGCACGATGCAACACAGAGTGCCAGGATACAGCCCTTAGCCGTGCTATATTGGCCATATACCACAAACCCTGAGGTGCCTTACTGCTCTGATTCAGAGGGTTGGGTTAAATGTGGAAGACACATTTCAGCTGAATGCATTCAGTTGTACAACTGACTAGTACCCCCTTTCCCTTCCCTATTATAAAGTGGTTACCAACATATTTAGAAAATGTAAAAGTTATGTTTTGTCATACCTGTGGTATACGGTCTTATATACCACGGCTTTCAGCCAGTCAGCATTCAGGGCTCGAACCACCCAGTTTATAATACAGTATGTATATCATATGAAGTGGGTAAAACAGTATGTAAACATAATTAAAGTGACCAGTTGATCAATGACTATGTACATAGGGCAGCACTCTCTAAGGTGCAGGGTTGAGTACCGGGTGTGAGCATTTTGTGTGTATGTATTATTTATTTATGTGTGTATGTATGTATGTATGTATATATATATATATATATATAAACCTGTTTTGTGTGTAGTTGTTCCAGAGACCCAGTGCTTTAGCACTGCAGCAGCTGACAGCAGCCCAACAGCAGCAGTACGCCTTGGCAGCAGCACAGCAATCTCACATTGGTAAGAGTCTGTGCGTGTTTTAGGTGAAAGACATGTTAAACATTATACTCTGCTGACCCATTTCTGGGCAGTTATTCAGTGACAAAAAAGTTGTTCTTGGCCTGTGTGTGTTCCTCTCTTACTGACCTCTATCTCTTTGTGCGTGTTATCAGGTCTGGCTCCTGCGTTTGTTCCAAATCCTTACATTATCAGTGCGGGTCCGCCTGGAACTGACCCCTATGCTGCTGGACTAGCAGCTGCTGCAACACTGGGTAAGACACTCACACTTACCTGCCATTTCTATTCTATGTTCAGCTGCAATTCCTCCCCAGTACTATGTAGTACTCCCCATTCTCTATCTATCTCTCTATCTATCTCTTCATTAGGTACACCTTGCTAGTACCGGGTTGGACCCCTTTTTGCCTTCAGAACTGCCTTAATTCTTTGTGACATAGATTCAACAAGGTGCTGGAAACATTCCTCTTGAGATTTTGGTCCATATTGACATCATAGCATCACGCAGTTGCTGCAGATTTGTCGGCTGCACATCCATGATGCAAATCTCCTGTTCCACCACATCCTAAAGGTGCTCTATTGGTTTGAGATCTGGTGACTGTAGAGGCCATTTTGAGTACAGTGAACTCATTGTCATGTTCAAGAAACCAGTTTGAGATGATGTGAGCTTTGTGACATGGCGCGTTATCCTGCTGGAAGTAGCCATTAGAAGATGGGTACACTGTGATCATAAAGGGATGGACATGGTCAGCAACAATACTCAGGAAGGCTGTAGTGTTTAAATGATGCTCAATTGGTACTAAGGGGCCCAAAGTGTGCCAAGAAAATATCCCCCACACCTTTACACCACACCACCAGCTGAACCGTTGATACGACAAATTCTGACCCTACCATCTGAATGTCGCAGCAGAAATCAGGACTTATCAGACCAGTTTTTCCAATCTTCTATTGACTAATTTTGGTGGGCCCGTGCAAATTGTAGCCTCAGTTTCCTGTTCTTAGCTAACAGGAGCGGGACCCGGTGTGGTATTCTGCTGCTGTAGGCCATCTGCTTCAAGGTTCGACGTGTTGTGCGTTCAGAGATGCTCTTCTGCATACCTTGGTTGTAACGAGTGGTTATTTATCAGCTCGAACCAGTCTGGCCATTCTCCTCTGACCTCTGCCATCAACAAGGCATTTTCGCCCAGAGAACTGCCGCTCACTGGATATTTTCTCATTTTCGGACCATTCTCTGTAAACCCTAGAGATGGTGCACACAAACCACTTCGTTAGGTACACCTTTTCAACTGCTCGTTAACGCAAATATCTAATCCAAGCATCAGAATGGGGAAGAAAGCGGCTTTAACTGACTTTGAACGTGGCTGGTTTGAGTATTTCAGAAAGTGCTTATCTACTAGAAAGGATAGAGTACTTAGTCAAGCAGCAATGAAAAACACAGGGCAGTTGCAAAATGCCAGAACGAAATACACAAAAGACAGATACACGATACATAGTGCGGCAGTATGAAAAGTCTGGAGTGCAAAAAGCTATAAAAAAAGGCATTGCATAGTATGAGTGAATGGCCAAATATGTACACTATACATTGTTAGTGTGAAAAAATTATAAAAATATTGCAAGTTGATATAAATAAAAAATATTTTTGGTTAACTATACTATACAGGTCGATGGCAGAGAAAGATACTTAAATAGCTAAATGTGCGTATGATATAAGTGAGGTTAACAATAGTTTACTAAATATACAGTCTCGTTATATGTACAGGTACAGTTTAAGTCAAAGTTTACTTACACTTAGGTTGAAGTCATTAACTCACTTTTCAACCTCTCCACAGATTTCATGTTAACAAACTATAGTTTTGGCAAGTCGGGTAGGACATCTACTTTGTGCATGACACAAGTAATTCTTCCAAAAATTGTTTACAGACAGATTATTTCACTTATAGTTCACTATATCACAATTCCAGTGGGTCAAAAGTTTACATACACTATGTTGATTGTACCTTTTTAAACAGCTTGGGAAATTCCAGAAAATGTCGTCATGGCTTTAGAAGCTTCTGATAGGCTAATTGACATCATTTGAGTCAATTGGAGGTGTACCTGTGAATGTATTTCAAGGCTTCCCTGCAAACTCAGTGCCTCTTTGCTCAACATAATTGTTAGTGAGATTGGCGCCGCCCTGTGTGGTCGCATGTTAAGCAGCTCCCATTGTTTGTGCGTTAATTGTTGTTTTAGTATGTTTTCCGCGAGTTTTTTTTTTTGTTGCAACAGTTGAACTGTAGTAGTTCAGGATTATGGATTCCTTTTTATCACTGAGGCACTTTTTTTTATTTTTCTCAGCGCCGAACGTACAAGTGAGCCCTCGATTATTTACAACCGAGCCCAGCTCCTGGATTTAGCAGGAGTTGAAAAGGCGACGGCGTGAATGCAGGGCAGGTCGGAAGTGTCAGGCAAAGCTGAGTAAGTACAAGCCGGCTATACCGTCTATCATTATGGGCAACGTGAGATCGCTACATAACAAGGTGGATGAGCTTGAGGGTCTGGTCCGTGGACAAAGAGACTACAAGGAACCACGTCTACTGTGCTTTAGAGACATTGCTGAATGATAACATCCCCATAGAGAACATCACTATCGGCAGTTTCCAGACCATCAGAGTGGACAGGGATAGCGCTTCTTCCGGTAAGAGTAAGGGAGTTAACAATTATTAACTAATTATTAGTTAACAACAGATGGTGTAATCCGAGCCATATTACTATTAAGGAACAGTTTTGTTGCCTGGACATTGATCTGTTAGCCGTTACCCTGAGACCCTACTATTTGCTGAGGGAATTTACGGTGGCCATTGCAGATGGCCTTGCACGAAAAGTGCAAATCAATCCCAGAACAACAGCAAAGGACCTTGTGAAGATGCTGGAGGAAACGGGTGCAAAGTATCTATATCCACAGTAAAACAAGTCCTATACCGACATTACCTGAAAGGCCGCTCAGCAAGGAAGAAGCCACTGCTCCAAAACCGCCATAAAAAAGCCAGACTATGGTTTGCAACTGCACATGGGGACAAAGATCGTACTTTTTGGAGAAATGTCCTCTGGTCTGATGAAACAAAAATAGAACTCTTTGGCCATAATGACCATCGTTATGTTTGGAGGAAAAAGGGGGAGGCTTGCAAAGCCTAAGAAAACCATCCCAACCGTGTAGCACGAGGGGTGGCAGCATCATGTTGTGGGGGGGCTTTGCTGCAGGAGGGGCTGGTGCACTTCACAAAATAGATGGCATCTTGAGGAAGGAAAATTCTGTGGATATATTGAAGCAACATCTCAAGACATCAGTCAGGAAGTTAAAGCTTGGTCACAAATGGGTCTTCCAAATGGACAATGACCCCAAGAATGCTTCCAAAGTTGTGGCAAAATGGCTTAAGGACAACAAAGTCAAGGTATTGGAGTGGCCATCACAAATCCCTGACCTCAAACCTATAGAACATTTGTGGAGAGAACTAAAAAAGTCTGTGCGAGCAAGGAGGCCTACACTCAGTTACACCAGTTCTGTCAGGAGGAATGGGCCAATATTCACCCAACTTATTATGGGAAGCTTCTGGAAGGCTACCCGAAATGTTTGACCCAAGTTAAAACAATTTAAAGGCAATGTTACCAAATACTAATTGAGTGTATGTAAACTTCTGACCCACTGGGAATATGATGAAAGAAATAAAAGCTGAAATAAATCATTCTCTACTATTATTATGACATTTCACATTCTTAAAATAAAGTGGTGATCCTAACTGACCTAAAACAGGGAATTTTTAGTAGGATTAAATGTCAGGAATAGTGAAACTGAGTTTAAATGTGTTTGGCTAAGGTGTATGTAAACTTCCGACTTCAACTGTAAGTGAATATTTGCATTGTTAAATTCACTGTACAGGTAAATGACAGGAAGAGATACTTAAATAGCTAAATGTGCGTATGATATAATTTAGGGTAATAATAATTCCCACTTTGATTTTCCCGCACAACCATCTCTAGGGTTTGCAGAGAATGGTCTGAAAATGAGAAAATATCCAGTGAGCGGCAGTTCTCTGGGCGAAAATGCCTTGTTGATGGCAGAGTTCAGAGGAGAATGGCCAGACTGGTTCGAGCTGATAAAGGCAACAGTAAGTCAAATAACCACTCGTTACAACCAAGGTATGCAGAAGAGCATCTCTGAACGCACAACACGTCGAACCTTGAAGCAGATGGCCTACAGCAGCAGACGACCACACCGGGTGCCACTCCTGTCAGCTAAGAACAGGAAACTGAGGCTACAATTTGCACGGGCCCACCAAAAGTGGACAAAAGAAGAATGGAAAAACGTTGCCTGGTCTGATGTCCCGATTTTCTGCTGCGACATTCAGATGGTAGGGTCAGAAAACGACATGAAAGCATGGATCCATCCTGCCTTGTATCAACGGTTCATGCTGGTGGTGTAGGTGTAATGGTGTGGGGGATATTTTCTTGGCACGCTTTGGGCCCCTTAATACCAATTGAGCATTGATTAAATGCCACAGCCTACCTGAGTATTGTTGCTGACCATGTCCATCCCTTTATGATCACAGTGTACCCATCTTCTAATGGCTACTTCCAGCAGGATAACGCGCCATGTCACAAAGCTCACATAATCTCAAACTGGTTTCTTGAACATGTCAATGAGTTCACTGTACTCAAATGGCCTCCACAGTCACCAGATCTCAGTCCAATAGAGCACCTTTGGGATGTGGCGGAACAGGAGATTTGCATCATGGATGTGCAGCCGACAAATCTGCAGCAACTCTGTGATGCTATAATGTCAATATGGACCAAAATCTGTGAGGAATGTTTCCAGCACCTTGTTGAATCTATGCCACGAAGAATTAAGGCAGTTCTGAAGGCAAAAGGGGGTCCAACCCGGTACTAGCAAGGTGTACCTAATGAAGGGGCTGGTGAAGTGGTGCGTGTGTGTGCGTGTGTGTATATACTCATTCCAGGGTGTTTATTTATTTTTACTATTTTCTACATTGTAGAATAATAGTGACACCATCAAAACTAATAAATAACACGTATGGAATCATGTAGTAACCAATAAAGTGTTAAACTAATCAATTTATTTTCTTTTTGAGTTTCTTTAAAATTGCCTTGAAGACCGCTTTGCACACTCTTGGCATTCTCTCACCTGGAATGCATTTCAGTTAACCGGTGTACCTTGTCAAGTTAATTTGTGGAATTTCTTTCCTTAATGTGTTTGAGCCAATCAGTTGTGTTGTGACAAGGTAGGGTTGGTATACAGAAGATAGCCCTATTTGGTAAAAGACGTAAGTCCATATTATGGCTAGAACAGCTTAAATAAGCAAAGAGAAACGACAGTCCATCATTAATTTAAAGACATGAAGATCAGTAAATCCGGAAAATGTCAAGTGCAGTCACAAAAACCATCAAGCGCTGATTTAAGAAACTGGCTTTCATGAGGACCACCACAGGAAAGGAACACCCAGAGTTACTTCTGCTCAGAGGGAGTTCATTAGTTAACTACACCTCAGAAAATGCAGCCCAAATAATTGCTTCACAGAGTTCAAGTAACAGACACATCTCAACATCAACTGTACAGAGGAGAATCAGGCCTTCGTGGTCTAATTACTGCAAAGAAACCATTACAAAAGGACACCAATAATAAGAAGAGACTTGCTTGGGCCAAGAAACACGAGCAATGGACATTAGACTGGTGGAAATCTGTCCTTTGGTCTGATAAGTCCAAATTTGTGATTTTTGGTTCCAAACGCTGTGTCTTTGTGACGCAGAGTAGGTGAACGGATGATCTTCGCATGTGTGGTTCCCACCGTGAAGCATGGAGGAGGTCTGATGGTGTGGGACTGCTTTGCTGGTGACACTGTCTGATTTATTTAGAATTCAAGGCACGCTTAACCAGCATGGCTACCACAGCATTCTGCAGCGATACGCCATCCCATCTGGTTTGCGCTTAGTGGGACTGTAATTTGTTTTTCAACAGGACAATGACCCAAAACACACTTCCAGGCTGTGTAAGGGCTATTTGACCAAGAAGGAGAGTTATGGAGTGATTCATCAGATGACCTGGACTCCACAATCACCCGACCTGAGTTGGACCACAGAGTGAAGGAAAAGCAGCCAACAAGTGCTCAGCGTACAGTGCCTTCGGAAAGTATTCAGACCCCTTGACTTTTTCCACATTTTGTTACGGAACAGCCTTATTCTAAAATGGATTAAATAAACATATTTCCTCAGCTATCTACACAGAATACCCCATAATGGCAAAGCGAAAACAGGTTTTAATTTATTTTAGAAAATATATTAAATAAATACCTTATTTACATAAGTATTCAGACCTGTTTCTATGAGTCTCGAAATACATTTGGAGTCCACCTGTGGTAAATTCAATTGATTGGAGATGATTTGGAAAGGCACACACCTGTCTATATAAGGTCCCACAGTTGACAGTGCATGTCAGAGCAAAAACCAAGCCATGAGGTCAAAGGAATTGTCCATAGAGCGCCGAGACAGGATTGTGTTGAGGCACAGATCTGGGGAACCAAAAAATGTCTGCAGCATTGAAGGTCCCCAAGAACACAGTGGCCTCATTTCTTAAATGGAAGAAGTTTGGAACCACCAAGACTCTTCCTAGATCTGGCAGTGTGGCCAAACTGAGCAATCGGGGGAGAAGGGCCTTGGGTCAAGGAGGTGACCAAGAACCTTATGGTCACTCTGACAGAGCTCTGGAGTTCCTCTGTGGAGATGGGAGAACCTTCCAAAATGTAGAATTTTACTTTCCTAACCTTATCTATGTAGAATTCCACCAATTAGGCCTTTATGGTAGTGGCCAGACGGAAGCCGCTCCTCAGTAAAAGGCACATGATAGCCCGCTTTAAATTTGCCAAAAGACACCTAAAGACTCTGACCATGAGAAACAAGAATCTCTGGTCTGATGAAACCAATATTGAACTCTTTGGCTGAATACCAAGCGTCACGCCTGAGGAAACCTGGCACCATCCCTACGGTGAAGCATGGTGGTGGCAGCATCATGCTGTGGGGATGTTTTTCAGCGGCAGCAATGCTCCCCATCCAACCTGACCGAGCTTGAGAGGATCTGCACTGAAGAATGGGAGAAACTCCCCAAATACAGGTGTGCCAAGCTTGTCGCGTGATACTCGAGGCTGTATGGTGCTTCAACAAAGTACTGCGTCAAGGGTCTGAATACTTATGTAAATGTGATATTTCCGTTAAAATGCATAAATTAGCAGACATTTCTATGAAACAGTTTTTGCTTTGTCATTATGGGGGTGTTGTGTGTAGATTGATGAGGGGAAAAAATGTTTTTTATATATTTTTGAGTAACAAAATGTGGAAAAAGTGAAGAGGTCTGAATACTTTCCCTAGGCACTGTATGTGGGAACTTCTTCAAGACTGTTGGAAAAGCATTCCTCATGAAGCTGGTAGAGAATGCCAAGAGAGTGCAAAGCTGTCATCAAGGCAAAAGGTGGCTACTTTTAAGAATCTGAAATATATTTTAATTTTAACACTTTTTTCTTCACTATTCTACAATGTCGAAAATAGTAAAAATAAAGAAAAATGAGTATGTGTCAACGTTTGACTGGTACTGTGTATGTGTGTGTGTGTATGTGTGTATATATATATATGTATATATATATATATATATATATATATATATATATATATATATATATATACACACACACACAATTTTTAGCGACTTGCAGTCATGCGTGCATACTTTTTATATATGCGTACTCCCGGGAATCAAACCCACTTCTGTTATTGCATGCGCCAACCAACTTACCGTGTGTGTGTTCAGGCCCAGCGGTGATGCCTCCTCAGTACTACGGGGTAACTCCATGGGGAGTGTATCCAGCCAATCTGTTCCAGCAACAGGCTGCAGCCGCCAACAACTCAGCCAATCAACAGGCTCAAGGACAGAACCAGCAGAACCAACAACAGGTCAGTGGCTTCCTATTAGCTAGACCTCTCCTCAACTGCTCTCCCATTAGATAAAGCTACTGTCAGACATTTTTGGCTGTCTTTCAAAACGTACCACTTTGTGGGTGTAGCATTCATATAGTTTGTATTGATGCAATCATGCACATTGTTTTTCCCAGTCACGTAGTGTCCATGGCATTTTTCTAAGGATGACACCAGTCTCTGACCCTCTGCCTTCCACTTGGCTAATCCTTTGTGTATCATGTGTTTCCTAGGTGATGCGTGGGGGCGGTAACCAGCGACCCCTGACCCCTAGCCAAGGTCAACAGGGTCAGCAGAACGACCAGCTGATCTCCGCCGCAGCCGTCAACTCTGCGCTCGCCTTCGGACAGGGGCTGGCGGCCGGCGTGCCTGGTGAGACACACACATACAAACACTCACACGTGTCCCTGCATATGCACAAACACACACCAGGGTTTCTGTTAGAATTATTTTTCACCGGGCAATGTGAACAGGTTTTTTTATTATTCTTTTTTTACCGGCCATTTGAGAAATTTACCTGAACCATATGCATTGGGTGTGTAACCCATTAGGTCGTCCACCAACGGTGCTCAGAATGACATCACGTTTAGACTAATAACCATAATCTTAACAGAATAAGCAACTCCTTTAATAAAGCAGAAATCTTTCAAAAAGTTTCCAAAATGCAATTTGTGGGAAAATACCATTTTAAACAGTGCACCTGATGAAGATCTAGAGACTTAGAAAGAGGGAGAACTTTAATATGAAACAACTAGGATGGTTTGCTAATATGACTAGGATTGTGCTGATGGCTTACTCCCTGGAACTACAGACCTCCAGGCATCCATCACCTACACTCCCTGCCCGCCTGCATAATCAGTCATAATATGACTAGGACTGTGCCTTTTAGCTTCTCTGGACAAAGAAATATGGTAGGAAAACTAATCGAAACAACAAGATAAATGCTGTTTTCAATGGCATGTGAAAGGAAGTCTTAATAAAATAATTGCCTCCATGTTTCAATAAGTGGATTTTGTCTAGGCTACTTTGAAGCAAGGTAAGACATGCCTCATAATATAAAGTGAAATGTTTGATTTTCAAAATGCATACTGCTTCCGGCTCACATTGCAAAGTGATGGATGACAACATGCCCATCCTTGCCTGTTGGACTTCAATGGGAGTTTTGCGTCATTTACTTGTTGAAAATAGTAGCACTTTTTAATCGTGGCGATCAAAACTGTTTTTAATACGTTATTGCATTTAGAATTGTTGCACACAATTACTCGACTTATAAAAGCACATTTCACTCCAGCAGCTCTATTGCTGAGGTGATATTGCACTCAAAATAGGCTCTCCGTAGTCTGTGCTACATCTGCATGACGACTAACGAAAATACACTTTTCAATTAAATTCCACAAAATTATGCAAATGAACCTTTAGACCGATAAGCATGACTGTCATGTATTTCCATCAACCTGGTATTTCCATCAATTAATTTAAAAAGCATAATTTAGCAATGGGATTGTTTTTTTTTCTCTCTGTCAATTTGGCCAGCAACAATTTTATTTATTTGCTTTTCTGGAGGGGGTTTCGGCCAAAAGCCGGCAATTACCTGTATACGGAAACCATGACACACACGTCTAACCCACGGTTTCCCAAACTCAGGACCCCAAGGGTGCACGTTTTGGTTTTTGCCCTAGCACTACAAAGCTGATTCAAATAATCAACTAATCATAATTGAATCAGCTGTGTAGTGTTAGCAAAAAACAAAACGTGCACCCCTTGGGGTCCTGAGCACCGAGTTGGGGAAACGCTTGTCTAACCCATGTGTTTCTCTCTGCAGGCTATCCCATGCTGGCTCCAGCTGCCTACTATGACCAGACGGGTGCGCTAGTGGTCAACACAGGATCTAGGGGCGGACCCGTACGCCTTATGGCCCCCGCAGGCTCTGTTATTATCTCTCCATCAGCTGCACAAGCAGGTGACACACTACTCCATTTACACAATCACTGTGTCACTAATCGCCCTAATACAGTATCTCTATCACTTCTACCAGCCTACCTACCTCTCTCTCACTCCCTTATTTTTTTTATGGCCGGGTAGGCCAGTTGAGAACAAGTTCTCATTTACAAATGCGACCTGGCCAAGACAAAGCAAAGCAGTGCTACAAAAAACAACACAGAGTTACACATGAGAATAAACAAACGTACAGTCAATAACACAATAGAGAATCTATATACAGAGTGTGCAAATGTAGTGCAAAATGCAGTAAGGTTAGGAAGGTAGGACAATAAATAGGCCATAGTGGCGAAATAGTTTACAAATTAGAATTAACACTGGAGTGATAGATGTGCAAATGATTTTTTTTTTTTTTGTGGTCAATTTTTTATTTAAATATATATATTTTTAGATAACACAAAACAACGCATAGGACAGCAAACATACGTTTCCACATTACATATACATTTACACATAACATATACATTTACACGTTTAACCCTTTTCCCTTCCCACCCACCGGACCAGCCTATCTAAATGTCTATATATATATATATATATATAACAATTTCAGCCTATCAAAAACTGTATTCCACATGTTAATATTGTCTGGTTTTGCACCATGCAGTCGAGAGATTGATTGTTCCAGTTGAGCTACGTCTATGAAGGAAGAGATCCATTGCTGTTGGGGCAAAGTGTGAGGGGGTTGCCAACGTAAGGCAATCATTCTCTTGGCTGCTGTTAGACCAGCAAGCCAGATCCTTCTTTCTTTACACGTTAAATTCAATGAGGAATCTTCATTAAGCAAGACTACATTAGGCAGATTTGGGATAGATTTAGGGTCTTTATTTTTTTTGCTGTATTTGTATCTCGTGAAAAAGATCCTTTGGACACTGAATACTGAATCATATCTAGTAATGGCTTCCCTAAATGCTCCCAAAAAGTAATCAGTAGTTCAGGCGGGATTCCGTCAAAGCCAGGGGATTTTCCTATATTCATAGTTTGCACAGCCTCCTTGAGCTCGGTCAGGGTGATCGGAGAATCTAATTGTGAGGCAACAGAATGAGAGAGTTGTCTGAGATTAAGAATATTAAAGAACTTGCTAGATTTCTCATCATCATGCACAGTCTTCGATGAATATAAGTCTGGAAAAAAAGGAGCGAAAAGCACTGTTGATTTGCTTTGGGTCTGTATGGACTATCCCCTGTGTAGATTTTACTGCAGAAATATTAGCAAACCCTCATTGGTACGTAGTTTCATGGCCAGCAGACGACTAGGTCGTTCACTATTAAAATAATCATTTTGTCGTGCTTTGTGCATAATGAATTCTGCACGTTGTCTGCATAGATTGTTCATTTCTTTCTTTGTTAATTCCAGTTCACGGGTATTTCTTGATGATGTATCAGATTGATGTCGATGTTGTAGGACTTTTAGGTTTGCCTCTAATAGTTTTATTTTGACAGTATTGGAAGAGAATGACACTACGTTGCTTCTAACAAAGCCCTTAATTGCCTCCCACAGTATTTGTGGATCTTCCACCGATCCTTGATTAATGCTAATAAACTCTGCCACTTCTGTTGCGAATTGATGTTTAAAAGTCTCATTTTTTAGGAGGCTGGAGTTAAAACGCCAGCGAGCTGCACGATTCCTTTCAGGGCTTAATTCAGCTACACACAAAATCATGTTATGATCTGAAAGGGTAGTTGGTATGTATTCAATTTCAATGTTGTGGAACAAGTTCTTTGACATAAAAATGTAATCGATTCTAGAGAAGGACTTGTATCTTGAAGAATAATACGAGTAATCTTTGACCATTGAGTTAACACGCCACATATCCACCACCGCTACATCCAGCGCCCATTGGCGCAGTGCTTCAGAACATAATCGCTGGTTTCTACCCTCTGTTTGTCCTGTTCTGTCCATCACATGATCCCACACTGCATTAAAATCTCCTCCGACTACAAGTTGAAATTCTGTAAGATCGAGTAAAGAGTTGAGTTAACACAAACTCTTTGTCATAATAATTAGGAGCATAAACAGAGAGAAATGCCATTTTTTGATGGTGTATGATAGTTTTCCCCTAAATGCACAGACTGTTGAAATATCCATCTCAGAATATCCATCTGGTTTGTTCATCTGAGAGAAGTCATCTAAAACAAATAATCTCTTAACAGATATCAGCATCTAATTTGTATTTATTTAGCACATGAATAAATGGCTAAACATGATACAGCATCAATATGAAACAAACCCACAATCTCGTGTTCGACCAACTATACTAGGATCAACAAGGAGAAAGAGAAATTAAATAATAATATATAACCCACTAAGCAACGCTATACCTGCAAAGAAAGCAAAAACTTTTCTCATTTTCTCCCCCTTCCCAACCACCACATATATATTCTCTAACAGCATCTGCATGTCAAGATATGCATCAATTCTAACCGGGGGGAAAGAAATCCCCAAAAATTAGAATCACTTACTAAGAAAAAAATACTTAAACCTTTGTCATGTTGTTTGTACTATACACAGCTATAATCTAGGATAAAGAAGTTGATACATTTGTGATCGATCCTGCACAGGTTTAAACGTAGCTAAAAAGCTGTTTACTTCGTCTGGATCCTTAAAAATATGATGCTCGTGTCCCTTAGTAAGCTTAATTATGGCCGGATAAAGAAGGAACGCCTGGAAGCCAACTTTCCGTGCTTGATCCATTGCAGGGTAGCAGGGCTTGCGTTTCTCTCGAGTGTAGCTGCTGAAGTCGGGAATTAATCTGATCTGTTGTCCAGTTACTACAGGTGGAGATTTCCTAGCTGATCAGATCCCGGTCAGTATAGCGCAAGCACTTTGCTATGAGAATCCTCGGTTTGGAGTTATTCCTCTGGCCACCTAGTCTATGGGCTCGCATGATCTCCAATGGTGGTCTGTCATCCCAATGTCCAGGGAACCATTTCGGGAGCTGAGAAGTAAGAAAGGACAGGGCATTCCCTCCTTCCTCTTCTCTTAGGCCCAAGATCAAGATATTGTCACTTCTGCCACAGTCTTCTAACATGGATAGCTTTAGGTCAATTTGATCAATTCTTTTTTTATTCTTGCTTCCACAAACTTCAGCAATTTTGTATTGTTTGTTCACTGCTGTAAGATCTGCATTTAATTTCATAATATCACTCTTGCATTTAGTGAGATCTTGTTGCATTTCTTTGAGTTGGTTGTTGAGAAGCAAAAATCGTTGTTCAGATTTAGTATCCGCTACTGCAAAATGCTTTTCCAGCGCAGAATCAATAAGTTTAGCTAATGAGACACTGTCAAGCGTACCTGCGCATGTAGCCATGCTGACAGCGTTGGTAGGTAAAGGCTTGCTGATGGGCTCTGTTGCTCGTATAGTGGTACTGTTTTTGGTCTTTCGTGGGGGCATTAGCGGATAATCCCAAAAAGCGCGATAACAGAATAGTTTTTTGTTTAATTGATCAGAACATTGACAAACTTTTTTAGAGGAGGAGCCGAGTCCGCACTAGTCACACCGCCATCTTGGATGTTAACCAAACCCGATTTGGAAATGATGATGTGCAAATAGAGATACTGGAGTGCAAAATGAGCTAAAATAATAAATATGGGGATGAGGTAGTAGGGAGGGCTATTTACAGGTGCAGTGATCGATAAGCAGCTCTGACAGCTGATGTTTAAGTTAGTGAGGGAGATAGGAACCTCTAGCTTCAAGGATTTTTGCAGTTCGTTCCTTATGACGCTTTATTCCTCTCTCTCTCTGTCTCGCTCTCTGTCTCAAATTCAAATTGCTTTATTGGCATGAAAAACATTACGTCAATATTGCCAAAGCAACAATGTATACAATATACATTGTAGTAATAATAAATAAAAATGTCGGGCATTTTGCACCTGCCCTGTGTTTTTCGTAGCTGCTTGATAAAGTATTTTCCCCACAGGGATCAATAAAGTACCTATATCTATCTATCTATCTTGGTAAGGATCTGTCTCGGCTTTGTATCTCTGACAGAGTAGAGATAATCAGCCAATTCATATTCTCTGTTCAGAGCCAAATAGCAATTTAGTCAGCTTTGGGATTTTGTTTCGTTTTTCCAATGTTGTAAATATGAGTACTTTTGATTGGTTCATGATTTTGTTTATTTTAATTATGTCTTTTGAAGCAGTGCTGGTGTCCAACACCAGCTGACTGAGGGCTCGTTTTTGGGCTCAGTTCTTGGGTTTTTGTGCTTTAAATTGGAAACTAGAATTTGGACTTGAATTAAGGTGTAGCCAAACATTTTATGATCTTTGTTGTACTTTCATTACCACTGGAAAGCGGTCCAATTCTGCCCTACATGCATTAGTTGGTATACTTCGACATAATTCTCCATGTAGGGCTTCAATTGGATGTTTGTCCCACATTTTAAAGTCCAGTTTATTGAGTGGCCCCCAAACCTCACTTCCGTAAAGAGCTATTGGTTGGATTATGCTGTCAAATATTTGATTTTGAATAATTACATTTTTATTGCATACATTGCTCTGCAGGCTTTTTCTTTGAGTGCTTTCGCTGCCATATAAAAGTTTCCCGACGCAGATATGGTCAGACCAAGGTATGAGTAATTTTTAGTGTGTTCAGTTATGGTGTTGTTCAGGGTTAATTTATATTTGTGTTTCTGACATCTGGGTTTTCTCAGGAAAATCATGATTTTCTATTTTTTTTTTTTTACAGCCAGTTGGGGCAATATTTCACTAGAATGTTAAGGTTCTGTTGAAGACCTTCTTTGGACCTCTGTGCCTCTCGCTCGCTCTCTCTGCCTCTCACTCTCTCTGCCTCTCGCTCGCTCTCTCTGCCTCTCGCTCGCTCTCTCTGCCTCTCGCTCGCTGCCTCTCGCTCGCTCTCTCTGCCTCTCGCTCGCTCTCTCTGCCTCTCGCTCGCTCTCTCTGCCTCTCGCTCGCTCTCTCTGCCTCTCGCTCGCTCTCTCTGCCTCTCGCTCGCTCTCTCTGCCTCTCGCTCGCTCTCTCTGCCTCTCGCTCGCTCTCTCTGCCTCTCGCTCGCTCTCTCTGCCTCTCGCTCGCTCTCTCTGCCTTGCCTCTCTCTCTGTCTGCCTCTCGCTCTCTCTCTGTCTGCCTCTCGCTCTCTCTCTCTGTCTGCCTCTCGCTCTCTCTCTCTGTCTGCCTCGCTCTCTCTGTCTGTCTGCCTCGCTCTCTCTCTCTGTCTGTCTGCCTCGCTCTCTCTCTCTGTCTGCCTCTCGCGCTCTCTCTGTCTGTCTGTCTAGAATGTTAAGGTTCTGTTGAAGACCTTCTTTGGACCTCTGTGCCTCTCGCTCTCTCTGCCTCTCGCTCGCTCTCTCTGCCTCTCGCTCGCTCTCTCTGCCTCTCGCTCGCTCTCTCTGCCTCTCGCTCGCTCTCTCTGCCTCTCGCTCGCTCTCTCTGCCTCGCGCTCTCTCTCTCTGCCTCGCGCTCTCTCTCTCTGCCTCGCGCTCTCTCTCTCTGCCTCGCGCTCTCTCTCTCTGCCTCGCGCTCTCTCTCTCTGCCTCGCGCTCTCTCTCTCTGCCTCGCGCTCTCTCTCTCTGCCTCTCTCTCTGCCTCTCTCTCTGCCTGCCTCTCGCTCTCTCTCTGCCTGCCTCTCGCTCTCTCTCTCTGTCTGCCTCGCTCTCTCTCTCTGTCTGCCTCGCTCTCTCTCTCTGTCTGCCTCGCTCTCTCTCTCTGTCTGTCTGCCTCGCTCTCTCTCTCTGTCTGTCTGCCTCGCTCTCTCTCTCTGTCTGTCTGCCTCGCTCTCTCTCTCTGTCTGTCTGCCTCGCTCTCTCTCTCTGTCTGTCTGCCTCGCTCTCTCTCTCTGTCTGTCTGCCTCGCTCTCTCTCTCTGTCTGTCTGCCTCGCTCTCTCTCTCTGTCTGTCTGCCTCGCTCTCTCTCTCTGTCTGTCTGTCTGCCTCGCTCTCTCTCTCTGTCTGTCTGTCTGCCTCGCTCTCTCTCTGTCTGTCTGCCTCGCTCTCTCTCTGTCTGCCTCGCTCTCTCTCTGTCTGCCTCGCTCTCTCTCTGTCTGCCTCGCTCTCTCTCTCTGTCTGCCTCGCTCTCTCTCTCTCTCTCTCTGCCTCGCTCTCTCTCTCTCTGTCTGCCTCGCTCTCTCTCTCTCTCTGTCTGCCTCGCTCTCTCTCTCTCTCTGTCTGCCTCGCTCTCTCTCTCTCTGTCTGCCTCGCTCTCTCTCTCTCTGTCTGCCTCGCTCTCTCTCTCTCTGTCTGCCTCGCTCTCTCTCTCTCTGTCTGCCTCGCTCTCTCTCTCTCTGTCTGCCTCGCTCTCTCTCTCTCTGTCTGCCTCGCTCTCTCTCTCTCTGTCTGCCTCGCTCTCTCTCTCTCTGTCTGCCTCGCTCTCTCTCTCTCTCTCTGTCTGCCTCGCTCTCTCTCTCTCTCTCTGTCTGCCTCGCTCTCTCTCTCTCTCTCTGTCTGCCTCGCTCTCTCTCTCTCTCTCTCTCTCTCTGTCTGCCTCGCTCTCTCTCTCTCTCTCTCTCTGTCTGCCTCGCTCTCTCTCTCTCTCTCTCTCTCTGTCTGCCTCGCTCTCTCTCTCTCTCTCTCTCTCTGTCTGTCTGTCTGCCTCGCTCTCTCTCTCTGTGTCTGTCTGCCTCGCTCTCTCTCTCTGTCTGTCTGTCTGCCTCGCTCTCTCTCTCTGTCTGTCTGCCTCGCTCTCTCTCTCTCTCTCTGTCTGCCTCGCTCTCTCTCTCTCTCTCTCTGTCTGCCTCGCTCTCTCTCTCTCTCTGTCTGCCTCGCTCTCTCTCTCTCTCTGTCTGCCTCGCTCTCTCTCTCTCTGTCTGCCTCGCTCTCTCTCTCTCTGTCTGCCTCGCTCTCTCTCTCTCTCTGTCTGCCTCGCTCTCTCTCTCTCTCTCTCTCTCTCTCTGCCTCGCTCTCTCTCTCTCTCTCTCTCTCTCTCTGTCTGCCTCGCTCTCTCTCTCTCTCTCTCTCTCTCTCTGTCTGCCTCGCTCTCTCTCTCTCTCTCTCTCTCTCTGTCTGCCTCGCTCTCTCTCTCTCTCTCTCTCTCTCTCTCTCTCTCTCTGTCTGCCTCGCTCTCTCTCTCTCTCTCTCTCTCTCTCTGTCTGCCTCGCTCTCTCTCTCTCTCTCTCTCTCTGTCTGCCTCGCTCTCTCTCTCTCTCTCGCTCTCTCTCTCTCTCTCTCTCTCTCTCTCTCTGTCTGCCTCGCTCTCTCTCTCTCTCTCTCTGTCTGCCTCGCTCTCTCTCTCTCTCTCTCTGTCTGCCTCGCTCTCTCTCTCTCTCTGTCTGCCTCGCTCTCTCTCTCTCTGTCTGCCTCGCTCTCTCTCTCTCTGTCTGCCTCGCTCTCTCTCTCTCTGTCTGCCTCGCTCTCTCTCTCTCTGTCTGCCTCGCTCTCTCTCTCTCTCTCTCTGTCTGCCTCGCTCTCTCTCTCTCTCTCTGCCTCGCTCTCTCTCTCTCTCTCTCTCTCTCTCTCTGCCTCGCTCTCTCTCTCTCTCTCTCTGTCTGCCTCGCTCTCTCACTCTCTGTCTGCCTCGCTCTCTCTCTCTCTCTCTGTCTGCCTCGCGCTCTCTCTCTCTCTCTCTCTGTCTGCCTCGCTCTCTCTCTCTCTCTGTCTGCCTCGCTCTCTCTCTCTCTGTCTGCCTCGCTCTCTCTCTCTGTCTGCCTCGCTCTCTCTCTCTCTCTGCCTCGCTCTCTCTCTCTCTGCCTCTCTCTCTCTCTCTGCGTCTGCCTCGCTCTCTCTCTCTCTCTCTCTCTCTGCCTCGCTCTCTCTCTCTCTGCCTCGCTCTCTGTGTCTGCCTCGCTCTCTCTCTCTCTCTCTGCCTGCCTCGCTCTGCCTCGCTCTCTCTCTCTCTCTCTGCCTGCCTCGCTCTGCCTGCCTCGCTCTGCCTGCCTCGCTCTGCCTGCCTCGCTCTGTCTGCCTCGCTCTGTCCGCCTCGCTCGCTCTGCCTCGCTCTGTCTGCCTCGCTCGCTCTGCCTCTCTTTTTTTATTTATGTATTTATGGGGGGCTGGTAGCCTAGCGGTTAGAGGGTAGGGCTCAAATACCGAGCCGACAAGATGGACATTATAACCTGTCTGTTCTTGACCAAGGCACTTAACCCTAATTTGCTCCAGTGGTATGACCTTGTAGGTAGGCAGTCATTGTAAATAAGAATTTGTTCTCAACTGCCTAGTTAAATAAATGTTAAAATCTCTCTCTTTCTCTAGTGGCGGCTGCTGCGGGTGGCGGTGCTAACGGCGGTATGGGAGGCGGGGCCAATGGTCCGTTCCGAGGCATGCAATCCCAGCAGCCTCCGCAGCAGGGGGGAGGGGCTATGTCAGGAAACTCCTTTTATGGATCCTCCTCTCTCAGCAACTCCTCCCAAAGCTCCTCCCTCTTCTCTCAAGGTAGCCAAACAACGTACTGTGAGTGAAAACAAAACGGGTGAATTGACAGATGTCGTGTTCAAGGCTAACTACATTGCAGACGTTTCAATGGCTGAATGCCGTTTCATTGACTGCGCAGTCGGGCTTCAGATTCCTATATCATTGTGTTTAGTTGATGTGTCAAATACCTATTCAGATGTGAGATCTAGCAGGCGTCTGCAATGTAGTCAGCCTGGAACGTGGCAAAAATATGTGTGCAAACATTATTTAATTTACCATTAAAATTCCGAGACAAATGTAGATTAACAAAGTTGATATGTTGTTTTCTCTACAGGCTCCGCCCAGCCAGGCCCTGGCTCCGCCTCTCTGGGGTTTGGTCAGAGCAACTCTTCACTGGGAGCAACATTGGGAGCTACGCTGGGAGGCTTTGGGACCGCAGGTATGTATGTGTGTGGTGTTTTATTGTCTCAAATCCATGTGCAACCCAAGGTTGGTACTCAGTAGACTGGATGGAGAGGCTTCTCACTCTGTGTTTACCTATCTGTAGCCTGCTGTCCTCTGTCTGTGTATATAACTCCCTCTACCGGCCAACTATAGTGACAGCAGTGTGTGTGTTTTAATGGTCTCTGTCTCCCTCCAGTGGCTAACTCCAGCGGTGGAAGTGGTTCTCGTCGTGACTCTCTGACCGGCAGTAGTGACCTGTACAAACGCACACAGTCGAGTCTCACGCCTATTGGCCACGGGGGGTTCTACAACGGAACCCTGGGATTTAGCTCCTCCCCCGGGCCTGTCGGAATGCCCCTGCCCAACCAAGGCCCCTCCCACTCCCTAACCCCACCCCCCTCTCTGTCCAATCATAGCTCCTCATCCAACCTCAACCTGGGTGAGTGACGAAGTCTATTGTCAACATGCTGACATAACTTGCATTGTATTTTTGGAGTTAGTGTTATTATATCATTGTTATTATTGTTATCCAATCAGCACTAACCATCACTCTTTCTGACCCCTCCCCCAGGAGGTCTGACCAATGGCAGCGGTCGTTTCATCTCTGCTGCTCCGGGGGCGGAGGCGAAGTATCGCAGCGCCAGTTCTGGCTCATCCCTCTTCTCTCCCAGCAGCCAGCTCTTCCCGTCGTCACGGCTACGCTATGGAATGTCGGACGTGATGCCGTCAGGGCGGAGCCGGCTCCTGGAAGACTTCAGGAACAACCGCTACCCCAACCTGCAGCTAAGAGAGATCGCTGGGCACATCATGGAGTTCAGCCAGGACCAGCACGGCAGCAGGTAGAGAGACGTAGACTGCACAAATAATCTCTCAGCCATAATCTCATCTCCCCTGTCCAGTACCAAACACTACTACCAAAACACAGATTTACTGTCTTATCCTCATTGATTGACTCCAGATGTCTGCTTGGATGCTGGGCCTACCTAACTGAGGGGAGGCAGACTTTTAGAACTGGAATGTTCTATTTATAAACTATGGTGTCAATCGCTCTCTCTCTCTCTCTCTCATGCCTTTCATCTCTCTCATCCCTATCTCCTGTCTCTCTCTTCTCCTCCCCATCTCTCTTTCCTCCCCCTCTCCTTATTTCTCACCCCTTTCTTTCTTCTCACCCCCCTCAATGCAATTCAATACACTTATTGGCATGTAAAGTTTTGGATCTTACATTGCCAATGCAGATATATAGGAACTTGTTGAATCAAAGATGACAATGAAAATAACTACCCCCCCCCTCCAGGTTTATCCAGTTGAAGTTGGAGAGGGCCAGCTCAGCAGAGCGTCAGCTGGTCTTTAGTGAGATCCTCCAGGCTGCCTATCAACTCATGGTCGACGTCTTCGGAAACTACGTCATCCAGAAGTTCTTTGAGGTTTATGAGCACGTTATGTTTTTATCAGACCGTCTGTGTGTCTGTGTCTGTGTGTGTGTGTGTGTGTGTGTGTTGGCAATTTGCCTGTTTTTTGCCAGGTACCTAATCTAGAAGTTATTTGAGTTGTGTGTGTGTATGGGGCTGTTGATTTCTAACAGGCCTGTCTCTGTAAATTGTGTGTTTTGACCGCTACCGTGCCTTCAGAAAGTATTCACACCCCTTAACTTATTCCCTGTTTTGTTGTTACAGCCTGAATTGAAAATAAATAAATATTTGTTTTCACACAATACCCCATAAAGACAGTGAAAATGTGTTTTTAGAAATGATTTGCAAATGTATTAAATTAGATACAGAAATATCTAATTCACATAAGTATTCACACCCCTGAGTCAATACATGTTAGAATCACCGTTGGCAGCGAATTACTGCTGTGAGTATTTCTGGGTAGTCTCTGTAAGCGCTTTGCACACCTGGATTGTACAATATTTGCCCATTATTATTTTCTAAATTCTTCAAGATCTGTCAAGTTGGTTGTTGATCATTGCTAGACAGCCATTTTCAAGTCTTGCCATAGATTTTCAAGCTGATTTAAGTCAAAACTGTAACTGGGCCACTCGGGTAAGCAACTCCAGTGTATATTTGGCCTTGTGTTTTAGGTTATTTTCCTGCTGAAAGGTGAATTTGTCTCCGTGTCTGTTGGAAAGCAGACTGAACCAGGTTATCATCTAGGATTTTACCTGTGCTTAACTCTATTCCATTTATTTTTGTCCTAAAAAATTATTTTGTCTTTGCCGATGACATGCATACCCTCAACATGATGCAGTCACCACCATGCTTGAAAATATGAAGTGGTACTCAATGACGTGTTACATTTGCCCAAACGTATTGCTTTGACACACTGCTCGCTTAACCCAGAAGCCAACTGCTCCAATGTGTCGGAGGAAACGCGTCCAACTGGCGACTGTCAATGTGCAGGCGCCCGGCCCGCCACAGGAGACCCTAGAGGACGATGGGACAATGACATCCCGGCCGGCCAAACCCTCCCCTAACCCGGACGACGCTGGGCCAATTGTGCACCGCCTCATGGGTCTCCCGGTCGTGGCCGTCTGCTACACAGCCCGGGATCAAACCCAGATCTGAAGTGATGCCTCTAGCACTGCGAAGCAGTGGGGAGGCCTTAGTAACTGTTTTAAAGTTACCGTTTCTTTCCTCTCCGGCAACTAAGTTAGGATGGACGCCTGTATCTAAAGTGTAATTAATATCTTCACCTTGCTCAAAGCAATATTCAGTGTCTGCTTTTTGTATTTTTATCCATCTAACAAAAAGGGTCCCTTTTCGAGGCATTGGAAAACCTCCCTGGTCTTTGTGTTTGAATCTGTGTTTGAAATTCACTGCTCTACATAGGGACGTTACAGATAATTGCATGTGTGGGGTACAGGGGTTAATTAGTCATTTAAAAAAATCATGTTAAACACTATTATTGCACACCGAGTGAGTCCATGCAACTTATTAAAAACAAATGTGTATTCCTGTTTAGCCATAAGAGGTTGAATACTTATTGACTCAAGACATTTCAGCTTTTCATTTGTAATTCATTTGTAAACTTTTCTAAAAACATAATTCCACTTTGACATTATGGGGTATTGTGTATAGGTCAGTGACACATCTCAATTTACGCTGTAACACAACAACATGGGACAAAGTCAAGGGGTATGAAGGCACTGTACATCATCCAAAAGTGTGTGTGTGTGAACTGTTCTCTCTCCTCTCTCTCTCTCTGTTTGTGTAGTTTGGCAGTCTGGACCAAAAGCTGGCTCTAGCAGAGAGGATCAGGGGTCATGTCCTGTCTCTGGCCCTGCAGATGTATGGCTGTAGAGTCATACAGAAGGCCCTGGAGTTCATCCCCTCAGACCAACAAGTTATAGTACGTATTGTACTGCTGTGTGTCTGTGTATGAGGAGCCAGACTGTGTGCGTTGGTGTGTTTATCTTTCTCTAACTGTGTGTATGTTACAGAGTGAGATGGTGCGGGAGCTGGACGGGCATGTGTTGAAGTGTGTGAAGGATCAGAACGGGAACCACGTGGTGCAGAAGTGTATTGAGTGTGTTCAGCCCCACGCACTGCACTTCATCATAGACGCCTTCAAGGGACAGGTGGGTGAAGCGCAGCTCTCACACACACACACACACACACACACACACACACCATCATCATTGCCTGCAGGGGACAGGTAGGTCACCATGGTAATAGCAACAGCAGCCCAGCAGCAGCTATCTTCCATCCACTGGCTAAATGTCAAAATTACCATAAAGAGTGTGTGTTTTAAAGAGAATATTATGCCTGTGCTTAGCTGACTGTAGGAGAGTGAGTAATTTTTTTGCCCACACAGATTGTATATTAGTTACATTGGATTGGGGTCTTGGATTTGTCAATTGTACCAATTTCCACATTCCCACCCATCAGACAGTTAGTTGTGTAAATGTTAGTGATTGTCTAGTTGGTTAAGTAGGTCACCAGGAATTGGCTTTCATCAGTCTTTCACTGCTGTGTGTGGGTGGTGGGTGTGTAAATGAGTCAGCAGAGATTTAAAGGTCTAGGTTTGTGTTCCAGTGTATAACGTGTGTGTGTCTGCAGGTGTTTGCACTCTCCACCCACCCCTACGGCTGTAGAGTGATCCAGCGTATTCTAGAACACTGCCTTCCAGATCAGACCCTGCCCATTCTGGAGGAGCTGCACCAACACACTGAACAACTGGTGCAGGTAAAACATACACACACAAACACACACCACAGGTTTGACCAGACATTTTGTTGCAGAACTGATAAGTTTGTTTTGCATCTGCTGATCAGGATGTTGTCTTCACTCTGACATTCTGTATTGTGTTAAAGGCTGAAACTTCTGGAATTTTAAACTGGTTGAAACAAATGTTCAGCCTTGTCAAGTAGCTAAGGTGAATGCAGAACTGTGTGTAACTGTTTCTCTGTCTCTCTCCAGGACCAATATGGTAACTATGTGATCCAGCATGTGTTAGAACACGGCAGAGCAGAGGATAAGAGTAAGATAGTAGCTGAGATCAGAGGAAACGTACTGGGGCTCAGCCAACACAAGTTCGCCAGGTACACACTCGCACATCAATTGCTGAGCGCAAACTTGAGTGTTGTGAAAATTCTGTGAAACTTCTGGTACGTGTTTACGGTGAACACTGAGGCTGTACATTTTACATGTTTTAGTCATTTAGCAGAAGCTCTTATACAGAGCGACTTAGTTAGTTAGTACAACATACTTTTTTGAGAATATTTCAGAGATTGAGAATTTAGGCCTACCAGATTTCAGACAAGTAGGTGTAATAATGGTATTCCCATACCATTATTTCAGAGAATCAGACAAATGATGCTACCCTCTGCCTATTGTCTACTTAGCTTATTCAAGCGTGTGTCAAAATACAATACTGCCCCTTTAAGACAGAAAAAAGCTACATGCAGCTCTCACTTTGATCTCAAAACAAGCTCATAGTCCAGTTCATAGTGAATGGCACAGATCCGTATATGGCAATGGTCTATTTGCATATAGGGATACTGCAGCTCTGATTGATTTGGCGCACAGGTCTGTGTAGAGTACGGGCCTGAGTCGTGCCTGTCAATGCAATAGAGTCCTACTCCAATGTGCTCTGCCTACAAGAACATATCTTGCACAGTTAGTTTTGTTTTGGTATGTTGCATTGAAAGTGGCTATTATTGAGTTGATTCGATCACAATTCGCACAGTATAGGGAAACGTTGATAGTGTTAAATAAAAAGGTACGGAAGTTCAATCTCGTGCTTCTTTGCGGGAGAGCTGAGTGCCTGCGCCCAGCTTAGAGGGAACATTGTTTATAAACCCTTTTTGTATCTGTCATAAAGTTACAGCTAACCTGGCCTAGACTGCAAAAAGCCAAGCACAATCAGTGGCTAACCTAGCCTCTCTCTCTCTCTCTCTCTCTCTCTCTCTCTCTGTCTCTGTCTCTGTCTCTCTGCCTCTGCAGTAACGTGGTGGAGAAGTGTGTGAGCCATGCGTCGCGTGCAGAGCGGGCCGTGTTGATAGACGAGGTGTGTAGCCTAACGGAGGGGCCCCACAGTGCCTTGTACACCATGATGAAGGACCAGTACGCCAACTACGTGGTTCAGAAGATGATTGACGTGGCTGAACCAACACAGAGGAAGATTGTCATGCACAAGGTTGGGACCTGTGTGTGTGTGCGACATAAAGAGAGTGAATATAATACATTTATTCTGTATAGGGCTTTTTCATTAGTGTTATCTCAAAGCTCTAGAAATATATGAATAGATGTTTATGCAATTGTGTGTGTACTTATTTTTCCCTCTCACTCCCCGTCAGATCCGGCCCCACATCTCCACTCTGAGGAAGTATACGTATGGCAAACACATCCTGGCTAAGCTGGAGAAATACTACATGAAGAATGGAGTGGACTTGGGCCCTCTCTGTGGCCCTCCCAATGGCATCATGTAAACTACTACCCTTACACCCCCTTATTCCCTACACCCTAACCCTTAAGGACAAGACGGACCAACATGAACGTTGGCCATGTGCAGTAGATCACCTGCTGGGTGTCGAGGAACGGTGGCCATTCAACATAACAGACGGCCACCCTCTGTGCATAGCTGACATTGTATTGGAATGTCTTGTCTTCTGTACCATAACCCCTGGCCTATACCCTACATGAAGAACGGAGTGGCCCGCCTAATGGCATCATGTAAACTACTGTCCATATATACCCCATTATTCCCTACACTCTAAGCCCTAAACCCTGTGCGCCCTCCTCCCCTTCATTCCTCTCCTAATGAGAATGTAAACTACTATCCTACCCCCAATGACATCGTGGAGAACCCTCTGTACCTACTCCAACCCTCCCGCTCTTATCCCCACGGTAGCCCATTGGGAGGGGCCTGTCTAAACAGGAAGCCTTGGTTAATTTAGCCCCTCCCCAACCCAAGCCCTACTCTGCTATAGTGTTGGTGTTTAGGGGGAGGCAGGGGGGGTGAAGGGGAGGTGAGATGTGTCCCACCCCCACCCCCTCCATTCCTCCTCCATTTTTTTGTTTTCATTTATTCGTCTTTTAAATAAATTAGAATAATTTAACTTTTTTGCTACTGCTGCGGCATACACACTGTCTTATTGCTACTATGGGATGGAATTAATGTATTTAATTTGTCTGACGTCGTCACCGAATCACACACACCGTACACAAACAGACATGCACACCACACACATGCTAAACACCACACACACACACGCTACACACACACACACACGCATGCCATGAGCTTACCAGCACACAGATCACTTAGCATGGGAGATTCGTTTCCAGTCTTGCTTCTATATATAGCGTGTATACTTGGTGTAGACCTTTGCATATATAAATATATATATAAAACTTTGTAGTTTTTCTGGTTTTTGATGTTGAATCTGTATCTAAAATGTATCCTAGTAGTGAACACATATTTCTGACTGTATAATTGTACATTTGTAAACCCTTGTAATGTAAAAGTGATTTACCACCCTTTTTGGTATCAGACGATATATATATAAAAAAAAAAAAAAACTCACGCAAAAAACAACAATCTTAGAAAAACTCTTGTGCATTTCGGTGTATATTCTCACCTCCTTGGTTGTGACATATGAGTTGTTGTATATTGTAAATTGTAATATCAAATTTTTGTTTTGAAAAGCCCTTTCTATACTGCGTAGTACTTGTACAAAGCCCCCCCACCCCACGCTCTGGTTTGACCTTCTACTCACTGCTTCAATAGAATTCACCTCCACCTCCCCAACCCCTGAACTACACCTCCCCAACCCCCGAACTACACTGCAAACGTGGCGTTTCCCATTACTAAACATCTGTTAGCCACAGTTGAAACAAATCCACTCAAATCAACGTGACGTGCTACACCAACACGTCAGTAGTGAGTCTTTTTACACTTCAAGTCTATTTAAAACGCAGACGTTCACAACGGAGCAGCTTCCTTCTTGCAGACATCAACAACAACCTATTTGAAATCTGCCATGACTACCACTATTGGCTCTTCGCTTAAGGCATGATATATAAATTGTGTTGTTACTTATGTCTTGAAGGAAGTAGCTCCACTGTGTACTGTCAGCTGAGTCTACCTGAAACCCCTCTATCCACCCATTCCCCCCCCCCCCCCCTCTCTCTCAGGGGGGTAAAGTGAAACCATGGGTTGTACAGAGAAGAGGAGAGTGGTGTGTTTTTGTTTTTTGACCTATAATAGTCCTGTAAAAGTGATGTATCATATCATATGTCCATTTCCCCCGGTAAAGACCGGGCGTCGCCTGTCTTGGCCTCTAACCATGATTACCGTTGTGGCAGACGGCAGCGACGCGGTGTACATTTGGGGCAGCAAGCCTTGTGTATATGATTAGGGGCACCACCTGTAACCATAATGTGTATAGTTATAACAGAAACCTGTGTATGTTTATTGCCTGGGCAACTATTTTTTGTAACTCCTGTTGTAGATTGTCTCTAAACAATGTGAGTCTTTATTTTGAAACAAAACTGAACAAAAAAACACTCAAAATTTGAAGTGTCATTTCCAGTGGTTTTTGTTTGTCTGTGTCTGATTTATGTTGGGTAACACACAGAGCAGTCTTAGATGGGATTTGATAATCCTCACCACACCTAAGAATGGAGTGAGGGAGATGCAAAGTATATCACTTGTCTTTTCTTACATGAGTTGATTTAACTGATTACTGCTTTGAGGAAAGTTTTTAAACAATAACTGATATGTGGTTGTCACCAAGCTACATTCAGGATGATTATCTCAATTTATTTGTTTGGTTTCTATTTCTTGATTGGTTTGATCATTTAAGAGTACACATATATATATATATAGCCTTCTCACTGAAGAGTGATTAGATTAGCCCAGCTACTTATGATAAAACAGTAGTAGCCTATAAAATATGTCTAGTTGTATTGTTCTCCAAGAAGGGAACAGCTTTTCATAGAACAGTTTAGTTTATACAACCACCATTGTAATGACTTTTTGTTAGTGTAAGGGAATCAGGAAATACATTTGTATAATCATGGTGTTTTGTAATACCAATTTTGTAAATTGTAATTCCGCTTGTTGCCATTTGTAATTATTTGTTAAATATTTTAAAACCATTACATCAAGACACTCCTGTAGTCAATAGAAAGTGTCATTCTCCTTTCCTTCCACTGCTGAACTATTCTGTAAACAAAGGCCAAGTGAGAAAATGGAGGGAGAGTGGTACTTCTCATGGGAACGTGCCCTCACATTCTCAATCATAATAGGCTAACGTCACCTCACCTCTGTATGATGGAATGGGAAAAGAACCCAGGGTCATATTCAGTAGTAAAGTAGCCTAGGCAACAACATAGACATTGACTGACCTTCAAGTTCAGTTAAACGTTACAAAAAAAATCCTGCTTTCAAGACAACTTGGAACTCAAAAAAGGATTTTCCCAGTCGGAGGTTGTTTTTGCAGAGTTCAAAGTTGTCTCGAACGATTAGAGATGTCCAAGTTCCCCGTTTTGACCGTGGCATAAGGCTTGAGTTATTATTCGGTTGGAAAACGGGGCCAGTAGCTTAGGCTATTCACCGGACTGAGACTTGGTTGTTTAGAGTACACCGGAGACCCACTGAACAGTGGACACACCCCCGGTAACCTGGAGTTACACCCATGCGCCCTGCAGTGTAGAATGTACCCTACCTCAACCCCAGTGTTTTTTCACTGGGATGTGTGCGTATGTATGCAGGGTTGGGTAGTAATGGATTACATTTAACGGATTATATATACAGCGGGTGAAATAAGTATTGAACACGTCACCATTTTTCTCAGTAAATATATTTCTAAAGGTGCTATTGACATGAAATGTTCACCAGATGTTAACAACCCAAGTAATCCATACATACAAAGAAACCAACACAAATAAGTTCAGAAATTAAGTTGTGTAATAATGTGAAATGACACAGGGAAAAAGTATTGAACACATGAAGAAAGGGAGGTGCAAAAAGGCATGGAAAGCCAAGACAACAGCTGAAAACTATCAGTAATTAAAAAGCAATCCAGCCCCCTGTCAGTGCAAATTAATATCAGCTGGTTCAGTCCCAACTGATGGTCTACAAAAAGGTCTCATTGACAAGGTGTCACACAAGACACATCTCATGATGGGTAAAAGCAAAGAGCTGTCTCAAGACCTTCGCAACCTAATTGTTGCAAAACATAATGATGGCATTGGTTATAGGTGCATTTCTAAGCTTCTGAATGTTCCAGTGAGCGCTGTTTGGGCCATAATACGGAAGTGGAAAGACAATAATTTCACCATAAATTTGCCTCGACCAGGTGCTCCTCGCAAGATTTCTGACAGAGGAGTGAAAAGAATAATCAGAAGAGTTGTCCAAGAGCCAAGGACCACATGTGGAGAGCTTCAAAAAGACCTGCAATTAGCAGGTATTGTTGTCTCAAAGAAAACAGTAAGTAATGCACTCCACCGCCATGGCCTGTATGCACGCTCACCACGCAAGACTCCATTGCTGAAAAAAAAGCATGTTGAAGCTCGTTTAAAGTTTGCTGCACAACATTTGGAAAAGCCAGTGAAATACTGGGAGAATATAGTGTGGTCAGATGAGAGCAAAATTGAACTGTTTGGATGTCATAATACACACCATGTTTGGAGGAGAAATGGCACTGCACATCACCCTAAAAACACCATACCAACAGTGAAGTTTGGAGGTGGGAACATCATGGTGTGGGGCTGCTTTTCAGCAAATGGTACTGGCAAACTTCACATAATTGAAAGAAGGATGAATGGGAAAATTTACCGAGACATTCTTGACAAAAATCTGCTGCCATCTACCAGGGTGATGAAGATGAAACGAGGGTGGACATTTCAGCAAGACAATGATCCCAAACACACAGCCAAGGAAACTCAATTGGTTCCAAAGAAAGAAAATAAAGCTGCTAGAATGGCCCAGCCAATCACCTGACTTAAATCCCATTGAAAATCTATGGAAAGAACTGAAGATCAAGATTCATAGAAGAGGCTCACGGAACCTTCAAGATTTGAAGACTGTTTGTGTGGAAGAATGGGCCAAAATCACACCAGAGCAATGCATGCGACTAGTTTCTCCATACCGGAGGCATCTTGAAGCTGTCATTACCAACAAAGGCTTTAGTACAAAGTATTAAATAAATATCAGTAAGTGTGTTCAATACTTTTTCCCTGTGTCATTTCACATTATTACACAACTTAATTTCTGAACGTATTTGTTTTGGTTTCTTTGTATGTATGGATTACTTGGGTTGTTACCAACATCTGGTGAAAATATCATGTCAACAGCACCTTTGGAAATATATTTACTGAGAAAAATGGTGACGTGTTCAATACTTATTTCACCCGCTGTATGTGTGTGTATGTAATCGGATTACAGTTACATTCTTAAACAGCTGATTACATTTTGGATGACTATCTTCTATCAAGAGGAACATTTGAAACTTTCTCAGCAATGCCATCATTTAGGGCAACCTTTAAATCTCACAGGCTCTCGACTCAACAAGATTCTGTTGTCTTGCTGATCGCCCATCAATGGTGGATGGTTTCTTATTTGTAGGTCACACAATATAACCAATTAGAAATGATCTTATAAAGTAATTCAGTGTGCTTCATTAAGAAGTGTAGGCCTACTACTGAGATATGATTCAATAAATGGTTGAATCCAAGCAAGAATGCATGATTCAAGATATTTTGATGTACAACCTAAACCAGTGATTGTCATGAAGTTTGGGTTTGACAATTAGGCTATTGTTGTCTAATTGAATTTACTGCCTAAATTAGGCTCCCGAATTCAGACTTTTTTTTTAATAGAGATTCATTTTCCTACGTAATTTTTGTGCTCTCATATCACGCAAATGTTCAGTCCCACCATGCCTATTCCAGGTGCACCGGGTAGGAGAGCGAAGGGGAAGCCCGGTCTCATAGACTAGAAGTAATATACTAAACGTAAATCGGGGACACTCAATAGTATATATCACCTTTAGTGTACAGTCGTGGCCAAAAGTTGAGAATGACACAAGTATTGGTCTCCACAATACTGTGGAGACCAATACTTGTGTCATTCTGCTTCAATGTTCTTAGATCTTTATGTCAGTAGTTACTATGGTACACTGAAGTATAATTACAAGTATTCCATAAGTGTCAAAGGCTTTCATTGACAATGCCATTCAGTTTATGCAAAGAGTCAATATTTGCAGTGTTGACCCTTCTTTTTCAAGACCTCTGCAATCCGCCCTGGCATGCTGTCAATTAACTTCTGGGCCACATCCCGACTGATGGCAGGCCATTCTTGCATAATCAATGCTTGGAGTTTGTCCACCCGCCTCTTGAGGATCGACCACAAGTTCTCAATGGGATTAAGGTCTGGGGAGTTTCCTGGCCATGGACCCAAAATGTCAATGTTTTGTTCCCCGAGCCACTTATCACTTTTGCCTTATGGCAAGGTGCTCCATCATGCAGGCATTGGTCGTCACCAAACTGTTCTTGGATGGTTGGGAGAAGTTGCTCTCGGAGGATGTGTTGGTACCATTCTTTATTCATGGCTGTGTTCTTAGGCAAAATTGTGAGTGAGCCCACTCCCTTGGCTGAGAAGCAACCCCACACATGAATGGTCTCAGGATCCTTTACAGTTGGCATGACACAGGACTGATGGTAGCACTCACCTTGTCTTCTCCGGACAAGGTGTTTTCCGGATGGCACAAACAATCGGAAAGGGGATTCATCAGAGAAAATGACTCTACCCCAGTCCTCAGCAGTCCAATCCCTGTACCTTTTGCAGAATATCAGTCTGTCCCTGATGTTTTTCCTGGAGAGAAGTGGCTTCTTTGCTGCCCTTCTTGACACCAGGCCATCCTCACTGTGCGTGCAGATGCACTCACACCTGCCTGCTGCCATTCCTGAGCAAGCTCTGCACTGGGGGTGCCCTGATCCTGCAGCTGGATCAACTTTAGGAGACAGTCCTGGCGCTTGTTGGACTTTCTTGGGCGCCCTGACACCTTCTTCACAACAATTGAATCTCTCTCCTTGAAGTTCTTGATGATCCAATAAATGGTTGATTTAGGTGCAATCTTACCAGCAGCAATATCCTTGCCCGTGAAGCCCCTTTTGTGCAAAGCAATGACAACTGCACATGTTTCCTTGCAGGTAACCATGGACAGAGGAAGAACAATGATTTCAAGCACCACCCTCCTTTTAAAGCTTCCAGTCTGTTATTCTGACTCAATCAGCATGACCGAGTGATCTCCAGCCTTGTCCTCGTCAACACTCTCACCTGTGTTAACGAGACAATCACTGACATGATGGCAGCTGGTCCTTTTGTGGCAGGGCTGAAATGCAGTGGAAATGTTTTTGGGGGATTTAGTTAATTTTCATGGCAAAGAGGGACTTTGCAATTCATTGCAATTTATCTGATCACTCTTCATGACATTCTGGAGTATATGCAAATTGCCATCATCAACACTGAGGCAGCAAACTTTGTGGAGACCAATACTTGTGTCATTCTCAAAACTTTTGGCCGCGACTGTACATAACCGACTCCGGATATACATTACTATGTTACGTCTACCCCTCAGTCCAGGTTGCAGGGTACACGGTAGGCCTAAATAGTATACAAAGCAGCAAGCAACGCAGGAGGTTTATGTAGTACAGACAACTGTGTGATTGTCCAGTGGAAAATAGAAACATATGCATATCTAATGTATCAGGTACAGGACAGAAGAACGTCAAGTCAAAAAGGAATGTCGGCAAGTCTGGTAGGCTGTGCTCCTATAGTGATTTAATCAGACGCACAAAAATGATCGAAATGTCTTAGGATCGAACTTTTTTGTGCGTCTGGTTAAATCAACTTGGGAGCATACCAGAGTTGATAACATTCGTTTTTTATTTGATTGACCAATGGGCCAGGTGTGAATGTTTTGAAACGGTGTCTATTCATTCAACCAGTTTGAATAGGCCACCGTGATAATATTTGTGAACCCTGTGTAGCCTATACACTCACTGGCCACTTCATTAGGTACACTTTGCTAGTACCGGGTTGGACTCCTTTTTGCCTTAATTTTTCATGGCATAGATTTAACAAGGTGCTGAAACATAAATCAGGGATTTTGGTCCATATTGACATCATAGCATCACGCAGTTGCTGCAGATTTGTCGGCTGCACATCCATGACGCGAATCTCCCGTTCCACCACATCCCAAAGGTGCTCTATTGGTTTGAGATCTGGTGACTGTGGAGGCCATTTGAGTACAGTGAACTCATTGTCATGTTCAAGAAACCAGTTTGAGATTATGTGAGCTTTGCGCTTTATCCTGCTGGAAGTACCTATTAGAAGATGGGTGCACTGTGATCATAAAGGACTGGACATGGTCAGCAACAATACATTTACAGTTTAGTCATTTAGCAGACGCTCTTATCGAGAGCGACTTACATTAGTGAGTGCATTCACTTTCGTATTTGTTCGTACTGGTCCCCCGTGGGAATCGAACCCACAACCCTGGCATTGCAAGTGCCATGCTCTACCAACTGAGCTACACGGGACCAATACTCAGGCAGGCTGTGCTCAATTGGTACTCAGTGGCCCAAAGTGTGTCAAGACCATTACACCACCACCAGCAGCATGAACCGTTGATACAAGGCAGATTGATCCATGCTTTCATGTTGTTTACGCCAAATTCTGACCCTACCAACTGAATGTCACAGCAGAAATCGGGACTCATCAGACCAGGCACGTTTTTCCAATCTTCTATTGTCCAATTTCTATTGTCCAATTGTAGCCTCAGTTTCCTGTTCTTAGCTGACATGAGTGGCACCCAGTGTGGTCTTCTGCTGATGTAGGCCGTCTGCTTCAAGGTTCGACGTGTTGTGCGTTCAGAGATGCTCTTCTGCATACCTTGGTTGTAACGAGTGGTTATTTGAGTTACTGTTGCCTTTTTATCAGCTGAACCAGTCTGGCCATTCTCCTCTGACCTCTGCCATCAACAAGGCATTTTCGCCCAGGGAACTGCCGCTCACTGGATATTTTCTAATTTTCGGACCATTCTCTGTAAACCCTAGAGATGGTTGTGCGGGAAAATCCCAGTAAATCAGCACTTTCTGAAATACTCAAACCAGCCCGTCTGGCACTAACAACCATGCCATGTTCAAAGTCACTTAAATCAGCTTTCTTCCCCATTCTGATGCTTGGTTAGAACTTCAGCAGATCATCTTGATCATGTCTACATGCCTAAATGCATTGAGTTGCTGCTACGTGATTGGCTGATTAGATATTTGCGATACTTTTTCATACTGCCGCTCTATGTATCATGTACCGTGTATCTGTCTTTTGTGTACTTTCGTTGTGGCATTTTGCACCTGCCCTGTGTTTTGTTGTAGCTGCTTGACAATGAAATTTCCCCCCCGGGGGATCAATAAAGTATCTATCTATCTATCTATCTATCTATCTATCTATCTATCTATCTATCTATCTATCTATCTATCTATCTATCTATCTATCTATCTATCTATCTATCTATCTATCTATCTATCTATCTATCTATCTATCTATCTATCTATCTATCTATCTATCTATCTATCTATCTATCTATCTATCTATCTATCTATCTATCTATCTATCTATCTATCTATGAGCAGTTGAAAAGGTGTACCTAATGAAACTTAAAAATTTAAATTAGTCTGTCTGGTCTAAACGTAATCGGATTACATTACTCATGTTGAGTAATTCAAAGGATTACGTTACTGATTACTTTTTTCTTGTAGGCCTAACTGTAATCATTAAAGGATTCATTTTTTTCTTCAAGTAATCCGCCCAACCCTGTGTATGCGTTTGTGTGTGTGAGAGATAGGCGGGGAACAGACAGTGGGTGCCTATTCGGGGCTGCAGGGGGCATCCTCGTATTGCCCGCCAAAGGAGATCCCCCTAACACACACACACACGCACACACACTCTCCTTCTGCCAGACATCGCCATGATAAGGAACATCCTGCTTGCGACAGAGAGGGGGAGGAGAGAGCTGAGGTCTGGCGTCTCCCGGTAATAGGCTATATCTACCAGGTATCGAGCACAGAAAGTCCAACAGAGGGGGACAAAATAAAATAAAGAAAAAGGCTTCCATCGTAGGAAGAAGGAATCTCCACTCGTTTTATGCCTGGTACCATTACCGGAGAAGAAGGACACACGCCGGTTTAGTGTTTTACGGATACGGATTAATAAAACGCCAGACGGATGTTCGCGAGGAGGGGCGGTGCACTCTGAAGTTGGAGACTATTGCCTACGGAGAGAAGCGCTTGTTCCCCCGTGAAGACTCGCGCCCCCCGGCCACAGCATGAAGCTGCCGCCGTGTCTGATGACGATCCTCGTGGCGCTGCTCGCTCACTCCGTTCAGGTAAGGGCACTAGTCGGCCGGTTCCTTTGTGTATTCTATTGTTCAATTTCTACTGATGTATCATGTCGCAACGTGGTCCGGGATCTATGATTCCATATCATAGGCCATAGGGTATTGATAGGCGCTTTGATGTGTGTGTGTGTGTGCGTGCGTGCGTTCCTGTCTGTGTGTGTTGCTCGTGGTTAATGAGACAGCAGTAGCAGTGTGGGTCTGCTACTCGGTGATCGGTAGTAAATCTTGGACTCGACCCACATTTGGTCGCCTCCCGTGACTCCCGTGACTCCCGTGTCTGGCTCGCGGCCCCAGTCTCTCCCCGGGTCTTTGTGTCTCAGAGACGGGATTCATTTTTTTTAGAAAGGCCTCGCGAATCAGACGCCACAGAGCAGTTAACCGAATAAAGACTCGTAATAACCTCAATTAGAACGGACCCACTAATCAGAAACACACATGTGTGTAATTAGTGGGTCCGTTCTAATTGAGGTTATTACGGTCGTTATTCAGTTAACTGCTCTGTGGTGTCTGATTCGCGAGCTCACTTCAACCCCGGGGTAATTCAGCTCGAGCCGTTGGCCTACTGCGGCGAGGGGACACGGTGGAGTGTTCGTTTGGCTGCCGGGTTGACCTCTTTATGTGCGTGCTTGGCGTGCGTCTATTTCCGAGGCGGAGGTGAGGGCCTGTCCGGTGAGGATGGGTAAGAAACCCAGGGGCTTCTCTGATAACCGGAGGGTGTGTGTATGTGTGGTGAAGAAGGGGTGTGGTAGGCTGTAGGAAACGCGATGCGGTGCGCAAGGGATGGGAATGATGTCATCGGGAATCGCGAGGCGAACTGACTAGGAATGTGCGAGTCTCCCGGAACCAACCAGTGCGTCACGCGACTTCAGCACCCCCTCACCAGCCGGTACCAATGTATCCTACATACCGGGACAAATTGTTCGTTGTGCTCTGAGTATGATAACACAAGTGTTCATATAGCCTACAGTCCATCGTGGATGCACGAATGCTCTTGTCTTAAAATGGTAAAACGCATTAAATACCCTCAAATAAAAGGGGACATTCTGTACTTTTCCTCTTGTTCACTATGTGATTTTGTATTCATGTTGCTGGAGTATGGAGTTCACACTACAAGTTTGACTTCACTGTATGTGATAACGTGTGAATCCCTTGTATTTTCACGGCTCTACAGTAGACTATTTAATGGGAGAGCATCCAGGTGGTCTGGTGCCCGGAGCTGAATTACCAGGGTTTAGGAGGTTACCATCCTCTCCTGCGTCCCGGTACTGCTGGCTGTCATAGCCTTTGGCAGGAAGGCACGCATACATACAAACGATTACTGTGTCAGTCGGTGCTATTGGTGGCATACCTCCCTTTTAATCTGACCCTGATGATACACACACACACACACACAGAGGCAGGTGTGTTTCTCATACTGGCACAGGTCACATCACACACACATCAGTGATCTCAGAAATGCTTAATAAAGGGCTCTCAACAGTGATTTCACAGTGTACACAAACAGAGCTACGACGCACCATTTGAGTCGTGTTCAAAAACTTCAGCCGCTCAAAAGTACTTGGATCCGTTGCGTAGACTGTGTGGGGCCCTTAACCCAAGAAAGCCTTGCCCTGGGGACACACACACACACACACTTCAAAGGCACACACACATCAAAGGCACGCACACAGATTGGCTTACTTGCTTACTCTTTTCCAGTAAATGACTGGCCGTGTGTGTTTCGTTGTTCAATCGTTAGTGGAGGGTCTGCGTTGGAATTTATTTCCTGTGATATGAGGCCATGATGTAATTTCCTGCCGTGTAAATTTAGATGAAGCGTGATTTTCCCACAGACATCTGCCGCATCCCACAACGACCTTGTTTGTGTGTGTGTCTGCCTATCTTTTCGTGCCAGGGTTTGTGTGCTAGCTTTTTTGTGGTGTGTATGAAACGAGAGAACTTTTATGTAGTGTGTGTGTGTGTGTGTGTGTGTGAGAGAGAGAAGTAGGGTGTTTTTGAGGATCATGTTTGGTTCGTGCAATGAATCAGTTTCTTGTGCCTGAAATGGTAGACAAAGCCCCCAATAGAGAGGGTAGGACATAGCAAGGGAGAAAATAGTGTGAGAGAGGGGGATAGAGAGAGAGAGTGTGGAATGTGAGAGGCAATTTGACACAGGAAGTGGGTCCTTCTCACTCCTTTAGAGGACAGACTCTACCACACACATCGATCTGTATAGAGGCACACATACACACACAGATATCAGCACAAACTCACATACAGTATATAGGTCATAGTAGGGTTGCAAAGGGTCGGAAACTTTCCAGATATTTTCCATGGGAAGTTGAGCCCTAGAATTTTGGGAATTTAGCTTAAATTCATTAAAAAAAAGTTACCTTATAACAGTGAACCTTTTTTGTGGGATACACAATTCTAGGACTTGTGGCATATTTTGGTTAAACTATCCCCAATTAAATGGAATTGCAACCCTCTGCATGCAGAGTGTATTCTTCCATCACATGTGCAGTACACTCTTCCATCACATGTACAGCTGATTATCAAGATCTTGCACACTAATGAGATGCTATTGAGCCCACAATACTACACTGTCTGAGCCAAGGACTACATGCTTTCTGGTAACCTTTGATTACAATACCGAGTGGGGTGAATATATTTTATATTACATACATGTTTTTTTGTTAAATAGTAGCCTACAGCAAAGTGTTTAAATAATTTGTAACTTCATAACAATTTCTGCTAGTTCGTTTTTGCTAACATGTGGGTTTTAGGTTGCTTGAGCCTGCTAACTGAGTGTTAATTCACCTGTTTCCATACATGTTTCATTTAAAAACATTTATCTTACAAAGGAGTTGTTTAATCTAACTGCTTAACTATTTATCTGTACATGGAATTGTATTTGTTTTTTTAAACTCATTTTTTCTAATCTTTACAGGAAAATATTGTAAAAATCTGATGTGCAGAGACATTTAACTGCAGATAATGTAGAAGGAAAAGCTGTGTACATTTGCAAATACTGTGCCAAATCATATGTGAAGAATGCAACGAATCATCTGGCCAAGTGCATAAAATCCCCTCACAACAAGCAACCTCTGACAAAAGTCCCTCTACTTCTGTTTGAGGTGAAAATGATGAATCAGACACCTTATCGATAGCAATAGCTCATGGTCCTCCTGGAATCAGACGTTTTTTTGACTCAATGGAGGAACGTAGTCAGAGAAATAATGATGAATGTCAAGCTGTGTATGCAACTGGTTCACCCCTGATGCTCACAGGCAATGTGTATTGGAAGAGATTTCTGAATGTTCTTCGCCCATCATACACCCCTCCAACCAGACATGCTTTATCTACTAATTTACTGGATGCAGAGTTCAACAGAGTTCAAGTGAAGGTCAAGCAAATCATAGAGAAAGCAGACTGTATTGCAACCATCTCTGAAGGGTGGTCGAATGTTCGTGGGCAAGGAATAATGAACTACATAATCTCCACCCCTCAACCAGTATTCTACAAGAGCACAGACACAAGGGACAACAGACACACTGGTCTCTACATTGCAGATGAGCTGAAGGCTGTCATCAATGACCTTGGACCACAGAAGGTATTTGCACTGGTGACAGACAATGCTGCGAACAGAAAGCTGCTTGGTCTAAAGTGGAGGTGTCCTACCCTCACATCACACCCATTGGATGTGCTGCTCATGCAATGATTCTGCTCCTCAAGGACCTCATGGCACTGAAAACAATGGATACACTCTACAAGACAGCCAAGGAAATTGTTAGGTATGTGAAGGGTCATCAGGTTATAGCAGCAATCTACCTCACCAAGCAAGGTGAGAAGAATAAGAGTATCACATTGAAGGTGCCCAGCAACACCCGTTGGGGTGGTGTTGTCATGTTTGACAGTCTCCTGGAGGGGAAGGAGTCTCTCCAAGAAATGGCCATATCACAGTCTGCCAATATGGACAGCCCCATCAAGAGGATCCTCCTGGATGATGTATTTTGGGAGAGCGTGGTAAGCAGCCTGAAACTCCTGAAACCTATAGCAGTAGCCATTGCACAGATTGAGGGAGACAATGCCATCCTGTCTGATGTTCAGACTCTGCTTGCAGATGGAAGAGAAGAAATCCGTACTGCCCTGCCCACTTTACTGTTGCTCCAAGCAGAGGAAACTACAGTTCTGAAATGCATCAAAAGGGTGAACTTCTGTCTGAAGCCCATACACACCGCAGCGTACATGTTGGACCCCAACTATGCTGGCAAGAGCATCCTGTCTGGTGCAGAGATCAACAAGGCCTATGGTGTCATCACTACTGCGTCTTGCCACCTTGGCCTGGATGAGGGCAAGGTTCTTGGCAGTCTGGCGAAGTACACTTCCAAGCAAGGGCTTTGGGATGAAGATACAATATGGCAGTCATGCCAACATATCTCATCAGCCACCTGGTGGAAGGGACTTTGTGGATCTGAGGCTCTTTCCCCAGTTGCCTCCATCATCCTCCAAATCCCACCAACATCAGCCGCCTCAGAGCACAACTGGTCCTTCATTTGGGAACACACACACCAAAGCACGCAACAGGCCAATACAAGGGTTGAAAATTGGTGGCCATCCTGGCAAATTTAAGGCTTTTTGAGCCTGACAACAAGCCATCCTCAACAAGATTGGAAAGTGACAGTGAAGATGAGGCCTCAGAGTCTGATGTTCAAGAGGTGGACATTGAGGAGGTCCAGGGAGAAGACATGGAAGCCTGAGAGGAAGACAACCAAAGCTTTAGTTTCTAAACTATCATTTTACAGATGTATGTTGAAAACGTTTTTGGCAGATGTGATGGATCATTGGGGATCATTCAATATTCTTTCTTTTGTTGTTCAGTGAAATCATCCCATGTGAAGTGAAGTCAACTCATTTTCATTAGTTCAATTCTTAACTAGATTTGTTTTTTTAATTTATATTGCAAGGATTTAATCATTTGCAATTATGTCTACTTATGAAAAGGTATATGTTTCTGTCTCCATATGATATGTTAAATATATCCAATGCAAAAAACATCTACATTTAAATGATAGTAATATTAATTAGCATATATTTCTGTTAATTCCCATATATTCCTGTTGGTTCCCACGGAAAGTTTCCTCCTCTGAATATTCCCCAAAATGTGCAACCCTAGATCATAGTGTGTAATAATACATATACTACACTATGTAGTCTAGTATACATTGTTCAGGGTTGGGGCCAGTTCCACTGCAGTAGTAGGAAATTAAACAGCTCTCAGATCATATCCAGAGCTCTGTTATACCCTACAGTATGTCTGTATGTGTGTAGGCTTACAGTAAGTCTATGTTGGCCTATAGCTAAAATCACTGACACTGAGATGCGATAGTCCGGCGTCCCATTGTGACATAGCTAAGCGGCTCTGAGACCACCATCCACGGGTGGGCGCACTGCCCCAACAGGCACCTCCCCACAATTCCCAACCAACGCGTCTCTGGTACGCGTCCTCTATTAATTTGAATGTGTTGACTGAATTTGAAAAGTATGAATGCCAACGGACCAATATTCTAGAACACTGCTGTGCATACGCGTACACTTTTGGTACTCTGATAGTCTATTGAGCCTGGTCTGATAACGTGCAGTGTAGTGATGATGTCTCCACCCTACCCTCTACCTGAAAACAAGCCCTAGTCTAGCCCCTTCCCCTCGGCTCCCCTTACCTCCATTGTACTAGTGTTCAGTGATGGGACACAGCCCTGAATAGGTGGAACCAGTGTTTCCCCTCTCTATCCTGAGGGACCACCATACAGACAAGCCACATCTTTGTTCCAGCCCTGCACTGACCTGACACGCCTGAATCAAATAACCAAAGGTTTTGTTGAATCAGGTGTGTTAGTGCAGGGATAAAACAAAAAGGTGACTGTCTGGTGGTCCCCCAGGTCTAGGAGAAACACCTTTTATAATATGTCTCTACCCTCCAATATGCTAAATGGAGGTATGCCATCACCATGGTACCCACACCTATCCTCTCCTTTTCAGATCTCCAAATACTGAAAGGGAAGTTTTTTTTCTATTCTATGGTAAGTGTTTTCACCTGAAATAGTGACTGGTTGCACAAGAGGCAAAATTGCTCCATGTAGGGGCTGCAGTGTAATGTGTGCCTGGTGTGAGATGGTGGGGATTCCCACCTCTATCCATCCGTCACTATCTACACACTATCTACTGTATAAGGTGTGCTTGTGTTTGTGTGTTTGTAGTGTTAATGCTTACAGAGGGGCCTATGTAGCAGCTTGAGGCACAGTCAGCTACAGTCTTTACTCTTTAGCTCTCTCTCACACACACACACACACAGAACAAACCTTCAGTAATTGGGCAGTACTGCAGACATCCTCACACACTCACAAATTCTCAAGAGAAGGAAGAGAGGGATGCACAGGAAGGAAAGAAAACGGAGGGAGGGAGACATGAATAGGAGGAGAGGATCGACAATGAAGATGAATGGAGGGAAAGCAAAGTGTTTGAGGGAGGGATGGTGGGAGAGAGGGATGGAAAAAGAGAGGGAGGGAGGCCAGTGTAGCTCATTTCCCAGGAGACACTGCTCTACCTGCTCTCCACGGCCGTCGCTATGACAACCACACTGCTGCTCTCACAGCTTTATCTCTATCCCTCTATCTCTCTCTCCCTCAACCTCCCTGTTTAATGTGCCTGTGCATTTATGCATACTGAGAGAAACTGTGTGTGTGTGTGTGTGTGCAAATTCTATAACAGGACTGTAAATTAGAGAGCAGCAGCGTACTGTCTGCAAAACCACAAAGCATTCTGGGATCTCTGTGTTGGGGCTTGGCTATAAATATAAACCAGAAACTGGGCACTCCCTCACACACACACACACACACACACGTTTTTTAGTGGGTGTGTGTGTGTACGTGATGCATGTATACATCTTTCCCCTCTATTTTTTCTCATTTGTCTGCTTCTCTTCCTTGCATGTGTGTTTGGTGACGTGCATGTATCCTTCCTCTCCTCTCTTTGCCTCTCTCTCCCTCCATTTCTCTCTACATCTTTCTTTCTCTATCTGTCTGCCATGTTTCCGTAGCGATCATGGTAATTAGGTTACCAAGGAGACCAGATGGGTGTGGTCAGAAATCTGATCCGCCCTGTAGGGAACTCTGGAATTCAGCTTCCCAGCAGGAGAGGCTGGAGCGATAACGGCAGACTAGGGTTGCATATTTTGGGGAATATTCAGAGGTGGAAAATTTCCATGGGAATTAACAGGAATATATGGGAATTAACGGGAATATATGGGAATTAACAGAAATATATGCAAATTAATATTAATACCATTTAAATGTAGATGTTTTTTGCATTAGATATATTTACCATATCATATGGAGACAGAAACATAAACCTTTACTTTATCAAAAGTAGACATAATTTCAAATGATTAAATCCTTCCAATAGAAATAAAAAAAACAATTTAGTTATGAATTGAACCTTAATTAAATGAGTTGACTCTTCACATGGGATGATTTCACTGAGAGTATTGAATGTTCCCCAATGATCCATCACATCTCCCAAAAATGTTTTCAACATACATCTGTAAAATGATAGTCTAGAAACTAAAGCTTTGGTTGTCTTCCTCTCAGGCTTCCAAGTCTTCTCCCTGGACCTCCTCAATGTCCACCTCTTGAACATCAGACTCTGAGGCCTCATCTTCACTGTCACTTTCCAACCTTGTTGAGGATGGCTCGTTGTCAGGCTCAAAAAGCCTCAAATTTCAACCCTTGTATTGGTCAGCTTGTTGCGTGCTTTGGTGTGTGTGTTCCCAAACAAGGACTAGTTGCGCTCTGAGGCGGCTGATGTTGGTGGGATTTGGAGGATGATTGAGGCAACTGGGGAAAGAGCCTCAGATTCACAAAGTCCCTTCCACCAGGTGGCTGATGAGATATGTTGGCATGACTGCCATATTGCATCTCCACCCCAAAGCCCTTGCTTGGAAGTGTACTTCGCCAGACTGACAAGAACCTTGCCTTCATCCAGGCCAAGGTGGTGAGACACAGTAGTGATGACACCATAGGCCTTGTTGATCTCTGCACCAGACAGGATGCTCTTGCCAACATAGTTGAGGTCCAACATGTACACTGTGGCGTGTATGGGCTTCAGGCAGAAGTCTTCACGCTTTTTGATGTATTTCAGAACTGCAGTTTCCTCTGCTTGGAGCAACAGTGAAGTTGGCAGGGCAGTACGGATTTCTTCTCTTACATCTGCAAGCAGAGTCTGAACATAAGACAGGATGGCATTGTCTCCCTCAATCCATGCAATGGCTACTGCTATAGGTTTCAGGCTGCTTACCACTCTCTCCCAAAATACATCATCCAGGAGGATCCTCTTGATGGGGCTGTCCATATTGGCAGACTGTGATATGGCCATTTCTTGGAGAGACTCCTTCCCCTCCAGGAGACTGTCAAACATGACAACACCACCCCAACGGGTGTTGCTGGGCAGCTTCAATGTGTGGCTCTTATTCTTCTCACTTTGCTTGGTGAGGTAGATTGCTGCTATAACCTGATGACCCTTCACATACCTAACAATTTCCTTGGCTGTCTTGTAGAGTGTATCCATTGTTTTCAGTGCCATGATGTCCTTGAGGAGCAGATTCAATGCATGAGCAGCACAGCCAGTAGGTGTGATGTGAGGGTAGGACTCCTCCACTTTAGACCAATCAGCCTTCATGTTCGCAGCATTGTCTGTCACCAGTGCAAATACTTTCTGTGGTCCAAGGTCATTGATGACTGCCTTCAGCTCATCTGCAACGTAGAGACCGGTGTGCCTGTGCTTTTGTAGAATACTGGTTGAGGGGTGGACCATGAGCTGTTGATATTGATAAGATTCATCATTTTCACCTCGAACAGAAGTAGAGGGACTTTTGTCAGAGGTTGCTTGTTGTGAGCGCTGAGGGAACTTTATGCACTTGGCCGGATGCATCTTTGTTGCATTCTTCACATATATGATTTGGCACCATATTTGCAAATGTACACAGCTTTTCCTTCTACATTCGCTGCAATGAAATGTCTCCACACATCAGATAGTGCCTGTGGCATTTTTCTGGTAGCAAAAACTAAATAGCAGAAATTGTTAACAAGTTAGAAATGATTTAAACACACTTTGCTTTAGGCTACTATTTACTAGTTAACACAAAATCACGTATGTCATAAAATATATTCACCCCACCCAGTATTGTAATCAAAACTTAACCAGAAAGCATGTTGTCCTTGGCTTAGACAGTGTAGTAGTGTGGGCTCAATAGCATCTCATTAGTGTGCAAGATCTTGAGAATCAGCTGTACATGTGATTGAAGAATGCACTATGCATGCAGAGGGTTGCAATTCCATTTAATTGGGACAGCCTTGCTGTCTAATATTTTTTTTGTGTGTGCAGTAAACTGTGAGTAGCATTTTTGACTTACTTTATGAGCTGGGATGTCTGTCCTGAAAATAGTTAGAATGTTTGCAAATGCGCTTGTTAGCATTTAGTTAGCATTCTCTGTGGAAGTTTACATGTACTTGTTAGCATTGCTAACCTTCGGATTACCACGGCTCAGTGGGATTTGAAAATAGTGGCCCTTGTGTTCAGTGCTGGTATTACTAGATATCCCGGTATGGCACAAGGTCGGTATGGCAATCTGGATACCGCCCAAGCCGTGTGTGTGCGTGCGTGTGTTTGTTTGATTGTTTACATGCGTTTGTGTGCTCACATCACTAAGGAATTACCATGGTCCACACACCAACACAGTAGGGAAGAAGCACGACAACGCCTCTTCCCCCTCAGTAGACTGAAAAGATTTGGCATGGGCCCTCAGATCCCCAAAACGTTCTACAGCTGCAGCATTGATAGCATCTTGACTGGCTGCATCACCGCTTGGTATGGCAACTGCTTGGCATCCGACCGCAAGGCGCTACGGATGGTAGTGCTTAAGGCCCAGTACATCACTGGGGCCGAGCTCCCTGCCATCCAGGACCTTTATACCAGGTGGTGTCAGAAGAACACCCTAAAAATTGTCAGACTAGCCACCAAGTCATAGACTGTTCTCTCTGCTACCGCACGGCAAGCAGTACTGATGCACAAAGTCTGGAACCAACAGAACCTTGAACAGCTTCTACCCCCAATCCATAAGACGGTTAAATAGTCTGTCTGGGTAGCTATTGGTAAACTCTCTGCATTGATCCTTTTGCACTAACTCTTTTGACTCACCACATACACTGCTGCTATTGTTTATTATCTATCCTGTTGCCTAGACACTTTATCCCTACATATTAGGGCCAGGACGATACCAGTATTGTGATACTCATAAGTGTGGTGCCAAGAAAAAAATAAACACAAAGCGGATTTAGCTTCTTTAGGAAAACAGCCCTGATGTTGGAAACGAACATCAATATGTTGTCATCCAGAGTCACATTTATTTTATTTTCCAGGCTATAGCACACTATCTCACATACAGCAGGTTTTTAAAGGACCAAAGAGTTCGGTCTGTTCTGTGTTTTAATTTTTGCCATGAGAACAAATTGCCCTACTACCTATATGTACATATCTACCTCATACCCCTGCACATAGACTCAGTACTGGAACCTTGTGTATATAACCAAGTTATTATAGACTCAGTACTGGAACCTTGTGTATATAACCAAGTTATTATAGACTCAGTACTGGAACCTTGTGTATATAACCAAGTTATTATAGACTCAGTACTGGAACCTTGTGTATATAACCAAGTTATTATAGACTCAGTACTGGAACCTTGTGTATATAACCAAGTTATTATAGACTCAGTACTGGAACCTTGTGTATATAACCAAGTTATCATAGACTGAGTACTGGAACCTTGTGTATATAACCAAGTTATTATAGACTCAGTACTGGAACCTTGTGTATATAACCAAGTTATTGTTACTTGTGTATTTAGTCCTTATTTTTCCATATTTTCTCTCTACATTGTTGGGAAGTAAGCATTTCACTGTTAGTTTTGATTTGTGCATGTGTGTGTTGATATGTTGTGAGGTTATGTGCTGGACACAGGAAGTGTGTATTTATAGATCCAGTCTTTGAGCTTTGTCTGGGGGGGGGGACTTCCTGTGTGTGTGTGTGTGTGTGTGTGTTTGAATAATTTAGCCAGTGTCCCGACAGAGGAGTGAACGAGGTCAGAAGCTCCTGCTACAACCGTCTCTTTCCATCCCTCACTCCCCCTCTCCCATCCCTCACTCCCCCTCTCCCATCCTTCACTCCCCCTCTCCCATCCCATCCCTCCATTTTGCCAAACAAGAAAAATATCTTTGATATTGATTTGATAGTGCACCATATTACAATGTAATGTCGTATCTGTATGCTATGTTGCGTTCTGCGACTGACAGATAACTAAGTGTAAAGCTGCAATGCTGTAAGGAAATTCATAGTTGATTGGTTAATGTCTTAATCTGAACTATTACTGTTCTGCCTGAATGGAAAATATATTCCTTGAATAAGGACTCAGTGTCTGGGAATAGATTCTGTGCTTCAAAGTAAAAACATAGCCATAGATGCTAATGTGTGTGGGTGTGTGCGCTAGACCCCCTAACCTTTAACCTTTTTAAACCCCAGCTGTTAGTTAAATAAAGGTTAAATAAAATAAAAAAAATTGTTCTTTCCAAGGCGTTTGCAGCCTGAATGAGCTACTGAAGCTAATGATCACATGGGTGAAACACACACCAGTGGAGGCTGCTGAGGGGAGGACGGCTCATAATAATGGCTGGAACGGAGCAAATGGAATGGCATCAAACACATGGAAACTATGTATTTGATACCATTCCACTTATTTCAATCCAGCCATTACCACGAGCCCATCCTCCACAATTAAGGTGCCACCAACCTCCTGTGACACACACACACACTGCATGCGTGCAGGTTGTCGATAGTTTCAGGCTTCTCACACACACACAGATATGAATGAAACACTCTGTCTCACCCTCTCTCTCTCCCTGTCTCTTGTCACTCTCTCTCTGTCTCACCCTCTTTCTGTCTCACCAGCAGTAGGTCATTCATTCTTTAATCTTTCATCCCAACAGTTCTGGATTACCCCTAATCTCAACCAGCAAGGAGCCAGGCCACAGAGACGTGTGTGGGATTTGATATTGTCTTGTGTTCCTACTGAATGGAGTTGTCATGTGATATGATGATATACTGAGTCCAGACAGACTGACTCACATTTGCCAGACTCACTACATTAAGGAGAGAGGGGGAGACTCAGAAAAAGGTAGTAGCAGCCAAGTTGAGAGAGGTGGGGTAAGAGAGAGGTAGAGGGAGAAGGAGAGGTACAGTAGAACGGGTCAGCAGTAGAAAGATATAGTGGTGGTTAACGGATGTTTCTAAAGAGCTTAGTAGAGCTGAGAGGGATTGAATGGACAGAACAACCTGGAAAGGATTAGAGAGGGGGGCGGGGGGAAGAGGGAGAAAGATAGGGGTGGCATAAACAGTGTGGTATTTTATTGTTCAGTATTATCTGTTGAGGTGCAGCTAATATTGAAAGCCTCATGAAGACAGACTGTTCATTCATACTTACAACAGCATGGGCTCAGACATGGGTTGCGTTCAGTAGGCACTAAACAGGAAAACATTTTAAAACAGAAAAATAAAATTAGCGTCTCTTATTGGACATGTGGAGATATTACCTCTTCCTTTTCAAAACATTTTCTCATGTATTATGCCAAATGAACACAACCCTGGTTGCTAACCTAAGAGCACCATTTTAACCTAGTCATAACCTGTTATAATGGTTATAACTTACGATATGGGAATTCAAAGTTAATTGACTAATAGTCTCCCGAGTGGCGCAGCGGTCTAAGATCGAGACAGATAGATAGGTACATTATTGATCCCCGGGGGGGAAATTTCATTGTCAAGCAGCTACACAAAACACAGGGCAGGTGCAAAATGCCACAATGAAAGTACACAAAAGACAGATACACGGTACATGATACATAGAGCGGCAGTATGAATCCTGAACTATTATAGTTCAACTATAGCAAAATAAAACTAAAGAAAAGAGACGAAAAAAACCGAACTAAAACAACAATTTATGCATGAACAACAGGAGCTGCTTAACAGGCGACCACTCAGGGCGGCGCCAAACACTAGGGCGCCAAGGCACTGCATCTCAGTGCTACAGGCGTCACTACAGACCCTGGTTTGATCCTGGGCTGTATCACAACCCGCTGTGATCGGGAGTCCCATAGGGCGGCGCAGCGCCGTCCGAGTTCGGGGAAGGTTTGGCCGGGGTAGACCGAATTTGTTCTTAACTAACTGGCCTGGTTAAATAAAAAAATAGGAATCACTATGAGGCACACTGGTGACTGATTTGGGTGGAAATGTCTCTGAACCACCAATCAACAAGAGCAGTTAGTCTAGGCGTGTGTGTGTGTCTGAGTATTGGATGTGTGAGGTAGGTCACATGTATCATTTATACTACACACGCACACGCGCGCGCGCGCACACACACACACACACACACACACACACACACACACACACACACACACACACACACACACACACACACACACACACACACACACCTCCACACACACCTCCACACACACACACACACACACACACACACACACACACACACACACCTCCACACACACACCTCCACACACACACACACACACACACACACACACACACACACCTCCACACACACACCTCCACACACACACACACACACACACACACACACACACACACACACACACACACACACACACACACACACACAGGTTGGAGCCTCTCTCTGTTACAGATTGAATTACAGAGGACTGATTACATTTTCCTTCCCTGCGTCAGAGATAAAACACTTATCTCTCTCTCTCTCTCTCGCTCTCTCTCTCTACCTCTACACCTCTACCTCTCTCTATCCCTTCTCTCTATTTCTCTTTCTTTCTCTTCTATTCTCTCCTCTCTTCTCTCTTTACCCCCTCTCTCTTTTCTCTCTCCTCTCTCTACCCCTTCTCTCGCTCTTCTCTCTCTACCCCTTCTCTCTCTCTCGCTCTTCTCTCTCTACCCCTTCTCTCTCTCTCGCTCTTCTCTCTCTCTACCCCTTCTCTCGCTCTCTCTTTTCTCTCCTCTCTCTACCCCTTCTCTCGCTCTCTCTTTTCTCTCCTCTCTCTACCCCTTCTCTCGCTCTCTCTTTTCTCTCCTCTCTCTACCCCTTCTCTCGCTCTCTCTTTTCTCTCCTCTCTCTACCCCTTCTCTCGCTCTCTCTTTTCTCTCCTCTCTCTACCCCTTCTCTCGCTCTTCTCTCTCTCTCGCTCTTCTCTCTCTCTCGCTCTTCTCTCTCTCTACCCCTTCTCTCGCTCTCTCTCTACCCCTTCTCTCGCTCTTCTCTCTCTCTCGCTCTTCTCTCTCTCTCGCTCTTCTCTCTCTCTACCCCTTCTCTCGCTCTCTCTCTACCCCTTCTCTCGCTCTTCTCTCTCTCTCGCTCTTCTCTCTCTCTACCCCTTCTCTCGCTCTCTCTCTACCCCTTCTCTCTCTCTCGCTCTACCGCTTCTCTCTCTCTATTCGCTCGCTCTCTCTCTCTTACCCTATTTTATTTTCTACCCGTTGTCCCCCTTTCCTCCTCCTATCCCTTTTCAGAATAATTTCTCTAATCAATAGATCATATGAGTCTTATTATATGTCAATCTTGTGATTCTGATTACTGTATGTCAGACAAATATGATTCTAACCTAGTGAAATAAAGGTTAAATAAAAAAATAAGTCCTTCACCCTCCCACTCACTCACTCACTCACTCACTCACTCACTCACTCACTCACTCACTCACTCACTCACTCACTCACTCACTCACTCACTCACTCACTCACTCACTCACTCACTCACACACAGACATTATTTTGCTTGCTCACACACATACAAAGGCAGCTTGGTCCATGGGGTGCTCTCTCACACAAGCACATTTTTTAGGCATTTTGAAAAGTTTCTTAGGAACACCAGAATAGTGAGGACCACAGGAGCCACACCCTCCCACTGGCCTGGTGAAACAAGCCATTCAGCTAGGCTATAATCACACACACGCACGCGCGCGCACACTGTGGCAGTGTCTGAGGGCATCGTTGGCAGACGGACATAGTAAGAAATCACACATAAACACACGGTCTGATGCATCTTTCATAAAGTCATATATAATGATTCCATACTGACAGCAGCTGTCTCTGTCTCTCTTTCTCGCTCTCTGTCTCTGTCTCTCTCTCTTGCTCTCTCTCTGTGTGTGTGTGACGTGGTCTATAATCCTGTTGGATTGGTGGATCAGTGTAACAGCTGGCTCCTACATACAGATATACATCTGACTGCTGCTCTTCTATTTCCTTCTCCTCTCTTCTTCCATCCCTCCCTCTTTTCTCTCGAGCCCTATCACCCTCGCTCTCTTCTCTTCCTTCAGCCTTCTCTCACCATCCTCCTCCTCTCATCATCCTCCTCCCACAGGAACCACATGTACATACAAAAAATGTATGTACCCACTGTGCTGTGTCTGCTAAGTGGCATATATAAAAAAAAGAGTTCTCTAGTTTTGTGTTTTTCTGTCAGACCTTGCCATTGGGTCTGTCAGATAGTTTGATACCTCAGTTAGCCAGCCTGGTTTCTGTTTCAGAATTTTTTTTTAATGGGTTTGACCTAAAGCCTTCCAAAATGTATTGGTACCTGAGCTGACCAGGCATTGCCAAACCATATTGCAAACTAAGAGGGGTGTGGCCCATTTTGCGACGTTTTTGTTAATTTTGGTATTTGACAGGTTTTTTTTCGCCTGTTCGTGCACATACTAAGGCAAGTCGAAGTTTGGTAGCCAAAGTCTACGCCCCTTTGTCTGTGATTTGCCAACAGTACTACACCTAGTAGGAGTGGGAACATGTTTTTTTTAATGCAAATGTTTTCACTTGTGAAATACTGCACCAAACATCATAGATGTAAAATTGCACGACCAAGACCTCCTTAATGACAGATTTCTAGATTTATCTTAGATTAATTCAGACTATTTTGAGGAAGTGTTTCTGGCTATGTTGCTGCAGTGGCTCAAGAGGGACAAACAACAGCAATATCGTTTTTCAAGCGAAGGTCTTCAGGGAGTATGCGAGCGCAGACGTTCGCTTCGCCTAGCCGAGTTCTGGTAGGAGTAAACCGTACCTATATTAAGCTACCCTCGCTGCTACAGTATTCTCTCTGTCCCCTAACTCTACCTTAGTTTACCTTGACAGGATTAAGATACTGGTCCCTCTGAAACTTGGTTTCGCTGCCAAGTGTGTGTGTGCATGCGTGCGTGTGAAGGGTTTCTGTGTTAATCTCTGCTGAAGGTGGCAGGTGTCTAAACGAGGTCATCACCTGGTAACCCAATCTCTGTCACACTCCTCACACACAATACCTCCACCTTTCTGTCTTCCTCTCTTTTTCTGATTCTCGTTATTTTTACATTTTAGCCATTTAGCAGACGCTCTTATCCAGAGCGACTTACAGTAGCAACTAGGGTAAAGTGCCTTGGGCACATCAACAGATTTTTCACTTAGTCGGCTTGGGGTTACTGGCTCAACACTCATAACCGCTAGGCTACCTGCCACCCATTCTAACTCCCCTGACCAAGCCTGGCTGCCACCCAAGTCAACCAGCTGTCTGAGACCAGAGGGAGAGGAAGGGGGGAGAGAGATTCAGAGAGGGGGTTGGGTCTAGGATAGGCACAGGACAATATGGCTAAATTACCTTTTATAAATGTGCTAGTACACTCACTGTAGCTCAGCATGGTGCTGGCAACACTAGGGTTGTGGATTTGATAGCTGCTTGGGCCACACACAGTACAGTATACAGCGCCTTCAGAAAGTATTCACACCCTTTGACCTTTTCCACATTTTGTAGTGTTAAAGCTTGAATGTAAAATTGATTGAATTTAGATGTGTCACTGATCTACACACAATATCCCATAATGTCAAAGTGGAACTATGTTTTTAGAATTGTTTTTAAATGAATAAAAAATGAAAAGCTGAAATGTCTTGAGTCAATAAGTATTCAACCCCTTTGTTATGGCAAGCCTAGTTCAGGAGTAAAAATGTACTTAACAAGTCAGATAATAAGTTGCATGGACTCTCACTCTAGTGTTTAACATAATTTTGTAATGACTACCTCATCTCTGTACCGCACACATACAATTATCTGTAAGGTCCCTAAGTCGAGCAGTGAATTTCAAGCACAGATTCAACGACAAAGACGAAGGGAAGTTTTCCAATGCCTCACAAATTAGGGCACCTATTGCTAGATGGGTAAAAAAAAATCATAGTGAAGTTATTAATATACACTTTGGATGATGTATTAATACACCCAGTCACTACAAAGATGCATGCGTCCTTCCTAACTCAGTTGATGGAGAGGAAGGAAACCGCTCAGGGATTTTCATCATGAGGCCAATGGTGATTTTAAACCAGTTACAGTTTAATGGCTGTGATAGGGGAAAACTGAGGATGCATCAACAACATTGTAGTCCACAATACTAACCTAATTGACAGAGTGAAAAGAAGGACGCTTGTACAGAATTAAAAATATTCCAACATGCATCCTGTTTGCAATAAGACATTAAAGTAATACTACAAAAATGTGGCAAATACAAAGCATTGCGTTTGGGGAAAATCCAACACAACACATCACGGAGTACCACTTCATATTTACAAACATGGTTTTGGCTGCATCATGTTTTGGGTATGCTTGCCATCGGCAAGGACTAGGAAGTTTTTTTAGGATAAAAATAAAATGAATAGAGCTAAGCACAGTTAAAGTCCTAGAGGAGAATCAGTCTTCAGTCTGCTTTACACCAGACACTGGGAGATAAATTCACCTTTCAGCAGGACAATAACCTAAAATGCCAGGCCAATTATACACTGTAGTTACTTATCAAAATTACATTAAATGTTCCTGAGTGGCCTAGTTACAGTTTTGACTTAAATCAGCTTGAACATCTATGGCAAGACTTGAAATTGACTGTCTAGCGATGATAAACTTGACAGAGCTTGAAGAATTTAAAAAAGAATGGGCAAATATTGTACAATCCAGGTTTGCCAAGCTCTTAAACTGAATACAACACCTTACAGTGAAATGCTTACAAGCCCTTAACCAACAATGTTGTTTTAAGAAAAAATTGCACACACATTCCAATGATAACAGTGGGGGGGACAAAAATGCAATTTCAGAATGTGGGGGGGACATATCCCCCCCGTCCCCAGTGAAAGTTGCGCCCCTGACTCAGTGGGTTGAATACCTATCTAATCAAAATATATATTAGTCTTTTATTTATTTTTTGCTTACGCCACCTGGTATTCCCAGGCGGTCTCCCGTCCCAATACTAACCAGGCCCGACCCTGAGCATGCGTCCTTTGGCTCATCTCTGCAGCTCATCAATGGGCTTGGGAGAGGCGAAGGTTGGGTCATGCGTCCTCCGAAACCATGACCCGCCTGGCCGCCTACTTTTTATCACACTGCTCACTTAACCCGGATGTCAGCCACACCAATGTGTCAGAGGAAACACAGCTTGACTGACGACCGGAGTCACCATATTAGTACACGTATAAACGCAATGGCTTGAGGCAATCATAAAGCACTATACCAGAGCATCAGGAGCACAATATCATAGGCTTGAGCTGGGCCTGGAAAACAGTTGTGCAGGAGTTCCCACATATGCAAAGTATTGACATAGAACCACTAGCCCCTAGTCCTGTGTAGCAGACTGTGTGTTATGGAGAGCTCATATTTATTTTGATGTGAATCACAGTTTAGCTCCCTGTCTCTGTGACAGAGAGCTGGGGGCTGGTTGACCTAGCAGGATCAACCTGTTAGAAACCAGAAAAACATGCACGCACGCACACACGCACGCATAAGCACACACACTGGAAAACAGTCAAGACCGGAAAAGCCTGGACATAAAATAACATGTTATTCATACAGCAACTTACAAAAACCGTAAACTTCAAAAACAAAAGGGCTTATTCTAGACTGGAGGGTGCAACTTTATGGAACCAAATGGCCAGATATAAATGTGTTGTGTATAACGGATATGATTCACTGGCATGTAGAATTTCTGCTCTATACACTACAGTTATATCTGCTACAATATACACATTAGACATTACAATACATTGAATAAGTGTGGGGTTACTGAGTCCAGAGGGGTAGAACTATGTCACAAAACTGGATGAAAGAGTTAGCCAGCTAACTTTCCTAAACACTTGACTGACTTGTATGTAACTACCCAGGAGTTCGCTGGCACACTTTACTTTTGTGATCCTGCTTTTAACATCCATGTGTTCAAGATATTTGTTACCCTTCAAGATATACTTATAAGAATGACATACATGCTCATGACAAGTTGTACATTCATTATAACTGAATCATAATGCATTGTATGTGTGCTTGTCCCTCTCACAGTGGTGTGTTAACTACCCTGTGTTGTGTAGGGTACATGTCCTTCTGTTTTTAGCTGACTTTCCTGATTGTCTGTATGCAGACAAACTGCAGCCTCGGCTGTATTCGCCACCCAAAATCACATAACACACTTACACACACACACCACAAACAAACCCTGTGATTACACACACTTACATACACACTCACACACTTGTTTATACGAGCACAGACATGCGTGTTGTGGTGTCTCTCTTGTCCTATATTTTATTTATTTATTTTTAATCCCCCGTCACCGCAGGAGGCCTTTTTGCCTTTTGGTAGGCCGTCATTGTAAATAAGAATTTGTTCTTAACTGACTTGCCTAGTTAAGTAAATAAAATAAACGTATGTACACACACACACATGCGCACCCTGTGATTATACACAGAGTAACACACTCCAGAAGCGGGTCATACCATACATTTACAATATGCACTCATATATTTACCCTCCGGATGGAGAGACATTACTGTGGAAGGATAAACATAGAATAAACATAGAGGATACATATATAAATAATTACATAGACATGCAGCTCTCTCTGTCCTCTTGCTCTCACACATCATAAACACACACAGACATAACCTACATGCTTACTCAGACTGAACACAGAGGAAAACAAAACTGGCGTGAGACACAGTACATCTGTGTCCTGTGTGTGTGTGTGTGTGTGTATAATCAGGGGTGCTATGTGAGAGGCTTCTTCAAGGGACAGCCTGAGGAGGAGGGGAAAGATAGGGGGATGGGAGGAGAGGAAGGAGGGGGTTGTTGACACAGCCCCAACAACAATCAGAGAAGGATTGGGAGAGGGTGTGGGAGAGAGAGATAAAGGGGGGAGGAGAAAGAAGGAGGGATAGATAAGGGAGAAAACAGATTAAAGGAAAGATAAAGGGAGAGCGATGAAGGGCGAGAGAGCTGGAGGAGAGAAACAGTCTGTTTTTAACTTGTTTTTGGGTTGTTTATTTGGTGTTACGTAACTCCTGCCTATTTAGTTACAGTCGTGTGTGTGTGTGTGTCTCACTGTGGGAGATGGGAATTTCTGTAAAAGGCAGAGGTTGCTCCTAGCAACGGGCCTCATTGTAAAACAGATCCTTGCTATAGACACACACACACACACACACACACTGCCACCATAAACGTTTGAGATCTTTTCAGCACTTTTAGTGCTGGCTGATCGTTGGGTTTGCTAGTAACAGTAGCCGCGACCCTGCAATAAAAGAAAGGTTCAGTCTACACTCTGACTACCTACTCTGACTACCTACTTTCAGACTACCTACTCTCTGACTACCTACTCTCTGACTACCTACTCTCTGACTACCTACTCTCTGACTACCTACTTTCAGACTTCGACTCCCATATGAATGTTGTTTCTCTACAGACCTGCTCAGAGAATCAAAACAACATTAAGTCGTTTTCCAACTTTCATTTCAACCTACACTACTACATTTTCTTTAAATCTCCTATAGTTCTATATTTTAGTTATCTCTCTCAGAGCCAGTGCTATTTATTAAACAACTAATTGACCAATGTCTGTTTAATTAATTGAATTCCATTTAGTTCTCTAGAGACAGAGAAATCAAATCATTCACGAGAGAAATTAAATCAAGAACTATTGCATGTGGGACGCCGGGAGTTTTCATTAGGCAAATATTCAACCTAGTTCAACGCAGAAACTTGGTTATTAACTACAATGACCATAATCCATTGTGCCTGTTCTTCCTGGCTTGGACAGAGACGGATAGCCTGCACGCAGACCGCATAAGAGAGGAATGTACAGAGGGTTAGAGACCGTTTGTGAGAAGATCTGCCCGATTGATAGTTGTAGTAACAGCAGTCTTGAATGTATGCCTTATGTACTTTGAAGAACTAGTAAAAATATTTTATCAGACAGCTCTGCAGCATACTTAGCCAGCTACTAGCCTAGCTAAATAGGATGACTCAAAGACAGTACAGTATGGGGAGCACAGAGATAATGTCAGATGGTTGTCTGGCTGGCTGGCTGCTACTGCCTGAGCAGAGATGAGATGATAACTTTAAGGAATAAAAAATTTAAAAAGTAATCAAATAAAAACTAAGACATACGTATACACAACTGAAATATTTCATTTTTCATAGTAATTTTTCTATTGATGTCTACCCAATATGGATAATTTCCATTAAAAAGCTCAAATCACTTTAAAGTAATTATTTCATAATGCATATAATGTTTTTTTTGTTATTATTTATTTAACCTTTAGTTAACTAAGCAAGTCAGTTAAGAACAAATTCTTATTTACAGTGACGGCCTACCAAAAGGCAAAAGACCTCCTGCCGTGACGGGAGATTAAAAATAAATGAATAAATAATTAACATTTTTAAAAAGTATCAAAACTAAATTGACAAAATAACCCTAAACGAACTCAAAAAGCACTAATCGCTCAGAGAAAATCTATTCTCTATAGTTCACTACTACTATAAGTAAAACACTGCATCAAAAGTAGTGCACTATAGAGGAAAAAGCACTACTTCTGACCAAAAGTAGGACACAGGGAATAGGGAGCCAGAAGTAGTACACTATAGAGGGAATAGGGTTCCAGTTGAAATTTAGTTCTGGTACAGTCCATAGTGAAGAAAAATAGTGCCACACTGAGGTCAGGTTTAATTGTCTTTCAGTGGCATCAAGTTTCCTTTGTGTTTCCTGGAGGCAGAGAGAGCAGTGGGATTAGAGTAGCTACCTGGCTCTGTCTGTCTGTCTGTCTGTGTGTTTCTTTCAGCCTGCCTGCCTGCCAGAGGTTGACTTTAAGATTAGATATGATGACTGTTTACACAACAGTTTATAGTAAACAGTAGGCAGCTAGCTGATAGTACTACTGTAATTATCCAAACAAAATCTACAGTATCTACCCTGAACCTACCGTATCTACCCTAAACCACCCCATATCTCTCCAAGACACCCCATGTGTAACATCCCTATTCCCAACAGACATCTGAAGTGTGTCAGGTCCTCAGCCGTAAGGGACTAAACCGTTTTGGGGAAAGTCAGAGAGGGTGGAGGTGAGGACATTCAGGCCGATGGGAGCTCACCCTGACCCTGTCACTGTTCTCTTGACCCGAGCCTGGGGTCGCTAGGTCATCACAGCACGACCACAACACCAGACAGTAGTGTAAATCCCAGTTAAAAGTCAAACAGTGCACAGCTTGTTTATCTGCATTTGTTTGAATCTAAAGTTTGTTTCAAAATGTAGATGAGGCGTTTTAATGTTATCTACCTGGATTATTGTGGTGTACTATGGCTGGGGTGTTTATGGTTTTATGCTATTGAGATTACCAACAAACAACTCTTCTCATCCCAAATCATTATAGAACTAAAAACAAAGTTGGCCTGCCAAACTTTGGGCTTTGGTTTAGACACTACAATAGTACTTATACTCAACTCAATAGTGGTCAGTTATAAAACTCAACAGAACTCAGTCTAACAGTCTTGTGAGACTGTTAATGGAAGCTAATGGGCCATCTCTCTCTTCGCTTTTCTAGTCTGTCTCTGTCTCTCTCTCTGTCTCTCTGTGTCGCTCTCTCTGTCTCTCTGTGTCTCTCTCTGTGTCTCTCTCTGTGTCTCTCTCTCTGTGTCTCTCTCTCTCTCTCTCTCTGTGTCTCTCTCTCTCTCTCTCTGTGTCTCTCTCTCTCTCTCTCTCTCTCTGTGTCTCTCTCTCTCTGTGTCTCTGTCTCTCTTTCTTTCTTTCTTTCTTTTTTTCCTAATGGATAGTTCCTCTCTCTGGCTTTATAATTTTGAAAGTAGTCTGTCATTTAACTACGTTTTCTATGATGGATGAAATTGACAAAATAAACAAACCGCTATCTGTCTAAAGAATAACCTCTCTGTCTCTCTCTCTCTCTGTCTCCAGGGTCAGACCTGGGATCCCTCTATTGATCTAGAAGGTTCTTCTAGAGATGGGTTCTATGATGATGAAGACCTCTTCTCAGGCTCCGGATCTGGCTGTGAGTGTGTGCAATGCGTGTGTGTACATAGGCATGTTTGAATGTGTTGGCAGCCTTTGTTAGATTGTGTGTGTGAATTCTCTGCAGCCTGTTGGTTTAAGAGGTGACAGCTGCTGTGTTTAAATCTGCAGCTCTGACTCCCAACCCCAAATCTGAGGTCAAACTATACACACATAAACGCACACATACACACACACACACACACGCATAAACGCACACATACAAGGCCATGCAACCAAACAGGAACTGGACACAGAAACTGAACACACACTCAGACTGAACGCGCGCACACACCCTGCCAGTAGCTAGGCCTCCACCCAGATTAAGTGATCTTATTTACTGTAATCTGATTACAGACAGCAGATCAGATGATCTCATGCAGACAGGCCATTGTGTGTGTGTGTTTAGTTTGCATTTCTGTGTTCTGTTTCTGTGTCCAGTTCCCGTGTTTGGTTAATGCACAAGCGTGTGTGGTGTGTAGAATTACCTCCATAACTCTTATTTCTTATCAGAGTAGCTTCTATAACTGTATTGAGCCATTCTAATTCTCTTTCAGAGTAGCTTCTATAACAGTATTTAGCCATTCTAGCTCTGTTTCTCGCTCTTCCTCTTTCCTTCTCTCCATAGTTCCAGAGATGAAGGTCAACCCTACATCGGTGGGTGTGTCTTTCACCACTGAGGAGCCCCTCCCCCTTTCCACCACCCAGGCTACTGGCCCCGCCCCCTCGGCCCAACCTGCAGCCGAGCCCAATCCCAACCCTGACGCTCTCCCCACCCCACTACCCACTGAGGGGGAGGGGGAGAGTGGGGTAGAGTGGGAGAGAGGGAGGGAGAGAGAGCGGGAGAGGGAAAGAGAGAGAGTAAGGGAGATGGAGCGGGAGAGAGAGCGAGAGCGGGAGAGGGAAAGAGAGAGGGAGAGAGAAAAGGAGAGGGAGAGAGAACGAGAAAGAGAGAGGCAACGGGAAATAGAGAGGGAACGAGAAAGAGAACGTGAAAGGGAAAGAGCGAGAGCCGCCCAGACTACCATCTTACCCCGCGGCCCTGCGGCTGTTCCCATGGCGACCACCAGCACAGCGGAGAGCGTGGCACCCTCTAGTGGCATGGAGGACCTGGTCACCACAGAAGAAGAGGACGAGGATGTCTACCTGTCCCCAGACCCTACCATCAGTATGCCTATGGAGACCATCGAAGAAGAAGAAGAAGTGACCACTACAGAGACAGAGACCACACCCCTCCCGGAGACAACAGCGCCATCCACTACTACTGGCCCAGCCCTAACTGAGAGGTCTAGCTCAGCCCCCTTCAGGCCCAGGGTTTTGGTGACCACGCCTACTAAAGCTGCACCCACAGAGATGAGCACACGCCCACAGCAGCCCTCTACGACAATGGTGTGTGTATCCTGTGTGTATTTATCCATCCCATGTGGAGTGAGCGACACAGGTGGTCCTCGTTAAGAGTGAGGCTCCTCGTTAGTAGCATTGTTAATGATTAATTACATGATTAGCATCCAGCTAAATAGACTGAAACCCTCCACAGCTTCTGGAGATAATGTGACGTTTATTTGGGTTCTCTATCTTATGTGTTGAGTGAACTGACATGGTAATTCTGTGTTTCTCTCTCTCTCTCTCTCTGTCTCTCTCTCTCTCCCCCCCTTCTCTTTCTTTTGCTCCCTCTTGTTCTCTCTCTCTTTCTCACTCTCTCTCCCTTTATTTTTCTCCCTCTCTCTGTCCCTCTCTCTCAGAATAATGAGTTAGGGGTTAATGGACCCAGCGGAGACTTTGAGATCCGGGAGGAGGACCGTCGCCAGGGCAATGATGTTGTTGTGCGTGGTCGTGGCATGGAGACTGGGGTAGAACCTGATCTTATTGGCAACACAATTAACACAGGAAGTTCTGCCGCTCAACTTCCTCAGAAGAACATCCTGGAGAGGAAGGAGGTTCTGATAGGTGAGGATACACACGCACACTTAACACTGTCGGTCGGTCGGTCTGTCTGTCAGAAAAATAAAACCACCCATAGCAAACCTTTCCCTCTTCTAGTCTCTCTCACTCCATCTCTCTCTTTCCCTATTCTAGTCTCTCTCACTCCATCTATCTCTTTCTCTCTTTCCCTCTTCTAGTCTTTCTCACTCCTCTCTCTTTTCCTCTTTCCCTCTTCTAGTCTCTCTCACTCCATCTCTCTCTTTCTCTCTTTCCTTCTTCTAGTCTCTCTCACTCCATCTCTCTATTTTTCTCTTTCCTTCTTCTAGTCTCTCTCACTCCATCTCTCTCTCTCTCTCTCCGTATTCTCCTTACGGGGCATAGCCTTTCTGTCTTTATTCTGATTGGCTGTCTGTCTCTCCCCCAGCCATTCTGATTGCTTGCCTGCTGGCGGTGGTTTTCGCTGACTTCGTGGTGATCGGTAAAGAGCAGGAGTCAAAGCAGGCTAACTTTGTCCTTAGTGTGTCTGTGCGCTGGACACACATGCTGTTAGTGTGTTGTAGTGTGTAGGAACAGTAGCCCACACATGATTTGTGTGTCTTAGTGACACAGGATCTTAATATGTAGGGATGGACATGACACATGATGTTAGCGTGTTCTTTGTAGGTACTATGTGACAATACACCGCTTTGGGTATGATAGATGATAATGACAGATGTCAGTTCATATGTTAGCATTGCCTGCAGTGCTTAAAGTGGTACTTGAAGATGCCGGTACTCTCTAAACTTTAGATTCCCTATATAGAAGCAGTAGACAATTAGAGATACCAGTGGTCTCTATACCAGTGGTCAGTGCTAGCCCACTTCAACCACTTGCATGGCATTAGTGTCTCTGTGCTTTACATGTTCTGAATCTTTTGTCCTATTCATAATGAGTTCTAGATTGTTTGACTATATGTCTCGCTCTCTGTTTCCCCATCCCTCTCCCTCCTGCTCTGTCCTTCCCTCCCTCTCTCCCTCCACAGCGGTGATAGTGGGAGGCGTGGTGGGGGCCCTGTTCGCAGCGTTCCTGGTCATGCTGCTGGTGTACAGGATGAAGAAGAAGGATGAAGGCAGCTACACGCTGGAGGAACCCAAGCAGGCCACTGTCACCTACCAGAAAGCTGACAAACAGGAGGAGTTCTACGCATAACACACACAGAGAAAGAGAGAGATGCTTATCACTCCAGCTCCCTTCCTGTCCTGTCGCTTCACCTCTCCTTCCCATCCTTCTCCCATCTCTTCCCCCCTCTCTTCTCTCCTATGCTCCTGTCCTCCATGTCAGCTATTCCTGAGAGTGGCAGTCTCTCCATGGACTCAGAAATTTCTTAAAAAATAAAATAAAATAAAAAATAAATATATATCAGCTGGGGGAAAAAATACATAAACACATGATACACATGTTTTTTTCTTTTAAAGTAAATGTTGTTATTGATATTATATGATTATTGTTCTGATGATGTAATGAACTGATTATTTTGTAAAAACACAAGCTCTTATCCGGTGTTCCAGCACAATACTCTAGTGTCTGTTCAACGGAGCGAATGAGCCAAGTGAAAGAGGGATGGGGGAGAAGGGAGAGAGACAAACAGGAGGAAGGAGAGAGAGTCATCTGATTGGCCACACAGACACTGGGGTCAAAGGTTAGAGGAAAGGTCTCTATTGTAGTGCCTTCCATCGTCCTGGTGCTCACACACATACACACACATGGCTTGGACTCCTCTCTCTGTGCTTGGCCAATCGGAGTAGGGGAACCCTCCCACAATGCTCTGACAACCTCAGGACAACGTTGTGGCAACATTCACTGGTAGTTAGCAAGGGAGTCTAACCAGGTATATAGTGGTAAATAAAATGGTGGGTAAAGAAACCGCTGGGGTAACATAAACACTGTTCACCGAGTAAAGGGGTGTTTAAACAACAGATTACGAGTGTTTACCCTCCACTACATCCCTGGGTCATATTCATTAGGCACCAAACAAAGCTCCTTTACGCTGTGATTAGTTATATGGATAGTAATAATAATAATCAATAATATATCAATGTTCCGGGCTGGTTGGTAAATAATAATGATAATAATACTCAAACGAGCGAGAGGATGTGTATTTAGCGGTTTAAAAAGTTTATATGTAAATATCATTGTTTGAAATACTTTTTCTGTCGTTGTCACTAACCAGTCGCATGATCACCATTTCTATATCACATCAATCTGTGGCGCTGTGCTCTCTACACACACACACACACACACACTTAAGCACATATACAAACACATGCAAGCACGCGTCACAAACACACACACACACACACGCTTCATTGACTAAATAAATATATATATAAATCATATCACTCACTCAACATATTATTATCATCATCCTCATCACACAAGGTGGTTTCAGTACGTTATTAATAAGTGATCGAACAGTTGCTGGTTGTTTAGAGCTTGGTCTGTTGTGTAAAGGCACAAGCGTGTATGCATCCAATCGCCTGCATGCTCTTTCTTTCTCGTCTTCCATTGGCAGTTTGTTTGGGGCTGGTCTTTGGGACTGAGGGAGGGGCTTACGATGCTGAAAGTGACTCTTCAAGTAGAAGTTGTCCATCTGTAGGTGTGGGGACAGGAGTTTGGGTGGAGGCTGTGCGTTCTATCTAGGATTGTAACAATAACCAACACACCAGTACGGCTGGACTAGTAGCTTCTAATATATACAGTACTGTAGAACAACTGCATGGGAGTCAAACTATACTAGTCTGTGTGTGTGTGTGTGTGTGTGTGTGTGTGTGTGAGAGAGGGTTGTGTTCTGAGAGGAATGTACTGTGGGCAGGTGTGTATTTTACCTGCTCCAGCAGTTCTGACGCTCTTCCATAGTCAGGTAGTCACACCTGTACCCCTGCCCCTGTGTGTGTGTACACCTAACCTGCTTTGCCCCCTCATTTTTAAGCAGTGAACACCTCACTCTTATTTCACATCTGACTCTTGTGTGTGTGTGTGTGTGTAGGTCTCACCTGTTCACTGTTGAATGTGACACTAGTCTGCTTTTTCACACACAATCTGTCACTCACGGTCTGTTTGTCTGTAGCAGGACTGACTGACATCACAGACAGAACTGACCTGAACTGTCTTTTCTAAACTTACCTTCCAACTGTTAACATGTGTTTGTACCCATATAAGTCTGCATAGCCAAATAAGAGAGGTGTGTGTGTGTGTGTGTGTGTGTGTGTGTGTGTGTGTGTGTGTGTGTGTGTGTGTGTGTGTGCCAAGTTGGTGGAAGGCCACACCACACTGTTTGCTGTTACCCATCCTGTTTTTATACATTCACATTTTTTAAGGCGGTTTCTGTCATTGGCTGCTGGGCGCCGGGAGGCGGACCTCTGCGCCACGGCCCTGCCACTAATTTGCCACTCTGTTCCAAATAAAAGACCTCATTGGTTAACATACTGTCATCTGTGATTTTATTGGCTGAGGATATGGGGTGGGGGGGTGGAACATGAGAGGACTAATGGTGTTGAGAGCTATGTATAGTGCAGATCAAATAGAAATATCACATATAGCACAGACATATAGAACAGACAAACAAATCGCTCTGACACCCTAAATCTCAGATCATTATCCCCTACCTCCTAGTGCCTAAACATTTGAGTAGATCTGAGAGGATTGGAATGGTGTAGGCAGGTACTATTCTAGACAGACACTCCTTCAGTCTACACCAATCCAATGCTTTTACATCCTAGAGGAGGAGTGTAAGTGCACAGTACATTTCAGGGAGAATGGGAGGGTTTATCATGTCATACATGGAAGGAGTGATGCTGGCTGGGTGATGCTGTGACACTCCGCCCTCTGCTGTTTGATTATGGTGTTACATCCCAGTCGCCACATACCTCCCTGATACCCCGTGGATCTACTGGTCTGATCGACTGGGGAGATTTATTGGGGTTGCTGCTAGTACTCTTTGTACTTGATTATGTGTGAATCATGTAACTATATTATAGAGATGTGAAGAGTATTAAGTGGTGTTGAGTAGCCAGTTAAGGTCAATGGGTTGGAGTCAATGGAGGTGAGCTCCCTCTCGTGGGTGACATATTACTACAGCAGCACAAACACATTATTGTAGGCCTACCATATTTGCACTTTACAGCTGTAGAGTTGACCCCCCATATGAGTAACACGTTTCAACATAACCCAGCCATAAGGTCCCTGCATACTCCCTAGATAAAAATACTAATACATCTGTTAGACCCATCACCATTGCCTTGTATGCCAGCAAACGTTTGAAGGGTGTCTTGTCTCTGAATTGATAAAGGAACTGTCCGGCCATATCAGCGTAGGTCTTTTTTATATTTTATAATAATGATCTGAATTTCATTTTGTTTTCATATTATGCAGCTAGTTCATACATAGCATTACCACAACAAGGGTGCTAAAATGTACACCACACCTGTTCCCAGGTGTTCTGATCAATGGAATCTCCCTATTCGGTTCTGTTCGGATCGTTGAGGACTCTCATTGGCTGATTCACTTCAACCTCTACACGTGATTGTCTGTCTTCAACTAGCTAATTTGTCAATCAACTTTATCACTTGTCTCGAAACAAGACAAGCACGCATCAATTCCCAAAAAGCGTGTTTGACCTTATCGGTAAACAAATTGCTAGTTTAGAGTTTGATGCTCGTGAAAGCGGGTTCGTTATGGATGACACGCGTGAGTCAGCGGATGATTACGGTGAGGAAGAAATTAACTCATTACTTTGCAGTCGTTTAATTAATTGATTCATTGTTCAAACAGTAATTAACTCGGCCTTTAACTAATAGGTTAACTCTCCCGTCGTTTCACCGAAGAACGGTATCCAAGTAGTTAGACGTTTTGCTCAAGTAAATTTGGCCGAGCCAATAGCCTAACTTTGTTTGTTGGACTGTTTTAAAGGTGTTATACTTTAGAAAGCAAAGCTAGCTATTAGGGATGGATCGAAATGTAGGCTACATAATGATTTTTATGAATTGTATTTATGATGAACAGAAGAAGATTGCAATGGGCCTCAAAAGAATCTGGACAACAGAAGTTTTGTGTTTTGAACTTCGGAGTAGAGCACCGGTTAAAGGAGAGATCTCAGGGGTGACGACACTTACAATTGATTTGTCAGAGGACAAACCATCTACAGAGACAAACTGATATCTTTCTGACAGAAAATATCTAAACCAGGCATGAACTTGTCCGTGTAGACCAATTAGGGTTTCCAATCTCTCCAAAATAATTTTCGGAGTTAAACACCATGGGACCACCTAGCCGTCATACCTTTCAGGAAGGAGACTCATAGAGTTGAACGGACTTTGGTGCAAAATGTGCAAATCAATCCCAGAACAACAGCAAATGACCTTGTGTGTATATATAAGTATATGTATCCACAGTAAAACAAGTCCTATACCGACGTAACCTGAAAGGCCGCTCAGCAAGGAAGAAACCACTGCTCCAAAACCGCCATAAAAAAAGCCAGACTATGGTTTGCAACTGCACATGGGGACAAAGATTGTACTTTTTGGAGAAATGTCCTCTGATGAAACAAAATAGAACTGTTTGGCCATAATGACCATCATTATGTTTGGAGGAAAAAGAGGGAGGCTTGCAAGCCGAAGAACACCATCCCAACCGTGAAGTACGGGGGTGGCAGCATCATGTTGTGGGGGTGCTTTGCTGCAGGAGGGACTGGTGCACTTCATAAAATAGATGGCATTATGAGGAAGGAAAATTATGTGGATATATTGAAGCAACATCTCAAGACATCAGTCAGGAAGTTAAAGCTTGGTCGCAGGTGGGTCTTCCAAATGGACAATGACCCCAAGCATACTTCCAAAGTTGTGGCAAAATGGCTTAAGGACAACAAAGTCAAGGTATTGGAGTGGCCATCACAAAGCCCTGACCTCAATCCTATAGAACATTTGTGAGCAGAACTGAAAAAGCGTGTGCGAGCAAGGAGGGCTACAAACCAGACTCAGTTACACCAGTTCTGTCAGGAGGAATAGGCCAAAATTAACCCAACTTATTTTGGGAAGCTTGTGGAAGGCTACACAACGTTGTTGAAGTTAAACAATTTAAAGGCAATGCTATCAAATACTAATTGAGTGTATGTAAACTTCTGACCCACTCGGAATGTGATGAAAGAAATAAAAGCTGAAATAAATCATTGTCTCTACTATTATTCTGACATTTCACATTCTTAAAATAAGTGGTGATCCTAACTGACCTAAGACAGGGAATTGTTACTAGGATTAAATGTCAGGAATTGTGAAAAACTGAGTTTAAATGTAAATGGCTAAGGTGTATGTAAACGTGTGTGTGTGTGTGGTCCTAAAACGGAATCTTGAGGAACACCGAAATGTACAATTGATTTTTCAGAGGACAAACCATCTACAGAGACAAACTGACAGATAAGATCTAAACCAGGCAAGAACTTGTCTGTGTAGACCAATTAGGGTTTCCAATCTATCCAGAAGAATATGGTGATCTATGGTGTTAAAAGCAGCACTAAGGTCTTGGAGCACGAGGACAAATGCAGAACCTTTGTCTGATGCCCTTAAAAGGTAATTTACCACCTTCACGTGTGCGGTCTCAGTGCTATGATTGGGTCTAAAGACTGAAGCGTTTCGTATACATTATTTTGTCTTCAGGAAGGCATTTTTGAGAGGAATGGGAGATTCGATATAGGCCGTTTTTTTTACATTTTCCGTGTCAAGGTTTGGCTTTTTCAAGAGAGGCTTTATTACTTTTAGTGATTTTTATTCTAGAAACAAGCTGTAAAATACCCAGGAAAGACATGACTCCAATGCATATGGGGGTATCATTTAGATTCTTTGACATTGATGCTGAGATACAACCTTCTATAGCCGAGGATACTTATTTGTTTTACTTTGCTTGGGAAGTAATCTAATTCTGTCACTCAATTGATTTAAGCTATTCACTTTATGTACAATAGAAGTTGTTTAAACCCACATAGCTTTTAGGGAAACACTTGTGGCCTGTTGGGTTAAGCTACAGAAGAAGAGTAGCCAGTAGTAAAAGGATCGGACCCTTTTTTTCAATTTTCGCCTATAATGACATACCCAACTCTAACTGCCTGTAGCTCAGGACCTGAAACAAGGATATGCATATTATTGAGATAATTTGAAAGGAAACACTTTGAAGTTTGTGGAAAATGTAGAAGAATATAAAACATAAGATCTGCTAAAAGATAATACAAACAAAAAAACATGTATTTTTCTATCATTTGTTTTGTTGCATCATCTTTGAAATGCAAGAGAAAGGCCAGATGGTGATGTAGGATTCTAGATGTAATTTATGTTGTCCACCAGATGGCAGCACTGTGTGAAAAGTTTCAGACTGATCCAGTGAAGAATTACATCACTACACCATATTTTGTATCAAGAATGCCAGGAATTTTCCCAAATGTGCCAAATTGGTTTTCAGGTACATAACTATAGAGAACATACAAAAATGCTGCGGTTCCCAGGAATGTCATACATGATGGATCATTAGCTTCCCTACAGAAAAGACACCAACCTTCACACATCTAGATGGCCGGGCGGAGCGGGTGTGGAGCCAGAGGTCAAACTATAGAACCCAGTTTCTACATTTGAATATAAAAATAGATTTTTCAAACAAAACTACACAACATTTTATCACTGGGACCCTCAGGATTACAAATCAGAGCAAGATAACTGAATGTAAGTACATTATTTACCTTCAGAGGTGAATGTACCAAACCAGTTGCCGTGATAAGTGTTTTGTTGTTGTGCACTATCCTCAAACAAAAGCATGGTATTTTTAGCTGTAATAGCTACTTTAAATTGAACACTGCAGTTAGATTAACAATAATTGAAGCTTTCTGCCCATATAAGACATGTCTATATCCTGAAAAGTTGGCTGTTTACAACACCATTCTAGTCACACTAAAGGCATTCTTTTCATTCGAACGCTGCCCACCGGACTATCATCACTACTCTGACTTAGAATACGTGGACACCTACAAATACCTAGGTGTCTGGTTAGACTGTAAACTCTCCTTCCAGACTCACATTAAGCATCTCCAATCCAAAATTAAATCTAAAATCGGCTTCCTATTTCGCAACAAAGCCTCCTTCACTCATGCTGCCAAACACGCCCTAGTAAAACTGACTATCCTACCGATCCTTGACTTTGGCGATGTCATTTACAAAATAGCCTCCAACACTCTACTCAGCAAATTGGATGTAGTCTATCACAGTGCCATCCGTTTTGTTACCAAAGCCCCACATACTACCCACCACTGCGACCTGTATGCTCTCGTTGGCTGGCCCTCACAACATATTTGTCGCCAAACCCACTGGCCCCAGGTCATCTATAAGTCTTTGCTAGGTAAATCCCTGCATTATCTTGGCTCGCTGGTCACAAAAGCAACATCCACCCGTAGCATGCGCTCCAGCAGGTAAATTTGACTGGTCATCCCCAAAGCCAACACCTCCTTTGGATGCCATTCCTTCCAGTTCTCTGCTGCCAATGACTGGAACAATTTGCAAAAATCATTGAAGCTGGAGACTACCATCTCCCTCAATAACTTTAAGCATCAGCTGTCAGAGCAGCTTACCGATCACTGCACCTGTACATAGCCCTTCTGTATATAGACTACCCTACTACCGTTTTTATTTTTGCTCATTTGCACTCCAGTATCTCTATTTGCACATCATCTGCACATCAGTCCAGTGTTAATGCTAATTACTTTGTCTTGTTTGCAACGAAACTGTCCCTGTTTGCAAATAATTAAATCTGAAACATGGTACTTTCAAAAGTTAGGCCTACCTTTCCACCCCATACAGAGTAGGCCTAACTTTTGAAAGTACCATGTTTCAGATTTAATTATTTGCAAACAGGGACAGTTTCGTTGCAAACAAGACAAAGTGATTTGTCATTGGAGAAATATAATAAGATGAACTCAGGTCTATCTAGCCTGTAATTTTGGTAATTTGTGTGGTATTAAAAAAATATTCTGCTAATATGTAAAATAACATAGGATTGCATGAAATGTTTATAAAAGGCAATTTTTTTCTCAGACCTGCGAATACGATGATAGATTCATGCTTTTACTATATCATTTCACCCCTACTCTTGTCCACGGTGGTTTGCGAACCCACAACCTTCTGTCCCGCAGCCCTGTGCGCTATCAAAATTCCTGCGGTGCCATGTAACGATGACAGGCCGGAGAACAGTTTCTAAAACTGCATATCTAAGGCGCTGGTCTGTCCAAGATGTTCTCTTCTATCCACTTTATATTTTAATGTTTAGGTTGAGGGAAAGGGGGATACCTAGTCAGTTGTACCACTGAATGCATTCAACTGCATTTAACCCAACCCCTCCGAATCAGAGAGGTGCGGGGGTATAGGGGAGGGTCACTTGTTTTTTTATCAAGTGTTCAGGGAGGGTTTAAGTAAAATATATTTGGCTGAAGGGAGGGCCATCCATTTTAATTTCAGAGAGGTCTGATTTTCTCCATGTAACCCTTATTATAAGTAACGTTCACTCCCTTAGCTAACCCAGTTTAGGCTAGTTAACGAGCAGGTAAGGCAGCGCGTGGCTTCGCCATACCTGACCTTTTAATTCCAGTCTTTAGAACACAGAGGAGCTGTCATGTGCATGCACAAACTAGGCCCACAGGATGACATCACTTTATAGTCTAGATTCTTCTCATTTTACCCAAACCAGTATTTGTTTTTACCTGACTAATCATTACCCAATGATGGTAAGTGTCACTATTTTGAACTTTTTGTCACTTTGTGCCACTCCATCATGCTATGTTAGTGTTATGTCATGCTAAGTCACTCTGTGTGGCTGTATGCAGACTGCCCAAGCCTCCTGTGTGAGGAACAGGAGGATGAAGAGGAGGAGAGTTACCGTGGAGATGATGAGACCAGAGGAGACGAGAGGGGAGAGAGAGAAGAATGGGACAAAGGACAAGGAGGAGGAGAGAGAGCGGAGGAGGAGGAAGAAGAGATAGGAGGAGAGAAAGAGATGGGTGAGGATGGAGTAACAGAAAGAGAAGAGGAGAGTGAGGTGGTAGTTGATTTTGAAGAGGAAGGAGGAGAGATGGAGAAGAGACAGTTGAGAAAGAGGAAAGGGAGGACAGACAAAGAGAAGGAAGAGGAGGTGGTGGCGATTGAGGAAAGGAGAGGGAGTGAAGAGGAAGAGGAGATGAAGGACAGGAGAGCGAGCGATAGGGAGGAGGAAAGGAAGCAGAAAGGAGTGTTGGAGCAGTCTCTGTCTCTCGACCTCGTCAGTGTTACAACTGACCCTATCGGCATGACGACCACCAATCATGATGACTCTGGGTACCTAAGCTCTGGGATGGGGTTCTACTGTCCCCCCGGACCTCTCCTATTCCACACTCAGCCTAAACCTCACCCCCAACCCCTTCTGCCCAGTGGGGTGAAGCGCCCCCACAGTGTCAGCCCCCCTCCCACCCAAAGCCTACAGGTAAGACAGACAGGAAGAGATGACATCATACTTTCAGGAGTGATGTCATTACAATGGTGTCCTGCACAGTGCTCTATAAAGTTCACACAACCACTAACCCCTAGATACTTGGAGATGTGAAAGAACTGGATAAATAGAACGGACACACACACACTGCTCCTCCACAGGTAAAGATGACTCGAGTGTACTCTACCCGCCGTTCGATTGGCTACAGCGCCCGGGGGCGTGGCCAGGTGCTTCCCCTCCCCCTGTTGCCAGCGGTAACCATGGGAGACCCCTCCCTGTTACCCTCCCTGCCCAAGAAGAAGACACGAACACTCTACAGCACTGGTGAGGAGAGAGAAAGTGTGTGTGTTTCTGCTCCTGCTCTGACCTATTGCCTTTGTCTGTGTGTAACCTGTGTGTGTGTATGTGTGTAGACCAGTTGGAGCAGCTAGAGGGCATGTTTCAGGAGGACCACTACCCAGACGGCGAGAAGAGGAAGGAGATTGCCGCCACAGTGGGCGTCACGCCCCAGAGGATCATGGTTAGAACACTCCAGGAGGAGGGTTGGCCACCTTTGACCTATGTACACTATTAGGATTGGGGAATCATTTGAGATTTATATTTTGCCTTTTTCCCTCTTTCACTCTCTCTACCTTCCTCCGTCTCTCCTCTCATCACTCCCCCTCTCTGTTTGTTAGGTGTGGTTTCAGAACCGCAGGGCCAAGTGGAGGAAGGCCAGTCGTTCTACAGTGAAGCCAGAACACAAACAGACCTGTAGCAGCCTGCCTGACCCCAACCCTACCCCCCTCCTCGCACCACACCCACACCCTAGGTAGGCTCAGGCAGCAATATGATATCATCACTGGTTGCAGACATCCACAATAAAGGAACACATTTTATATCTGCCAATACAGCCATTATTAACTCTTCCAGACAATGTGCACCCTCTCTTGAAGCATGCCCACATTGGGAGGGTTGACAGGATCTTGAGCTGACAGGTTCTCCGTCTTGAGCTGTGTGATAATGGACAAACTGAATTGCAAGCTGAGATATGATTATACTAACTCTAGTCTGTCTCTATAGGGCGGCTGCAGGACACATTGCCCCCTTCCTGCCTCCCGCTGGTCTCTCCTTACCTCTCCCTCCTACCACACAGGCCCTCCCGTCCTACAGCACCCTGCTAGCCAGCCTCTCATCCAGCCCTACAGGTAGGCAGTCAATCAATCCATCCATCCATCCATCCATCCGTCCATCCATCAATCACACTACACAAACAATTGTTCATGTTTGTTAATGTTTGACTGTATATCTTTATGTCTCCCAGGCAGGTCAGGAGGAGGAGGAGGAGGAGGAGGAGGGGAGGGAGGGCTACCGTCAGGACCTCAGGGAGGGTCAGTGGAGCACCTACCTCCTATCATGTATAGTCCACCCCCTTTACGACGTGCCAGCCTCCCCCTGCTGACTAGCTTCCTGAACCCCCCCAACCCTACCCCCACCCCCCCTCCGCCAACCCCACAACCCACCCCAACATCGCCTTTCTTCATGGATGTGTTGGAGCCCCACCCTCACCCCCCCAACAGAGACACACAGGGACTCACCCTGCAGACTGACACTGGGTGAGTAATTGAATGACATTACATGTACGTTGGCTGAATGGGACTCATAAGACAACCATGCCTATGTGTAATGGGAAATATCAAAGATGAATACAGTTCATTTTAGAGAGGTTAACACTGTTTTCCTTGTCTGTAATACACATTATTTCCAGTGTTCTGGTTGTACGGGTTGATGTTCACTAGACTTGTTACTGAAAGCTATGGATTGTTCTATCGTTTGATGGTGATTGACACCAGAGCTACTGAATACGCAATGACATTATGAACACTGATCCTGTAGCAGCTTGTTTTGACTTCCTACAAGCCTCTCGGGATGACATTTAGAGAACATTTGGTACTTCTCATCTCTTTTATTCACCTGAAAATCCCTTTACATTGTGTGTGTGTCGTCTCCAGTTCTCTGTTTGACTACAGCAGTGATCTCCTGTCCAGCAGCAGCAGCTCAGTGAAGATAGATCCTCAGCATTACCTGACCTCCAGCCACCAGGGCGGCACTACAGTCTCCTACCAGCCCCAGGCCTCCCGCCTGGCCTACCTCACCCCCTCCCCCTACCTCAACCCAAACCCCACTGAGGGGAGCGCCCCTCCCCCCTCCTACCTCACCTTCGGTCCGGGGGGCGGGCCCGGGGTAGTGACCTATGCAGCTGGAGGCCACACCTACTTCCAGGCACAGACGGGAGGGGGACAGATCCTACTGCAGTCTGGGCTACATGGTGAGTCACTGTTGGGATACCACCTAGACACACACACAATAATTTCAGATTGGACAGTAGAGTCAGTGTGTGTGTGTGTGTGTGTGTGTGCGCGCGTGTGTGTGCGCGCGCGCGTGTCTAGGTGGTATCACAGCCTACCAGTCGTACCCGTGGGATCAGATCTACAGCCATCCAGCAGTGTTCCAGCAGCGTAACCAGTGTTCCCAGTTTACTACCACCACACTGGGGGGCCGAGACCACCCAACCTCCTCCTCCTACCTGCAACCCACCTTCTACCCCCGCTCACACACACACACACACTCCCAGAGACCCTCACACACTCTCACACACACCTCTACCCAGGCCCAGGTCCTGCCCCCAGCTTCTAGCCTGCGACCCCCCCGCCCCAGAGGGGCCAGCGCCCCCCAGCCCAGAGCCCCCACACCGCCCTTGGCCCTCCTGGATCCCCCCACCTGTGTGAAGGCAGAGAATGAGAGCCCTCCACATATACACAGCAGCCATTTCCACTGTGACTTCTCACCCATACTCTTCTGACAGACCTGGGGGGCTTAGTGGGGTTTGTCTTATTCCTGTCTTCATATCTCTGTGTGTTTATGTGAGTATGAATATATATGTACCTACGTATGTGACTATCTATTTTGAGGCTCATTGTTGTGACTTAGAAGGTTCTGTTTAGGTTGTTTGGCTGTAATAAAGGCATGTTACTTACCATTGATCCGTCTGGTTGCTTTAGTGTGTGGGTGTGTTACCATTATTCTGTCATCTCCATATAGTGGATTTGTTTGTACACTGTGATTTCCAGTACTCAAGCCATTCCACCAGAGAGTGCCATTTCCCCTATAGGCCTCTTCCCTATAGGGAGAGCGCATGGTGGAGCTGCTACCATACAGGATAAAGTTCTGCTTAACCAATACTCTCAGAGCTACATGAAGGGCCTTGATGGTGGACTAGCTGGGGTCCCCTTGCTTTTGTGTCTCTGAATGTGTATTTGTTATGTACAGTATGGATGACACTCCCATCCCACAGTGACCCCCCCCGGGGCTTAGGGTTTAGGGTAAGGGTAGAGAGGAGAAGAGGAGAAGGGGAGGGGGAGGGGGAGGGGGGGGGGGGGGGGGGGGGGTGTGAACAGAGGCATGGGTTATGTAAAAAAAAATTCACTGGCCAGCGAGCTGTTATTGTTGGCTGGAGAGGCTCAGGACACACACACACACACGATATACCGGTGTTAAACTAAATCAGGCAAGAGCAATGTATACTGTTCACAGACCTCTAGCACACACACACACACACACACACTCCCTCGTTCCAGCAGTAGAGAGGCCCGCGGAGCCCCACAGGAGTTCTATTCACGCTTCGCGCAGTCATAACATTACTGCTGCTCTTCGTGTGTGTGTGTGTATCTTTGTGTGTGATTAGGAGGGGCCCTTCATGTAGGTTTAGGTTTGTGATACATTTTTCCAGGACTTCCCTGGTGTGAACAGAGTGCTTAGCAATTTGGAGGCCCGTTTCAAATTGCCATCGAAGGCCCTCCTGTCCATGCAAGTTCTCTCAATTTATTATTAACAGATTTGTCACCTTCTACTAAATGTTTTTAATGGTAAATTGGTAAATTATAACATGTAAGATGCTTTAAGCCTAAAGCCTATATATAGCAAGCAATGAGCTTGTTTGGTGCTTAAATAGGCTATATCCGCCGCTGGACAATCTTATCAATCAGGCAAGCTATAGTTTTTCTTAATGTCTGTGTAGGCAATAGTAGATAGGTAGATAGATAGATAGATAGATAGATAGATAGGTACTTTATAGTACAGTATATATCAACAACATTATTTGTTGACAAACTTACCTGCTGCGCAATTTACAAATATATGGGACTAAGGTGTTTAATAAAACACAAGGCAAGTTTCAAATGGCTAACAAGTGGCCTACCCCACATAACCTATAGCCGATGGAGTGCATTGTTGCACTGTCCATGTGTTGAAAATGAATACAACAGGCCTATTCTCATCTCAACAATCAGGCTATACAATACCGTTTTCCTGGCATGCAAAATTGACTTTTGGCTGACTGCACATTTGGACTTTTCCTTGAAATTGTATTTGTCATTTGGAATGAGTTTTTCTCCCCCCCGCCCCTCCTCCCAACAGTTGCCTGACCAATCCCGGCGGTTTAAGCATTTTGTCTACCAACTGGTCTTTATTTAAACAATCACATATTATAGGCTAGTGACACCGCATCAAAAAGTAATTGTGCAACATGGATTAACCACACAGCTTTACAACCCCCCATTCCACCATTTAATGCACCACACGGTAGCAGAAAAACAAAATCTGTCTATTGTCCGCGGTGCACTTAGTCACCGGGGCCCATTTTATATTGAAAGGGATGAAACATAGCAAAGTCCGCCAGTGGCAGCGAGAATTGGTGTGGGGGGTTCGGGTGATGGGTGCCTCGGTCTGTTCCCGTCGCGTCAATATTTATTTAGTATTCTGAGATGGTAAAAAGGGAACTTGTTTCAATATTTATGGTTGCGGTCAAACAAGAAATTCATGCAGTCTTTCCAAACCCACACATACACACAGTCTGCCCCCCCCCCCCCCCCCTCCCTCCCTGCACATACACATTGAGACTCTGAAAACCTGACCATTAAGAAGCTTTTCATTTCTCAAATACAGTCAGGCTGTGGGTGTGCGTGCACAAGCACTTGTGTTCATGTCTAACAGATTATTTTACACGTTATCTGAAGTATGTTTTACAGCAGTATTTCTAAGGTGGTCCTTACTAGTCATATCTGGTTACCTTTAACAAGGGTGTCAATGGACACCTGTCTGTTTGTCCTGTTCCAAGAGTGGCCATTCATTGTACAGTGACCTCCAATAGGGTTATCATGGCTTGGTCTGTCGAGTTTTGGTCTGTTGAGTTGGGTTGCGTTGAGTTTCTTGAGTTTATTAGGTTGGAGTTTAGACTGCAAAAATAAAATCTTTATCTTATCAAGACTTTTTCATCTTGTATTAAGACAATAAAGTTAGATGTACTTGTTTTGAGTTGATTACCCACAAGACAATCTAACTTGGATGAAGATGATCTGTATGATCAGCAGTGTACTGTATATGTACAGTCATGTGAAAAAGTAAGTACACCCCCTGGAAAGTTCTCTCTTTTTTAACATATTTGGACAGATGGATATGTAATCTTCAATTCAACACTATTGACAGATAAATGTTAATAATAAACAAAAATGCCTTTTCCTTATGGGGAAAAAGTTAGTACACCCCTACCTTTACCATCACATAAAATGGCTAAAATTAGAATTAGGTCTACCAAAACAAGTGCAAATGATTAGAAAACATTAGAGAGAAACATTAGAGAGACCAATAAGAAAATTGGTCTGGTTTGGTCTTAACCATATGGGTGTGTGTTAACACATCATTCAAAGATCAAAAGACCTACCGAGGCCCTCAGACGAAAGATTATTGATGCCCATGAGTCTGGGAGGGGTCACAAATCAATTTCCAAGCAATCCGGAGTACATCATTCCATTTCCAAGCAATTCGAGGTAAATTCCAGACCACTGGCAAACTACCTAGGAAAGGTTGTCCCACCAAAGTCAGCCCAAGAGCTGACAGAAATAATGCTCATAGAAGTCTCTAAGAACCCCAGGGTAACATCAAGGGATCTACAGGCCTCTCTTGCCACAATCAATGTCAAATTGCATAGGTACACTGTCAGAAAGAGACTGCACAAACTTGGCCTACATGGGAGATCAGGAAGGAAGAAGCCTCTGCTCTCATAAAAGAATACCAAGACACAACTGACTTTACCCAGGTGTTGTCTGGCAAAAGTCAGTTGTGGCAACCAGAAGTACTTCTGACCTCAAGGATTTGTGGAATGGTGAAGACCTGCCCTTAATGTAGGAAAGGAGGGAAGGAAGTATGTCTAAAGTATTGAAACAAGCAAAGGAGAAAACATTAGGGAAATGGAACGCGTCCGCAGCTTGAATGTAAGCTACATTCATTAGTAGAGTGATTACACACACTCGCGCACGCGCACACACACACACACACACACACACACACACACACACACACACACACACACACACACACACACACACACACACACACACACACACTGCTCTCAAAGAGCTCATTCACCAACAATTCTACAGTAGGCCAATATGCTCTAATTCATAAGCTCTTTCTCTCAGATAGTTGTTCAGATTTTCAGTATCTTCGTCATTGAAAACATTCACTTTCTGATACACACACACACAAACCATTCACATGAATCGTCTCTCAATCAGTTTACATTGGACATTGTTCAAAAGCATACGCTGATGTGTTCGTGTGAGCACACTTACACACACACACACACACACACACACACACACACACACACACACACACACACACACACACACACACACACACACACACACACACACACACACACACACACACACACACACACATTCACCATGCACAGCCTAGCAGGAACACTGTATGCTGTGTAAGGCAGCTCTTCAACATCCTGCAGTAAAGGAGTGTTTGCTATACGAGGGAACATGGAGAGAAAAGAGGAATTCATGTTGCTGTTTATTTGAGCTTTGGCCAAATCCAACCTTGAACTGTTGCACCAGCCAAGCAGCAACACACACACACACACTGTATGCACACACACGTACACACAGACGCACACACACACACACTGTATGCACACACACATACACACAGACGCACGCACACACACACACACACACACACACACACACACACACACACACACACACACACACACACACACACACACACACACACACACACACACACACACACATACACACACTGCACAGTATAAGAGGATACACTAAAGCTGCCTTACACACACACACGGTCAGGTACACATACATCCTTACCTCAAACACACATAACTTCCATTCTACCTATATCAAGGTGTATTTGTTTTTCCCTGCCCACCGTTTTACAGTGTAGGTCCTCCCAAAGCAGGTATTTCCCCCCTACACACACACACACACACACACACACACACACACACACACACACACACACACAGTGGTGGCAGTGGTACAGAGCGGGGCTGTCTGTGGGTTGAGTTTGAAGCCGTTGCATTGATAACCAGTAGCTGTGACTGAGAGACTGTGTCCTTCCCGCCTCACTCTCCTCCTCTCCTCCCTCGCCCAGTCACTCTCTCCTCCTCTCCTCCCTCGCCCAGTCACTATCTCCTCCTCTCTCCCTTCACCCAGTCACTCTCTCTTCCTCTCTTCCCTCGCCTAGTCACTATCTCTTCCTCTCTCCCCTTGCCTAGTCACTCTCTCCTGGGCCACCGTTCTAGGAGTGTTCTCCCTCTTCTCTAGTGCTTAGGTCATTTTTTGGTCCCTTTTCGGTTCTTTTTGGGTCCTGTTGCAGTCGGATCCTTCAGCCATCATGATACCTTCTCCGCCGTTGTTCCTGCTGCTGCTCGGCCTCATGGGAGCTCACGCCACCGCTCCTGTGCCCGTGGACCTCCGCACTGCAGCCGCCATGGGTAAGAACCTCCTGACCTCTAACCCTGACTCATAATCTCTTAATAATTAAACCCTAATCATAGCCCTTAACCTCTTAAATTTAGTTGTAACCCATATTGCCTCCACAATGGGTCAATAATCATGATCCACTGACTTGGACTCTTAGCCCAACCCTAACCCCTAACCCATTATTCCTAACCCCAGCCCAGCCCAGCTTGCCCCAGACCCCAAATGGTGCAGTCTCATAGCCTCAGAGCACCCTAAACAACCTGGTACCCTTTCCTAACCCCTGCATCTCTCCATCTTTTCTCCTCCCTGACGGTGTCTGCTGTGTAGAGTGGAACAGCCAGAGTAGGTTCTAGAGAGAGATTATACAGCTGCTGGGTGTAACATGAATCACACAGAGAGATCTGTATCAATGGTTCTTGGTGGTCCAGGGGGGTGCTGGGTCTAAGGTCTTTAGGTGAATAGAGTACTAGCTATATAATGATGTGGCTGGAGACTGACTCCAAATGAGTCAGTCAGTGAACATTGAATGGATGTTATTGTTTCAAAGTATTTGTTTGTGGGTTAGTATAGCTTATTAAGAGTTTGTTGCTAGTTGGAAGTTCAGTGTGCTTGAAAGGTTGGTGTTGGTATAAGTATTGTAATGAAGTGTTAATTTAGGTGTTCAAGTGGGTGTGTGGTTGTGTGTGTAGTTGTGTGTGTGTGTGTGTGTGTGTGGTTGTGGTTTTGTGTGTGTGTGTGTGTTGGATGTCAGAGGAGGTACAGTATAAACTGCTGCAGTGAGGGAGCGATAGAGGTGAAGGGGGAGAAAGGAGATCAGTGATGTTGCATAAACATAGAGTATGAACGATCACATCTCTCTACTGCCTCTCTCTCTACTGCCTCTCTCTCTACTGCCTCACTGTCTACTGCCTCTCTCTCTACTGCCTCTCTCTCTACTGCCTCTGTCTACTGCCTCTCTCTCTACTGCTTCTCTCTCTACTGCCTCTCTCTACTGCCTCTCTCTCTACTGCCTCTGTCTACTGCCTCTCTCTCTACTGCCTCTCAGTCTACTGCCTGTCTCTCTACTGCCTCTCTCTCTACTGCCTCTCTGTCTACTGCCTCTCTCTCTACTGCCTCTCGCTCTAATGCCTCTCTCTCTACTGCCTCTCGCTCTACTGCCTCTGTCTACTGCCTCTTTCTCTACTGCCTCTCTGTCTACTGCCTGTCTCTCTACTGCCTCTCTGTCTACTGCCTCTCTCTCTACTGCCTCTCTGTCTACTGCCTCTCTCTCTCTATCTCTACTGTCTCTCTCTACTGCCTCTCGCTCTCCCTCATTCTCTACTGCCTCTCTCTCTACTGCCTCTCTCTCTACTGCCTCTCGCTCTCCCTCGTTCTCTACTGCCTCTCTCTCTACTGCCTCTCGCTCTCCCTCGTTCTCTACTGCCTCTTTCTCTACTGCCTCTCTCTCTACTGCCTCTCGCTCTCCCTCATTCTCTACTGCCTGTCTCTCTACTGCCTCTCGCTCTCCCTCATTCTCTACTGCCTCTCTCTCTACTGACTCTTTCTTTACTGCCTTTCTCTCTCTCTCTCTCTCTCTCTCTCTCTCTCTCCCTCCCTTGTTCTCTACGACTCACTTGGTAACTCTCTTTTTCTTTCTCTGTCTAGTTGCTGTATTGTGTGTATTGAGCTTTGTTGAGTTTATTGTTGAGGTGACAGTAGACTGCTCCGTTTTTGGAAAACTTCTGGAAAAACTCCTCTCTCTCTCTCCTCTCTCTCTCTCTCTCTCTCTATCTCTTCTCCTCTTCATCATCATCCTATCTATAACTCTAAATCATCTGAGGCTTCCTCTCAGTTTGGTTCTGGGTGATGAATACATCCAGACTCATTGACCTCTCAATCTCTCATTTTGCTCCCTCTATCTCGTCTCCCTTTCATACCCTCCCTCCCTCCCTCCCTCCCTCCCTCCCTCCCTCCCTCCCTCCCTCCCTCCCTCCCTCCCTCCCTAACACGCTCTCTCTCTCTTTGCCCCTCCCTTTATTTGCTCCTCCCTCTTACCTTTCACCTCCCTCCTTGCATCCTCATGCCTGGTTCTCACTCCCCCTCTCCACTCTTTCACTCCCCCACCCCACTCTTTCTTGCCACTTCTTCCTCTCCCTACCTCTACAGATCCCTCCTCTTTCAAATGAATTCAAAGAGAATATGGACAGAAGAATTGACCAACCATTTTCTCTATCTGAATTTGAATAATAGTAATCATTGTCACTAATAATCAATCTCTCTCTCTCTCTCTTTTTCTCTCTCCCCCCCAGCGGCAGGTCTGTGTAACACTCGCCCTACAGACGTGGTGTTCATCGTGGACAGCAGTAGAAGTGTGCGTCCATCAGAGTTTGAGCAGGTCAAGGTGTTCCTGGCCAAGGTCATCGAGGGACTGGATGTTGGACCAGACGCCACACGGGTCGGAGTGGTCAACTATGCCAGCCGCGTCAAGAACGAGGTGTGTGTGTGTAAGAGTGGTGAAAAGTAGAATTTTTATGGACTCCATAACTGTCCTTGCATTAACTGATGTCCACACGTTCTGTATGATGCCACCTTCTACATCATAGCCATGTTGTCCACAAAGTTCCAAGATAATTTATTATATTTTGGATGCACACACACACACACACACACACACACACACACACACACACACACACACACACACACACACACACACACACACACTCACACACACACACACACACACACACACACACACACACACACACACACACACACACACACACACACACACACACACACACACACACACACACACACACACACATACACATACACATACACACTAACTTTTGTCTCTCTCCAGCTGTCTCTGAAGACCCATAAGACCAAGGCAGGTCTGGTAAAGGCTGTGACTAAGATCGAGCCCCTGTCCACTGGCACCATGACCGGCCTTGCTATCCAGTTCGCCCTCAACGTAGCTTTCAGCGAGGCAGAGGGCGCCCGCGTCAAGTCCCCAGACATCAGCAAGGTAGGTCAATCCTATCTGAAATCTTTTACATTTTTTAAACGTTTGCTTTAGCCTGCCTGTCGTGCCAGGTGGGTGGGGTTTACACTTTTGGGAGTTTTCTATTTGGTCCATTGCAACAGGCAAGCTCAATCAAGCACCTTGGCCTTTACACACTCCTTATCAACATTTTGTGTCTCAGTGACCTGGTGACCTAACCTGGTTCCTGTTAACCAACTAGTCTAGCCAACTAATGTCGTATCTTTTTCCATATCTTCTCCAGGTGGCTATCATCGTGACAGACGGTCGTCCCCAGGACAACGTAAAGGATGTGGCGGTGCGTGCCCGGGACGCGGGTATCGAGCTGTACGCCATCGGCGTCGGGCGCGTAGACCTGAATACGCTGAAGCAGATCGCCAGTGAGCCGTTGGACGACCACGTGGACTACGTAGAGAGCTACTCAGTCATCGAGAAACTCACCAAGAAGTTCCAGGAGGCTTTCTGTGGTGAGAGAGGGAGGGAGAAAGAGGGAAGGACAGAGAGAAGAGGAGGAGAAAGAGGGAATGAAATAGAGGGTAATCATAAGATGGCCATGCTAGAAAAGACTAACATTGGTCTGATCTTATAAGTGGTCTGTTCTAGTGTGGCCTATTGACAAGGGAGGGAGGGAGGGCAAAAAGAAGGGAAGGGAGGGAGGATGTGTGTGACGGAGGGAGGGAGGGAGGGGGGGAGGGAGGGAGGGGAATTGCAGAGGAGTCTTCACCATCATCATCTTTGCCTTCATCCTCACCAAAGGAGTTAGTGGGTGTGGCTAGGGTAAGGTGTCAATCTTCAGTAACTCCTCCCCCTCTGAGGGGTGAAACTGAAGCTTCTGATTAGTGTTCCACTAGTTTTAATCAAATCAAACCTCCAATCAGCTCCAGCCTTGGGCGAGCCCAGTTTCTAGCTGTTTGAATGGCGCTTGTATATAGCCAATCATGTTGGATAACCCTCACAGGGTTGGAGCTGCATGGAAACAGGGCTGGGTTCCTATTGGACGAGCCTGTACCTGACAGTGACATAATTTGGAAACGACCAATTACCTTTTCTAATTCCAATTTCCATATTTATTTTCAATTGGGACAGTAAAGCTTTTGGGTCTACAGGTCTAAAGCAGGTACAAATCTCTCCAATCTCTCCCACCCCTGTCTCTTTAAAGATCCACTGTCTTCTACAACAAACATCAGATTCCAGTAGATCCTACCGGATTCCTTTTAAATCACTAGATCTCAGTGGATCCTTAAAATCAACTGTAGATTTTCTTCCAGTTTTCAAACTGACATAGTTTTATTCTCTCCCCTAACCCCCACCACCCCACCCCTGTGTGTGTGTCTGTGTGTGTCTGTGTGTGTCTGCGCGTGTGCTTGTACGTGTGGTTGTGTGTGTGTGTGTACCTGTGTGTGTGTGTGTGTGTGTGTGTGTGTGTGTGTGTGTGTGTGTGTGTGTGTGTGTGTGTGTGCGTTCCCTGCTGTGTATGTGTGTCTGTGCATGCCTAAACACAGTGGCGGACCTGTGTGCTACTGGAGATCATGACTGTCAGCAGGTATGCATCAGCGCACCAGGGTCATTCAAGTGTGCCTGCAAGGAGGGCTTCAGTCTACTGGAGGATGGCAAAAGCTGCAGCGGTGAGTGTGTGTGTGTGTGTGTGTGTGTGTGAGAGCATAAGTGTGTGTGAGATTAAGTGTGAGAGAGACAATGATAGAATGTATGAGTATTGTAGAATTTGAGTGTGATGTGTATGTGTTTCATTCCCTAACACCCCCATCTGCCCCACCCCTCCCAGCCTGCAGTAATGCCGCCACAGATGTGGTCTTCCTGATCGATGGTTCTAAGAGCGTCCGTCCAGAGAACTTTGAGCTGGTCAAGAAGTGGATCAACCAGATCGTAGACAAACTGGACGTCTCCGAGACCAAGGCTCATGTTGGACTGGTGCAGTACTCCAGCTCTGTCAAGCAGGTGTGTGTGCGTGTAGTTTAAAGGATTACATGGTGAGGTTCACTATTTATTTAATGATTATTGTCAGAAACCTTTGACTAACTGTGATAACTCACAACCTCCTCCTCCTCCTCCTCCTCCTCCTCCCCTTCTCCTGTCTCAGGAGTTCCCTCTGGGTCGTTACAACAACAAGAAAGACCTGAAGGATGCGGTGAAGAAGATGGCCTACATGGAGAGGGGGACCATGACAGGCCAGGCCCTGCGCTACCTTACTGAGAGCAGCTTTACACCAGCCGGTGGGGCACGACCCGGGGTCGCCAAGGTCGGCATCGTGTTCACCGATGGACGCAGCCAGGACTACATCGGAGACTCCGCCAAGAAGGCCAAGGAGCAAGGTGAGGGGGAAAGGAAGGGAAGGAGGGAGAGTGTTTAAGTGTGTCTGTGTGAAAGGACCTGTGAATGCATGTGTAGTCTTCTCCAAGGGTCATTCATGTTTATTTTATGACATGTTTTACTGTGGATCCACTCTGCATGATGTCATGAGGTACTAAAGTGTGTGTGTGGGTATCTGTCTGTAATCATGGTCTTTCTAACAACCCCCCTTCACCCCCTTCTCTCTCACTCTCTCCCCCTTCTCTCTCCCTCTCCCTCTCTCTCTCCCCCCTCTCCCCTCCCCCTCGCTCTCTCCCCGCCCCCTTTCTCTCCCCCCTCGCTCTCTCCCTGCCCTCTTTCTCTCCCCCCTCGCTCTCTCCCTGCCCTCTTTCTCTCCCCTCTCTCTCTCCCATCTCTTTCTATCCCCCCTCGCTCTCTCCCCGCCATCTTTCTCTCCCCTCTCTCTCTCCCCCTCTTTCTCTCCCTCCTCGCTCTCTCCCCGCCCTCTTTCTCTCCCCCCTCTCTCTAGGTTTTAAGATGTATGCTGTGGGTGTGGGTAATGCTGTAGAGGATGAGTTGAGGGAGATAGCATCAGAGCCAACAGGAGAACACTACTTCTACACAGCAGACTTCAAAGCCATGACAGCCATCGCTAAGAAGCTGCAGATCAACATCTGTCAAGGTCCGACACACACACACGCAAACACATACACGCAGACATGTTAACACACATACTCCTGTTTGACAGAGCTAGAGTACCGGACCAGTCTAACGGGAGCCTTGGTCTCTGAGACATCCAGAGACCAAGGCTGATTCTACGCTCTGGTTGATCAACTTCTTGACCAGCTGCAAGGTTCTCTGGACACATGCTCTTAGAACCATCAATCACGAACACAACGTCTGTGGTGGCCTTACTGCAGGCTGGGGGAATGAGGGGTGTTAAAACAAAAACACATCACACTCAACTCTGCACTACACATATATATTAATAATTTTCTCTCTCACTCACTTACTCAATTACACCCACAGAATGTCTTCCCTGCTCATAAAGTAAATCTCCATTACCCTGTGTGACTTTATGCTGTCTGTCTTTATAGAGGAGGACCCATGTGAATGTGGCTTTATGCTGTCTGTCTTTATAGAGGAGGACCCATGTGAATGTGACTTTATGCTGTCTGTCTTTATAGAGGAGGACCCATGTGAATGTGACTCTGTCGTTAAGTTCCAGAAAAAAGTAGAAGAAGCCTTACAGGCGCTAACAAAAAAACATATCCTTTACAAGAGTGTGAGAGTATGATAAAAGTGTTGTGTTGCTACTGTGTTGCATCTGTTTCGCTGTGGTTTCCTTGACTCTGATTTCACTGGAAGCTGTGTCGAAGAGGATCGTTGCACTGGAGAAAAAGATTGTCTGAGGACACACACACCCCAAACACCCCCCCTACACACACACACCCTGTTTTTACTTCCTGTTGAGTCTGAAGAGGAGCTTATGACCTCTGAGCTTTGACCCCCGCCCCCTTTGTCTTTAGTCCTGCCTCTCTCTCTGCCTCACATTGTCCATCACTGGGTTCCCTGGAGATGGAGCACCGGTCACCATGGTAACCCATCTTTGTCTGTGTCCTTGAAAGTCCCCCCCCCCCATAGGCAGCCTGTGTGTGCGTTAATAAAAGTCTTCCCTCATAGGGAACCGGTGTTTGTAACACTGAAGGGTCCTATCTTTAAGGCGGCCTGTGCGTGCACAATGTATAGTCTTCCCCCAGAGGAACAGGACATCAGTTCCATCGATCCTTTTGTTGTTATGTGTCTCTCCATGCATCTCTCACTCTCATCTCTTTCTTTCCTCTGTTGTCACCATACGAAGGTATCTCTTTTGTATGGAATATATATATGAAGGTAATTTAATATAAGATTGGTCTTAAAGATACCTGTGTTGATGATTTCTTTATTTTCCTAAATAAAGACATTTCAGCGAGTATACATTGTTAACAGTGGTGATTTAAGCATCTAAATCTTGGTGGGGCAAACTATTTTTTTTTTTTTGCATGCCAGCAAAGCCACTATACAACACTAAACAATACATTTATTGCAATATAAGGGTGACAAACGGTGCCCACAAACTTTTAGAGCCTACGTAAAGCTGTCACAACAGCAGAGCTTTCTTTTCAGCACCATGGAGTGAATCCTTACCACTGCTACACATGGCTATCAGCGGAGCCTTGTGTGGCAGCTAAACAAATAATTCAGCCTCATTTACTGTCTTTCTAAAAAACTGTGTGTGTGGGGCAGGGGGGGGGCACATTGGAATGCAAGGTTGGTATGTCTGAGAGAAAAGAGGTGTCTGTTCTGTGTATGTGTTTGTGTGTGTGTTTTCAGATGGAAGGTTTGCTTTTTGGCTACAGAGGCCCACTGCCTACACACACACACACACACACACACACACACACACACATACACAAACACACACACACACTGCTCTCAAAGAGCTCATTCACCAACAATTCTACAGTAGGCCAATATGCTCAAATTCATAAGCTCGTACACAAACACACATTCACTCTCTGATACACACACACACAAACCATTCACATTAATCTTCTTTCAATCAGTTTACATTGGACATTGTTCAAAAGCATACGCTAATGTGTTCGTGTGAGCACACTTACACACACATGTACACACACACACACACGCTCACCATGCACAGCCTAGCAGGAACACTGTATGCTGTGTAAGGCAGCTCTTCAACATCCTGCAGTAAAGGAGTGTTTGCTATACGAGGGAACATGGAGAGAAAAGAGGAATTCATGTTGCTGTTTATTTGAGCTTTGGCCAAATCCAACATTGTACTGTTGCACCAGCCAAGCAGCAAAACACACACACACACTGTATGCACACACACATACACACAGACGCACACACACACACACACACACACACACACACACACACACACACACACACACACACACACACACACACAAACACACACACTGTATGCACACACACACTGCACAGTATAAGAGGATACACTAAAGCTGCCTTACACACACACACGGTCAGGTACACATACATCCTTACCTCAAACACACATAACTTCCATTCTACCTATATCAAGGTGTATTTGTTTTTCCCTGCCCACCGTTTTACAGTGTAGGTCCTCCCAAAGCAGGTATTTCTCCCCTACACACACACACACACACACACACACAGTGGTGGCAGTGGTACAGAGCGGGGCTGTCTGTGGGTTGAGTTTGAAGCCGTTGCATTGATAACCAGTAGCTGTGACTGAGAGACTGTGTGTCCGTCCCACCTCTGAGCTTTGACCTCCGCCCCCTTTCTCTTTAGTCCCGCCTCTCTCTCTGCCTCATGTTGTCCTTCACTGGGTTCCCTGGAGATGGAGCGCCAGTGTTTGTACCACTGAAGGGTCCTATCTTTAATCTTTACCCATATCCCTACCCAAGAGTTTCTTTAAGTCCCTTAACAAGACCATAAGACAATTTGTATGGAACTGTAAAACTCCAAGGGTGAGCCTGGACAAATTAACATGGGATTATAGTCTAGGAGGTCTCCGCCTACCAAATGTCAAGATGTAGATTCATTTCATTCTTATTTGAAACTGAACAAGCCCCTTCTTGAACTCAGATGGAAATGTTTGCTCTTAATGAAGAGGTTGGGAGTAATGTTATCAAGTGGAACCCCAAGACTATATCAACAAAAACAAGCAATCCCTGTACCATTAATTTAGTAAGATCTTGGTATGAAATTAGTAAGTTATTTGGTCTGAAACAAGACATGTCACCCAAACCCCCCCTGTGGCAAAACAGACTCTTGCCAATGATCTTGGATAGCAACATTTTTCAACATTGGCATGATAAGGGAATAATACATTTAGAACAGTGTTATTTAGATGGTATTCTTATGTCATTTTAGCAACTGAAAGTGAAATACCAGTTATCTAATAACCATTTATTTTGTTATTTACAGTTAAGAAACTTTCTCAGAAGAACTCTTGGAGATATGACTTTACCAAATCTATCACGTATTGAACAACTACTCCATGATAACCATGACTCATATAGATTGATATCCAGAGTATACTCATTGCTAATGCAACAATGTCCAAAACCAGATGTACATAAGTCAAGAGAATGATGGGAATCTGATTTGAATACTACAATTGATGAGGGGCTATGGTTGGACCTATGCCAAGATAGTGTGTCAGCGACCATCAACTCTAGATACAGACTTATACATCACAACTTCTTCCACCAACTCTATCTGACACCTCAGAGGTTACATAGATATAACCCTGAAATATCAGAAATGTGTTTTAGATGTGGAATAACAGAAGGCACTTTTTTGCATTCTACTTGGAGTGTACTAAATTACAAGGATTCTGGCATGATGTTTGTGATACCCTGGGCTTTATTATGGAGGTCCCTTTCCCACTTGACCCTGAAATATGCCTTCTGGGTAACTTCACAAATGTGAATTTGAGGAATAACTTCAACATGAAATTTACAGAAATCCCCCTTCCCACTGCTAGAAAATGTGTTGCATTGACATGGACATCAGATTCCTCTCTCCCAATTACAAGATGGCTCTCTGAAATTCACAACTGTATTCCTATGGAGAAGATTACCAATAAATTAAACTACTTGTGAAAATATGGCAATCCTTCCTGGACTATATGGAAACACTTTCAATGGGGTTGGTGGATGTGAGCTTGTAGCTAGATGTAGCTACTGTCTCTCTGTAATGTACTGTTTGTATTGCTTTGTTTATATGTTGGTCTCTCTTGTCATTTGTCTTATTTAGTCATTATTAGTATTAGTACTGTTATAATATATATATATAGAGTACCAGTCAATAGTTTTTTTTTTTTTTTTTACTATTTTCTACATTATAGAATAATAGTGAAGACATCAAAACTATGAAATAACACATATGGAATCATGTATTAACCAAAAAAGTGTTAAACAAATATTTGGATTCTTCAAAGTAGCCACCCTTGCCTTGATGACAGCTTTGAACACCCTTGGCAAAGAAAAACCCTGGAATGAGTTGATGTGTCCAAAATTTTGACTGGCACTGTATATATAAGTGGAGAAGGTATGATACAAATTAAGTCATCATGAGCTATGCAGTGTGAGGAACAGTGTTTACTGGGACTACTAAACACACACACACACACACACCACTCTGTGGGAGGATATAACGGTAGTGTTGAGAATAAAGGTTGATGTGTGTCCTCACTCTCACTACTTTCATGAACCCCAAACCCTACACCGGAAGGCAGTCTATCCCTATAATTATAATTTCAACAGCAGCAAGAATCCAAATAGATGGAACAAAGGGCAACATATCAAGTATACAAACATACATAGTTAACTAATTTGACAGTACCTAATGCATTACAATATAATTATCATATTATGTACGTTTGTATTCTTGATGTGTTGCCCATTGTTCAATCTATTTGGAACAATGGGCAAGGGAACACCCTTTCAGAATGAAGAATGCTTGTGCATAAATCTCCGGATTAGAAAAAATATCTGTGACGTCAGTGGTCACGCAGAAGTAGAGGAGTTGCCGGATTGGGGAAGATTTTCGTCACTACACCAGCGAATGGACAGATGATGCAAGTCAGCAAACTTCTCCACATCTGAAAGATTACCCGGACAAGTGACGAATATCTTTCACGTATTCGATACCAGTAATTTTATATAATGGAAGTATCTTGCTGCAGACGGTTTCGCTGTTTTGATCCGACTGAAATTGACAAGGATGAAAAACTTTCTAGCCTTGGGTAATAATGTGCCCCGTGCTCGATACATTAGCAAGCTAGCCTCAAATCAAATGTGTTGTCGTTACAATACTTGAGAAAAAAGCAGTCGATTTACGAACACAATCTGTGGGGATTACTGCCGACTACGGTCTGTTGATTAAACCTGATTTAAATTGTGCAAGCCTAGATGCTAACTAGCTAGCTAGAACATTAGTATTCGGTAACCAGCGCTAACGTTATCAAGCTAGCTAGATATCTAGCCAGTTAGTGACAAGTCAAGACAAGAAAGGGTTCTGTGCAGTTTGCTATTATGCTATGGAAGAGATGGCGCTAGAACCACTGATGGACGTGCTCTGCGAATGTAACGGAGGAAGAACCACCAACTACGAAGTACCCAGACCTACAAGCCGACATCAACCCGAAGCTGTCGATTCGGAACCCGAAATGGGGCCGAACCCCAAGAACTTTTCTCGGCTGTGCAGCAGGGACGAGGCGGAGAGGGCAGAGGCGCTGGAAGAACTGACCCAGAGTGTCATGTCCCGATTGGGTCTGGACCTACCCGGTTCGGTTCGTCTTGATAAGCACACTCTCCTGCAGCTGCTGCGGGTCTCCCGGTCCTGCCCGTTACCGGAGGTCCGCGAGAGGGCAGCTGAACTGCTGCGGACCGCACAGGTAGGGCTCGATCTGCAGAGACAGAGAGATGGGTAGCTAGTATGGTTCCATATCAGTGCATTACACTTCATGCTTTGACGGTTGCCATAAACGTACATTTTTGCCAGAGAGGAGGATATAATTTATTCATTATGTCATTGATCCAGCTATTTGATGTTGCTCAACAAATGACAAGATTGAGGAGTCAACATTGAATTAAAGGTACATGAAGCCATGATGAACGATAATAACCCCCAGTCCATGACAGTTCAGTTCACAGATGTCATCTGTCAAACAGTTGCCTGTTTGTTTCATCAGACAGCCGAGCACAGGCTGACGTAAGACTCTATGGCACGCCCCCTTTGAGCTCTTATGGAAACACCATGGCACGTTCCCGATGAATTACTTTACCGAAAGAAAACACAGATTTACCGGGGTCCTGTAATTTTTTGCCGTTACCATAGTAGATATACCGCTGAGTTAACCTATTAATCAACTCCAGATGATGGTGAGTGTTTGGGAATGTGGATGGTTGCATATTATGAATTTGGCTCCTGTATTTGGTTCTTGTTGCTCATGTATCATGTTACAGTGTAACCTCAATTTGGGCTAACAGGGAGGGAGTTGTAACAGGCAGCTGATATAGTAACTTCACTGGTCTAGATGGCTCTGGCACAAGTGTTTGGGTCTACTTAAGCCTGTGTGATGGCATTGGCATGGCTAGAACATACTGTTGATAGAACAATGACAGTCTAAGAATAAGAGCTAGAAATAAGGTGATGTGTATTTGGTGGATCACAAAGCATGAAACCAGTTTTTCTACTTCTCTATCCCTTTGGACTGAAGAGGGACATTTTATTCAAGAAAATGTTGATGTTCGAATTGGTGACAGAATTGTTGTGCATCATTCAATATTCTTATTCATGGGTTGCTCTCTCTCTCTCTCTCTCTCTCTCTCTCTCTCTCTCTCTCTCTCTCTGTCTCTCTCTCTCAGGAGCGAGGTGTTGAAATTCCTCTGGCTTTGGCCTCAGGTCCTAGTGCCTTTATCTCTGCACAAGAGGTACATGTGTGTTTTGTGTATGTCCTATGTGTGCACATGCATAAGTGTGTGACTATTACAGTGAGTGTGAGACAGTATCAGTCTGTCCATGTTCTTACTGTGTGTGCCTGTGTTTCTGACTCCCTCTCAGATTTTGGAGGAGGGGCCAGATCAGGAAGTTCTGATAGAAGCCTTTCTCTCATTGGGCTGTTTTGACCACATCACCATGGTGATGGCCCTTCACCCCACCTACCTCAGCTGCTTCCTGCGTACCCACCATGCTTTGCTGGAGCTGGACGGCCCGCTGCCCCGCCCCTGGAGGCACTACATCGTTGTCATGGTGAAAGCCTGTACTGCCTAAACTGAACCATAACTTCACAGAATCACTGATCAACAAATCACCTTGCAGCTCGTATAATTACTTATTATGTTATTACCTTACTCAAGCTGATCCCCTCAAACACACCGTCTCTCTCTCTCTCTCTCTCTACTCTCACTCTACTTTCCCTTTTTTTTCCGCTCTCGCTCTCTCTCTCTTTCCAGGCCGCAGCTCGTCACCAGTGTTCCTACCTGGTCCAACAGTATAGTGCAGGGTTCCTGGAGGCGGGCGGGGAGGAGAGCTGGCTGGGGGGGCTACAACACACACACCCCAAAATACGCTGCCTGCACACACTCAACAAGCTGCTGGCACACAGACCCTGGCTCATCACACAACAGCACATACAGGTGAGATACGCTCTCTCTCTCTCTCTCACACACACACACACACACACACACACACACACACACACACACACACACACACACACACACACACACACACACACACAGGTATACAGTAATGGTCATCCACCCCCTCTCCTGCAGGAGTTGGTGTGTCCCGGGGCAGACACTCGTTGGTCATTGGCTGAGCTGATCCACGCAGTTGTTCTGATGACTCACTCTCATGCGCTGTCCTCCTTCGTTTGGGGGTGTGGCCTACACCCTGAGCCCGACCACGTAGGAGGCCACACCTTCTGCCCGCCACCACCATCCAATCTTGTGCTAGGACACACCTTCTATCCACACTCTCCATCCAATAACATGCCCCGAAGCCCTCACAGTCCCGCCCCCGAGGACGGCAAGGCGGAGGTGAGTTTTGAGATGCAGTCTAGGTTGCTGGATAAGTGACAACATGTAAATCAGTCACTCATTTTCTCTCTCTCCTTCTCCCTCTCTGTCAGGATGGAGTGATAGAGGTGGAGGTATTGATGAAGAGGATGGTGGAGTTACAACAGCAGGAGGAGGAGTGTAGTCAGGAAGAGATGATCACTCGCTTTGAGAGGGAGAGGAGCGAGAGCATACCTACTGGTACACACACACACACACACACACACACACACACACACACACACAATCTCGCTCTGTGGCTGTTTTCCATGGTATTCTTTCTGACTTGGTGTGTGTGAGTGTAGTGGTGGTGCGGGGAGCCCCCTCTGACTTGGTGTTGAGGTTGGTGGAGGATCCAGAGTTCAACTATGAAGACTTCTCCATCCGAGGAGAACAGTCACCTCCTACCATGAGAGCACAGGTATGTGTGTAATGTGTGTGTGTGTGTCTATTATGTGTATAATGTTTGCATGTCTGACTATAGGACTTTTCATGGGAAAGTTATGGTTGTGGGTGTGTATATAAGATGCATGTATAATTTATAATAAGTGTGTGTGTTTTTGTGTGTGTAGGACTACTCATGGGAAGATCATGGCTTCTCCCTAGTGAACAGACTGTTACCAGACATGGGCCAATTACTGGAGGAGAAGTTCCAGGTACTACAACAAGCATCCTTTAAAGTGTGATGCCCTCTCTGCTGTCTGGTTGATACTGATGGAGTGATGTCACCTTTTCTGTCTGGTTGATACTGATGGAGTGATGTCACCTTTTCTGTCTGGTTGATACTGATGGAGTGATGTCACCTTTTCTGTCTGGTTGATACTGATGGAGTGATGTCACCTTTTCTGTCTGGTTGATACTGATGGAGTGATGTCACCTTTTCTGTCTGGTTGATACTGATGGAGTGATGTCACCTTTTCTGTCTGGTTGATACTGATGGAGGGATGTCACCTTTTCTGTCTGGTTGATACTGATGGAGTGATGTTGTCTGTTCTGTCTGGTTGATACTGATGGAGTGATGTCACCTTTTCTGTCTGGTTGATACTGATGGAGGGATGTTGTCTGTTCTGTCAGGTTGATACTGATGGAGGGATGTTGTCTGTTCTGTCAGGTTGATACTGATGGAGTGATGTTGTCTGTTCTGTCTGGTTGATACTGATGGAGTGATGTTGTCTGTTCTGTCAGGTTGATACTGATGGAGTGATGTCTGGTTGATACTGATGGAGTGATGTTGTCTGTTCTGTCTGGTTGATACTGATGGAGTGATGTTGTCTGTTCTGTCAGGTTGATACTGATGGAGTGAAGTTGTCTGTTCTGTCAGGTTGATACTGATGGAGTGATGTTGTCTGTTCTGTCTGGTTGATACTGATGGAGTGATGTTGTCTGTTCTGTCAGGTTGATACTGATGGAGTGAAGTTGTCTGTTCTGTCAGGTTGATACTGATGGAGTGATGTTGTCTGTTCTGTCAGGTTGTGTGTGGTCTAACCTACAACAGGATGGCGATGCACAAGGATGTGGACACACACACACTCCGCAAGGCTCTCTGGAACTACATACACTGCCTCTACGGAATACGGTCAGTCACACACACGCACACTAGACACACACTTGTGTGCGTGTGCACCTGGGTTTGTCTATTATACTGATGTTTTTTTTACCTGTGTGTGTGTGTGTGTGTAGGTACGATGACTACGACTACGGAGAGGTGAATGTGTTGTTGGAGCGAGACCTCAAGATGTTTGTGAAGACGGTAGCGTGTCATCCAGAACAAACCACATATAGGATCTACTCTACCTACTGGAGACTATTCAGACACTCTGAGAAGGTACACCACACACACACACACACACACACAGTCAGACACACACACAGTCAGACACACACACTGTCACTCAAAACCATCGCTACAAACTCTGTCCGTCTGTATCTACCTTTTCGTTTATGTGTGTGTGTTTGTGTGTGTGTGTGTGTGTGTGACCTGTGTCAGGTGAGTTACTGACTGACCCTGTGTCTTCCTGTGTCTCTTTCTCCAGGTCCATGTCAACCTGCTGCTGATGGAGGCTCGACTACAGGCTGCTCTACTATACACACTACGGGCTGTCACACGCTACATGACATGACTACGGGCTGTCACACGCTACATGACATGACTACGGGCTGTCACACGCTACATGACATGACTACGGGCTGTCACACGCTACATGACATGACTACGGACTGTCACACGCTACATGACATGACTACGGGCTCTCACACGCTACATGACATGACTACGGGCTGTCACACGCTACATGACATGACTACAGGCTGTCACACGCTACATGACATGACTACGGGCTGTCACACGCTACATGACATGACTACGGGCTGTCACACGCTACATGACATGACTACGGGCTGTCACACGCTACATGACATGAATACAGGCCTGTCACACGCTACATGACATGACTACGGGCTGTCACACGCTACATGACATGACTACGGGCTGTCACACGCTACATGACATGACTACGGGCTGTCACACGCTACATGACATGACTACGGGCTGTCACACGCTACATGACATGACTACGGGCTGTCACACGCTACATGACATGACTACGGGCTGTCACACGCTACATGACATGACTACGGGCTGTCACACGCTACATGACATGAATACAGGCCTGTCACACGCTACATGACATGACGACGGGCTTTCACACGCGACATGACATGATTGATCATAAGTCAATGTTGTGTTTATTCTGCTCTGTGTAATAAGCTGCCTATTTTGTGTGTGTGAGATTGGTTTTTGGACAACCAGAGTTAGGTTGATCCAATCAATCATCTTACTGTGTTAAACTATTACTGTACTAGATACTGTGTTCACAGTGGCTGTTAAGATTTAATGCTTCAGATCATACATAAGACAATTGAATGAATGGTTCGTGTATTTTTTATGTACAATAAAAATGTATTTTGTTATCAAAATCCATGGTGTGAAGTTCCAGATCTCTATGCAGGCATACCTGAAGACCTCTGCAGTTCCAAGACTGGCCACGAGATAGAGATAAAGGTCCACTCTTCTCTTGTCATGGAAATTACAGACAATTATAATGAGTTCCCAACAGCCAACAGAGAATGGTGGCTCTAGTCTTAAAGAACAAACGGATGCTATGCTGACATAGTGGTTATAGACCGTAGGCGAAGTCACACATTACACACACTTTAACCTCTTGTAGCACTCACACTTCTCCAGATGCAGAGAGAGAGTGTGTGTCTAAATTGGTAGGAAGGGATCAGCTGGCTGGGACATTCCTGGGCTCAGTGGTGTGCGAAGGCTACAGCACCGACGTTTTGTCAAATTACTGGATGTTGCGTTTGAACAATTCCATTTCTACATGAATGATGTAACTGAAAGTCAAAAAGTTTCGTCTGTTGCAACATTTTGTAATAGAAACCGTTTACTTTGCAACGAAAACGAGAGTTTCTATTGGACAAATTCAGGTAGATCCCCTACCATTTCGTTCCGTTCGCTCTGTTCGGTTCTTAAATGATAAACGGTTTCCGTTGCAAAACGTACTTAATAAGCCCCTGATTCCTATTTTTTTCTGTTTAAATTCAGTGAGAGTGACACAAGCATCCAGGGCGCGCGGTTCGGAGTGGACGTCGGTCATTGCGCGTGTCAGTCAATCCAACCCTTCCGGACACCGAGAGAGCGCGCCGCGCGTTTACATCCCCTCCCGCGAGGAGCGCTCAGCTGTCTGCCAGCGCCCAGCAAGCCACCGTCTCATCACGTTCTGTCCCGAGTGCCTGGATATTTACCTCCCCGGTGCTGTTCACACCTTTTTCCGCCAGCCCCCAGGAATAACGGGCGACTCTTAGTGTTCTCCGGTAAGTCAGTCGATGTGTATTTGCTACTGTATTTAGCAGTGTGAGAGTGTGAGTGCCTAAACGAAGTGTGGGTGTTGGTATGGCTAAGTAAATACATCTGTGTGTAGTAGTGTAAATTGTAACATATGTTATGTTGCCTTACCCCCTAAAAAATTATGTGCTAAGGACACCAGTATGAATGCGCATATCTCTCTCTCTCTCTCTCACTCTCTCTCTCTCATTGTGTTAAAGTCAAATTATGGCCTAAATACCTGGTTTCGGTGCCCATGTGAGGGTTTCCTGGAGCTTGACCACAGACCCACACACTCCTGTTTGTGAAACCCTGTCATTTATGTAATTGCTGTTGAGGAACCTTGGACATAAAAAAAGGAAGTTACAAGTAACACCTTCCCCTCTCTCTGCTGTAGCCTACAGTTCACATTGAGCCTGTCAAGTTAATTATTTTGAAATGAAATTACAGAGCAATAACAGAATCGACTTTTAGGGAAGAAAAGGGAGAGGGCTGCACACCCTGTTCTGTGCCATAAAGATCCAGACATCTTGGTAGTAGGCCAGAGGCAGGCTACAGTGGGTCTACAGTATGTATGTTCTGTAGGCTATTCAGATAAGCCCTCCTATTAGTTGTAGTTGGTAGGCTAGAGATCAGGGCTACACAAACTCAGACCTGGAGTACTGCTTGTTGTCCCTTCAGGTTTGGTACTGGAGAGAGGGGAAAAAGTGAGAGAATGAGAGAAGATGTAGGGAGGGAGGGAGAGAGAGCGACGTGACCAAAGCCTGGCTCCATCACTTCTTGTTTCTCTACGAGTTCACTTCCTGCCTTTTGCCCCTGGGCCGTGCGGAAGGAAGTGGGCGTGGCCTAGCGGTGGCGCTGTAAACTCTGCTTTCCCACCAAGACACAGCTGAGCTACTACAGCGAATACAACCTTAACCCAACCTGGAGGTTAGAGAGGCGCGCCAGTAAGTGGAGGGTTGCTGGTTTGATTCCTGGGTCTGACGGGGGTAATGTGTCTGTGATGTGAAGCAGCAACCAAAGGGTTACCGCTATCAGAATCTCAGGTACCACATGCTGCAATTGTGCACTTCACTTCAACTTTCAAACACTTTTTCTCTGTCAGTCTTTCTTTGACACACACTGAAACCTTATTTCACTCTATCGCTCCATTTCTCTCCCTTTCTCTGTGGAGGAGGATGTAATGACATCATGTGGAAACAGGAAGTCCCTGAGACACCTGACTTCCCAGAATTTTTCCACCCCCCCTACATTTCTCTCTCTTTCTGCCCCCCACCTCCCACTGTTCCTCTCACTATCCCGCTTCTAACTCTTTCTCTCTTCCTGCCTCTGTCTCTTCCTGTCCCCCCCTACTCTGTATATCCCCACTATTCTTGATTACTCTCTTTCGCTACATTGAAGGTTATGCTTTGAGGAAAAAAAAAAAAAAAAGATTGGTCTCAGTGACAGCTCACTTCCCAGTGTCCTATCACTCCTGCTCCACTCACACTCTGCATCCTGTGGTGTTTCCTGTTAACCAGGAGAGAGAGTGAGAAAGGGAGTAATAAACATGTATTCTAATTCTGTATACCAACCAAAACTTACGGCACATAGCTGTGTGTGTGTGTGTTCGTGCGTGTGTGTTGTTCCTACTGGGAGCAGTTTATCTGTAGTAGATGGGGCAGGAAAGGGTGTGTCTATGTGTTTGGAGTCTGCTATGAGTTTTCAGTCCTGAGAAAATGGTTTGTGTTTGAAAATCCCTCCATGTCCATTAGCTAGCGTGTGTAGCGATTTTAGGTGGGAATAGCCTGAGTGGGATATGAACCAGTGACCTTCTAACTGTTTGAGTGACTTCCTGTAGATCAAGGGTGGTCATCCTTCCTTCTTGAGAGTTGCTGGGCGTGCAGGCTTTTGTTCCACCGCTGCTTCATCGGGACCTTGATTAGCTGAATCAGGACCGATAGAGCAGGTCTGGAGCAAACACTCTTTTGATATAGTGTTGCTTATTTTTTTCATCTATGCAAATGTATGTTTAGTACAGTGTTGAGAGAGAGAGAGAGAGAGAGAGAGAGAGAGAGAGAGAGAGAGAGAGAGAGAGAGAGAGAGAGAGAGAGAGAGAGAGAGAGAGAGAGAGAGAGAGAGAGAGAGAGAGAGAGAGAGAGAGAGAGAGAGAGAGAGAGAGAGAGAGAGAGAGAGAGAGAGAGAGAGAGAGAGAGAGAGAGAGAGAGAGAGAGAGAGAGAGAGAGAGAGAGAGAGAGAGAGAGAGAGAGAGAGTTTTATATTTCTAGTTAGGGTAGAGCAGAGGGAAACTCTAGCTGCGGTTACATTTACTCTGGGCTAATCAGGCCTTATTTTAACTATGACTGCGCTTCTGAGAACTACAACGCTCACACCAGCCATATACTGTACACTCTCACTCACATACACTCACTCACATACACACACACACACAATCTCACTCACATACAGTACACACACGCTCTTAAATCAGACACCCATGACTGCTCAATCATCCTCAACCTGTGGGATAGTGTCAGTCTGGTCTGTATGTGTGTTGCCAGTCCATCAGACAGTCATCTCACACCTCAGTTCTCAAGCTCTAGTTTTATTCTGATTGGTCGTCAAAGGAAGAAGACAACAGAGTCTGTTGGTGAGTTGAGAAACAGTGTTTCAGTCCAAGTGCTGTTGTTGACTAGGTTTACATGTACAGCAGGATTTCCCAAACTCGCTCCTCGGGACCCCAAGGGGTGCAGGTTACGGTTTTTGCCCGAACACTACACAACGGATTCAAATAATCAACTAATCATCAAGCTGTGTAGTGCTAGGGCAAAAATGAAAACGAGCACCCCTTGGGGTCCAGAGGAGCGAGTTTGGGAAACGTTGATGTACAGGGACAGAAGTTACCATTAATCTACTAGAGTGAGTGAGTGAGTGAGTGAGTGAGTGAGTGAGTGAGTGAGTGAGTGAGTGAGTGAGTGAGTGAGTGAGTGAGTGAGTGAGTGAGTGAGTGAGTGAGTGAGTGAGTGTGTCTTGATTTCACAAGCAGCCTGCCTTAGTAAACTCAACAATAGAAAAGGAGCTATTTATGAATCCTGTCAAAGTTTAGTGTGTCTGACCTCACCAGAGAGATGGGTGGGAGGAGGAAAAGGGGGATAGAGAGACAAGAGTGACAAAAGTGGAGTTAGAGAGTGACGGAGAGGGAGAGCAACACAGAGGTTATGAAGGAGAGAGAGGGAGAGCAACACAGAGGTTATGAAGAGAGAGAGGGAGAGCAACACAGAGGTTATGAAGAGAGAGAGGGAGAGCAACACAGAGGTTATGAAGGAGAGAGAGGGAGAGCAACACAGAGGTTATGAAGAGAGAGAGGGAGAGCAACACAGAGGTTATGAAGGAGAGAGAGGGAGAGCAACACAGAGGTTATGAAGAGAGAGAGGGAGAGCAACACAGAGGTTATGAAGAGAGAGAGGGAGAGCAACACAGAGGTTATGAAGGAGAGAGAGGGAGAGCAACACAGAGGTTATGAAGAGAGAGAGGGAGAGCAACACAGAGGTTATGAAGGAGAGAGAGGGAGAGCAACACAGAGGTTATGAAGAGAGAGAGGGAGAGCAACACAGAGGTTATGAAGAGAGAGAGGGAGAGCAACACAGAGGTTATGAAGGAGAGAAGAGAGAGAGGGAGAGCAACACAGAGGTTATGAAGAGAGAGAGGGAGAGCAACACAGAGGTTATGAAGAGAGAGAGGGAGAGCAACATAGAGGTTATGAATGAGAGAAGAGAGGGAGAGCAACACAGGTTATGAAGGAGAGAAGAGAGAGAGGGAGAGCAACACAGGTTATGAAGGAGAGAAGAGAGAGAGGGAGAAAGCGTCACAGAGGTTATGGAGAGAGAGAGAGGGAGAGCAACACAGAGGTTATGGAGGGGAGAAGAGCGAAAGAGAGAAAAGGGAGGGGGTGAGGGAGGAAGTGAGAGAGGGAATCTGTTTAACAGGAACTCATGGAGAACAATGACCATAGAGCTGCCTTACAACCCCCCCCCCCCCCCCCCCCTCCGTCTGTGTCTGTTTTAATTTACCTGAAGATGACCATATTGGTCCAATGCTGGTATTTGTATGAATGTCTCATTAAAAGATTACCTTTGGGAGCAACAGTACAGTAAACTAACGTTCCTCTTTTCTTCTCATAGCAGAGAAACACAGCACTGAGAGGTGTGAGACCTGGGGGCAGTGGGACTTGTATGTGTGGATGGACTGTGTCCTGAGTTTCCAGGAAAAGGAGGGAGCCATCAGAGGGGTTGACAGGAAACTCTAACAGGGCTTACTTCCTGTGCCTCTCCTGATGGCCGACCAGATAGAGGGTGTTTTTGTGTGTGTGTGTGTGTGTGTGTGTGTGTGTGTGTGTGTGTGTGCGTGGCTTGACTGCGTGTGAGTGTGAGTTCCTGTGAAATGTTGTTGTAAACTAACCAGCAAGCATTGAAATGTGTTTTGGATTGCGCCCATCACCGCCATGTTTTAGTTGTTTTGAGAATGTTTGGTAATGTTTAAAGGAATGGGCTGGTATTCCAATATGTGATTGTCAGGAATCCCAGATTTCTCAGGAATACAATTTCACCCATTTAAAAAAATATATATTCTTCCTATGAGCCACTACAACCAATACAACCTTCCTGAGACTCAAAGTTGTCATTGTAACTTAGGCTGAGTCCGAATCCTGGATTTGCGGAATAGAGTGCATTGCATGAAGATTCTGACTGTTTCCTTTTAGCTGCCATTTTGTTCTTCCTGAACTCTCCTGTGACTTCTTAACTCACTCCAAAGCTGGATGTAAGATGAGTTAAAACACACACAACACCAGTGGTAATGATAATCCCTGAGTCAAGTCTCACTGTGTCATGTTCTCACCGCAGACACGCCCATTGTGGTGAAGCAGATAGATGGAACTGTCGTGGTCTCTTCCTCAGAGGACTGAAAAGGGAAGTGGCTAACCTCTCTCTCTCTCTCTCTTTGTTCTCTCACTCTTTCTCTCTCTCTCTCTCTCTAGTGGCGATGGTGACTGACAGATGATCTGACAGAGGAAGACAGCAGGTTAGAAACTCTGCCCTTTTTATCCTCCATATCACTTCCTCTTTCTCTACTTCCCTCTCTCTTCTCTAACTCCCCACCTCTCTCACCCCCTTCTCTCTCTCTCTCTCTCTCTCTCTCTCTCTGTAGCGATAGTCTCCGTGGTTATTATGGGCTGTGCCCACTGTAAACAGAAGAAGGCTGCAGGCAAGGCTGCTGCAGCTGAGCTGTCTGACCCGTCTCCTAGCCCTGATGGAATTGTGTCTGCAGCATTGGCCATACCCCGTTATCATCCTGGCCCCACCCAACCGACAATACCTGACTTCAACAAGCCATTTGGTTCCGCCTGTTTTCCTAATACCAACGCACAACCCTGCGCAGGGGGCATCACAGGTACAGATTGATGGCTTCAAATAATTTGCTGTGTGTCTATGTAGTACTTATAATAGGTTAATGGAGGCTTCATTATGCCTTTAAATGTGTTGTTTGTTTAAAGTGGTTGTATGATGTATACATACTGACTGTTGTGTATGTTGTGTGTGTGTGTGGAGGTGGAGGTGTAACTCTCTTCATAGCATTGTATGACTATGATGCTCGTACTGAAGATGATCTGTCCTTCCAGAAGGGAGAGAAGTTCCACATAATCAACAACACGTGAGATTTATATTACAATTCCAGAATAAATTGCAGATAGTGTCTTTCCAGATCAAATCAAGTGTCTGCTCCCTCCAATATGATGATTGTCTCTACAGAGAGGGGGACTGGTGGGAGGCCCGGTCGTTGGACACAGGGAACTCCGGATACGTCCCTAGTAACTATGTAGCTCCTGTAGACTCTATACAGGCTGAGGAGTGAGTACACACACACACACACACACACACAGAACAACATCTGCTGAATGACTAATAGGTACATTTTTGTTTGTTTGTGTGTGTGTTGACAGGTGGTATTTTGGGAAGATGGGGAGGAAGGATGCAGAGAGACAGCTCCTGGGACAGGGGAACCCCAGAGGAACATTCCTTATCAGAGAGAGTGAAACCACCAAGGGTATGTACACACCTGTACTCAGAAAGTGTTCACACAAATTTTCTAAAAGTTACACAAAACCTTTGAAGGTTTCCCAGACACAGATTAAGCCTAGTCCTGGACTAAGAAGCACTTTCACTGGACAATCTCCATTAATCTGGGTCTGGTCAACTAGCTCTAAGAGTATTAGATGTGTGGTTATCACATATATGTAAATGTAGTCATAAAGTTATTCATTCTCCAACACATCTCAGCACAGCTGTGTTTCTGTTCATTCATACTTAGTAATTCTCTTGTGTACAACTTCAATTTTAGAATCCTCTGAGCATTAATTTAACTAACTTTTCTTTTCACTTCCTCCCCTATCTCCAGGTGCCTACTCTCTGTCTATCCTTGACTGGGATGATGGTAAAGGTGACCACGTCAAGCATTATAAGATCAGGAAGCTGGACAATGGAGGATATTATATCACAACACGCACACAGTTCGACACCGTGCATCAACTGGTGAAGCACTACACAGGTGAGAGTGCCTAGGGGGTAGGGGTGAAGTACCTATCTTAGGGTCTGTGGGTAAAGTGCCTAGGGGCTATGGACTAGGGTTAAAGTGTTTAGGGCCTAGGGGTTGTTTCTGGATGAGGGCTTTCTCTCCATGGTCAAGCCTACTGTAATTCAGATGCCTCTTTTTCCTTTCCCAGTGTCTGTCTGCCCTCTGGTGGTGCAGTCTGGTGTAGGAGCTACTCTGCTCTGTACTGTGTGTGTGCACCTTTCTGTGTCTGTATGCCCAATATCCATTCTAGCATACTAAATATGATCAAGGAATGTATAAGCCAAATTGGCTATTGGTTTGCATGGTGTGTCAGTGCTTTTGTGTGCATGTGTGTGTCTAAACTGATGTGTATGTGTGCGAGTACTTTTTAGTAGATCCAAGTAAAGTATTGTAGTTGCTTTTGTGTGTTTGTTGCTTTTGTGCCTCAGCAATTTATCTCTCCCTCCCCTCTTGTCTGCCTGTCTGTCTGTATCTCTCTCTCTCTCCCTTGTCTGTCTGTATCTCTCTCTACCTCATCTGTCTGTATCTCTCTCTCTCTCACTCGTCTGTCTGTATCTCTCTCTCTCCCTCATCTGTCTGTATCTCTCTCTCTCTCCCTCGTCTGTCTGTCTGTATCTCTCTCTCTCTCTCTCTCTCTCCCCCTTGTCTGTCTGTTTCTGTATCTCTCTCTCTCTCTCTCCCTCGTCTGTCTGCTGTCTGTATCTCTCTCTCTCCCTTCCATCTTGTCTGTCTGTATCTTTCTCTCTCTCGCCCCCTCTTTCTCTCTCTCCACCTCTTTCTCTCTCTCCACCTCTTTCTATATATATCTTTGTCCCTTGCTCTCTCCTTTATTCTGTCTGCCTGTCTGTCTTGCATCATCTTTCTCTCTCTTCCACCCCTCTCTCACCCACCTCAGAGCGAGCAGCAGGTCTGTGCTGTAGGTTAATTGGCAGCTGTAGGCGGGGCATGCCTAAGCTAGCCGACCTATCGGTGAAGACCAAGGACGTGTGGGAGATTCCCAGAGAATCTCTCCAGCTGATTAAGAAGCTGGGCAACGGGCAGTTTGGAGAAGTCTGGATGGGTAGGAAGTTCTGTGTCTTTGCATGCCTTTTCATCTCATTTCATCTCCCTCCCTCTACCCTTCCATCTATCCCTCCCTCCCCTCTCCACTCCTACCATCCCCCCTTCCCCCTCCCTCCTCTAGGCTGTAATGATGGGCTGTGTTACTTTCTGACCACTCCCTGTCCCAATGCCACGCCCCTCACCCTGGGGCTGGGGAGGGATGCCTGGGAGGTTTCCAGGGAAACACTGGCCCTAAACAGGAAGTTGGGCCAGGGCTGCTTTGGAGACGTCTGGATGGGTGAGGCCAACTGTCAATCAATCAATCAATCACTCAATCAGTCACCTTCTTATACTGTAGGTTGAGACTGACACACACACCACCTAGCGCAGGGATCATCAACTAGATTCCACCGTGGGCGGATGGTCTGGGGGCCGGAACATAATTACTAATAATTTGTAGACTGCAATTTGACTGCAAGAAGCCCAAACAGATATAATATTTGACTAAAACATAATCATTTCAAACCTTGCTTACATTTGTATACAGTCGTATACAAAAGTTTTGAGAATGACATAAGTATTGGTCTCCACAAAGTTTGCTGCCTCAGTGTTGATGATGGCAATTTGCATATACTCCAGAATGTCATGAAGAGTGATCAGATGAATTGCAATTAATTGCAAAGCCCCTCTTTGCCATGAAAATGAACTTAATCCCCCAAAAACATTTCCACTGCATTTCAGCCCTGCCACAAAAGGACCAGCTGCCATCATGTCAGTGATTGTCTCGTTAACACAGGTGAGAGTGTTGACAAGGCTGGAGATCACTCTGTCATGCTGATTGAGTCAGAATAACAGACTGGAAGCTTTAAAAGGAGGGTGGTGCTTGAAATCATTGTTCTTCCTGTGTCAACCATGGTTACCTGCAAGGAAACACGTGCCGTCATCATTGCTTTGCACAAAAAAGGCTTCACAGGCAAGGATATTGCTGCTGGTAAGATTGCACCTAAATCAACCATTTATCGGATCATCAAGAACTTCAAAGAGAGAGGTTCAATTGTTGTGAAGAAGGCGTCAGGGTGCCCAAGAAAGTCCAGCGAGCGCCAGGACCATCTCTTAAAGTTGATTCAGCTGCGGGATCGGGGCACCACCAGTGCAGAGCTTGCTCAGGAATGGCAGCAGGCAGGTGTGAGTGCATCTGCACGCACAGTGAGGCGAATACTTTTGGAGTTGTCAAGAAGGGCAGCAAAGAAGCCACTTCTCTCCAGGAAAAACATCAGGGACAGACTGTTATTCTGTAAAAGGTACAGGGATTGGACTGCTGAGGACTGGGGTAGAGTCATTTTCTCTGATGAATCCCCTTTCCGATTGTTTGGGCCATCCGGAAAACACCTTGTCCGGAGAAGACAAGGTGAGCGCTACCATCAGTCCTGTGTCATGCCAACAGTAAAGCATCCTCAGACCATTCATGTGTGGGGTTGCTTCTCAGTCAAGGGAGTGGGCTCACTCACAATTTCTGCCTAAGAACACAGCCATGTACCAACACATCCCCCGAGAGCAACTTCTCCCAACCATCCAAGAACAGTTTGGTGACGACCAATGCCTTTTCCAGCATGATGGAGCACCTTGCCATAAGGCAAAAGTGATAACTAAGTGGCTTGGGGAACAAAACATCAACATTTTGGGTCCATGGCCAGGAAACTCCCCAGACCTTAATCCCATTGAGAACTTGTGGTTGATCCTCAAGAGGCGGGTGGACAAACAAAAACCCACAACTTCTGACAAACTCCAAGCATTGATTATGCAAGAATGGCCTGCCATCAGTCAGGATGTGGCCCAGAAGTTAATTGACCGCATGCCAGGGCGGATTGCAGAGGTCTTGAAAAAGAAGGGTCAACACTGCAAATATTGACTCTATAAACTGAATGTCATTGTCAATGAAAGCCTTTGACACTTATGGAATACTTGTAATTATACTTCAGTGTACCATAGTAACTACTGACATAAAGATCTAAGTACACTGAAGCAGCAAACTTTGTGGAGACCAATACTTGTGTCATTCTCAAAACCTTTGGCCACGACTGTACAATCATGTGTGTCTCTATTGTGCGTGGGAATACTTAGGAAATATACTGTATCTTAAATTAAAATCCCTTGGAGCTGATTTCATGGTGTTTTTACAGTCTTTTATGTCTAACAATGAAAATTCTAAACAACAAAAAAATACTTGCGGTGCCAGTTGGGAAACCCTGGTCTAGCACTATTATCAACTGTGTCCCAGAAGTGCTTCTCAGTGTGTCTGGGATTATTCCCAATCCGGTGCTAATGTGGTGGTGTGTGTAGTGCTCTCTATTCCCACGTCCAACTGTGTTCCCAGTTTCCATTCCAGTGCTATTCTGTGTCAGTGTAATAGTCTCTCTGTGTAGTCTCTGTCTGTGTCCGGACCAGGAGGGAGCCAACCCTATTCCTGGTTCAGCTTCATGTGCTGCTGAAGCCCCATGGTGGTACTCTCCCCCTCTCCTCCCCTTCCTTATCCCACCCCGCCTCCTCCATGCATGCACTCTTTATAACTCTGTGTCGGTGTGTGTATAATTGTGTGTGTGTGTGTGTTTCTGCCTTTATGTGTGCGTACTGTATACCTGTGTGCGTGTGTGTGTCAGGTATGTGGAACGGCACCACCAAGGTAGCAGTGAAGACATTGAAACCAGGCACCATGTCTCCAGAGGCCTTTCTAGAGGAGGCTCAGATCATGAAGAGACTGAGACATGACAAACTGGTGCAGCTGTACGCAGTGGTGTCTGAGGAACCCATCTACATCATCACAGAGTTCATGAGCCAAGGTACTGTATGGAGCACACACATATGCAAACAGAGCCATACACACCACACCACGTTTTCACAATTATTTCTGAAATTAATTAAACTGTGTATTTCAGGAAGCTTACTGGACTTCCTAAAGGATGGGGAAGGAGGGAATGTGAAGTTGCCTCAACTGGTGGATATGGCTGCACAGGTAAGAACACACACCATCTTGGCTTTCCATCGATGCTCCTCTTGTGGTTGGGCGGTGGTTTAGCGTTTCTGCTGCTGGTGCTATTTCATGTGGCTGTGAAGGCCGATGTGGGTGTCACGTGTGGGGTTGGATGGCGTGCACCTCTAACCCTTCCTCCTGTGTGTGTGTGTAGATAGCGGCAGGCATGGCGTATATAGAGCGTATGAACTACATCCATCGTGATCTGCGAGCGGCTAACATTCTGGTCGGTGAAAATCTGGTGTGCAAGATCGCTGACTTTGGTCTGGCCAGACTTATAGAGGACAATGAGTACACTGCCAGACAAGGTAGAAGAGAGTTACTGTATTAGGACATTGTGTAAACTCTTGATGTAAAAAAAGGGCTTCATAAATACATTTGATTGATTGATTGAGTGATTGATTTTACAGGAGCCAAGTTCCCCATCAAGTGGACAGCTCCTGAAGCAGCTCTATACGGGCGCTTCACCATCAAGTCTGACGTGTGGAGCTTTGGTATCCTGCTCACTGAACTCATCACAAAGGGACGCGTGCCTTACCCAGGTACGGGGGTGTAGGCGTCTCCTACTCTATCGTTCTTCTTTTTTCCAGCCCTCTGTCTTTCCATCTGTTTCTATGATGGATATAGGATGCTGTGTGTTACACTATAAAACATCTATCTTTGTGTCTTTTTCTCTCTCTCTCTCTCGCTCCCTCCCTCCCTCCCGCTCCCTCCCTCTTCTCTCTCTCTCTAGGTATGAATAACCGTGAGGTCCTGGAGCAGGTGGAGAGGGGGTACAGGATGCCCTGTGCGGTGGGTTGTCCTGCCTCCCTCCACGAGCTGATGGTGCAGTGCTGGAGGAGAGAGGCAGACGAGAGACACACCTTTGAATACCTGCAGGGCTTCCTGGAAGACTACTTCACTGCTACTGAACCCCAGTACCAGCCTGGAGAGAACCTGTGACCACAGACAGACAGACACACACACACAACCTATACATACTTTAAGCCTTATGTACTATATATTGCTGTCTACTGTCAGGGCAGAGCAATCAAACATGAGCCAGAGTTCGTCCTCTCCTCCTATCTGTGCTCGGCTGCCCAGACCAGCAGAGGACATGTTGGACTGTGCCTTTATAGCTTTACTGAGTTAAGGATACGTCTTTCGATGGAGGTTGGGGGGTTAGGGTTAGATGGGGTTGGGGGTCAAGGTTTGTGGGACTGTAGGGGACCAGTTTGTGCCTCAAATCTTTACTCTGTGTAAGATGATGATGATGAGGACAACCCTGGTTTTGCTTTTTTAAATTTAATGCTTGTATATCTACTGTTTGTATCTTAGCTAACACCTGGGGTCTGTTCAGCAGTGTGCAACGTTTCAGAATGTTCAGATAGACAATCATATCTGTTCTATACAGTATATTTCTATCAGGTAGATTAGGGGATTATTTGTTACATTTCTATATATTATATTCTGACTGTTTCATCTCTCTGAATCGACTCATGTTCTGTATACAGCTTTCTGCCAATGGGAGGACCAGGCAAAGGGTCACACGATTGCTTTAGGGGTCATATAGTTGAAAGGTGAGAGGTTGGAGATGGGACCGTGAGCAGGAGTTTTTATGATGAGTGTAACTTTTCTGTTTCTGTGCCTGTGGTAAATTTATTTTCCACAATACATGTGCGTATTGTTTCCTTATTTTCTAAGTCTAGCCTGCAAACACGTCTTTACTCACAAACACAGACATACACACATTTTAACTGTCTAGTGTGGTCAGTCTACTTCAAATAGGGTCCCACCTGTGGTAAGTTTGTCAGCTGTTTTATCTGTGTGAGCACCCAGCACTCTCCATTATAACCATAGGGTTGGCTAAAACACCATTTCAGCAATGTGTATATCAGACAATATACCACGGGTATGACGCAAAAATCCTTGTTTACTATTTATGTTGGTAACCAGTTTTTAATCGCAATAAGGCACCTCTTGGGGTTTGTGGTGCCTTACTTGCTTTCTGTCATGCTAAGAGCAGCCCTTATGCTGCATTCATAACCAAGTGGGAAGGTGGTAATTCCCTAAATACCAGTTGAATATATTCCCGTGCTTTGAACTCATTGAGAAATGCAGATTGGCTAACATACAACAAGCTGCGTCAACCATAAACTAAAAGTACAGCTATCATGCTTGTAAACAAATTAGTGTTCAAAAACCATATTAATACAGTACTAGTCAAAGGTTTAGACACATCTACTCATTCAAGTGTTTTTATTTATTTTTACTATTGTCTACATAGTAGAATAATAGTGAAGACATCAAAACAATGAAATAACACATATGGAATTGTATTAACCAAAAAAGTGTTAAACAAATCAAAATATATTTTATATTTGAGATTCTTCAAAGTAGCCGCCCTTAATCTTGATGACAGCTTTGCACACTCTTGACTCCAACACCATCATTAAGTTTGCCGACGACACAACAGTGGTAGGCCTCACCGACAACGATGAGACAGCCTATAGGGAGGAAGTCAGAGACCTGGCTGTGTGGTACCAGGATAACAACCTCTCCCTCAAAGTGATCAAGACAAAGTACTCCAGGAAAAGGAGGACAGAGCATTGCCTTGATGACAGCTTTGCATTCTCACAACCAGCTTCAACTAGAATGCTTTTCCAACAGTCTTGAAGGAGTTCCAAATAAGGCTATCTTCTGTATACCACCCCTACCTTGTCACAACCCAACTGATTGTCTCAAATGCATTAAGAAGGAAAGAAATGTCACAAATGAACTTTTAACAAGGCACACCTGTTAATTGAAATGCATTCCAGGTGACTACTTCATAAAGCTGGATTTCAAATCAAATCACATTTTATTTGTGACATGGGCCAAATACAACAATGCAGTTTTATTAAGAAAAATAAGTGTTAAGTAAAAAATCAATAATTAAAAAAATTAAAATAACAAATAATTAAAGAGCACCAGTAAAATAACAATAGTGAGGTTATATACAGGGGTTTCTGGTACAGAGCAGTGTATGGGAGCACCGGTTAGTCGAGGTAATTGAGGTAATATGTACATGTGGGTAGAGTTAAAGTGACTATGCATAGATAATAAGCAGAGTAGCAGCAGCGTAAAAGGGGGGGGGGGGGGACAATGCAAATAGTCCGGGTAGCCATTTGAGGAGTCTTATGGCTTGGGGGAAGAAGCTGTTAAGAGGCCTTTTGGACCTAGACTTGCCATGCGGTAGCAGAGAGAACAGTCTATGACTAGGGTGGTTGGAGTCTTTGACAATTTTTAGGGCCTTCCCCTGGTATAGAGATCCAGAACGGCAGGAAGCTTGGCCCCAGTGATGTACTGGGACGTACGCACTACCCTCTGTAGTGCTTTGCGGTCAGAGGCTCCACTACAGCCCTGTCGATGAGAATGTGGGCGTGCTCTGTCCTCCTTTTCCTGGAGTACTTTGTCTTGATCACTTTGAGGGAGAGGTTGTTATCCTGGTACCACACAGCCAGGTCTCTGACTTCCTCCCTATAGGCTGTCTCATCGTTGTTGGAGATCAGGCCTATCACTGTTGTGTCGTCGGCAAACTTAATGATAGTGTTGGAGTCAAGAGTGTGCAAAGCTGTCATCAAGACTAAGGGTAGCTACTTTGAAGAATCTCAAATATAAAATATATTTTGATTTGTTTAACACTTTTTTGGTTACTACATGTATTCATGTGTTATTTCATCATTTTGATGTCTTCGCTATTATTCTACAATGTAGAAAATAGTAAAAATAAAGAATAACCCTGGAATTAGTAGGTGTGTCTAAACTATTGACTGATATTGTATATCGAGGTAATTTGCTTAATAGGTGATGTCAGAGGTCAGCATGTGTGAGAAGTCGGAGTTCCCACTAGTAATTACCAGTTTTCCCAGTCGTATGTTTTAAAAGGTTGCTGGTTTGAATCCCGGAGCCGACATGGTCAAAACCTGTTGCTTTGCCCTTGAGAGAGGCACTTAACCCCAATTACTCCTGAAGCGCTCGACAATGGTGACCTTGGCCTTGATCCCACTCCCTTCAGGTGTCTCAGGGAGTTGGAATATGCAAAAAAACAAATTTCCATTACACACTTCTACAAGTGTGTAACAGGACAAATATACCCCCCATGAACTGTGAGGGATGTTCTTATGCACAAACAGCCCTTAAAAACAGCCCTTAGCCATGGTATATTGGCCATATACCACACCCCCTTGTGCCTTATTGCTTAAATACCCCCCCACTTAATGCTTAATTATAGCATTACTCCCTCTCTCTTTCTCTGACTCGTCTGCATTGCGTAACCCAGACAACAGTTTCTGATAACAAAAGAAGAACTACACTTCCCAGAGTTTTAATAGGCCAGCTACGGGTCCCTGGATGGGACTGACAGACAGGCACATCTGGTGAGAAACCAGAGAGGCGAGATTGCACTGTGTGTGAGAGAGAAAGGGGGGTATCGCGGAGAGAGAAAAACGGAAGAAAGATTTGGTTATTTCCTTCATTTTCTCATAGGAACGTCTGCCCCGCGCCTGTCTGCTACAGGATCGTTACCGCGGGGTTTGAGGAGTATTTCGCGTTCTTGCGTACAGAAGGGGATATACGCACCCCCCCAGTCAGTCTCCTCTTCTCTTCTTTATTTTTTACCTTCCTCCGTTTTCCAGGGTTCTGCTGTTGATGTAGACCAGCTTGTTTTTAAAGAAACGCGTTTCTGTGGTGGAGCCCTGCACGCATACAGATGCGCGCAAAGCACCGAGAGGAGACAGACAACGACGTTAACGGTAGGAATGAACGGAAAATGCTTTGCGCCAGCGGTGGCAGCTGTGATATTACCGAGAACTCAGTGATCCGCGCGACGAGAGAAGAGAGGAGTGAAGCCCCGCTGCAGCAACGAGCCTCTCCCGGTGAGTGCGCATGCAGGGTCTATCTGTGTACACAACTCATATTTGCATACCGGACAGTTCTAGCGGCGCTGCCAGATGCGCGTGGCACCGCTGCATTTTTTTTATTGAAGGAATTTGTATTAACCTCGTCGGTGCCGTTATAAAGGGAATTCGTGCACAGGGTCAGTCTGCCACTATGGCTGAAGTGGGCTCCCCTCTCATTAGTGATGGTGACTCACACACACACGAGTTAAGGCTATTTTAAGTAAGCTTCTCAATGCAGGTCTGATTGTGTGCATCTGCTGGTTGGTTGTGAAAGCTAAGATGTGTACCATATATAAACACACATTCACACAGGACCGGATCCGTCACTGAGACTGTCTCTCAGGTGAAATAGATACACCGTCGGTCTCCACCTACATAGAACATTCGGTACGTGCTCCGGTGCTGCTGTGGCGCGAGCCCTAGGGCGCGCTCCAACAGATGTTTACTGTAATTAAAGAGCGAGAGACGTCATCCAGTTCCCCGGTAACAAATTGACCTGTCCTGACGCGCTCATCCCGTATGGGCACGAGCCGCCCGGTGCGTTGAATGAGTGACGCCCACATCAGAGACACAGAGCTCATGGTGGTGCATGATTATTACGGGGGGGGGGGGGGGGGGTAATTATGTAATTAACTAGGCAAGTCAGTTATGAACAAATTCTTATTTACAATGACGGCCAAACCCTCCCCTAACCCGGACGACGGTGGGCCAATTGTGCGCCGCCCTATGGGGCTCCCGATCACGGGTCTGTAGTGACGCCTCTAGCACTGCGTGCCTTAGACGCAGCGCCACTTGGTCACTCTGTTGTGACAGTGTCATTTTATTTATGGCCCTTATTGACATGAACACCCTTTCTGCATGCAGGTGTCTGCAGGATGCTGATTGATGCTGAGCAAGAGGTATTAAATAGAGAATTTCTGTGTGTGTGTGTGTGTGTGTATCACTGCAGCACATATAACAGCATAGGCCTAATGTGTACCTGTGTGTGGTGGTGGGAGTCATAGAAACGGCCTTGTATCTCAGTTGATGTTCTTTCTGTCCTTATCCTTATAAGCCAGGTCAGTAGTCATCACACACACATTCTTACATATCTATATAGAACATTTTACTTTGAATGTTAGTCTTGGACTGCTTTGTGTATTTGATTGGCTGGAGTGTGTGTGTATGAGTGTATGAGAGAGAGAGGGTGTGTGTGTATTTGTGTTGTGCTGCAGATACACTCTGCTGATATGACAGCCACAGCTCAACCAATCATCAGTCTCCTTTCTCAGCCTATCAGCACGCCGTGCCAGACTTCCTAGTTTCAGAAGTCGCTATGGAGATGGAACTGACAGACTGCATGCACACTGACACACACACACACACACACACACACACACACACACACACACACACACACACACACACACACACACACACACACACACACACACACACACACACACACACACACACACACACACACACACACACACACACACACATTTTCTATCTGAAGGTCATGACCCTCCCACTCAGAGTTGTGGTTTTGGTTGTAGTCCAGCTAATTCTGGTTCTGGTTGTAGTCCAACTAGTTGTGGTTCTGGTTCTAGTCCAGCTAGTTCTGGTTCTGGTTCTAGTCCAGCTAGTTCTGGTTATGGTTCTAGTCCAACTAGTTCTGGTTCTAGTCCAGCTAGTTTTGGTTCTGTTTCTAGTACAAATAGGTGTAGTTCTGGTTCTAGTCCAGCTAGTTTAGGTTCTGGTTCTAGTCCAGGTAGGTGTAGTTCTAGTTCTGGTTCTACTCCAGCTAGTTGTGGTTCTGGTTCTGGTTTTAGTCCAGCTAGTTTTGGTTCTTGTACTAGTCTAGCTAGTTGTAACTCTGGTTCTGTGGTTTCTAGTCCAGCAGATTGTACTGTAGTTTGCATTATTTCCCCCTGAGGCAGGTTGAGTACACTAAGTCCTGGCTAAGCTCCAGACCATTGAGAAGTCCTAGTGCACATTTCTGTTGCAGTATACTTTCAGAACTCACCAATCGGACTGCTAACATCCTCCTCATATATGTGTGGGGGTCTCTGGGGCTGTTTCTGCTTTATTGTCTGTCTGTCTGTGTGTGTGTTTACTCTGACCCCTAACCTCTGACTGGAGATGAGGTGGGGGGGCATGTGTGTGTCTTTGTGTGTGTGTTTCTATGTGTCTGTGCGAGAGGGGGGGAGAGAGGGAAAGAGGGAACGAGACAGAGGAGAGAGCAGGCAGAGAAAAAGAGGGACAGAAAGTGTGTGTCTACCTCACTAACAAGCTGGACAGAATCAGCTCAATTATTAAAGAAGAGAGAGAGGAGAAACACTTTCACCCATACCTTCACACACACATCCTCTCTCTCTCTCTCTCTCTCTCTCTCTCTCTCTCTCTCCCTCTCTCCCTCTCTCCCTCTCCCTCTCCCTCCAAAAAGATGATGAAGCAGATGATCAGAGGTGACAGATTTTAAAACGTTTAAAATACATTCATTTGACATTCCTGTAACGTTTTCGCATCATTAACACAACAGAGCTAAAGGTTTTGCTCTAGGAATCCTAATGATGATAGTTTTCCCATTCTCTCCCTCTCCTTCTCTTTCCCCCTTTCTCCCCCTCATCCCCCCCCCTTCCCCCCTCTCTTCCCCCCGTGTTTCTCTCTTTCTCTTCCAACCCAGTCCTCTCTCTGTCCCTCTTCCTCCCCCTCTCTCTCCCTCCTTCTCAGCTGGAAGGTAGTGAGCTTTTCGTCCCTTGGGATTACACACTTCCTCAGAGTGAAAGACAGAGGAAAATGAGAGAGATAGAGGAGAAGGAGAGAGAGTGAGAGAGAAAGAGAGAGAGAGAGAAGGAGAGGGCGAGACAGGAGAAGGCGAGAGAGCGAGAGATAAGGGAGGAAGACGGGGGGGGGGGGGGGGGGGGGTGGATGAATGCACTGCACACTCAGGCTCCTGGAAAGAAAGAGGGGGGCAGACACGGAGGAGGATGGGTGGAGAGAGAGAGGAGACAACGGGTAGACGGAGTAGAGATGGATTGAGAAAGCGGCTGATAGACTGACAGAGAGAAGAAGGGGTATTCTGATCCTTTCAACAAAAGCAATCATCTGAGGGAGAGAGTGTGTGTGAGTTTGGTTGAAGGGGTTATTTAAATTGGAATATGTGGGGTCAGGATTTGGATGGAGAATATGTGTCTCTATATGTGTTTGAATGTGTGTGTGTGTTGCTATGTGTGTGTGTGTTCTCTGCTGAGTGCTTACGTGTGTGTGTTCTCTGGTGAGTGTGTGTAGTGTAAGACAGTACCTACAGTTGGAATGTTCACAAGGCGGCCATTGTTATTCAAACAGCCAGCAGCCTTCTCCTTGGCAACCGGAGCTGCAGCAGTAACCCACGGCAACTGTGGAACAGAGGGAGGAGTCAGGAAGTCAGGCCGCAGCACAGAGCCCCCTCTCCAAAACACTGGCCTCAAGGTCTGACTGTGTGTGTGTGTGTGTGCAGTGTATGTGCATGTGTGTGTGCACTCCTGGCTGCTCCCAACTGCTGCTATTCGTCACATGACCGACTGAGGGGCGGCCATCAGCAGAGCCAGGAAACTGCCTGGAGGAGAGAGAGAGAGGAGGGAGGGAGGGAGAAGAGGTGGGGGGAGAAGAGAGAGGGGAGCAGGCAAAGGGGAGAGCGGAGGATGCATGTGGGTGTGGGATGGAGGAGGGGGAGGAGATGAGGGGGAGGGGAGAGAGGTTGTAGGAGAGGGAGTGGTGGTGGGGGGAGCAGGGGAAAGGGCTAGTATGATTCTTATTGTCTTAAAATAACTAGCTACAGCATGTAGGTTCCTGCAGAAACAACATTAGAAAGAGAGAAGGAGAGAGAGAAGACGGATTAGAGATAGAGATAGAGAGAGAGATAGAGATACAGAGATACAGAGAGAGAGAAAGTGAGAGAGAGAGAGAGAGAGAGAGATACAGAGATACAGAGAGAGAGAGAAAGAGAGAGAGAGAGAGAGAGGAGAGAGAGAGAGAGAGAGAGAAAAGCTGAGCCTGTGTAGTCTGGTGTTTGTTTCAGATTGTTTGTGCATTAACCTCTTTTGTGTATGCAATGTGTGTGTGTGTGTGTGTGTGTGTGTGTGCGCGCGCTGTGTGTGCGCGCTGTGTGTGTGTGTGTGTGTGTGTGTGTGTGTGCGAGTGTGCTCTTGGCTGGAGGTAGTGTTGAACACAGACTGATGATGAAGATCATTAGGAATTTCCTGCGGCTGGGGATGAGAGAGCGGGAGAGAAATAAGGGGAGAGAGGGAGAGAGGAGGAGAGGGGAGACAGGAGGTAGTGGAGAGAGAGGAGGGTGGTAGGGAGAGAGGGAGGAAGAGAGAGAGAGGAAGACAGCAAAGGGAAGGAGGGGAGAAACATAGCAGAGGGAGAGAGGTGGAAGAGTGAGAGAGAGAGAGAGAGAGAGAGAGAGAGAGAGCGAGAGATAGCATTTAGTGGAGAAGAGGAGTGGGGGACTGGGTAGAGGTTAAGGGACGAGAGGGGAATTAGAATACGTCAACCGGTTCCTCAGTAGTAGTCATAGGAAACTGTATTGGTGTACTATATTTGTGAATGCAATTGTCCCATGAGGCTTCACATAAGATATAAGGCAGACATTGTGTGATGGTTGTCTGAGGGTTCTCTAGGTTGTATGGGAGTTGGGTTGAGGTTGTGTAGGTGTTGAGGGTTTAATTAGAGGTTGTGAATGAAGGGTGAGACTTTATGTAAGTGAACCCCCATGCCTGGTTTAAAAATGTGTCTATATTGTAAAAAATTCATGAAAACAAAAATGTGCTTTTTGGTCTTAATTTAAGGTTAGGGTTAGGCATAAGGTTAGCAGTGTGGCTCAGGTTAGGGTTAGGTTTAAAATCTGATTTTAAGAAGATAAATTGTAGCTGCTGGTCATCTATGAATGTTTGAACAGCTTGAAGAATGATCTGGCCTTAGTGGCAATGTACTTATAATCTCCACCTGGCACAGCCAGAAGAGGATTGGCAACCCCACAGAGCCTGGATCCTCTCTAGGTTTCTTCCTAGATTCCTGCCTTTCTAGGGAGTTTTTCCTAGCCACCATGCTTCTACATCTGCATTGCTTGCTGTTTGGGGTTTTAGGATGGGTTTCTGTATAGCACTTTGCGATATCTACTGATGTAAAAAGGGTTTTATAAATACATTTGATTGGATTTGATTTAGCTGTGGTAAATAGTGACGACCCCAAGCCTCCTAGATCTGTAGATCTATAAGGATTGGATAAAAATTCTAGCTAGCCTATTAGAAGGCAAAGTGAAGCGGGTACAATATTACTTAGAGTTTACCATATTAGAGTAAGTTTCGTGAGAGGGCTTGGGGTTTTCTGGATGATAGGGGATTGTTGTATGTAAAGATCATATTGAGGTTGTGTTTGTGCTATCTGAGGGTTGTGTATAGGTTGTGTTTAGTTGTGTATAGGTTGTGGGAGGTTTGTGTTTAGGTTATTTAAAGGTTGTGTTTAGGTTGTGTCTAGGTTGTTGAAAGGTTAGGGGGCAGTAGACACCTGAGTTTCTGTGGACCTCCTGACCCTCTTACCCCTCCTTCTTTCCCCTCTTTCTCCCTTCTCTCCAACTCTGTGCACACTCTCTCTATCCCTCTCTCCCCTTCTCCCTCTCTCTTGTCTGCTCGTTCCTTTCGCCATCGCTTTCTTTATCTCAAACTCATTCACCCTGACTCTTTGTCTCTCTCTCTCCACCCCCCCCCCCCCTCTCTCCCTCCCTCCCTCCCTCCGTTTCGGCTGCTGCCTGTCTCTTAGCAACAACTGCACACCCGTTAGAGCTGATTGAGTGCTTTTCCACACACATCCATGGACACACACACATATGCACACACATACAGTGTCTGGATCTCTCCTCACTGAGTGTGTCTGAAGTGTTACTGCAGTCCAATGTGACGTAGAGACATATATTGATGTAGAGAAGGGATGGGTAACTTTGATGGGGGTGGGGGCCACATAAAATCAGAACTCATCATGAGGGGCCGCAGTAGCTGCGTACCCACATCCATACCCACACATGCAGTCAACAATTTTAGATAGCTGGCTAGATAACATCCCAATCTAAAAAGAAGTTTGCTGACATGGGCTAATTGAGTGACTGTCAGTGATAGGTGGTGGGCCGTAGCAAGTTTAGTTTTTTATATGATCATCTCTGTTGAGGGAGGAGCTGGTTTTTACATATTGTGTATATTTATTTATTCTGAACACATTTCAGTTTGTTGGCAATGTTAATTCTTGCACATTTTTTCAAAATACTTTTATATTCGCTAACTGGACAGGCAAACGCAACCAAGTATTAAACTGTAAACCAATCAAAACTCATGCACTATCCATGGTACTATCTCCGCTGATCATGTCTGCCAATCACCTTATCCGTATTTAAGGTAGTAGACAGCTGGTGACATCTCTGCCTGACAAACTGCTATCAGGTAAAGTCTTTTTTATTTATTTGTAATCTAACTATTTAGTCATAGAAACATGACACCATCAATGCAAACTATAAAATTACTCCCAACTTAGAACACAGCAACCTTAGTAAAGTAGCTAGCTTTCTAGTTAGCTAGCTAGTTACAACAAGTAGATATGTTGCTAGCTAGCAGGAGGCGATAGCTTTATCACTAGCTAGCATGTTATTCTGAGACAAGGAGTGTTTTAGTTTATTCCAAATAATAATTTAAGACTACAAACATTTGAGCATCTCAAAAACCAAATTCAATGTAGAATTAATGTAACAGTTGACAAGCAGATTATTTTACTATTGTAACATGCAGTGTGGAGAATTATATTGTCCGCGGCAGGAGCCCAGGCTTTTGCCATAGATGGTAGAGTTCTTGTCTCTAGACCACACAAGCTTTAGATTTCATTCTGCTAAGGCATTTGTCTCGCTCTACTGTACATCGGTCAGCTACATCGGTGACCAGGGTGGGATCCTTTCGATAAGCCTATGGGGCCTGGGCACACAAATGCTCATAGAGAGAAGGGGGAATACTGATGCATGAGTTGATGACAGTTCTACAGTCTCCATCAGAGGCCCAGGCTTTTGGCATAGATGATAAAGCTCTCATTTCTGGACTGCAACATTGTGCCCTCCACGGCACTTGATATACATTGATTGGTAGGTTACATTATATTTTGATACTTCAAATACTGCCTAAGACAACTTTGCTATCTGTCCCTGTACTCAATAAATGGTGAAACAATATTTGTGATGATGTTCTTTGTGTGTATGTACGGTATATGCATGAAACATACATTATGGAAAATATGTCTTACACTTAGTCATGGTTAGTCGAATAATGAATGGATTGGCAAGATTTTGGCACCATCAGATTTTGGAACTTTTAGAATGTTAGTAGGAATGTTCATAATTAAAACCACCTAAATATACTCACATTCATGGAACATTTAGTATTTGAAACTCAAACATTCATTTCCCAAATGCTTTTTCTATAATCATACAGGCTATTTATCATTCTTCATACCTTATATTCCAATGCATCCAACATTATGCATGCCCACCATGGTATTGGGCAGCTGCTATTTGAGAACTCATCTGGTTTGGAAATCAAACTCTGGTTATCTTATTGCAGAGCACATTGTACAAGTATTTTTGTACAAAGTATGAAGATTGTATCGCAAGGTATGCTATATGTGTAGGCTATACCATATCTATTGGCTAATATGCATATGCAGCTGTCATTTTTAAACCTGGATTCTAGCATACATGACACACACCTTTCTACCCACTACTTGGGTCTCTATGCAAAGTATATGATTTAATATTTATTTAGCTACTTGAATGAGACATGACAAAACATGATAAAGAAAATGTAATTCAGTTACAGTAGCTGGCTAAGCTGTAACATTGGCTAGCTTTCAATAAATTGGTTAAATGGTCAATGGCGTTACCTCTTCATACGGTCAAGACAATTCGTATTGCATGCTGCATATTTGCCTGAGTAGACAGAATGTTGATATACTTTTTTGAGAATATGTGCAAGAATTGAAGGTGCCAACAAATGTTATTGTCATCATAAGAATGTTTTACTGTCATATACAAAAAATCTGCTCCTCGCTCGCTGGGGATCGATCAACTTCATGTTTTTCAGCTTTGGCCGACCACCTGCAGTATGACTGACATAACAAGAGAAAAACTGGGGACGCACAACCACATTTCTAAATTGCACCTTATGTATTCTATCATTGTAACTCTCAACAGTAAGTTGAGACCCCAAATTTGTTTTATTGATCCGCGGGCCTACAAAAGGGGGCCACCAGTTGCCCATCCCTGATGTAGAGTGATTAGATAAAGAAATACAATAACTAAAACTGTTTACCCACTTGGATATACAGTGATTATCTCTATACCTCATTAACCTCTGCAGACCTATATTTAATCCTATGACACATTACTCATGGAAGGCCTTAGCTCTCAGATATCAGATTCATTAATCTCTTCATCTACTCATCTCCTCATATTTTCTGAAATTATAGATGGGTTAGAGAGCTGATGCTCTGTCTCTGTCAGACTGACACTTGTCAACAAGGTGTTTCCAAGCCCTGTCATGGGACCCCTAGACGTGGCACATATTTGTTCTATTCCAGCACTAGCGCACCTGACTCATTGGATCAAGGGCTTCAAATAACATTCAAGCAACATTCACATCACTTGAACTCATCTGAGCTTAGTTTAGTTGCCATGGCAAGCGGCTTATACTAATTGGTTGTGAATGACAGGTGAGGGAGTTTGATAGGACGACAAGTCTAGGAAGGAGTTTTTGATTGGCCGGCCAGGTTTGTGTGCGTGTGAATGTATGCATGCACTTGCGTGTGTGCATGCGTGTGTCTGTGTGTGTGTGTAATTCAAACTTGTGTTCCGAGGTCAGGCTCCTTCCTGTCTCTGGCCGGATAGAACCTTAATTAATGAATACTGTTAATTAGAGAGTGAGAGGGAGGGAGAGTGAGAGAGAGAGGGGATTGAAGGGGAGGGAGAGCGAGAGAGATGGAGGGAGGGACAGTGAGAGAGAGGGATGAAGGAAAGGAGGGAGAGACAGTGAGAGAGGACAGGGAGAGGAAGACGGAGCGAGATGACACAGAAGCAGTACCATAGCCAGAAATTTGTGTGGGACAAAAAATACATGCAAAAATTACTATTTTGGGGGGGGGACAGCACATTTCCTGCAATTCTACAAACTTGTGTTTATTGTGATAAAGCCACTGGATTATGAGCTGTCTTGTTTGCTAAATGAACAAATGAATTAGTGCATATAGCCATAGAAGCACAGTGACATATGCATTCATATTTGTGGCTTATTGGGGGTGTGGCTTTCAGTTAGTTATTTTTGGCCAACCATCCCATGAGAGTGAATGCCATTCCAGTGCACTGCTTGCTATGAATAGTATTTGCATATTTAGGTAAAAAGACAAATAATGTCCGGTTTGGAACACTGACAAGTAGAGAGCATGAAAATACAATTCTGATTGGGTGGGCCTGACTCCCCAGTGGGTGCACAGAGGGCATTGAAAGTTGTGAAAGATCGAAGGTTTGATGTGTCTTTGTGAGGGTGTGTGTGTGTGTGTGTGTGTGTGTGTGTGTGTGTGTGTGTTTGTGTCCCAGTTTTGTCATGATTGTACAGTCGTGGCCAAAGGTTTTGAGAATGATTGGTTGATTGAGTATTGGTCTCCACAAAGTTTGCTGCTTAAGTGTTCTTAGATCTTTATGTCAGTAGTTACTATGGTACACTGAAGTATAATTACAAGTATTCCATAAGTGTCAAAGTCTTTCATTGACAATGACATTCAGTTTATGCAAAGAGTCAATATTTGCAGTGTTGACCCTTCTTTTTCAAGACCTCTGCAATCCGCCCTGGCATGTTGTCAATTAACTTCTGGGCAACATCCTGACTGATGGCAGGCCATTCTTGCCTAATCAATGCTTGGAGTTTGTCAGAAGTTGTGGGTTTTTGTTTGTCCACCCGCCTCTTGAGGATCGACCACAAGTTCTCAATGGGATTAAGGTCTAGGGAGTTTCCTGGCCATGGACCCAAAATGTCGATATTTTGTTCCCCGAGCCAAATAGTTATCACTTTTGCCTTATGGCAAGGTGCTCCATCATGCTGGAAAAGGCATTGGTCGTCACCAAACTGTTCTTGGATGGTTGGGAGAAGTTGCTCTCGGAGGATGTGTTGGTACCATTCTTTATTCATGGCTGTGTTCTTAGGCAAAATTGTGAGTGAGCCCATATGAATGGTCTGTGGATGCTTTACTGTTGGCATGACACAGGACTGATGGTAGCGCTCACCTTGTCTTCTCCGGACAAGATGTTTTCCCGATGGCCCAAACAATCGGAAAGGGGATTCATCAGAGAAAATGACTCTACCCCAGTCCTCAGCAGTCCAATCCCTGTACCTTTTGCAGAATATCAGTCTGTCACTGATGTTTTTCCTGGAGAGAAGTGGTTTCTTTGCTGCCCTTCTTGACACCAGGCCATTCTCCAAAAGTCTTTGCCTCACTGTGCGTGCAGATGCACTCACACCTGCCTGCTGCCATTCCTGAGCAAGCTCTACACTGGTGGTGCCTTCTTCACAACAATTGAACCTCTCTCCTTGAAGTTCTTGATGATCCGATAAATGGTTGATTTAGGTGCAATCTTACCAGCAGCAATATCCTTGCCTGTGAAGCCCTTTTTGTGCAAAGCAATGATGACGGCACGTGTTTCCTTGCAGGTAACCATGGTTGAAGAACAATGATTTCAAGCACCACTCTCCTTTTAAAGCTTCCAGTCTGTTATTCTGACTCAATCAGCATGACAGAGTGATCTCCAGCCTTGTCCTCGTCAACACTCTCACCTGTGTTAACGAGACAATCACTGACATGATGGCAGCTGGTCCTTTTGTGGCAGTGGAAATGTTTTTTGGGAAAAGTTCATTTTCATGGAAAAGAGGGACTTTGCAATTAATTGCAATTCATCTGATCACTCTTCATGACATTCTGGAGTATATGCAAATTGCAATCATCAACACTGAGGCAGCAAACTTTGTGGAGACCAATACTTGTGTCATTCTCAAAACTTTTGGCCACGACTGTAGAGGTACGCAACCCTAAACTTCTCTTTCCCTCTCTTGCTCTTCTCCGCTCCATAACCTCTGTGTTGCTTTCTCTCTCTCGCTCTTCTCCCCTTCATAACCTCTGTGTTGCTTTCTCTCTCTCTCTCTCTTCTCCCCTTCATAACCTCTGTGTTGCTTTCTCTCTCTCTCTCTCTTCTCCCCTTCATAACCTCTGTGTTGCTTTCGCTCTTGCTCTCTCTCTCTCTACTCCCTCTACCCCCACCCCCTCTCTGTTAAGTTGCTCTCTCTCCCTCTGTACTATAATCAGAGACATATGTTGGAAAGGAAGGCTGGCTGAGGATCAATGTCGGGGAAGCTACTCTAAAATCATAGTTTACCAAACTACCAATTACTTCACACTAGAAGAAGTTAGGCTACACATTTTTTTTTTTTTTACATCCAAGCTACTTGGGAAAAAATGTAATATCTAAATCTGAAATGTCATAGACTACAAATTCCAAGAACAGATCACTCTGGGGTCAGGTGTTAACATAATGTGAAATTTAGCCTAGCAGCCCAGCTAGCACATAACATTCTGAGAACCATATGTTTCTAAGAGCTTGCTGAGAGCGTGGTTTTCCTTGGTTATTTTGCATACAACCTTCCCAAAACGTTCTGGGAATGGTGCAGGATACCCAGCTAACACATAACGTTCTGAGAACTATATATTTCTTAGTGGGAATTTCAGTACTTCAGCATTACATTTCCAACAGATTTCCTTATGGTTCTATTTAAAGAAATGTTCTCAAATTGTACGTTAAGAAACAACGTTCTTCTGTGGGAATGTCATTACTTCAACATAACATTTTCTGCAGGTTACCTTAGTCATGTTCTTAGAACAGTAAGAAAACGTTCCATAAAAACCACAAGAAAAAGATTAGTAACGTTCAAAGTATGTCCTAAGAATGTTATTTAGAAACGCATACATTCTGTTCTCAGGATCTACAGAACGCTCTTCTTCTTCGGTGCGGTTTAATGGCGGTTGGCATCCAATATTAATTGTGCATTACCGCCACCAACTGGACTGGAGGATAAATCCATTATACTTTGTGATACAAAAAGGGGAAAAGGGAAATAATTATCCTGCCAACTAACCCTACACTCATTTGAACCCACCATCCCATTCCACTATTTTGACCCCATCTGATCCTACACCAGGCCGGCAGCCTGGGAGGACGGGACACTACCACTCAACACACCCTGTAACTCTTCTGCAATAAAATCAAGTACTTCTCTGCACCTGCCACCACAACATCTATTTTCCATGACAATGAATGCCAAAAAGCCAACCTTACTGAAGCACATTTCATTCATAGGCCTATCACTCTGTACCAGGAGCCACTTAGGATCCCTTACTCTTGACCCATCTTCTTCTACTTTCTTCACTGCCTCAGCATACGACATATTCTGTACAACTCTGACCCTGGCAACTTCAACCTGCCTCTCCCGCACCAGATATTTCTGATCCCCAGCAACATTGGCACCCCTAAAGTTAACACATGCCACTTCTTTCACCAATACTACACATTCCTTTGTCCCATGCCCTCCTGCACACTTCTAGGAATCTCCCTACTACACACTGCTGCAACATGACCATAAGCTTGGCACCTGAAAACCTGTAGTGGGTTCGGCACAAAAGCTTGTACAGGATAACTGATAAATCGTAACATTACTTTGTCGGGTAACGACTCAAAATCAAAACTCAAAAGGATAGACAGTGATTCTACTGTTTCAACACGCTCTCCACCAGGTTTGCGTCGCACCAAACAGTGGGCGTCACAGACACCTGGAATCTTCAACTTCAGTTGATCCACCTGGGCCATTACCGCTACCCCAGTAAGCACTCCTTTCAATGGCGTCCTGTTCCTGAGAGCAAAGCAAGTAACAGGTCTTGTCCTCTTTCATGTGAGGGCGCAAGAAACACCAGAAAAATCACCAGAAATCCTCTTTGGGTTACCTTCACCGATTCAACAGTACCCAACTCCTTTTTCACCCAACCTGTCACCCTTACCGATCCTTGACTTCGGCGATGTCATTTACAAAATAGCCTCCAACACTCTACTCAGCAAATTGGATGTAGTCTATCACAGTGCCATCCGTTTTGTTACCAAAGCCCCATACACTACCCACCACTGCGACCTGTATTCTCTCGTCGGCTGGCCCTCACTACATATTCGTCGCCAAACCCACTGGCTCCAGGTCATCTATAAGTCTTTCTTAGGTAAATCCCCGCCTTGTCTCAGCTCGCTGGTCACCATAGCAACACCTACCCGTAGCATGCGCTCCAGCAGGTATATCTCACTGGCCACCCCCAAAGCCAACACCTCCTTTGGCCGCCATTCCTTCCAGTTCTCTGCTGCCAATGACTGGAACGAATTGCAAAAATCCTTGAAGCTAGAGGTTCCTATCTCCCTCACTAACTTTAAGCATCAGCTGTCAAAGCTGCTTATCGATCACTGCACCTGTATATAGCCCTTCTGTAAATAGCCCATCCTACTACCTCATCCCCATATTTTTTTTTTTTACTTCTGCTCAATTTTGCACTCCAGTATCTCTATTTGCACATCATCATTTGCACATTCCATCATTCCAGTGATTATGCTAATCTGTAATTTATTTCGCCACTATGGCCTATTTATTGTTTTCCTAACCTTACTGCATTTTGCACTACATTTGCACTCTGTATATAGATTTTCTATTGTGTTATTGACTGTACGTTTGTTTATTTCCCATGTGTAACTCTGTGTTGTTTTTTGTCGCACTGCCTTGCTTTGTCTTGGCCAGGTCGCAGTTGCAAATGAGAACTTGTTCTCAACTGACCTACCTGGTTAAATAAAGGTGAAATAAAAAAAATAATAATTATGGGTCAGTCAAAAGGCAGGGGTCCACTTTCTCCAAAGATGTCATTCATACTGGACCAGACTCATCTTTATCATGACCATCGTTGTGATGCTCGGCCTCCGAGATCTTCACCACACCTGCCAATTCAGGTAATTCATCCATATTCTCTTCTATTACAGAGAAAAGGCATACCTAGTCAGTTGCACAACTGATTGCATTCAACCAAAACGTGTCTTCCGCATTTAACCCAACCCCTCTGAATCAGCTCGGTCTAGAGTACAGCTCATTCTGTTTGTACTTGACACCAATCTTCCTCAACACACCATCTCCCTTGTTGATAACTTTATTGGATTCAAACTCATCATCTGCTTTCTTCACTCTTCTCGTCGACCTCATTCGGAAAGTATTCAGACCCCTTGACTTTTTCCACATTTTGTTAAGTTACAGACATAAACAAATTTGTGCACAAAATGAGATAAATAAGCCTTTTGTCTGTATGAAATATTTCTGGGATCTTTTATTTCAGCTCATGAAACATGGGACCAACACTTTTCATGTTGTGTTTATATTTTTGTTCAGTATAAATTAGGATCCATTTCGCTTTTACTGTCGGATTCTATGTTCCTCCCCAGTTTCATCTCTCCCTCCATGATCACTTTTTACAGGTTCCTGAGATTAATGTTCACACTGAGCCGTAGACGGCTTCTTCCTAACTTAAATTGTAGCTTTCTTTATTCACCTATTATCAACCGCAGTCCATCCAGTATTCCCCTCACTCTTCCTCCCTCTGTTGCTGGCGTCATTGTCTTCAAACTCGTAATCTACTTCCTTCCATCTCCTCATCGACCCCAAACCTGGAAATATACGTCCGACACCTTGTTTCCTTGACTTCCCATCGCCATCTTCGAGAGCATATACTCCGTAGCGCTACAACAAAACTCTCTATATCCTCTATCTTGTTAAGTGTGTTCAGGTGTGTTGACCACACCCACTAATTGGCCACACCTGATCTTAATGAGTGCTTGTTTCTTTTTAAATGGGGTCTGTTTGAATAGACTGAAATGAACAGCTTTGTATGAGTTAAGAAAACATGGCATGTAGCACCATCCTTGTGGCGCAGTGGACTAACTCCATGGATAGAGAACAGAAGATCATAGGTTTGAATCTCACTGATACGGAAGTCCATGGTCACGACATAACAAAAGTTATTTTTTCGAGATCACAAAATAATAAAAAGTACCACGCGCCATCCATTAATTTGTTCAGATGCATGGTAACCATTTCATCAAGGAGCCCTGCAGCTGTGATGATCGCAATGCGGGGCATTTAAAACCTGAACGATGCCTGACAGGCAGCACTGTTTTCCAGGCTGCGTGCCACCCACAAGACTCCAGCCAATCGCATACAAGAAACAATGCAGCTAACCTCGCTAGTCTTGTGAGTTAGCTAGTTAGTCCTGTTAGCTACCTCGCTAGCAACCTAGCTTGTTATCTATGCTGGTTGTTAGCTTGCATAACTCATATGTGTATAATTATAAAAGGGACACCATGTTTTGTAGATAATATTTACAGGCTGATCAGATTAAATTTCAGCCTCAGAGGCTGATAAGTCAGGATGCTGCCTTGTAAATGGTTTCATAGGCAAAGCTCCTTGCAGGCAGATTAGCTGTCAGAGCTTTATAGGCTGACGCATATAATCCAGAGGGGTGAGCTCTATTCGTGGTATGCTGATCAGATTCAGCAGCCTGCCAGGAATAGAGCGCACCCAGCCATGATCATATACATAATGCACTGACTGCTAATCTGCCTGCAAGGAGCTTTATCTATGAAACAGCCTACAGGGCAGAATCCTGACTTATCAGCCTCTGAGGCTGCTACTGAATCTGATCAAGCTCTGAGGCTAAAATGTAATCTGATCAGCCTGTCAGGAATGGAGCTCACCCACTCTGTACATTTAAATATTATCCATAAAACATGAAGTGTCCCTTACAATTATACACATACTGTATCAGTTTCGCAATCTAACAACCAGCATAGATAACAAGCTAGCTAACAAAACTACCTAGAAAGCTCACTCAACCACAACACTGGTCAATAGGGCTGCCTGTCAGGCATCGTTAGGGTTTAAATGCCCCACGAGGGCTTAGATGCCCCAAGAGCTCTTAGCTCAAGGTAAGGAACATTTAGCATGCTGACATTCTAACTTATAAAACGATTAAAGCATGATGTTAGCATGAAATGTACCATCCCTTAGTATAGCAATCAATAAAAACATATGCACTGCCGCCTCAGCCATACTGTCAATCTATCATCAATACTTCCACTCCTATTTATGATCTCAACAAAACAACTTTTGTTATGTCGTGATAATGAGATAAATAATTGTTTTATTCATATATCCTCTCTGAACTTCCGTACACTGATGCCGTGCCACAATGCCTAATTAATTAAGCAAATTAATTTCATGTGTCCTATCTGTGCTTAGAGTTCAAAACAGTTAACCTAAGCTAGCAGTGTTATTAAAAGTCTTATTGAAACATTTTCTCAGAATGTTTAAAAAACATTCAGTTTTACCGGTCAGGAAACTTATGGCATCGTTCCCAGAACCAATGAGAAACCAAAAACGTATGTTCCCCACAACTTCCAAGGAACCAAATGTGCTAGCTGGGAGGTCTGATATTAAAATATAAAATAAATTGCCTTTTTTACTCATATTGTATTATCTTTTTTGTAGTTCCAGTAGTTAGCTACACCACTACATGGCAAAAAGTTATTCTTAATGTGTTTTTTTATGCATCCCTCCATCTCTCTCTCTCTCTCCACCAAACATAATCTGACTTCTATTCATAATTTCTCTGCCTCCCTCTGCTGGTTAATATTCACACATGTACTGTAAAGTCACAATGTGTGTGTGTGTGTGTGTGTGTATGTGTGCCTGTGCATGTGCGTACGTAACCTTTTAGTCAAACATCATGGCTGTCCTGTTAATGGCTGTCCGTCTCCCTCTTCCTCCTTTTCTCTCTCTCTGGCTCTCTCTTTCCCCCCTTTTTTCTCTCTCCCCCCTTTTCTCTCCCTCTCCTCCCTTTTTGTGCTTTCTCTTTCTCTCTCTCTCTCTCTTTAGAAGTGATGGACAGCTGAGAGCAGCAGCTGAGAAAGAGAGTAGAGTTTATAGTGTGTGTTAGAAACGAGTGTGTAGTGTGTGTCGTGTGTGTGCATAAAATGTACTGTCATACTGGCGACCCAAAGAACCACAGCAGACAGACAGCCAAGCCACAGGATAAACTCTACCAGAATGGTAAATGACAGCACTGGGATGTTATGTTGTGTCAATGTTGTATCAACGTTACTTCTTGGTAACAGTAGAGGAAAAGTTCACCCCAAAATTAAACTACGTTACATCAAAGTTACTGATCTGTTACATTAAAGTATTTGTGGTCCAAACTAAGGGCTCTATTCAATCTGTATCGCTGAAGCGTTACAGATTGCTCAATAAAAATGTAAAGGTCATTTTCGATTGAGCCGACATATGCCGCGTTTACCGTGAATGCAGTCTCCGCTAACGTGGGAACATTGCCTTTAAATTTCAGTCACGCTATGACGCTAAACTTCTGCGATACGGATTGATTAGAGCCTTAAGTCTGTTTACAAAACGATCCCAATCCTATATGAATGAGAATGGTTGACATCATCTAATCCCAACTTCTCTCTTTAACATTACGTTAATTATCTGTTAGAATCTACTGTTTGGAGTGTGTTGATCTCATGTATTTATCTCTCCTCAGGTCCCCAAGCCTTCTGGATATAGGCCTGTGACTTCAGAGGAACACACATAAACACAGACAAACAGAGAGAGGGAGAGAGCTCCCTAACCTCTCCGAAGAGGATCACTGTGGCTCAACACTCTCTGACACTCTCACTTTGACATCATCATAGCCGTCGCCCTGGGTGGATGAGTCGCCTGTCTGGACGCCTGCGGTCGGGGGTCGGGGGTCGGGTGGGGTGCGACGGGAGGGCCGTAGTGGAGGAGCAGGGGTGTGATGGGTCGCAGGCGCCGTATGGGGGGGGGGGGGCTGTAGGGGTACAGGAGGGGGTCATAGTGGAACCCAGCGCTGATGCTGGAGCTGAAGAGACCCTTGAACCTTTACCCTCCCCCTCCCTGACTAACGGTCTTCACGTGCACAGGAAGCCTGTCCTTGGAACACGCAGACGGAGGCAGACAGAGACACACACACACACCAACACTCCAACACAAACACCTGAACAGACCGTCATAGGCATGCAGACACACAAGGATGTCCAAATGCACACACCTCCAGAGACGTGCATGGACGCTCACACACACACAGGCGCTCACACACACATGGATGCTCACACACACTTGGACTCTGCCAGTCCAGAGCATCCCAGAACTGATTCATTACTAGAGAATCACACCAGATCACCTCAGCGACAGGCCCTCCTGCCTGTCAATCATTCAGCCTGCACCAATCAGCAAGCTGCTTTCTCTCCCTACAGCCCTGCTCCTCCACACTCTGCAAACAGAGACATGCCCCCAGCCATTAGCCCTGCCCCTATTATTAGTTCAACACCTTTAGATCTCTCTAAACTCTCAAGAGCTATTGGTCCAAATCCTCCAGGCCATTCTCCTATTGGTCCAGCCTATCCAGACCTTTCTACTATTGGTCCAGCCTGTGTAGACCCCTCCCCTGTACCTGTCGAAGGTGAGAGAAAGTATGCACTTCGTAGCTCCGGTCGACCTCGCTTCCCCTGCCAGCTACGCAAGTCTTCCCGCATCCGCCGATCCACCGAGGATGGAGAGAGGGAGAGCGAGAGGGAGGAGGTGAAGAGGGAGGAGGAAGAGGAAGAGGAGAAAGAGAGGGTGAGTGTACATGTGAAGGTAGAGCGCTCCACAGTGGAGGAGTGTCTACCTGCAGCCTCCAAGCCTGCAGACTCACCTGTACCAGTACCTGTAGCACCACTCCCCTCACCGCACCCCTCACCACGCCCCTCCTCTCACCCCGCCCCCCGGCCATTGCCCAAACCCCAACATAGAACTTTAACCAAACCCCAACCCAAATCTTCAACGAATGCCAAACCAAAATCCCAACCCAGACCATCGATGAAAGCCTCGCCCAAACCTTTGCCCAGATCAGCAACCAATCCCAGACCAGCAACCAATCCCTTGCCTCGTTCATTGACCAATACCGTGCCCCGGCCGGCAGTGAAGAAGGAGGAGCCTGGTGATCTAGATCCCCCCACCAAACGGAAACGCCGGTTCGTTGGTGTAAGTTCAAGTTCTAGTATATTATTAATCACTTGCAGTCAAAACAAACCAAAACCCATCTCGTCATGTTGATTTGACATCACTTGACAACCAGATAATAGATAACCAGAGAATAGATAACCAGATAATTGTTTGTGTTTGTTCACCAGGTGAGGCGTATCGTGGTAAAGGTAGCTCGTATCCCAGTCAACCTCAGCCGACGCCAGAAGAGCTACAAGATTTCCTCCATGGAGACAGTTGAGAAGGGCTGGGCAGGTGGCGAGGGTGGGTTAGAGGGAGCTGAGGGGGGGACAGCGGTAGTCCGAGAGCCGACTGCGCTCCTCCGTATGAAGAACAACGGGAAGAGCGTGATGGTCATGTTCCCGCCTGGAGAACTCCCGGTGATCCTGAAGCGTCGCCGTGGCCGACCTCCCAAACAGGTTGTACCTGGAACGGCAGATAAAACCACTGGTGGGAATGGCGAGCCCAAGAAACCTCGTCGGCGCCGGCGGGCCAAGCTCCCGTCTCCGCAACCGTCATATGTGAACGACACCAATGATGTGAAGACAGAGTACGGAGACGTTCTGTCCAAACTGGCATTCCTCAACCGCCAACCACCGACCACCGGCCGCTGCTCCCCACCACGCTGCTGGACACCCAGCGAACCAGACAGCTTTCACACACCGTCCGACAACCCTGGGATCTCCGCCCTGCTCCACAGACTCACAGGGTTCAGACGCAGGGGAGGCAGGGGGGGAGGCGTTGGAGGCAGGGGAGGAGGAGTAGGGGGAGGAGCAGGAGGAGCCGGAGGAGCCGGGGGAGAGGGCTTCAAGAGCTCCTTCAGCAACTTTTTTGAGACGATCGGGAAGAAAAGGAAAGTGACGCCCAGCCTGTCAGAACCAGGGTTACTCAAGAAACGAGGGAAGGGTGGGGGAGGCAGGGGAGGAGGGGCTGCAGGGGCGGAGATGGGGGTTGGGGGTGAGGGGGAGAAGCTGGTGAGGAAACGACGCTCGCGCAAGAATGGGGTTCTGAAGGGGGAGACAGAGGGGCAGCTGGAGCAAGACTGGTCTAATGGGGGAGGTGTCTGGGGGGAGGAGGGGGGAGGCATGAGGGAGAGAGGGCCAGGAGGGTACCAGGTCTGTGGCTCCCCGAGGGGGGGCTTCCCGTCCTGTGAGGGGGGAAGAGGAAGTGCATACGACAGCCCTGGGGGCAGCAGAGGAGGTGGAGAAGAGGCGCAGGGTTTGTTCGCCGGATATTTCCGCTCCCTGCTGGACTCTGACAACTCCTCAGACCTCCTGGACATCTCCTCCCCTCGCCCCGACCCCAGGAAACCTCCTCCCACCCCGGGCTACGACTCCTCCAGCCCTGCCCACGGCCCAGGCCCTCGCTGGTCCCCAGCCTTCCCCAAACGCAGCCTCAAAGGAGAACCAAGGGAGAACCCAACCCAACATCATCCCTCTTCCTCCTCCTCTTCCAGACCTCCTTACAGTTATAACCTGTCCCAAAACTCCCCCACCACCTCCTCGTTCCCTAAGTCCACCCCTCCCTCCCTTTCTCTGACCCGCTCCCCCAGCTCCCCCCATATCTCCTCCTCCTCCTACAGTCACTACCCGTTCGGCTATTCCTCCTCTCCTGCGGGGGGCAGCGCAGCGCCACAAAGACCCGCAGACTGCAGCTTCGCTGCCTACGGGGGTGCAGGGCTGAGTAAGGCCTCCACGGCCACTCCCATGGGCCAGGGTCAGATGGGATATTCCAGTTTTTCCAAGCGGGGCTATGGGGGCTACCCTGGGCAGGTTGGACCATCTTCTCCAGGAAGAGGGGGGTATATGGCCATGGCCAAGAACAGCCCCTTCCCCTCCTCATCTTCTCCAGAGGGATACAGACCCTACCCCTCCAACCAGTGGAACTACAGGTAAGTAGCTTCAGGTAGGTCTAAATTGCCTGGAACCACACATTTTGGAATAGATTACTCTACCACAATCCTACCGTAACCTCTTATAAGTGTGAACAGTATGTGTTTGTGATACATTATGCTACATTGTAGTTGGACTGCTTAGAATCCCTGATCTACAAAATCACCTTGGGACCCAAATAAGTACTTATGTTATCAAGGTTAGGGTTTCTGAGGTTCGCCTTGCTGAAACTGATCCTCTGCTGTGTGTATGTGTTGCAGGCAGGGCTATGGTGGCTGGGCGGTAGACAGTCTGGGTCATCATTACCCAGGAGGCTACAGTGACTATGTCACCCCAGGCCCCAGCGAGCCCAAAGACATCCTGGACATCTCCAACTACACCCCCCAGAAGGCCAAGCGACAACCCTTCCTCGAGAGCCTATCAGAGTCCTCCTCTGACTCCTCCCACCTAGGGGTCACCGGGTCAGGAGGTGGGGTCAGTGGCGGAGGCTCGGGGTCAGGCTCCGGAGGCGGGGCTTACAGGCAGGGTGGAGGGAGGGAATCTCTTCCAATTGGTGGAGAGGGAGGTCAAGGACAGTCCAGCCTATCGAGTCTGGAGAAACTGATGATGGACTGGCATGAGAGCGCCTCAGGCCCCTCCTACAACTGGAGCCAGAATGTTCTCTTCCAGGGGCAGGGGAAGCCCAGTCGGGGGCGCAGGAAACGGAATGCCGCCGATCCCCAAACGGAGAAGGAGGGGGGTGGCGGACCAGGAGCAGGACCTGGCCCCACCCCAGACTCTCCCACCAGCCCCCCAGCCCAGACCCAGCCCTCCACCGCAACCCAGGGCTCTGGTGGTAAACGCAGTGGAATAGGAGGAAGGCAGGCCAGGGGGGTGAGAGGAGGCAGAGGAGGGCTGTCCCCGTCTCCTGGAGGGAAGAAGGGTAAGGCTGCTGGGGGTGGGGTTGGTGGTGGAGGTGGAGGGGGTGCTGCTCAGGGGGGGTTGTTCCAGGAATGCCTTGACTACTACAGTGGAGACAGCAGCAGCCTCTCCCCCCTCCCTACCCCCACCCCACATCTCGGCTACCCCACCGAGCCCTGTGAGTACCCCTCCCCGTCCCCTTACTCCGCCCACCCCTCCACCCCATCCTCAGAGGAGCACTACCCAGCCCTCTTCCCAGGTGAGGCCTCATCCTCCTCTCTCTCCCCTGGAATGACTTCCACATCCTATCCTCCCAAACTATCCCCCGCTCCCCAGCCCTACCACCCCCCCCTCACCCCTGCTCCTCCCCCTGCCTCCTTCTCTCCCTCCTGCTCCCCATCGCCACGGTTACTGCCAGCGCTGAGCCCCCCCCATCGTAACCTGGCAACCGTCTCCAAGGACCACTTCCCCTCCCAGTATGATTCTCCCAGCTACTGTAGCTCCCCCTATTGGTATGGAGGGGCATCGCTCAGCGGCAGCCCCAGCCCCCACGCTAACACACACACCACTACACACACACATGCTAACGCACACGGCAACACACATGTACACGCTAATGTTAACCCTCACACTAGCCCTAACAATCACCCTAACCCTCACACTACCTCACACCCACACACCAACACACACACACACCATAACAGCAACCCTCATGCAAACATGAGTCCACACACACCTCAGACAAGCATTAGCCCACACACACACCCTAACCCCAACCCTCACACACACACCAACCCCCACATCAACACACACCTTCATTTAAACCAGAACCAACATCCTCATCCTCACCCCCACCCTAACACCTACCCCCACCCCCATCTCAACACCACACAACACTCCCACCCTAACCTCTCCCCACACACTCACCCGCACTCCCACCCTAACCTCTCCCCACACACTCATCCCCAACCCAACCCTAATCTCTCCCCCCACTCCCACACTCACCCCCTGCTTTATGAGGAGTGCCCCCCTAACAGCGCCATGCCCCCCCATGGACCCACCCAACCTCACAAACGGGACCTGCCCCCCCACCTTAACTCAGGGCTGCGACCAGCCCCCCTGCAAGTCTCTCCGTACCCCTCCCCCCACCACAAGCCCCCCCTGGCGTCCTCGCCGCATTCTGAGGACATGGGTTATCCCCCGTACCCCGGGATGCACCCCTGCTACCACCCACAGCCCCCGACTCGAGGAGGAGGAGGAGGGGTGCTTTGTCAGCTACTAGACCCCCCCAGCGATGACAGCTTCAGTGTCACCAGCTTGTAGCTGCAGGTAATACACAAGATATTCTACTCTCTCTCTGTAGTAAAGGGTTAGACACAAGATCAACTACTCTCTCTCTGTACTAAAGGGTTAGACACAATAATATATACTCTCTCTCTGTACTGAAGGGTTAGACACAAGATTATCTACTCTCTCTCTGTACTAAAGGGTTAGACACAAGATTATCTACTCTCTCTCTCTCTCTCTCTCTCTCTGTACTAAAGGGTTAGACAAAAGAGGACCTACTCTATCTCTGTACTAAAGGGTTAGACACAAGATTATCTACTCTCTCTCTCTCTCTCTCTCTCTCTCTCTGTACTAAAGGGTTAGACACAACAGGACCTACTCTCTCTGTACTAAAGGGTTAGACACGAGAGGACCTACTCTCTCTCTGTACTAAAAGGTTAGACAACAGAGGACATACTCTCTCTCTGTGCTAAAGGGTTAGACACAAGAGGACCTACTCTCTCTTTGTACTAAAGGGTTAGACACAAGATGACCTACTCTCTTTCTCTGTACTAAAGGGTTAGACACAAGAGGACCTACTCTCTTTCTCTGTACTAAAGGGTTAGACACCAGATTACCTACTATCTCTGTACTAAAGGGGTAGACACCAGATGACCTACTCTCTCTCTGTACTAAAGGGTTAGACACAAGAATACCTACTCTCTCTCTCTACTAAAGGGTTAGACACAAGATGGCCTACTCTCTTTCTCTGTACTAAAGGGTTAGACACAAGAGGACCTACTCTCTTTCTCTGTACTAAAGGGTTAGACACCAGATTACCTACTATCTCTGTACTAAAGGGGTAGACACCAGATGACCTACTCTCTCTCTGTACTAAAGGGTTAGACACAAGAATACCTACTCTCTCTCTCTACTAAAGGGTTAGACACAAGAGGACCTACTGTCTCTCTCTCTGTACTAAAGGGTTAGACAAAAGAGGACCTACGCTCTCTCTGTACTAAAGGGTTAGACACCAGATGACCTACTCTCTCTCTGTACTAAAGGGTTAGACACGAGAGGACCTACTCTCTCTCTGTGCTAAAGGTTTAGACACAAAAGGACCTACTCTCTCTTTGTACTAAAGGGTTAGACACAAGATGACCTACTCTCTCTCTCTCTCTCTCTCTCTCTGTACTAAAGGGTTAGACAACAGAGGACATACTCTCTCTCTGTACTAAAGGGTTAGACACCAGAGGACCTACTTTCTCTCTCTGTACTAATAGGTTTGGCACCAGAGGACCTACTCTCTCTCTGTACTAAAGGGTTAGACACAAGAGGACCTACACTCTCTCTCTGTACTAAAGGGTTAGACAGAAGAGGACCTATGCTCTCTCTGTACTAAAGGGTTAGACCCCAGATGACATACTCTCTCTCTGTACTAAAGGGTTAAAAACCAGAGGACCTACTCTCTCTTTGTACTAAAGGGTTAGAAACAAGAGGACCTACTCTCTCTCTCTGTACTAAAGGGTTAGACACAAGAGGACCTATGCTCTCTCTGTACTAAAGGGTTAGACACAAGAAGACCTATTCTCTCTCTCTGTACTAAAGGGTTAGACACAAGTTTACCTACTCTCTCTCTCTGTACTAAAGGGTTAGACACAAGAGGACCTACTCTCTCTCTCTGTACTAAAGGGTTAGACACAAGAGGACCTACGCTCTCTCTGTACTAAAGGGTTAAACACAAGAAGACCTAGTCTCTCTCTCTCTTTGTACTAAAGGGTTAGACACAAGAGGACCTAGTCTCTCTCTCTCTGTACTAAAGGGTTAGACACAAGAGGACCTACTCTCTCTCTCTGTACTAAAGGGTTAAACACAAGAGGACCTACTCTCTCTCTGTACTAAAGGGTTAAACACAATATGTCCTACTCTCTCTCTCTTTACTGAAGGGTTAGACACAAGAATACCTACTCTTTCTCTCTGTACTAAAGGGTTAGACACAAGAGGACCTACTATCTCTCTCTGTACTAAAGGGTTAGACACAAGAATACCTCCTCTCTCTCTTTCCTAAAGGGTTAGACACAAGAGGACCTACTGTCTCTCTCTCTGTACTAAAGGGTTAGACACCAGAGGACCTACTATCTCTCTCTGTACTAAAAGGTTTGACACAAGATTAACTACTCTCTCTCTCTGTACTAAAGGGGTTAGACACAAGATTACCTACTCTCTCTGTACTAAAGGGTTAGACACAAGAGGACCTACTCTCTCTCTGTACTAAAGGGTTAGAAACCAGATTTCCTACTCTCTCTGTACTAAAGGGTTAGACACAAGAGGACCTACTCTCTCTCTCTCTCTGTACTAAAGGGTTAGACACAAGATTACCTACTCTCTCTCTGTACTAAAGGGTTAGACACAACAGGACCTACTCTCACTGCACTACAGGGTTAGACACCAGATTTCCTACTCTCTCTGTACTAAAGGGTTAGACACAAGAGGACCTACTGTCTCTCTCTGTACTAAAGGGTTAGACACAAGAGGACCTACTCTCTCTCTGTTCTAAAGGGTTAGACACAAGAGGACCTACTCTCTCTCTGTACTAAAGGGTTAGACACAAGAGGACCAACTCTCTCTCTGTTCTAAAGGGTTAGACACAAGAGGACCTACTCTCTCTCTGTACTAAAGGGTTAGACACAAGAGGACCTACTCTCTCTCTGTACTAAAGGGTTAGACACCAGAGGACCTACTCTCTCTCTCTGTACTAAAGGGTTAGACACCAGAGGACCTACTCTCTCTCTGTACTAAAGGGTTAGACACCAGAGGACCTACTCTCTCTCTCTCTACTAAAGGGTTAGACACCAGAGGACCTACTCTCTCTGTACTAAAGGGTTAGACACAACAGGACCTACTCTCACTGAACTAAAGAGTTAGGCACCAGATTACCTACTCTCTCTCTCTGCTAAAGGGTTAGACACAAAATGACCTACTCTCTGTATTGAAGAGTTACACACCAAATGATCTACTCTCTCTCTCTACTGAAGGGTTAGACAAAAGAGGACCTACTCTCTCTCTCTACTGAAGGGTTAGACGCAAGAGTACCTACTCTCTCTCTCTACTGAAGGGTTAGACACAAGAGGACCTACTCTCTTTCTCTCTACTAAATGGATAGACACAAGAGGACCTACTCACTCTCTCTATTGAATAGTTACACACCAAATTATCTACTATCTCTCTCTACTGACGGGTTAGACACAAGAGAAGCTACTCTCTCTCTCTCTCTCTCTCTCTCTCTACTAAAGGGTTAGACACAAGAAGACCTACTCTCTCTCTCTGTACTAAAAGGTTAGACACAAGAAGACCTACTCTCTCTCTGTACTAAAGGGTTAGACCCAAGATGACCTACTCTCTCTCTGTACTAAAGGGTTAGACACAAGACGACCTACTCTCTCTCTGTAATAAAAGGTTAGACACAAGAGGACCTACTCTCTCTGTACTAAAGGGTTAGACAAAAGAGGACCTACTCTCTCTCTGTACTAAAGGGTTAGACCCAAGAGGACCTACTCTCTCTCTGTACTAAAGGGTTAGACACAAGACGACCTACTCTCTCTCTGTAATAAAAGGTTAGACACAAGAGGACCTACTCTCTCTGTACTAAAGGGTTAGACACAAGACGACCTACTCTCTCTCTGTACTAAAGGGTTAGACACCAGAGGACCTACTCTCTCTCTGTACTAAAGGGTTAGACACAAGACGACCTACTCTCTCTCTGTACTAAAGGGTTAGACACAAGACGACCTACTCTCTCTCTGTACTAAAAGGTTAGACACAAGAGGACCTACTCTCTATCTGTACTAAAGGGTTAGACCCAAGAGGACCTACTCTCTTTCTCTACTAAAGGGATAGACACCAAAGGACCTACTCTCTTTCTACTAAAGGGTTAGACACAAGAGGACCTACTCTCTCTCTGTACTAAAGGGTTAGACACAAGAGGACCTACTCTCTCTCTCTGTACTAAAGGGATAGACACAAGAGGACCTACTCTCTCTCTGTACTAAAGGGTTAGACACAAGAGGACCTACTATCTCTCTCTGTACTAAAGGGTTAGACACAAGAATACCTCCTCTCTCTCTTTCCTAAAGGGTTAGACACAAGAGGACCTACTGTCTCTCTCTCTGTACTAAAGGGTTAGACAAAAGAGGACCTAGGCTCTCTCTGTACTAAAGGGTTAGACACAAGAGGACCTAGTCTCTCTCTGTACTAAAGAGGTAGGCACAAGATTACCTACTCTCTCTGTACTAAAGGGTTAGACACAAGAGGACCTACTGTCTCTCTCTGTACTGAAGGGTTAGACACCAGAGGACCTACTATCTCTCTCTGTACTAAAAGGTTTGACACAAGATTAACTACTCTCTCTCTCTGTACTAAAAGGGTTAGACACAAGATTACCTACTCTCTCTGTACTAAAGGGTTAGACACAAGAGGACCTACTCTCTCTCTGTACTAAAGGGTTAGAAAACAGATTCCCTACTCTCTCTGTACTAAAGGGTTAGACACAAGATTACCTACTCTCTCTCTGTACTAAAGGGTTAGACACAACAGGACCTACTCTCACTGCACTACAGGGTTAGACACCAGATTTCCTACTCTCTCTGTACTAAAGGGTTAGACACAAGAGGACCTACTGTCTCTCTCTGTACTAAAGGGTTAGACACAAGAGGACCTACTCTGTCTCTCTGTACTAAAGGGTTAGACACAATAAGACCTACTCTCTCTCTCTCTCTCTCTCTGTACTAAAGGGTTAGACACAAGAGGACCTACTCTCTCTCTGTACTAAAGGGTTAGACACAAGAGGACCTACTATCTCTCTGTACTAAAGGGTTAGACACCAGAGGACCTACTCTCTCTCTCTGTACTAAAGGGTTAGACACCAGAGGACCTACTCTCTCTGTACTAAAGGGTTAGACACAACAGGACCTACTCTCACTGAACTAAAGAGTTAGGCACCAGATTACCTACTCTCTCTCTCTGCTAAAGGGTTAGACACAAAATGACCTACTCTCTGTATTGAAGAGTTACACACCAAATGATCTACTCTCTCTCTCTACTGAAGGGTTAGACAAAAGAGGACCTACTCTCTCTCTCTACTGAAGGGTTAGACGCAAGAGTACCTACTCTCTCTCTCTACTGAAGGGTTAGACACAAGAGGACCTACTCTCTTTCTCTCTACTAAATGGATAGACACAAGAGGACCTACTCACTCTCTCTATTGAATAGTTACACACCAAATTATCTACTATCTCTCTCTACTGACGGGTTAGACACAAGAGAAGCTACTCTCTCTCTCTCTCTCTCTCTCTCTCTACTAAAGGGTTAGACACAAGAAGACCTACTCTCTCTCTCTGTACTAAAAGGTTAGACACAAGAAGACCTACTCTCTCTCTGTACTAAAGGGTTAGACCCAAGAGGACCTACTCTCTCTCTGTACTAAAGGGTTAGACACAAGACGACCTACTCTCTCTCTGTACTAAAAGGTTAGACACAAGAGGACCTACTCTCTCTGTACTAAAGGGTTAGACACAACACGACCTACTCTCTCTCTGTACTAAAGGGTTAGACACCAGAGGACCTACTCTCTCTCTGTACTAAAGGGTTAGACACAAGACAACCTACTCTCTCTCTGTACTAAAGGGTTAGACACAAGACGACCTACTCTCTCTCTGTACTAAAAGGTTAGACACAAGAGGACCTACTCTCTATCTGTACTAAAGGGTTAGACCCAAGAGGACCTACTCTCTTTCTCTACTAAAGGGATAGACACCAAAGGACCTACTCTCTTTCTACTAAAGGGTTAGACACAAGAGGACCTACTCTCTCTCTGTACTAAAGGGTTAGACACAAGAGGACCTACTCTCTCTCTCTGTACTAAAGGGATAGACACAAGAGGACCTACTCTCTCTCTGTACTAAAGGGTTAGACAAAAGAGGACCTACTCTCTCTCTCGCTCTCTCTCTCTCTCTACTGAAGGGTTAGACACAAGAGCACCTACTCTCTCTCTGTACTAAAGGGTTAGGCACAAGAGGGCCTACTCTCTCTCTGTACTAAAGGGTTAGACAAAAGAGGACCTACTCTCTCTGTACTAAAGGGTTAGGCACAAGAGGGCCTACTCTCTCTCTGTACTAAAGGGTTAGACAAAAGAGGACCTACTCTCTCTCTGTACTAAAGGGTTAGACACAAGAGGACCTACTCTCTCTCTGTACTAAAGGGTTAGACACAAGAGGACCTACTCTCTCTCTCGCTCTCTCTCTCTCTCTACTGAAGGGTTAGACACAAGAGCACCTACTCTCTCTCTCTACTAAAGGGTTAGACACAAGAGCACCTACTCTCTCTCTGTACTAAAGGGATAGACACAAGAGGGCCTACTCTCTCTCTCTGTACTAAAGGGTTAGACAAAAGAGGACCTACTCTCTCTCTGTACTAAAGGGTTAGACACAAGAGGACCTACTCTCTCTCTCGCTCTCTCTTTCTCTCTCTACTGAAGGGTTAGACAAAAGAGGACCTACTCTCTCTCTCTACTGAAGGGTTAGACACAAGAGGACCTACTCTCTTTCTCTCTACTAAATTGATAGACACAAGAGGACCTACTCACTCTCTCTATTGAATAGTTACACACAAAATTATCTACTATCTCTCTCTACTGACGGGTTAGACACAAGAGAAGCTACTCTCTCTCTCTCTCTCTCTCTCTACTAAAGGGTTAGACCCAAGAGGACCTACTCTCTCTCTGTACTAAAGGGTTAGACACAAGAGGACCTACTCTCTCTCTGTACTAAAGGGTTAGACACCAGAGGACCTACTCTCTCTCTGTAGTAAAGGGTTAGACACAAGAGAACCAACTCTCTCTCTCTGTACTAAAGGGTTAGACAAAAGAAGACCTACTCTCTCTGTACTAAAAGGTTAGACACAAGAGGACCTACTCTCTATCTGTACTAAAGGGTTAGACCCAAGAGGACCTACTCTCTTTCTCTACTAAAGGGATAGACACCAAAGGACCTACTCTCTTTCTACTGATGGGTTAGACACAAGAGGACCTACTCACTCTCTATATTGAAGGGTTATACACCAAATGATCTACTCTCTCTCTGTACTAAAGGGTTAGACTCCAGAGGACCTACTCTCTCTCTGTAGTAAAGGGTTAGACACAAGAGAACCAACTCTCTCTCTGTACTAAAGGGTTAGACAAAAGAAGACCTACTATATCTCTAACTGTACTAAAGGGTTAGACACAAGAGGACCTACTTTCTCTGTACTAAAGGGTTAAACACAATATTACCTACTCTCTCTCTCTCTGTGTGTGTACTAAAGGGTTAGACACAAGACGACCTACTCTCTTTCTCTACTAAAGGGATAGACACAAGAGGATCTACTCTCTCTCTCTCTGTACTAAAGGGATAGACACAAGAGGACCTACTCTCTCTCTGTACTAAAGGGTTAGACAAAAGAGGACCTACTCTCTCTCTGTACTAAAGGGTTAGACACAAGAGCACCTACTCTCTCTCTGTACTAAAGGGTTAGACACAAGAGGACCTACTCTCTCTCTGTACTAAAGGGTTAGACAAAAGAGGACCTACTCTCTCTCTCTACTGAATGGTTAGACACAAGAGCACTTACTCTCTCTCTCTGCTAAATGGTTAGACACAAGAGGACCTACTCTCTCTCTCTCTCTCTCTACTGAAGGGTTAGACACAAGAGCACCTACTCTCTCTCTCTACTAAAGGGTTAGACACAAGAGGACCTACTCACTCTCTCTATTGAAGAGTTACACACACGAGGACCTACTCTCACTGCACTAAAGGGTTAGAGATAGATAGATAGATAGATAGGTACTTTATTGATCCCCCGGGGGGGAAATTTCATTGTCAAGCAGCTACAACAAAAACACAGGGCAGGTGCAAAATGCCACAACGAAAGTACACAAAAGACAGATACACGGTACATGATACATAGAGCGGCAGTATGAAAAAGTATAGAAATACAAGATATCTGGAGTGCAAAAAAAAAAAAAAAAAAAAAGCTATAAAAAGGACATTGCATAGTATGGGTGGTTGGCTGAATATGTACACTATACGTTGGTGGATGTTGGATGGTTAACTATACTATACAGGTCGATGGCAGAGAAATACTTCAGTAGCTAAAAATGCGTATGATATGAGTGAGGGTAATAATAGTTTACTTAATAGACAGACTGGGTAAATGAACAGGTAAGTGAAAATTTTGCATGGTTAAATTAGCTGTACAGTTAGGTATACAGTTATATTTACAGATAAGTGAATACTTGCATGTTTACACAAACTGTACAGGTAAATGACAGGAAGAGATACTTTAATAGCTAAATGTGTGTATGATATCATTTGGGGTAATAATAGTAATTATTGCAACTGCACTTATTGCACTTATTGCACATTCGATATACTAAAAGCAATGAGAAAAGGTGCAACTGGCAGGATACTAATATGCACTCCTGAGTGAATGCCTACGTCCAATAATTACTTACAATATTGCATGTGATATAATATAACAACTGTACATGAGTATGTATATACAGACCTGTATGAATAAATAGGTTCTGAGTGGATGAGTGCTGACGGACCAGAGTTACTCACGGATGGATGCATAATTGTTAAACTAGGTCCTAGCACCCCAACAGTTCCAGATCTATGTTGCCAACGGCACGGCACCCCGGTGAGGCATTAAATAGTCTAATAGCCGCCGGCAGGAAGGACCTCCTGTAGCGCTCTCTGGCACACCGTGGTGGGATCAGTCTGTGACTGAAAGTGCTCCTCTGCGTCATAACCATAGCGTGCAGAGGGTGGGTGACGTTGTCCATGATGGCCAGCAGTTTGGCCAGGATCCGTCTCTCCGCCACCTCCTCTAGAGTGTCAAGGCTCATCCCCAGGACAGAGCTAGCCTTCCTGATCAGCTTATTTACCCGAGAAGCATCACCGGCTTTGATGTTTGCTCCCCAGCACACCACTGCAAAAAAGATGGCACTGGCCACCACAGACTGGTAGAAGGTATGAAGTAGTTTACTGCACACGTTGAAGGACCTGAGCCTCCTCAGAAAGTAGAGTCGGCTCTGGCCCTTTTGGTACAGGGCCCCGGTGTTACCAGCCCATTCCAGTCTGTTGTCCATATGGACACCCAGGAACTTGTATGACTCAACCATTTCCACATCCATCCCCTTTATAGGGACTGCAGTCAGTTGTGCCTTGGTTCTCCTGAAGTCCACCACCATCTCCTTAGTTTTGCTGATGTTGAGCTGAAGGTGGTTCTGCTCACACCACAACACAAAGTCACTGATTGTGCTCCTGTACTCCACCTCCTGCCCACCCCTGATGCACCCTACAATAGCAGAGTCATCCGAGAACTTCTGTAGGTGGCATGTTTCAGAGTTATATCTGAAGTCTGAGGTGTAGAGGGTGAACAGGAAGGGGGACAGGACCGTACCCTGGGGGGCCCCTGTGTTGCTAACTGCCCGTTCTGACACACAGCTCTGTAGTCGCACAAATTGTGGCCTACCGGTCAGGTAGTCCGTGACCCAGGAGACTAAGGGTGCTTCCACTTTCATCCTCCTCATCTTCTCACCCAGTAGCAGGGGCTGAATGGTATTGAAGGCACTGGAGAAGTCAAAAAACATGACCCTCACAGTGCAACCTGCATTGTCCAGGTGAGAGTAGGCCCTCTGCAGAAGGTAGATGATTGCATCATCCACCCCGATGTTGCGCTGGTATGCAAACTGCAGGGGGTCCATTGATGAACACACCAGGGGTCTGAGGTGAGCGAGGACTAACCTTTCCAGGGTCTTCATGATGTGGGATGTTAGCGCTACAGGTCTGAAGTCATTCAGGACAGTGGGGTGTGCCTTCTTGGGCACTGGGACGAGGCAGGATGTTTTCCACAGCACAGGGACCCTTTCTAGGCTCAGGCTAAGGTTTAAAAGACGCTGGAGTATTCCACACAGTTGGTCAGCACAGACCCTCAGCACCCTTGGGCTGATGCCATCAGGGCCCGCCGCTTTCCACTGGTGTAGTCTCTCCAGCTCTCTCTTCACTTGGTTGGTGGTGAAAGCCAGCCCAGGTGGGGAGGTGGGGGGAAGGGGGGTGTTGAGGATCAGTCCAGGGGGGGCAGGGGCGGAGGTGGGGTCACTGATTGTCTCAGCAGAGGTGCTGTGAGCAAAGTGGGGGTGGGATAGCCGTGAGGGTGTGTGGTCTGGGGAGCTGGAGGGGAGGTGGACAGGGCCAGTATCGAACCTGTTAAAAAATTGGTTCAGCTCATTGGCTCTGTCCTGGGTCCCCTCCGTCTGCCCACTGTTTGACTTTTTGAAGCCAGTGATATTTCTCATACCCTTCCACACCTCTCTCACCTGGCTCTGCCTCAGCTTGTCCTCCATCTTCTCCTTATACACTCTCTTCCCCTCAGCAATCCGCAACTTCAGCTCCCTCTGGACGCATTTCAATTTGTCCTTGTCCTTCTCCTTGAAGGCCCTCTTCTTCTCATTCAGCAGGGCCTTCAGGTCGCTGGTGACCCAGGGTTTATTGTTTGGGAAACAGCGTACCTTCCTGGTGGGTACAGTGTTGTCTACACAAAAATTAATATAGTCTGTTATGCAGTCAGTGAGTCCATCGATGTCCTCCCCATGAGCCTCACAGAGCACATCCCAGTCTGTTGTTTCAAAGCAGTCCTGTAGGGCCTCATTCGCCTCTGGGAACCATCTCCTAATAGTCCTGGTGGTTGCAGGCTGCTGTTGGACCATAGGCCTGTAGAGTGGGGTGAGGTGGACAAGGTTGTGATCCGATCTACCAAGGGGAGGGAGTGCAGTGGAGTTGTATGCATCCTTCACATTAGCATATAACAAGTCCAGAGTTTTATTATTCCTGGTTGGGCACTTCACAAACTGTTTGAACGTGGGCAGCGTTGAAGAGAGAGATGCATGATTACCTACTCTCTCTCTCTCTACTAAAGGGTTAGACACAAGATTACCTACTCTTTCTCTGTACTAAAGGGTTAGACACAAGATTACCTACTCTCTCTCTCTCTGTGTACTAAAGGGTTAGACACAAGATTACCTACTCTCTCTCTCTCTCTCTACTAAAGGGTTAGACATAAGATTACCTACTATCTCTCTCTGTACTAAAGGGTTAGACAAAAAAGGACCTACTCTCTCTCTCTCTCTACTAAAGGGTTAGACACAAGATTACCTACTCTCACTGCACTAAAGGGTTAGACACCAGATTACCTACTCTCTCTCTCTCTGTACTAAAGGGTTAGACAAAAAAGGACCTCCTCTCTCTCTCTACTTAAGGATTATACACAAGAGGACCTACTCTCTCTCTCTCTCTACTGAAAGGTTAGACACAAGAGGGCGTACTCTCTCTCTCCTCTAAAGGGTTAGACACAAGATTACCTACTCTCTCTCTCTGTACTAAAGGGTTAGACACAAGAAGACCTACTCTCTCTCTACTGATGGGTTAGACACAAGAGGACCTACTATCTCTCTCTATTGAAGAGTTACACACCAAATGATCTACTCTCACTCTCCATTAAAGGGTTAGACACAAGAAGACCTACTCTCTCTCTGTACTAAAGGGTTAGACACAAGAGGACCTACTCTCTCTCTGTACTAAAGGGTTAGACACAAGAGGACCTACTCTCTCTCTCTGCTAAATGGTTAGACACAAGAGGACCTTCTCTCTCTCTCTCTCTCTCTCTCTACTGAAGGGTTAGACACAAGAGCACCTACTCTCTCTCTCTACTAAAGGGTTAGACACAAGAGGACCTACTCACTCTCTCTATTGAAGAGTTACACACCAAATGATCTACTCTCTCTCTCTCTCTACTGAAGGGTTAGACACAAGAGGACCCACTCTCTCTCTGTACTAAAGGGTTCGACACAAGAGGACCTACTCTCTCTGTACTAAGGGTTTAGACACAAGAGGACCTTCTCTCTCTCTCTCTCTCTGTACTAAAGGGTTAGACATAAGAGGACCTACTCTCTCGCTCTACTAAAGGTTTAGACACAAGAGGACCTACTCTCTCTCTACTAAAGGGTTAGACACAAGAGGACCTACTCTCTCTCTACTAAAGGGTTAGACACAAGAGGACCTACTCTCTCTCTACTAAAGGGTTAGACACAAGAGGACCTACTCTCTCTCTCTCTCTGTACTAAAGGGTTAGACACAAGAGGACCTACTCTCTCTCTACTAAAGGGTTAGACACAAGAGGACCTACTCTCTCTCTCTACTAAAGGGTTAGACACAAGAGGACCTTCTCTCTCTCTCTGTACTAAAGGGTTAGACACAAGAGGACCTACTCTCTCTCTCTACTAAAGGGTTAGACACAAGAGGACCTACTCTCTCTCTACTAAAGGGTTAGACAAGAGGACCTTCTCTCTCTCTCTGTACTAAAGGGTTAGACACAAGAGGACCTACTCTCTCTCTCTACTAAAGGGTTAGACACAACACCTACAGACATTTGTTTCATTCATAGAATAATCCCATTTAGCTATGTAAAGGTTTTACTGTCTAACAATCACATCATAATTACGGTTTCTCTCTCTCTCCCTCCCCTCTCTCTCTCTCTCTTACAGGTGCATTAAATGTAAACCTTTTTCAGATTTGTAAACTTTTTTTAAGGAGAGACTTTCAGAGACAAGATGATGGATCAGAATTTATCTGCGAACTCTGGACAGTTGATCTTTATTTTTCCAGCTATGACAATCAAATGCAAATTGCAACACACAAACTCACACACACACACACACACACAGACACACACACACACACACACACACACACACACACACACACACACACACACACACACACACACACACACACACACACACACACAGCTGGAAAGAGGGAGTGGCCTAGAGGAGCTGTGGGAGGAGTGACAGACGCTGACGAACACAGAGGCGGAGCCTAATGGACAAGTCCCGTCCCCAACGCTAAACACACTCATCTCCTATCCACCCTATCCACTAAACCATACACCCTTCGCTCTGTGTGTGCTATATGAGAGAAGTGGACTACAGCATCAGCTCTTGAATTACCAGCATCTGTACATAGACTCCAACTCCAGCCACAGACCTGTAACCTCACCACAACATTGAAACAGTTAAGACAACGTTACGAACGTTCCATCAGTGTTTTCTAACGTTCAGGCTTTTAGCCAGGACCACAGATCAACAACCACACCCAGGGGCGGTCTGGCATTTTAAGGTGGGCTGGTCCATTTTAAGCCCAGTGGTCCTATCTAACTTGGGTTTTTCACACAAAAATATCACTATTTGGCTAATAATGGGTGCCTCAAGGAAAAAAATGGGTCTGTGTGTTAGTCCGCCCCTGATCACAGCTGTGCTACAACAGCTCTACACAACGTTCCATCATCGTCTCTCTGACGTTCTGCCATGGTCTCTGCTCCGATGTAAAGACTGCAGCATGGAGACTCTACATCCTGTGTTTCACTGTTTTTACTAGGAGGGAAAGAGACCCGACACACACTCTGACCCTAAAAAGACTGATGTGTGTTTATTTGTGTGTAACCATGCGGATGGACTTCTGTGTGTGTGTGTGTGTGTGTGTGTGTGTGTGTGTGTGTGTGTGTGTGTTTGTGGTCTAAAGGGATGGAGTTCTCGATCTGAAATGGTGGATGGATGAACAGGGCCTCTCTTCCTTCTTTTACTCTCTCCCTTCTTGTTTCCGTGGTCTTGTGTTGTTTGGTGGTTTTTGTGATGAACAGTTGTATATCTGTCTGTTAATGTCATGTATCTACAGTGCCAATATTTAAATACACTCTGATCTGGCCATTGGTAAACTGCCTGGACTGCTAATGCTTTATAGGGTGGGGGGAGGGGTGTGTGTGTGTGTGTGAGCTCCTTGGTATTCAGCAGGGAGCAAGTTTAGACAGTGACACGGCTGGGAGGGAAGGATGAGGCGAGAGAGAGAGAGGGAGATAGAGAGACAGGGAGTTAAGAGAGTGGCACAGAGAGAGGAGGGGACAATGGAAGGTAGAAAGAGGACAGGAAAACAGAAGCTTGATGGGATTGAGACTGAGGTGAAAGAGGAGAAAGAAAGAGAGAAAGACTGGCTACATTGTTCATGAGTCCATAATCAGTCTTAAATTAATCCTGAGAGGGCCTTTAAACCCTTGTGGGCAGAGTCACGCTTCCCCACCCACTGGATATCTGAGAATTTAGTCTGCCAATGTGTGTGTGTGTGGTGTGTGTGTGTGTGTGTGTGTGTATGGTGTGTGCACGTGTGTATGTGTGATGGGCTTTACTGTATTTGTATATTTGACTGTGTTTACATATGAAGCGGTTTGTCAACAGGCTGTTTAGAGAGTGTTTGATGTTCCTCATCTGGTGGTTGGACGGAAGGGGGGGGGGCTAGGAGAGGGAGAGACAGGCGGGCGGGTGAGAAAGGAAGGAGGCGAGATAGAGGGAAAGAGAGTGGGGGAGAGAAGGAGGAAGGGAGAGGGCAGGAAGAGAGATAGAGAGGGTGGGGGACAACTGTTCAGTAATGGGTAAGATTCCACAGTAACGTAATTACGCGGAGCCCCCGATTTTTCACTTTAAAATATATATGACAAACAAACCCATTGATTTCAAAGTTTAACAAAACATACAACTCTATGCACAATGGCTACTTTGAACTATTTATAAAGTAATTACATTTTTTTTAACATTACTGTAAAAGCTGTGTAGATGCTAAGTTTGTATCTTCCTGTAAATGTGTTATTGTAAACTCTTCAGTGGAGATTGTTAAAAGTAGTCCTTGTGCATAGAGTTGTATGTTTTTTTAAAACTTTGAAATCAATTGTATTTGTTTGTTATACATTTTTAAGTGAGTCTCAGCATAATTTCGTTACCATGGAATTTCCCAGCTACTTTTTTTTATTCCCATGAGACTTTACTTAGCCTGCTGATTACAACGCCAGTGGGCTAATACAGGTCCTATTTGGGGCTTGGTCTGTTTTCTGTGAGAAAGAGACTTCTAAAAATACCGTAATAGGCTAGATATCAACCAATCGGCCACTGACCCTGGAGCTCTGCGTCACCACTCTGCCCTCCGGCTGATCACGGAGTAGGAGAAAGGGTCTGTAGCCTCCAGTTGAAAGTGGGCAGAACAAAGGGAATCGGAGGGGAGGATGAAAATAGAGCTAGGGGAGTTCTTGAAAGGCTATTGACTGCTTCACGCTACTGTTTTTAACTCCCCACAGTTCGGCAGAAGTCAGTCCGTCAGTTGACTCCCACGAAGCACCAGGTCGGTCCGTTTGGGAAGGAGAACAAAGGCACGAGATGCTCACCGGTTTCCCAGAGGAGGCATGTCAGCTGTTGGCGATGTGCAGCGCGTGCTGCTGTTAATTATCCCGCTGTTTCTACTCGCGCTACAGCTCCTGTTCGGGCTCCGGTTGCCGCGAGCAGACCACGCAGGTAGCACCAGGGCCTTTAAGGACGGGGTTGCCTTCACGGTGATCAGCATAGAACCAGAGAGAAGGAGCGCGCGCCAAACTGGATCATTGGTGTTTTTACGAGATGAGGAGACGGGAGCGAGCCGCGGGTACGAGGATGAAAACGAGATGCCCATTGGCGACCGGGTGAGAGCAAACTACGAGCGCGCAAACACACACGCACACAGTTGAGATGAGGACATGATAGGGCAAACTGACCTCCGATCAGTGACAGTGGCAGCTGTCCTGCAGCTGTAGTGATCAGCTGCGTGTGTCAGGGAGGAACAGCAGGTTTCAGCTGCTCATCTTTGTTGGTATGTCAATAATACATCCCCCATCTTCCAGTCTATCATCACCCCATCTCTCCCTCTCTCTCCCTCACTAGTCCTTTCCTGTCAATCCCCCATCATCATCATCATCATCATCATCATCATCATCATCTCCCCCTCTCTCATTTGTTATTTTTAGCTTCGGATCTAATTCTCTCTCTCTCCCCCCTCCTAAGGCTAGCTCCAACTCAGTCAGTCTGGTGAGTCATCATCGACCCCTCTCCCTCCTCCTTCCTGGGTTGCCATGGTGACCACCAGGGTCTCTAGGGGTGGAATGGCCTGTTTGCTTGTGTGTATACAGTTGGAGTCGGAAGTTTACATACACCTTAGCCAAATACATTTAAACTCAATGTTTCACAATTCCTGACATTTAATCCTAGTAAAACTTCCCTGTCTTAGGTCAGTTAGGATCACCACTTTATTTTAAGAATGTGAAATGTCAGAATAATAGTAGAGAGAATTATTTATTTCAGCTTTTATTTATTTTTTCACATTCCCAGTGGGTCAGAAGTTTACATACACTCAATTACTATTTGGTAGCATTGCCTTTAAATTGTTTAACTTGGGTCAAAAGTTTCGAGTAGCCTTCCACAAGCTAACTGAGTCAGGTTTGTAGGCCTCCTTGCTTGCACATGCTTTTTCAGTTCTGCCGACAAATATTCTATAGGATTGAGGTCAGTTCTTTGTAATGGCCACTCCAATACCTTGACTTTGTTGTCCTTAAGCCATTTTGCCACAACTTTGGAAGTATGCTTGGGGTCATTGTCCATTTGGAAGACCCACATGCGACCAAGCTTTAACTTCCTGACTGATGTCTTTAGCTGTTGCTTCAATATATCCACATAATTTTCCTTCCTCATGATGCCATCTATTTTGTGAAGTGCACCAGTCCCTCCTGCAGCAAAGCACCCCCACAACATGATGCTGCCACCCCCATGCTTCACGGTTGCGATGGTGTTCTTTGGCTTGCAAGCCTCCCCCTTTTTCCTCCAAACATAATGACGGTCATTATGGCCAAACAGTTCTATTTTTGTTTCATCAGGCCAGAGGACATTTCTCCAAAAAGTACGATATTTGTCCCCATGTGCAGTTGCAAACCGTAGTCTGGCTTTTTTATGGAGCAGTGGCTTCTTCCTTGCTGAGCGGCCTTTCAGGTTATATCGATATAGGACTCGTTTTACTGTGGATATAGATACTTTTGTACCTGTTTCCTCCAGCAAGGTCCTTTGCTGTTGTTCTGGGATTGATTTGCACTTTTCGCACCAAAGTACGTTCATCTCTAGGAGAACGCGTCTCCTTCCTGAGCAGTATGACAGCTGTGTGGTCCCATGGTGTTTATACTTGCGTACTATTGTTTGTACAGATGAACGTGGTACCTTCAGGCATTTGGAAATTGCTCCCAAGGATGAACCAGACTTCTACAAAATAGAAATCTACAATTTCTTTTCTGAGGTCTTGGCTGATTTCTTTAGATTTTCCCACGATGTTGAGCAAAGAGGCACTGAGTTTGAAGGTAGGCCTTGAAATACATCCACAGGTACACACCTCCAATTGACTCAAATTATGTAAATTAGCCTATTAGAAGCTTCTAAAGCCATTACATAATTTTCTGGAATTTTCCAAGCTGTTTAAAGGCACAGTCAACTTAGTGTATGTAAACTTCTGACCCACTGGAATTGTGATATAGTGAAATAATCTGTCTGTAAACAATTGTTGGAAGAATTACTTGTGTCATGCACATAGTAGATGTCCTAACCGACTTGCCAAAACTATAGTTTGTTAACATGAAATCCTGTGGAGTGGTTGAAAAACAAGTTTTAATTACTTCAACCTAAGTGTATGTAAACCTCTGACTTCAACTGTATGTGTGTGTGTTAGTATGCCTCAGGCATGCATGTCACTAGCAGGGCTGGAGTCAGGGCCCTTGACCTGTCTGTACATCTCTCATACCTGAGGGCCAACGCATGCCGCGCACACACACACACACACACACACAGATTCCTCTGCATGATTTATTCTCCTACTCTTTTTGACCTCCACTCCCACTGACACCTAAGTGTCCCCTCAACCTCTGGAGCATGTGTGTGTGTTTCATTTACATTTGATTAATTTACAAATACTGAGCTGACATATACAGACTAGCTGTGTTTGAATTCTCATACTAACCGCACGTAAATTGATTATGTAGTATGCTTATTGGTCATAGTATGGATAGTTAGTATGCCAAAAGTTCCCGGATGTCATACTACATTCGCCAAAATACGAAATATAGAAGCAGTGGACACTATTTCTGGGATTATGGGGCCCATAATGCAATTCTTCAGAAAATGAAAATATTCAGATTTGAAGAAAATGTCGGAGTCGGAGTCCGACGAGAGCTAATTCAAATTCATTGCTTTAACTAATTATGACAAATGTTTAGAAAATGTTAAGCAATGTTATAAAGTAATGTGTTTTCAAATAAGTTAAGTTACACATTATCTTGGCTGACAATTTGTTAGCTACGTTAGCCTCACGAACCGCATAGCATATCAGTACAGCCGTTGGCTTCTATGCAGTGCCGATTTTAGCATGTAAATCTTGATGGGGCAAACTCCCCAATTTTTTTTTGATGCATGCCAGCAAAGCCACAACACAACACTAAACAATACATTAATTGCAGAACACTAAACAATACATTTATTGCACTATAACGGTGACAAACGGTGCCCACAAACTTTTAGAGCCTACATAAAGCTGTCACAACAGCAGAGCTTTCTTTTCAGCACCATGGAGTGAATCCTTACCACTGCTACACCTGGCTATCAGCGGAGCTTTGTCTGCCATCGAAACAGATAATTCAGCCTTATTTACTGCCTTTTCTAAAAACATAGCTGATAGCCAACTTAAACAAATGTGGTTTCTATGGAGATGTACAAACTATGGCATAAGGGGGCGACGAGTGGATAAGAGGCAATCTGTAAATTCGATTAAGACATTAATGAGCGAGCTAGGACAGACTTAGTCAATAGAACTATTTGTTCAGCACTTTTGAAATGTACATCGACATATTTCAGAAAATGGGCCGTACTTACAGTATTCTCCCTGTACACCAAGTCAGAACCGTAGGTTAAATAAAGGGGGCATATAAGCAGACAATGAAAGCTCTTACAATATTCAATGATTACACAGTAGGCTAAGTTATGAGATTTCCCAGTTCTGAGTTTCCAGTTGTTTTGAACCAGCAGAAGTCATGCTGGATTGACAGCATGGCCAATGTGTTCAACCTTTTCTGGCCCATGGTGTTGCATGTGAATGTTTATCCTTTTAAACTTGGGAAAGAGACCCTTAAACCCAGACTTGGACCCACACCAACCCATTGAATAGCAGGCTAGTGATTGCTTTGCAATGCTTGCAGTTAGCCACTGATTCATTCCAAACCATTCATTGTTGAATTTGCGATTTCCAACTTGTTGTGTAATGTTTATGTCCAATGGCCGATGAACACTGATACGTTTTATCTATAATTTTGAAAAGGATTTGCCAGTAGATTGTCGACTTGATTCACAATGATAACTGCTTGCTAGCTAAGATTTTGATAGTATGATGTTGACATTATCAGTCCAATCAAAGCTACGGTAGATTTGACGCCATTTTATCTGTTGCCAATGACCTTGAGCCTTCTTGGATGGGCACTTCTAATGTAACTCTATGGCAGCACCCAAGGGCCATGAATTTTCGCGCTCTCCCGTTGATTTTGCAGTGACGTAGTGTCCCCATGAGTGACAGAACACTGAGCCAATCATGGCGCAACTAGAGAACATTACCAACCCCTACGCTCCATATTTTCTGCTGGCTGCTCCAGCACCACAGAATGCACTGAGCTAGGCTGAAACATCTGCGTTTTGGAGCTGCCTTACACAAGAAAGCAAAAAATAGACCATGTTTGTATGCAGCTTTATTAACTCAATTAATGTTGTACATTGTTTGCAAACTGATGTGACATATATTAATGCCAAAATAACATGTAAAACAGGCAAAAATAAATACAATGTTTTAATTTTTTAGGTAAACAGGTAGAGCTCAAAACAGGAGCCCAACTGCCCTGAATGACGGGTCACAGCCACTGCTTGTATGTACTGGTATGTTAGTGGCGGTCTGTGCTGTTATTCATGAGCATGGCCTTATTTCTATTACAGCATATTGTCATTCTTATTCCATTCACCCAGTTCAATGTAACATCGATAGGTTTAGACTACTAAATGATACTCATATTTTCCCTAACACGTCATGAGGTTGCTACAAACTAGCCTATGAATGAAAGATTACAACGTAGGTGCACACAGGTCGAGAGAAAATGTTGAGGTGACAGACAGTGGCACACTCTTGCATGCATCTAGCTGATCTAGGTTGGAATCATTAGTCCAACAGTTGCAAACGAGAGTTTGTATTGGTCAAATTCCGGTATATTTATTCCCGCTTTGTTTAGTTTTCTTGCGTTTAAGAAACGTTTAACAGAATCGGCGGAATGAATAAATGTCACGATCGTAGAGAGAGGCAGAGCAAAGCGCAGCGCAGTTGTAGTTCGACATGGTTTATTTAATGCGAACTTTGAGTAAACAATAAAGAACAAGATAAACACGACCGTAACTTAAATGTGTGCTCCCATAGAAAATACACAAACAATACTCCACAACACAGGTGGTAAAGGTTACAACATACAGTTGAAGTCGGAAGTTTACATACACTTAGGTTGAAGTAATTAAAACTGATTTTTCAACCACTCCACAGACTTCATGTTAACAAACTATAGTTTTGGCAAGTCGGTTAGGATATCTACTTTGTGCATGACACAAGAAATTCTTCCAACAATTGTTTACAGACTCTTATAATTCACTATATCACAATTCCAGTGGGTCAGAAGTTTACATACACTAAGTTGACTGTACCTTTAAACTGCTTGAAAAATTCCAGAAAATGTCATGGCTTTAGAAGCTTCTGATAGGCTAATTGACATAATTTGAGTCAATTGGATTGTACCTGTGGATGTATTTCAAGGCCTACCTTCAAACTCAGTGCCTCTTTGCTCGACATCATGGGAAAATCAAAAGAAATCAGCCAAGACCTCAGAAAAAAATGTGTAGACCTCCATAAGTCTGGTTCATCCTTGGGACCAATTTCCAAATGCCTGAAGGTACCAGGTACGCAAGTATAAACACCATGGTACCACGCAGCCGTCATACCGCTCAGGAAGGAGACGCGTTCTGTCTCCTAGAGATTAATGTACTTTGTTGCGAAAAGTGCAAATCAATCCCAGAACAACAGCAAAGGACCTTGTAAAGAGGAAACAGGTACAAAATAATCTATATCCACAGTTAAACGAGTCCTGTATCGACATAACCTGAAAGGCCCCTCAGCAAGGAAGAAGCCACTGCTCCAAAACCGCCATAAAAAAGCCAGACTATGGTTTGCAACTGCACATGGGGACAAAGACCGTACTTTTTGGAGAAATGTCCTCTGGTGTGAAACAAAAATAGAACTGTTTGGCCATAATGAACATCATTATGTTTGGAGGAAAAAGGGGGAGGCTTGAAAGCCGAAGAACACCATCCCAACCGTGAAGCACAGGGGTGGCAGCATCATGTTGTGGGGGTGCTTTGCTGCAGGAGGGACTGGTGCACTTCACAAAATAGATGGCATCATGAGGAAGGAAAATTATGTGGATATATTGAAGCAACATCTCAAGACATCAGTCAGGAAGTTAAAGCTTGGTCGCAAATGGGTCTTCCAAATGGACAATGACCCCAAGCATACTTCCAAAGTTGTGGCAAAATGGCTTAAGGGCAACAAAGTCAAGGTATTGGAGTGGCCATCACAAAGCCCTGACTTCAATCCTATAGAAGATTTGTGGGCAGAACTGAAAAGGCGTGTGCGAGTAAGGAGGCCTACAAACCTGACTCCGTTACACCAGTTCTGTCTGGAGGAATGGGCCAAAATACACCCAATTTATTGTGAGAAGCTTGTGTAAGGCTACTCGAAACTTTTGACCCAAGTTAAACAATTTAAAGGCAATGCTACCAAATAGTAATTGAGTGTATGTAAACTTCTGACCCACTGGGAATGTGAAAAAAGAAATAAAAGCTGAAATAAATAATACTCTCTACTATTATTCTGACATTTCACATTCTTAAAATAAAGTGGTGATCCTAACTGACCTAAGACAGGGAATTTTTACTAGGATTAAATGTCAGGAATTGTGAAAAACTGAGTTTAAATGTATTTGGCTAAGGTGTTTTTATTGTAGTTTTTGCTTTTGTCATTATGGGGTATTGTGTGTAGATTTTAGAATAACGTAACAAAATGTAAAAAAAGTAAAGGGGTCTGAATTCTTTCAGATTGCACTGTAAGTGGTATAGTCGTTGTGCGTTCTCAATAGACATTGTTAATGAAGTTGTAAGATGTCTAGCTAGTAATTTGTTAGGTATGCTAACAAGCTAGCAAGATGTTGCATAGCAACAGCATCAACTTTCGCGAAGCGCTAGTACACTAAACTGAAAGGATACAGTACACTAAAATGAACTAATAGTATATACTCATTAAGTATGTAGTATACAGTATGTTTAGTATGAGTATTTAGTATGAGTATTCGAACACAGCTTATGAGTGTGTTTGTGATTGCGAGTGGCGTGCATGTTTTACCCTGCTGACGCGTGTGTCTACCCACAGGAGAAAGGTAGAGGGTTTGAGCTGCAGCAGTGGGCATCAGGTGAGCCCTCCTTCACTGCAGAGCTGGAACGTGTCATTGCTTACGTTACCTCACCACAGGTACATAACCATGCCCACTTTACACCCGGGCCCACACATAGACCCGTAGTCAATAAGCATCTTAGAGTAGGAATGCTGATCTAGGTTCAGGTCCACATGTCCACATAATCTTTTTCATGATATAATAATTTTCATTATAAAACTGATCCTAGATCAGATCTGGGTTTCAAATACTTTCAACATTTTGATCAACTACGTGTGCCTGTTTGAGCTTGCGTGGCTTAATAAACCAATAAAAAAACTGCAAACCCTGCCAGTCTGGCACTCCAGGCAGACTCATGTTAACACTCAAAGTATTAGAAATGATTGTTCAAGTACTTGAACCCAGGTCTGTCCTATATCAGCACTCCTACTTTTTGAGGCTTGACACATACAGCTTAGATTCTGAGGTATTTCATCATATTTAAAGATGCTGGGGTCAGAGAGTAATGAGTGTGGTATGAGACCAGACACTTAAAATGTCACTGTAAACCATCGTATATGTTTGACCTAAAAACCTCTGACCCAGGGTTGTCCAACATGTGACAGAAGGTCAGTGGGAAAGAAAGCCCCCTAAAAAGCAGATTAGGGGTGACAGGCTGCATTTAAAAAATATTTTTCCCAACACCCCCTCTCTCGCTCAGACAGGAAGTCTGTGTCACATTACTTCTTCTGGGCCTAATGATAACTCAGCACATCCATTCCTCCTCTCCAGCCAGGCCCCTCAATGCTCTGTCCTGTCCCACTGCAGGTGAACTGTTCCCGGGTGCTGCTACCAGGCGAGTCCCAGGCTTCACAGGCCTCTGGAGCGCTCTGGCTGCTGTGTGTGGAGGGCTGGAGTTTGCCAAGCCAGGGTCCTCCGTGTGTAGCATACTCTTTCAGGTATGTGTGTGTCTGTGTGTCTCTGTATATGTGCCACTGGAACGTCAATACAATGTAGCCTATTCTATAGCCATGTGAACCAAACATTTTGTCACCATCATTATACAATATCATAACATCACTGACATGCTCCCTCCCCCAAACTTGTACAAGTTGTTAATAATGTTTTTTTAAACAAATCATAATCTCTTCCTCACTCTCATATCTCTCTCTTATCTACAACTCTCTCTCTCTCTCTCTCTCTCTCTCTCTCTCTCTGTGTAGTATGGATGACGGTGATACAGGGTTCCTAGAGGCTCTCTCAAAGGCATGTGACGTCCACAGATTTGACCCCAGTGGTCACCATGGTGACAGAGCCAGCAGTGGTTACCGTAACCGTGGTGACGATGGTTCCGGTGGGTTCCAACAGCACCGGGCGTGGCTGGATTGGCGAGCAGCGCGAGGACGCAAGCAGAAGAAGAAGGGTGTTCTGGGCAGCGGGTCCCGGACACTCGAGAACATCATGGAGACTCTGGGACATCACATGGTAAAAAACGATTTATGGTCAATCTGTGTTCTGCAATGTCCGTACAGCATTTACGGCGATGCGGCCTATGCAGAAGTCAGAGCATTCATACGTCTTGTGCTTCAGGGAGTTGTCATACGCACCCAATAAATTAGTCTGCACCACTTCAAACGCACCACTCATAGCGATTCAGGGCTAATCTCAATAGCCATCTAGCTACACTGAACAAAAATATAAACGCAATGTAAAGTGTTTGTCCCATATTTCAGGAGCTGAAATAAAATATCCCAGAAATGTTCGATATGCACAAAAAGCTTATTTCTCTAAAGTTTTGTGTACAAATTTGTTTACATCCCTGTTAGTGAGCATTTCTCCTTTGCCAAGATAATCCATCCACCTGACAGGCATATCAAGAAGCTGATCAAACAGCATGATCATTACACAGGTGCACCTTGTGCTGGGGACAATAAAAGGCCACTCTAAAATGTGCAGCCTCCAGAGGCTCCACAATTGCGTCACACCCTCCGTACGGAGCATAAATGTTTTTTTTACACACACACACACGCACGGTCACTCACACGTCAACACTGTAACACATGCAGTTACTCACACTACAGTACACAACATACATACACACGCAACATTTACAGTGCTCACAGAAAGGGCTGCCTGCACTCGCATTTCCATGGCAACGGGGATGAGAGCTGATCCTGGCTGTCATAGCAACAGTGAATCACACCACTGCTACAGTTACATACTGCAACCACTGGAGGGGAGTGAAACATTCACTTTTTCTTTCTTTCTTCCTTCTCCCAAATCGATCCCACTAGCCCAGCGTTTCCCAAACTCAGTCCTCGGGACCCCAAGGTGCACATTTTGGATTTTGCCCTAACACTACACAGCTGATTCAAAGCTTGTAGTGTGTAGTGCTAGCAGTTGTGATTTTAGCATGTAAATCTTGGTGGGCATAAAATAAATGTGTGGGATGCATGCCAGTAAAGCCACTACACTACACAACACTAAACAATACATTAATTGCATTATAAGCGTGACAAACCGTGCCCACACACTGTTAGGAATTTTGTAAGGCTGTCCTAACAGAAGAGTTCCAACATCTTACCACTGGTACACCTGGCTATCAGCGGAGCCTTGTCTGGCAGCGAAACAGTTAATTCAGCCTCATTTACTGCCTTTTAAAAAAACATAGCTGATATGGCGGACCTTGCTTAAACAAATGTGGTTTCTATAAACTGTTGAGATGTACATCTATGGCATAAGGGGACGACAAGCGGATAAGAGGCCATTTGTAACTTCGATTAAGACATTAATGAGCAAGCTACGACAGACGTCAATATAACGTTTTATCTATAATTTCTCTTAATTATTTCTCTTCATATGACAAGGATTAAAAAGGATTTGCCAGTAGATTGTCGGCTTGATTCATGATGATGATCAATCAATCAATCACATTTATTTATAAAGCGCTTTTTACATCAGCCGATGTCACAAAGTGCTATACAGAAACCCAGCCTAAAACCCCAAACAGCAAGCAATGCAGATGTAGAAGCACGGTGGCTAGGAAAAACTCCCTAGAAAGGCAAAACCTAGGAAGAAACCTAGAGAGGAACCAGGCTCTGAGGGGTGGCCAGTCCTCTTCTGGCTGTGCCGGGTGGAGATTAAAACAATTCATGGCCATTAAGGCCAGCTCCAAGATTTTTGAAAGTATGATGTTGACATGATCAGTCCAATCAAAGCTATTTTATCTGTGGCCAATGACCTTGAGCCTTCTTGGATGGGCACTTCTAATGTAACTCTATGGCAGCACCCAAGGGGCTTGAAATTCGAGCCCTACCCTTAGACTTAGCGGAGACGTAGTGTCCCCATGAGTGACAGAACACTGAGCCAATCACGGCGCAACTAGAGAACATTACCAACACCTACGAGCCGTATTTTTTAATGGCTTTTTAAAATTGTTTTACATTGTTTGCAAACTGATATGTGACACGTGTTAATGCCAAAATAACATGCAAAACAGGCAAGCCCCCCACAAAAAAATGTGGGGCTCAAAACAGGTGGGGCTTCATTGATTTGCTGCTTTTTAATGATGTATATAAATAGACATGGTTGTCTGTTTTTGCCAGGTGGACTTCCTGTATGCTGACCTGCTGAGTGCTGAGTGGAGGGTTCTGCAGAACTGGGTGGAGCTCGGAACTCTGGGGCGTGTCCGTCACCTGGTTGCCACGGTGCACCTGCAGTGGGCCGGCTTTGAGGTCGGCGGGACAGAGGCTGAGGTGGTCCGCTATTGGTTCAGCGTTCTACAGGGGCTCCAGGACGCTGGGTTTCGATTGGTCCATAGCGCTCCGGGGGCGGGAAAAAGCATCCTACGGCACAAAGTGGAAAACGCACACAGCTCTTATACACTAAGCTGGGTTAATAATGGGCCTATACACTGAGACAAACACCTTACACACGCACACACACACAACACATTTTCAAAACCATGATGTATCATATGTAAATTGTGACTGACTGACTGATCTACAAGTAATTATGGGTCGTTATTTATGATGCAAGGTGATCTGTAGATCAGTCAGTCGGCTGTCGACTGCAATGTTGAACAAGCCCAGTCTCTCACTGTCGGTAATATTCCACTGCAGTGTGTCCCTCTGGTGGTGAGAAAAATTAATCTGCACCAGTGTTACCAGGTCGAAGGGTCAGGAACCATTAGTCGGGTGCAACCAAAACCACTCCCGATTGGGTCAGGGCTTTATTTTGCAGGTTTAAGCAGGTCTGTCACTTGAAGCCTCCCAGCAGCCAAAAAAACAGTCTGGGCCGTGGGCTCAACAATATTCTGGGAACCAACCAGCCAGCCTCTGCCTAGAGATTAGCCTGCCTATTCTATTAACCCAGTACAGTTAGGCAATACTGTCTGGCACAGCTTGGCATTGAGCACACCCCTGGCAACTGTTGAATGGTAATAAAGTAATCTATTCCATCTGGGACTTCTCACTGCAGAAACAGAGCTCATGGGCCAACTCCAGTCCTTTGTTCAAACACTTTAGTCGCCTTTGCTTTATTAATAATTAAGGTTTAATGTACTTTTTATACATTTTTACAATTTATGTGAGTTGAGCATGAATATAGTATTTCCCTGTGTGAAAATGACAGTGTTATTACGTGGGGTGGGGTTGATTATGTGCCGACATGTGTAATGTAAAGATATTTATTGATTTCAAAGTGCAATAAAAACAGTTTTGACACCTCATTTGTCATGAGTGTTGTTTTATAGAGACCGCTATATTGTACTGGTTTCATAATGAGTGAATGTGCAATGTGTATAATGGTCTCCGTAGAATGTGCAATTCTACAAAGATTTTCAGCACAATCGAAAATGTAACAGATCGTACACTACACATGACGCTGACACGGCGTAGTTATAACCCGTCATAACTTCGTATTCTGCATTATAACCTTATTATTCAATATTCACTCATAATGCCAGTCATTCCTGGGACTGGTTGCAACCCGCTTGAGCAGATTGGAATGTGCGTTACGTTTCTCCACCCTTCCCTACCGAAACTGCGGACAGATGTTTACGACTAGACTGGGTGGAGTTACCTATTGTACGTCCAAATTTCCATGTCCACGCTGCTGACACAGACTGGCAGTGAGAGGAACCAATCAGCGCCTGGAATGTCGAAGCCTTGTCCAATCAGACGTTTAACAAATCCGGGACTTCTCTGTGTTCTCCCCTGCTTACAGTAAACCTTCATTTTTGTTTCTACTGAAAGACTCAGAAAACTATAAACAACCAGGCAACACAAATACAGATTTGGCTGACTACGATTGACGGTAAGCGATCAGTATTTATTTTGCGCCTTTTTCTGAAGTTACTAAATAAGAATAGGTTTTTCCGACGATTTTCGAACATAATGAGGGGCGCTTTCAACTTTACTTCCTGCTAAATTGACAAGGCCGAGAGCCGAAGATTCATGTCAGCTTCCCTCGCCCTGATTATTGTAATGCAGTTTCAGAGTGTGTTTCTATGCTTAAGACTTAAAACAGCTCTCCTTTAGACGAGTTTTAGCTTGGAAAATCAATTATTTCTCAGTCACAGAGTTGGGATAAGCTTTCTTGTTTGTTGTGTCAGTGTACTGGTGACTCACTGGTGCATTCCACTGTGGGGTAGGGGTGTTGGTAGTACAATTTTTAAATCTCTCTGCTACATGGTTTGGGCGATGGAACATCTGGGATCATCTGACTACTTTAACTTTCTGTTTGGTCAGGGATGGGCGTTTTTCTCGTTTACATCACACCCAAACCTTTTAATCAACGAGTAAATATTAAACCAATGAGCTTGCCTGTTAAGTGAAATGCACTTGTAAAGCTAGCTACTTTACTCCGCTAGACAGTTGGCAACTTTTAATTTAACAGAAGCGCTGCATAGTTTATAGACTCTTGAGACGGAACCAAAAAAATTACTTTATTTGAAACGCCGAGGATAATTATATTAGGCTGTGGTTGTTATAAAGGGAGTTGGCGTTGACTAGAGCGAAGTGGGGCTGCCCGGTGCATTACAGTATTACGGTGCTAAAGTTGATTAAGTCCCATTCCACCGATGTTTATATATATATATATATATATTACAAATATATAATGGTGACAATTACAACAATACTGAATGAACAATGAACACTTATTTTAACTTAATATGATACATACATCAAATCAATTTAGTCTCAAATAAATAATAATGAAACATCAATTTGATTTAAATAATGCTAAAACACAGTGTTGGAGAATAATGTAAAAGTGCAATATGTGCCATGTAAAAAAGCTAACTTTTAAGTTCCTTGCTCAGTACATGAGAACATGGTGGTTCCTTTTAACAAGAGTCTTCAATATTCCAAGTGATTGAAGTCTGTCCTCATTCTGCTTCTACCACTCCAAAGGCAAGCCGCATTTTCTGTCAATAACAGGCTCTGTGAGGTAAAGCTCCAACTCAATTTCAAAACTGCACTGCACTTCAGCCCTGCCTTCTTGGCTTCCAAGGATTCTAGCGTAGAGGCTGTCCACCAGACTGGGGGGCTGATCTACCCGGACTCTTTGCCTTTTTGCACCTGGATCTGGGTCCTCCTCTTCACTAGTCCCTTCTGCTGTGGCTCTGGGATTTGGATTGCTTAATAGGTCAGATTCCTCCTTCAGCCACTTGCCAGCCTCCTTTTGCTTTCTCTAGTGCTGTCCCTGAGGTGAAGGCGTAACTCTTGTAACGTGGATTCAGGACAGTTGCCAGCACCAGGCACTTTGTCTCCTCAGCCTTGGAGAACCGCGTTGTCAGACTGTCCAACATGGTCTTCTGTAAAGTTCTGATACCCTCCTGCTGCAGCATCAGCTTCAGCACCAACGCACTGGGGATGATGCATGCGGCTGTAGAGTTGGAGTGGCTCATCTCCAGTGTCACCTCCTCCATAGGTGCCAGAGTCTCAGTTAGGTTAGAGACAATGTCTCACTGTGCAGCAGACAAACTGCTGATGTGTCTGTATTCACCTGCATACACATTCAGTGCACGCCTCTGTTCAAACATCCTCTGCAACATGTGTAGTGTTGAGTTCCAGCGAGTTTGAACTGCTTGGATGATGCTGTGTTTTGGAAGGCCAAGCTCTTCCTGAATGGCCCCCAGCCTCTGTTTGGCCAGTACATAGTGGTCAAAGTGAGTTGCACAGCTCTTCAACATGGCAATAATGTCTAGCACAGTTCTCTGACTGGATAGTCCATCATTGATTAAGAGCTCTAGGGTGTGTGCATTGCAGCTGAAGTGTGGAAGCTCTGCCAGTCTCATACCTTTCACCATGTTTACCCCACTGTCCCTGAGGACCAGCACTACACGTTCTGTGTGGACTTCCCAGTATTCCAACATTGTCAAAAACACCTCTCTGTAGTTTCCTGTGTGTGATCCAGTCATAGTCTTGACATTCAGCATAACCTGCTTTCTTGTCCAGACATTGTCAATGAAATGTCCAGTAAGGCTCATCAGGGACTCTGTAGTGCCTGACCAGCAGTCAGTTGTGAATGCCATGTGTGGAGCATTCACTGGTGCCACCATATTCTTCACTTTCATCACAACTCTTTCATGTGTTTTATCTAGCATTTCTGTGCGGTAGAATTTTTCATCTTTGACCCTGTTTCGGGGTTCAGCAAGAGTAATCAGCCGCTGAAAACCAACATCAGACACCACTGTGAATGGCTGGTTGTCAGTGGCAATCATCTCAATAATTGCTTCATCCATTCTCTTGGCCCTTGGGTCTTTGTCCTGCCATTTTAGGTGTTGATTAAAAAGTTGTAAGATTGTAGCCTGCGATGTCTGTGACGTGTCTGTATCGTGTCTGTATCACTTTTTGCTGACCCCTGCTTATATCTTTATCACAAATAAGACACCTTGCTTTCCCTGGTGCCAATTCAATGTAATAGTCCCACACTGGTGCTCTGCTTTTCTCTGCCATCTGTAAAATTTAATATAATTTTACACACACACACACACAGCTCTCTGAAGTCACAAGGATACTGAAAAGTCTGCTTAGGAGAAACAAAAACTCTCAACTGTTTGAATAATAAACTAGAGTTTAAGTTACCTGTGATGAATGTTGAGAACAAAAACTGTAATTTCTATATGCAGGAAATCCTTTAATAATGGGCATGGTAAGAACTGACTACCAAAGTGTGAGTCATAAGTCCCATGACACCTTCCAGCTAAATCTGAAAAGCGGTTCCTTCATTCATTTATTCCATAGGATATTTTTAGATTCACTTCAAATAAGGTCTGTGTTTCATGTAGGCTTACACCACCTCGCCAATTTGATAACCATGTAGATATCCATAGGACAAGGTACAGTTGAAGTCGGAAGTTTACATACACCTTAGCCAAATACATTTAAACTCAGTTTCACAATTTCTGACATTTAATCCTAGTAAAAATGCCCTGTCTAAGGTCAGTTAGGGTCACCACTTTATTTAAAAAATGTGAAATGTCAGAATAATAGTAGAGAGATTGATTTATTTGAGTTTTTACTTATTTCATCACATTCCCAGTGGGTCAGAAGTTTACATACACTCAATTAGTATTTGGTAGCATTGCCTTTAAATTGTTTAACTTGGGTCAAATGTTTCAGGTAGCCTTCCACAAGCTTCCCACAATAAATTGGGTGAATTTTGGCCCATTCCTCCTGACAGAACTGGTTTAACTGAGTCAGGTTTGTAGGCTTACTTACTTGAGATGTTGCTTCAATATATCCACATAATTTTCCTTCCTCATGATGCCATCTATTTTGTGAAGTGCACCAGTCCCTCCTGTAGCAAAGCACCCCCAGAACATGAGGCTGGCACCCCCGTGCTTCACGGTTTGGGTGGTGTTCTTCGGCTTGTAAGCCTCCCCCTTTTTCCTCCAAACATAATGATGGTCATTATGGCCAAACAGTTCTGTTTTTGTTTCATCAGACCAGAGGACATTTCTCCAAAAAGTACAATCTTTGTCCCCATGTGCAGTTGTAAACCGTCGTTTTTTATGGCGGTTTTGGAGCAGTGGCTTCTTCCTTGCTGAGCGGCCTTTCAGGTTATGTCGATATAGGACTCGTTTTACTGTGGATATAGATACTTTTGTACCTGTTTCCTCCAGCATCTTCACAAGGTCCTTTGCTGTTCTTCTGGGATTGATTTGCACTTTTTGCACCAAAGTACATTAATTGCAAGGAGACAGAACGCGTCTCCTTCCTGAGCGCTATGATGGCTGCATGGTCCCATGGTGTTTATACTTGCGTACTATTGTTTGTACAGATGAACGTGGTACCTTCAGGCATTTTGAAATTGCTCCCAAGGATGAACCAGACTTGTGGAGGTCTAAAAATCATTTTCTGAGGTCTTGGCTGATTTCTTTTGATTTTCCCATGATGTTGAGCAAAGAGGCACTGAGTTTGAATGTAGGCCTTGAAATACATCCACAGGTACACCTCCAATTGACTCAAATTATGTCAATTAGCCTATCAGAAGCTTCTAAAACCATTACATAATTTTCTGGAATTTTCCAAGCTGTTTAAAGGCGCAGTCAACTTAGTGTATGTAAACTTCTGACCCACTGGAATTGTGATTATAGTGACTTATAAGTGAAATAGTCTGTTTGTAAACAATTGTTGGAAGAATTACTTGTGTCATGCACAAAGTACATGTCCTAACAGACTTGCCAAAACTATAGTTTGTTAATATGAAATTTGTGGAGTGGTTGAAAAATGAGTTTTAATGACTTCAACCTAAGTGTATGTAAACTTCTGACTTCAACTGTAACTCAGTTGATCAATATTAGCTAAATATAAGCGAAGATAAAAAAAATTGTAAAGTGTATTTATGAAAATATGTTGACAAACGTTAACTTATCCTAGCGCGATTTACACAAGTATCAAAATGCCAAGGCGGTTTAAGCCTGCATGAAACACAGACCTTATTTTAAGTAGATCTAGACATTCCCTATGGAAGACATGAACGGTAAAATAACGAAGGAACCCCTTTCAAGTTCAGCCGCAAGTTATTATAGGAATTATGACGCGTCAGCTATTTCTCTCTATACCATTTGTATTTCATATACCTTTGACAATTGGATGTTCTTATAGACGCTTTAGTATTGCCAGCCTAATCTCGGGAGTTGATAGGCTTGAAGTCATAAACAGCGCTGTGCATCAAGCAATGCTAAGAGCTGCTGGCAAACTCCGTACAGGGCTGTTTGAATGAATGCTTAAGAGCCTGCTGCTGCCTACCACCACTCAGTCAGACTGCTATATATCAAATCATAGACTTAATTATATTATAATAAACACACAGAAATATGAGCCTTTGGTCATTAATATGGTCAAATCCGGAAACTAATTTAAAAAATAAAACGTTTATTCTTTCAGTGAAATACGGAACCGTTCCGTATTTTATCGAACGGGTGGCAACCCTAAGTCTAAATATTGCTGTTACATTGCACAACCTTCAATGTTATGTCATAATTATTAAAAATTCTGGCAAATTAATTACGGTCTTTGTTAGGAAGAAATGTTCTTCACACAGTTCGCAACGAACCAGGCGGCCCAAACTGCTGCATATACCCTGACTCTGTGTCAGGCTCTGGCCATAGAGAAGCCTATTTGGTCAGAGTCTGACAGTTCTATTCTTTCTGTTTCTGGTGGTGGTTTGTGTTGGATCCCTAATTAGAGGCAGCTGTAGCGCATCGTCTCTAATTAGGGATCCTACATAGGTTTGTATGTTTCACAATGGGTTTGTGGGTCATTGTGTATATCGTTGTCGATTATTTCGCAGTCACGGTGACAGTAAGTGTGCCACATTCGTTACGTCTATTCATTCGTTTTTGTTTTTGTAAACGTGACGTTTGTATATCGTGTTTTGTTTTGTGCAGTAGTTATTCATTGGTGTTTATTATTACTTAGTATAAATAAAATATGTCAAACTACTATCCCTGCGCTGCGTCTTGGTCGAGGTATGCACCCTCTCGTGACACTCTGCTTGCACTGAACGCAAGAGAAGTGACACTTTTAACTAAATATGCAGGTTTAAAAAATATATACTTCTGTGTATTGATTTTAAGAAATCATTGATGTTTATGGTTAGGTACATTTGTGCAACGATTGTGCTTTTTTTGCGAATGCACTTTTGTTAAATAATCACCCGTTTGGCGAAGTTGAAGTAGGCTGTGATTCGATGATAAATTAACAGGCACCGCATTGATTATATGCAACGCAGGACAAGCTAGTTAACTACACATGGTTGATGATATTACTAGGTTAACTAGTGATTATGTGAAGATTGATTGTTTTTTTTATAAGATAAGTTTAATGCTAGCTAGCAACTTACCTTGGCTCCTTGCAGCCACAAGGTCCTTTTGATGCTGCACTCGTGTAACAGGTGGTCAGCCTGCCATGCAGTCTCCTCGTGGATTGCAATGTAATCGGCCATAATAGGCGTACAAAAAGGCTGATTACCGATTTGTTATGAAAACTTGAAATCTCCCCTAATTAATAGGCCATGCCGATTAATATTTCGACCTCTAGTATGTAGGGGTTTCAGTAATCAAACGTTTTTTGAAACATATGCTGATATGCCCCTTATCTTTCATGTCAGGGAGAAAGAAGCTTTCAAATTAAAGATGTACCTACTGCAGCAGTTTTGCACCGATCCATACACTGTGTGCCTCCGGTTGACCAACTACACTTCCTCCCAGTTAGCTTACACACTGGTGTTCGGAGCTCTCTATATCAAGGGTTCTTAAACCTTTCCAGCCTGGGAACCCAAATTAAACATTCTGTGTTTTCCTGGGACCCAAGCTTAGGAAAATATGCAACTATATGTAAATATTGGTACATTTTAATTGCCCTTATGCCTAAAACAAATGCAATATAGACAAAAAAATAACAATGAAATGAAATAGCCTTATAAATATCTATTCATGTTTATTTTTCCCAATTTACATATCTGTCTAGGTTGGAACTGTTGCTGTTAAAATACAATAAATCATTTTCATTCTGAACAGGTGCATAACAGAACAGACGCGCATGCTTTTTGATGCAACCCTAACTAACACTACAGATGAAAAATGATCAGGCAGGCCTACTGTATTGTTGAAAGAAAGTCTAGCTTGGAGCTGTTACTGTTAAAATACAATACATATTTTTTATTCTGAACTGTAATAAACTGATTGATCACATCACATGGATGTAGACCAGAAAACACACACACGCAGTCCTAATGAGAGGTGTGTGTGTGACTGGTTGGAGTTTTCAACAAGCATGTCTATTCTAGGCTCCGCTTTTGACATTGTAACACTGAGGTCATGCTCAGCATTGAGACTGTTTCTGTACTTGTTTTTTAAGTATGTCAGAGTTGAGAACCCTGACTCGCATATGTGTGTGGTGCCAAACTGGATCAAAACATCTACTGCTTTCTCAGTTAGGCAGGAGCAACTCAGAACTGTGTGAGTGTGTTTGCATCAAAAAGTATCTTGCTTAGTTTATTCCAGTTCAGAATAAAAATTATGACTTGTATTTTAATAGCAACGGTTCTAACCTAGACTTGTTTTCAACAATAATGTATACAGTAAGATGTACATGAGAGTAGGCCTGAACTTTTCATCTGTACTGTTACTTAGGGTTGCTAGTTAGTAGCTAGCTAGCTAGTTTGCTTTGGCTAACATTAGCTATTAGCTGTGTACAAGGCCAAGGGATTGTTTGAAAGAGAAACTCACATACACTACTATAAGAGATAGTAATATCTTATTTCTGCTTACATCACCTGTTATAAAATAACAACAATGCCTTGCTAGCTGACTTACTTTTCCACTGTCGAAGCACTGTTTACTGAAGCATTCTGCCCTGTTCTGAAATAACTCCCTGGGGTTATATCTGTGAATGTTTGGTCAGGGGGTGTTGTTAAATTAATTAGTTTGTTTTGTTTGACTCATTACTAAGCACTTCCCCGCACAAAACACATTGTGGGGCACTCTTCGTTATTTCCCAAAGTTTGTATGAAAGATAGAGAAACTCATCGGTGTATTTGTATTTCATGGCGATTGAGCTCAGTCAGAACGTTGCTAGCATGAGTCCATTTGATTACAGCAGTGAGTGATGGCGAGTGGGAATGACAAGTCAGTGGCAGACAGTGCGTCATCTGCTGCTGAACGATAGCGCTGCAGCGTGTATGGCAGAGTGATCTTCAAGAAAACTGCAGAGAAAAGATCACACACAAAAGGTGAAGCACACGAGCACTACCCTCTCCAAACTGAGCAGAGACCGCTGCTAAGCAGAGAGTGCACTGAACAGAGAGCGCACTGAACAGAGAGCGCAGTTGCACTTGTCAAAATAAATTCCAGTAATTAATGAAATAATTATACATTTACTCTGACATGTCGCGACCCACCATTAACAGGTCGGCCTATGTCTTCCGTTTGTCTTACGTAAACAAGTGCTGTAACGTGGAGATATGGCCATGTGGGAACACTAATCCTATAAAGGTGTGTAGTAATTTACCTTGTTTGTATTTTTATTTTTTTCACATTTGCATCCCCCGGTCCGAAGGTAGTAATACAGTCATCAATAGGCACTAAAGTAGTTACAGTAGCATCTTTGAGCTGTCCCAGACTAAAATACTGTGGCGAGCTCAGCCAGAAGAAGATGGCAAGAGACTAGTGATGTGTCATGCGCAAAAGATGCGGCTCTGAGAGCCGATGCTTTGTAGTGAATCAGAAGAGCCGGCTCGCATCGAGTGAGAGCCGGCTCCCAGTTTTTTTCCTTTCGCTGCGTGCTTACAGGCAGAACTTTGTTTTGATTGGTCAGCAATCGCATCGCGGCCAATCAGATGTGAGGATATGGGATCATACCATTATGTAAAAACAGAGAGGGGGGTGAAGTGAAGCGGCACTCCACTGCAAGTTAATGAGTCGTAACAACGTTAATAACGACACTGTCTGTCAGATAGCGGTGAGGAGAGTGTGTGAGTCGTAACTATGAGTGACACCCGAAAGAGAAGCAGCATCTGGCTCCAGTTTAAAGACAATGGAAACAACAAAGCAGAGTGCGTTCACTGCAAGATGAAAATTACTTTAAGAGCAGGTTCCACCACAAACCTGCATAGACATATGAGAACTGTCCATCCTACAGTGCAGTTAGAGGAGAGAGGGCAAGCTAGCACCCCATCTACAGATCCTGGTGTGTCTCATCCCCAAAAAACAGCAACTGCAGCAGCATCTACTGGCTTCCCCACACATGCAGGTATAACCTCTCCTACTGCAGCTCAAAGCAAAATAAGCCAGTTTATACCCAAAGTGATGACCCCATCCAAACAGCACAGCATTGATGTAGAGCTAGCTAAAATGATAGCTACTGATTTCCAACCCTTTTCAATTGTGGAGGACAGAGGTTTTAAAAGTTTTGTCAAAACTTTAAATCCCACATACACTCAAAACATTGTCCCAAACAACAATACCTAAACTATATGACACAGAACGGGCATTATGGCAAGTAAGGGTGAAACAAGCTCCATCAGTTTGCCTGACAACTGACTGCTGGACCTCCAGAACAACCTGCTCTTTCATGGCTGTCACTTGCCATTTCATTGAAAATTACAAGATGACATCTTGCCTTTTGGACTGCTTTGAGTTCACAGAGAGACACACTGCAGAAAACCTAGCAGATGAGCTAGTAAGAGTGGCAAAAGAGTGGCAAGTAGAGGACAAAGTAGTGTGCTGTGTGAGTGACAATGCAGCAAACATCACCAAAGCCATAAAAATTCTTAAGTGGACCCATCACCCATGTCTGGCACATACACTAAACCTCATGATTAGAGATGCCCTAAAGGTGGTCAAACCAACCGTGGATAAGGTGAAGGCTGTTGTGGAGTTTTTCCACAAAAGCACAGTTGCAACAGAGAGGCTAAAGTCCACACAGTGCCAGATGGGGATGCCTGAACTGAGGCCCAAACAAGGCCCATCATCCAACGAGCAGAAGACCCACTGAGCTGGTGGCAGGCCAAGGCCTCAGTCTTTCCACGCCTGGCGAAGGTGATGGAAGGGAGACTGTGTATTGTGGCAACATCGGTTCCTTCAGAGAGAATCTTCTCAAAAACAGGGCAGATAATCTCAGAAAGAAGAAATAGGATCAGTCCATCAAAGCTGAGGCATCTGATTTTTTTGAATGCCAATCTTCACTGAGGACATTAATACTGTTTGCTTGAGTTTGGTTCTAGTTCTGTTCTAGTTCAATTCTGTTTATTTGCTGTTTTTTTGTTGTTAATTTGTGCAAAAAAATGTTTGATTAAAATGATTAAAAACAAAAGAATGCTTTTGTAACAAAATAAATGCATAAAAACACTGCACATGAAAGAGTTTTCAACACACAAACCATTTTTTTTTTAAAGTTAGGGTAAAATAAAGGCCTACAAAAAAATCCTAAATTAAGAGCCGTTCAGGAGTCGAAAGAGCCGGCTCTTCTTTGGGAGCTGAGCCAAAAGAGCCGGCTCTCGGAAAAGAGCCGAACTTCCCATCACTACTATGAACAATGAACACATCCTCCGGCCATGCAAGGCTCGGTCACGGTATGCATTTTAACATTCCCCCCTACCCCCATAACCTGAACTAAGACAACTTAAAGAAACGTAAACACATAACATTAGCTTAACTACTAAAACGTAAAGACATAACACAACCATTTTAAAACCAAAACATGAGCTACCCACAATCCCCTTGCTCCCTTCAGTTACCACACAACGTGTGGCTAGCGTATGCCGGCCAGATCGCTACAATACATTATCTTTCCATATATGTGTTTTAATAAAATCAACTATATGCAGTGAGCTTGTCTGATGTTTTAAGTGCACTGTTTGATGAAATAATGTAGACAAAATGACTTTAGAGGGAGTCCGACCGAAATTGATTTGATTGTGTTGGGCCAGGCTCAGACTTGCTGCACCGTATTAAAGAAAGACAGTGGCTGCCATTTGTGACTAGCACCCCTTGTCTCTCTCTACTCCCTACTGTAGCGACCACCATAGATCATCAACAGGGTATATTGTGCAGTCCGTGTTGCTGAAGCCATTTCTGGCTGAAAAGTTCTGTTATCGAAATCATCCATTTGTTTAGGAAAAACATTCCCTCTTCTCAACCCTTGCTCTCTTTAATTTGACACATGGATGCATTGCATGCACGTGACCAATACGGCGCTATAGCCTATGCTAATCACATCAATAAATTGGTTATAAAGAACTAACACCCGAACACGTGACAGCAAAATGGATGCGGAGGGTGTGGCAAAAAAAAACGTTTAACGGGGAATGTTTACTGGTTACTCAGGCAGGAAAGGGGAAGTCAGATGTGTGGAAGAAATTAGACTTAGTTGTGGAAACTACTGGAGATCGACAAAAATAAGGAAGGCAAGGAGCAAGCGCTGCATAGCCGTGCATATTATGTGTGTCAAACAGGGGCTGTGAAATTACAATATATATATATATATTTTCTGACCATTTAGAACAATGTAAACAACGCTAGATAAATTACCTTTTTTGTCAAGCTTTTATTAGAGCAAGGACTAAAAAGTCGCATGTATTCGGGAATGCAATTGCCAACACGAAAGGTTTATTTATTGTTTAGGCTAATTATTCAAGGCTTCCTTTGCTATTTCATTTTAAAACAAAAAAGCTTAATTGCATTTCAAATCATGAATGGCTCATATGCTTTGTGATGACATGAACGAATGAATGATTGATGGGTACAGTAGGTAAGTTACGGTAACAAGATGTTCTCTTAGGCCTACAGGGTGGATAGTGGTTATACAAGGCTGCTATACTAAGCCTACTAATGATAATGAAATTACTTATTATTATAATGATGATCAATTGTAATAATAACAATAATAAGAAGAAGATCAAGAAAAAGGAGGGTATGGGAGTGAGAGCTGCATGCGTATTATGTGTGACAAACAGGTGCTGTTAGATTATAATTTTTCTGACCATTTGGAACAGTGTGAACAACACTAAATACAATGTAAAAATAAAGAAAAACTCTTGAATGAGTAGGTGTTCTAAATCTTTTGACCAGTAGTGTATATGGATGATTTATAAAGTCAGGCACATTTAACAGTTAGGCTATTGACTATAGACCTATTTAAGTTGGGGTTTCCTCTCTTCACTTTAGACAATTAAGGCAAGGGTTTTCTTGTCTCCTCACTTCGCTGCTGCCTCCTCCACGTTGTTCTCAACACCTATATGCTGTTTAACTTTCTATTATGCACTTAGCAACATGGTCTAGGAAAAGGAGCCAGCCAATTCAACAGCGCACGGATGTTTCAGAACCACAGACAGCGACCGTGTTCCAACTCAGAAGAAAGCGCATTTGTTATAAAATAATATTATTTTTATTAGTGTTGCACCATTGTTAATGCATAATATAACAAAGTACAATTTCAGTAGCACGTGTCATACAGTGATGGACTGTGACATCCCCACAGCCTCCACAATGGATTAGTCCATAATCAGACAGCTGTCTTGTGCTCAGCTGACTGCTTGACAAAAAAAATACTTGGTCGACCAAAAGCCTATCAACCAAACAATCAACCAGTTGCCTAAATGGGGTCAGTCCTAAAATAGGGTAAGTATTCTCTATCTGAATAGTGCTAGTTGTGTGTGTCTGTCCGTCCATTGAGTCTGTCTCAGTCTGTCTGCCTTTGTCACATGCTCCCCCTCCAGGGAAGCTCCCCGTCCCGTCATAGAATGCCATTGGTGACGAGGAACATCGAGCCTCGCCATGTGTGCCGCCAGACGATCCCCAACACCATCCGCAGCGAGCTGGAGTGTGTCACCAACATTAGCCTAGCTAACATCATACGCCAGCTAGGCAGCCTCAGTAAGTTACTCACTCTGTGTGGTGTGTGACTTTATACCTAGGGAAGTGCTACATAAAATAAAGTGTATGTGTATTGCAATATGAGATTGTGTGTGTAAAGTATGTATCTTGTGATAGGTAATCGTGTGTATATACACTGAGTGTACAAAATATTAACAACACCTTCCTAATATTGAGTTGAAGCTCCCCCCTTTTGCCCTCAGAACAGCCTAATCTGCTACCATACCCCGTTCAAAGGCACTTAAATATTTTTTCTTGCCCATTCACCCTCTGAATGACATATACACAATCCATGTCTCAATTGTCTCAAGGCTTTAACCTGTCTCCCCTTCATCTACACTGATTGAAATGGGTTTAACAAGTGACATCAATAAGGGATCATAGCTTTCATCTGGATTCACCTGGTCAGTCTGTCATGGAAAGATCATGTTTTGTACACTCAGTGTATTTAGGCTCTAATATAGATTTGTTTGTGTGTGTATGTGTAGGTAAGTATGCGGAGGATGTGTTTGGAGAGTTGTTTGTGCAAGCGGGGGCGTTTGCTCTCAGGGTGAATACACTGGGAGAGAGAGTGGACCGTCTACAGGTCAAAGTCACCCAGCTCGACCCTAAAGAGGAGGAGGGTAAGAAACTGACATTATATACAGTTGAAGTCGGAAGTTTACATACACTTAGGTTGAAGTCATTAAAACTCATTTTTCAACCACTCCACAGATTTCATGTTAACAAACTATAGTTTTGGCAAGTCGGCTACTTTGTGCATGACACAAGTAATTCTTCCAACAATTGTTTACAGACAGATTATTTCACTTATACTTCACTATATCACAGTGGGTCAGAAGTTTACATACACTAAGTTGACTGTGCCTTTAAACAGCTTGGAAAATTCCAGAAAATGATGTCATGGTTTTAGAAGCTTCTGATAGGCTAATTGACATCATTTGAGTCAATTGGAGGTGTACCTGTGGATGTATTTCAAGGCCTACCTTCAAACCAGTGCCTCTTTGCTCAACATCATGGGAAAATCAAAAGAAATCAGCCAAGACCTCAGAAAAGAAATTGTAGACCTCCACAAGTCTGGTTCATCCTTGGGAGCAATTTCCAAATGCCTGAAGGTACCATGTTCATCTGTACAAACAATACGCAGCCGTCATACCGCTCAGGAAGGAGACGCGTTCTGTCTCATAGAGATTAACTTACTTTGGTGTGAAAAGTGCAAATCAATCCCAGAACAACAGCAAAGGACCTTGTGAAGATGCTGGAGGAAACCGGTACAATAGTATCTATATCCACAGTTAAACGAGTCCTATATCAACATAACCTGAAAGGCCGCTTAGCAAGGAAGAAACTGCTCCAAAACCGCCATAAAAAAGCCAGACTACGGATTGCAACTGCACATGGGGACAAATATCGTACTTTTTGGAGAAATGTCCTCTGGTGTGATGAAACAAAAATAGAACTGTTTGGCCATAATGACCATCATTATGTTTGGAGGAAAAAGAGGGAGGCTTGCAAGCCGAAGAACACCATCCCAACCATGAAGCACAGGGATGGCAGCATCATGTTGTGGGGGTGCTTTGCTGCAGGAGGGACTGGATCACTTCACAAAATAGATGACATCACGAGGAGGGACAATTATGTGGATACATTGAAGCAACATCTCAAGACATCAGTCAGGAAGTTAAAGCTTGCTTGCAAATGGGTCTTCCAAATGGACAATGACACCAAGCATACTTCCAAAGTTGTGGCAAAATGGCTTAAGGACAACAAAGTCAAGGTATTGGAGTGGCCATCACAAAGCCCTGACCTCAATCCTATAGGAAATGTGTGGGCAGAACTAAAAAAGCGTGTGTGAGCAAGGAGGCCTACAAACCTGACTCGGTTACACCAGTTCTGTCAGGAGGAATAGGCCAAAATACACCCAACGTATTGTGGGAAGCTTGTGGAAGGCTACCTGAAACATTTGACCCAAGTTAAACAATTTAAAGGCAATGCTACCAAATAGTAATTGAGTGTATGTCAACTTCTGACCCACTGGGAATATGATGAAAGAAATAAAAGCTGAAATAAATAATTCTCTCTACTATTGTTCTGACATTTCACATTCTTAAAATAAAGTGGTGATCCTAACTGACCTAAGATAGGGAATTTTTACTAGGATTAAATGTCAGGAATTGTAAAAAAAAACTGAGACTAAATTGGCTAAGGTGTATGTAAATTGTACATTGTACACCATGGGGTGGTTTCCCGCATGCAGATTAAGCCTATTAGACTTAAAAGCAATTTAAATGGGGAATATTCATTGAACATGATCTTTAGTTCATAATTAGGCTCAACCTGTGTCCAGGAAAACCATTTTATGTTACATGCAATCAGTGCCTATATAGTATTCAAAGTCAGAATTCAGTAAACTTTAAGGATGATTTAATGCAACACATACTGGCACATAAGATATACTTTTGTCTCAAACAAAAGGAATTCTAACCCTAACTTTCTCTCTCTCTCATCTCTCTCTCTCCACCTCTCTATCCACCCTCCATCACTGTCTCTCTCCTCTCTCTCTCTCTCTCTCTCTCCACCTCTCTCTCTATATCTCTCTCTCCACCTCTCTCTCTCTCTCTCCACCTCTCTCTCTCTATCTCTCTCTCCACCTCTCTCTCTCTCTCTCTCTCTCTCTCTCTCTCTCTCTCTCTCTCTCTCTCTCTCTACCCTCCATCTCTCTCGCAGTCTCTCTGCAGGCCATCACCCAGAAGAAAGCGTTTCATAGTAATCTGACTCAGGACCAGCAGATGTTCTGTAGACCCTCTCTACCACTGCCTATACAGGAGACCTATCTGACCTGCAATCCTCCTCCACCACTCAACAACCTCAGCCAGTACAGGTACACACACACACACACACACACACACACACACACACACACACACACACACACACACACACCCACAGACACACACACACACACACACTGATATTGTCTGTTGTTGTCATGTCTAGGGATGATGGTAAGGATGCTCTGAAGTTCTACACGGATCCTTCCTACTTCTTTGATCTGTGGAAGGAGAAAATGCTGCAGGACACCAAGGACATCATGAAGGAGAGACGCAAACACAGGGTAAACACAGTGTAACACACACACACACACACACACACACACACACACAGTAAGATGGCGCTGCAGAGGATAGTGGATGTTTTTTACGGGCTCCAGACCAATGCTAATATTTTGTCGTTTTTTTTCCGCTGATCTTAACTTTTTTTGTACATCATGTCTCCGCCATCATTTCATCTGAAGTGCGATCACTAACCTTTTTGGATGACAATTTCTACTTCAACGAATCAGCAGCTCTGGCCGATCTGCTTCCTCCTGACCAGGCCTTAATCCCTGTGACTCGAAAGAGGAAGTGACGGCGTTAGAGAGGCAGAAGAGCCTGCATCCTGACAAGACTACTTTGGAGAGCAAATAAACCGTCTCTACTCTCCGTTCTATTGGCAAACGTACAGTCACAAACTCCGTCAGAGACTATCCTATCAACGGGACCTGAGGAACTGTAATATTCTATAATTCTCTTCGTCTAGACCAGACGGTAGCCTCGGTTAAGACGAAGAGGGGATGGATGTGTCTCTTTATTAACAACAGCTGGTGTGCAATCCTTAATATTAATGAAGTCTCAAGTTTTTGCTCGCCTGAGTTAGAATACCTTATGATAAGCGGCCAACAGAGTTTTCATCTATATTTTTCGTAGCTATCTATTTAACACCACAAACTGATGGTGTCACTAAGACCATACTCAACAGGCTGTACAGGGCCATAAGCAAACAAGAAAATGCACATCCAGAGGCAGCGCTTCTCGTGGCCGTGATTTCAACACAGGGAAACTGAAATCTGTTTTACCTCATTTCTACCAGCATGTCACCTGTGCAACTAGAGGCGACAAAACACTAGATCACCTTTACTCCACACATAGAAATGCATACAAGGCTCTCCCTCGCCCTTCCTTTGGCAAATCTGACCATAACTCTATCCTGATTCCTGCATACAAGCAAAAACTCAAACAGGAAGTACCAGCGAAGCGCTCAATATGGAAGTGATCCGATGCAGCGGAAGCTAAGCTACAGGACTGTTTCGGTAGCACAGACTGGAATATGTTCCGTGATTCATCCAATGACATTGATGAGTTTACCACATCAGTCACCGGCTTCATTAATAAGTGCATTGACAACGTCGTCCCCACAGTGACCATACGTACATATCCCAACCAGAAGCCATGGATTATAAGCAACATCCGTACTGAGCTTAAATGTAGAGCTGCAGCTTTCAAGGAGCGGGACACTAAACCGAAACGCTTATAAGAAATCCGTCTACGACTTCCAACAAGCCATCAAACAGGCAAAGTGTCATTACAGGACTAGGATCGAATCCTACTACGCCGGCTCTGAAGCTCATTGGATGTGGCAGGGCTTACAAACTATCAAGGAGTACAAAGGGAAATCCAGCTACTCAGTGATGCGAGGCTACCAGACAAGTTAAATGCCTTCTATGCTCGCTTTGAGGCAAGCAACACTGACGACTGTGTGATCATGCTCTTCGTAGCCAATTTGAGTAAGACCTTTAAACAGGTTAACATTCACAAGGTTGTGTGGCCAGAAGGATCACCAGAGAACGTATTCAGAGCATGCGCTGACTAGCTGTCAAGTGTCTTCACTGATATTTTCAATCTCTCCCTGACTCAATTAGACTCAAGGTAACCGTAGCACTCACATCTGTAGCCATGAAATACTTTGAAAGGCTGGTCATGGCTTACATCAACACCATCATCCCAGACCCAATCCAATTCGCATACCGCCCCCAACATTACATTTACATTTGAGGCATTTAGCAGACAATCTTATCCAGAGCGTCTTGCTTAAGGGCACATTAGCAGAATTTTTTCACCTAGTCGGCACAGGGATTTGAACCTGCGACCTTTCAGTTACTGGCCCAACGCTCTTACCCGCCAGGCTACCTTACGCCCAACAGAGCCACAGATGACGCAATCTTTAGGGCACCTGAACAAAAGGAACACCAATATGAGAATGCTGTTCATTAAATACAGCTCAGCGTTCAACACCATAGTGCCCTCCAAGCTCATCACTAAGCTCAGGATCCTGGGACTGAACACCTGCTTCTGCAATTAGATCCTGGACTTCCTGACGGGCCGCCCGGTCAAAGCAGGCAACAGCACATCTGCCACGCTGACCCTGAACAAGAGGGCCCCTCAGATGTGCGTGCTTAAGGAGTCAGCATGCTACAGTTCGGCTGGCCCAAATGAGTGTGCTTGCATACTCCCTTAAAAGACCTTCACTTGAAAAACAAGAAAAAAGCGGTAATAGAACTGTTTGTCAATTTTGAGACACCGTAGCCAGTATACAGTCGTGGCCGAAAGTTTTGAGAATGACACAAGTATTGGTACACTGAAGTATAATTACAAGCATTCCATAAGTGTCAAAGGCTTTCATTGACAATGACATTCAGTTTATGCAAAGAGTCAATATTTGCAGTGTTGACCCTCCTCTTTCAAGACCTCTGCAATCCGTCCTGGCATGCTGTCAATTAACTTCTGGGCCACATCCTGACTGATTGCAGGCCATTCTTGCATAATCAATGATTGGAGTTTGTCAGAAGTTGTGGGTTTTTGTTTGTCCACCCGCCTCTTGAGGATCGACCACAAATTCTCAATGGGATTAAGGTCTGGGGAGTTTCCTGGCCATGGACCCAAAATGACGATGTTTTGTTCCCCGAGCCACTTAGTTATCACTTTTGCCTTATGGCAAGGTGCTACATCATGCTGGAAAAGGCAGTTGCTCTCAGAGGATGTGTTGGTACCATTCTTTATTCATGGCTGTGTTCTTAGGCAAAATTGTGAGTGAGCCCACTCCCTTGGCTGAGAAGCAACAAAAGGATGCTCCATTGAGAGCTGCGCCATTGAGTGCATCTTGACTGGCTGCATCACAGCTTAGTATGGCAACTGCTTTACACCCGACCGCAAGGTGCTACAGAGGGTAGTGCGTACAGCCCAGTACATCACTGGGGCCGAGCTCCCTGCCATCCAGGACCTCTATACCAGGCAGTGTCAGAGGAAGGCCCTAAGAATTATCAGACTCCAGGCACCCAAGTCATAGACTGTTCTCTCTACTACCACACCAAGTCTGGAACCAACAGAACCCTGAACAGCTTTTACCCCCAAGCCATAAGACTGATACATATTTAACCAAATAGCTACCCACACTATCTGCATTGACCCTTTTTGCACTAACCCTTTTGACTCATCACATACACTGCTGCTATTGTTTATCTATCCTGTTGCCAAGTAACTTTACCCCTACCTACACGGAGTGTACAAAACATGCTCTTTCCATGACATAAACTGACCTGGTGAAAGCTATGATCCCTTTTTGATGTCACCTGTTGAATCCACTTCAACCAGTGTAGATGAAGGGGAGGAGACCGGTTATAGAAGGATTTTTAAGCCTTGTGACAATTGAGACATGGACTGTGTATGTGTACCCTTGAAAGGGTGAATGGGCAAGACAAAAGATTAAGTGCCTTTGAACGAGGTATGCTAGTAGGTGCCAGGCGCTCCGGTTTGAGTATGTCAAGAATTGCAACGCTGCTGGGTTTTTCATGCTCAACAGTTTCCCGTGTGTAGAAAGAATGGTCCTCCAGCCAACTTGAAGCATGGGCCAGCATTCCTGTGGAACGCTTTCGACACCTTGTGGAGTCATGCCTTGACGAATTGAGGCTGTTCTGAGGGTAAAAGGGGGTGCAACTCAATATTAGGAAGGTTTTTCCAAATGTCTTGTACACTCAGGGTATATGTACATATCTACCTCAATTGCCTCATACCCTTGCACATCGACTGGGTACTGGTACCCTGTGTATATATATATATATATTTTTTATGTTTATATGTTTCTCTCTGCATTGTGGGGAAGTAAGTAAGCATTTCACTGTTAGTCTACACCTGTTAGTCTACACACACACACACGTTCTTCAATGAGACAGTGGAGTTTGTTTTCGGCCTTTTGGGAAATGCATCTCATCTGCTTAAACAAAACAAGGGAGTGCACTTATAGTGCTGTTAAATGCCATTTCCTGTTGTTTCTCTCTCTCTCTCTTTCGCGCTCGCTCTCTCGGTCTCTCTCCATCCCTGTCTATCTCTTTTTCTCTCACTCCTCTCCCTCCTTCCCCTTCTCTTTGTCACCCCCCTCTCTTTGTCTCTCTGTCTGAGTAGAAGGAGAAGAAGGACAATCAGAATATGAGGACTCTGAATCCCAGGAAGATCAAGACCAGGAAGGATGAGTGGGAACGGCTCAAGATGGGGGAGGAGTTTGTGGTGCCCAAGAATGACATGGGGTGAGAGAGAGATTGAAAACAGGGCGAGAGTTGGAGAGAGATTGAAAACAGGGCGAGAGATGGAGAAAGAGAATATGAGGGAGGGAGAGTGTGTATAGGAGAGTGATGTCCTATAAAATGGTTTTAAACTGTCTAATTGTGTAACAATTTTTTTGTGCATCTTGTGTGTAGAGAATCTCTTGAGGGTCTGAATGGCAGTATTGGTTCAGGAGAAGGCTGTTACTCCCCTGATGGTTTGGACCAGTGTACAGGGACGTACGCCTTCGATCCTGGCTCCCCCCTCCCTCCCCCCGCCCCGGATGACTTCCTGCCCCCTCCACCCCCAGACATGACGTAAGTAACAGGGATGGAGTGGAGCAGTGTATTCACATTTAAATTGTGCATATACTTTAGTTTTTACACATTTTATGCTAATTTAGCGTTGTTAGCATTAGCATTTACTCGCCAGTCAACACCATTCATCTCGAACAAAAATTGTTTTGGAGAATTTGTGCGCTGACCATAATCCTTCCTCTGCTCTCTCATTGGCAGGTATCATGGCGGACAGTATGGAGCACAAACTCAGAAGCGCACTAGCGTTCTGAGCCCCACACACCCCCCTCCAGCCCCTCCCATGCCCTCTTCTGCTCCCATTGGTGCCCGACCCAACCTGGTCCCTCCCCCTGCCCCACCTCCTCCTCCCCCCGCCGCTGGCTTCGGAATTCCTCCCCCTCCTCCCCCCTCTGGATTTGACTCTTCCCCACCCTCTCCCCCTCCTCTCTCTTCCTCCACCTATCCCTCCCCCCCTGCCCCACCTCCTTCCTTTCAGACCTCCATTTCTCCGCCTCCTCCCCCCTCTCTCCCCCAGGGTGGTGGCGCACCTCCTCCTCCTCCTCCCCCGCCTCCCCCAGGCCCTCCTCCCCCCTCTTCTGGCCCTCCTCCCCCCTCCTTCTCCATTGGGGCTCCCCCTCCTCTTAAATCCACCCAGGCTCAGCCAGAAGCCCCTGCTGACGCTCACAGTGACCTGCTGTCGGCTATCCGGCAAGGTACGACACACATACAGTGCCTTCGGAAAGTATTCAGACGCCTTTACTTTTTTCATATTTTGTTAGGTTACAGCCTTATTCTAAAATTGATTAAATCGTTTTTTTCCTCATCAATCTACACACAGTTCCCCAGTTGAAATGTTTGCTAATTTATAAAAAATATAAAACAGAAACAGAAAACAGGGTTTTCTTGGGTATGACACTACAAGCTTGGCACACCTGTATTTGGGGTTTCTCCCATTATTTTCTGCAGATCCTCCCAAGCTCTGTCAGGTTGGATGGGGAGCGTTGCTGCACAGCTATTTTCAGGTTTCTCCAGAGATGTTTGATCGGGTTCATGTCTGGGCTCTGGCTGGGCCATTCAAGGACATTCAGAGACTTGTCCTAAGAACCTGAGCGCTCTGGAGCAGGTTTTCTCTGTACTTTGCTCCGTTCATCTTTCCCTCGATCCTGACTAGTCTCCAAGTCCCTGCTGCGGATAAACACCCCCACAGCATGATTCTGCCACGACCATGCTTTACCATAGATATGGTGCCCGGTTTCCTCCAGACTTGACGTTTGGCATTCAGGCCAAAGAGTTCAATCTTGGTTTCATCAGACCAGTGATCTTGTTTCTCATGGTCTGAGAGTCTTTAGGTGCCTTTTGGCAGACTCCAAGCGGGCTGTCATGTGCCTTTTACTGAGGAGTGGCTTCCGTCTGGCCACTCTACCATAAAGGTCTGATTGGTGAAGTGCTGCAGGGATGGTTGCCCTTCTGGATGTTCTCCCATCTCCACAGAGGAACTCTGGAGCTCTGTCAGAGTGGCCATTGGGTTCTTGGTCACCTCCCTGACCAAAGCTCTTCTCTTCTCCCCCGTTTTCTCAGTTTGGCCGGCCAGCCAGCTCTAGGAAGAGTCTTGGTGGTTCTGAACTTCTTCCATTTAAGAATGATGGAGGCCACTGTGTTCTTGGGGACATTCAATGCTGCAGAAATGCCTCGACAGAATTCTGTCGCAGAGTTCTACATACAATTCCTTCAACTTCATGGCTTGGTTTTTGCTCTGACATGCACTGTCAACCGTGGGAACTTATATAGACAGGTGTGTGCCTTTTCCGAATCATGTCCAATCAATTAAATTTACCACAGGTGGACTCCAATCAAGTTGTAGAAACATCTTAAGGATGATCAATGGAAACAGGATGCACCTGAGCTCAATTTCGAGTCTCATAGCAAAGGGTCTGAATACATATGTAAATAAGGTATTTCTGCTTTTTATTGATTGCTGAGGATTTGTTATGTTTTTTATCGGTTTTAGAGTAAGGCTGTAAAGTAACAAAATGTTGACAAAGTCAAGGGTTCTGAATACTTTCTGAAGGCACTGTATAGACAGACAGACAGACAGACAGACAGACAGACAGACACAAACACACATAAACACACACACCCTAATCCCCCCTCTCTCTCCCCCTCCCTTTCTCTCTGGCAGGCTTTAACCTACGTAAGGTGGAGGAACAGAAAGAGCAGGAAAAGAAGGATAACTACGGCAACGACGTGGCGGCCATCTTGTCTCGCCGTATTGCTGTGGAGTGCAGCGACAGTGAGGACGACTCCTCAGAGTTGGGCGATGACGATTGGTCCGAGTGAGAGCCCCTTCCTCGGTCCTCCTCAGAGAATGCATCATGTCCTTATCCCATTACTTCTTTATAACCAATGATCTAAGGAGTAGAGGTCCAAAGATAAGTGTGTGTGTGTGTGTGGAGTGTTCCCCACTCCTGTCTAAGCCAATCACATTCCCTGTTTGTTTTATGTAGAACTGAACTGAGAAGCCAATGATTTAAATATGAGAACGTTCTAAATATTAAAAAGCCAATTATTATTATATGGGGCAGAGTGCCAAAGGTAATGATAATTACACACAGATATCAACACACACATACAGTATACCGTACATATATTGATCCTTACATGCATTCAAAGACAGTCCCATTATGGTATAATTGATGAACTGTATTAGTATTTGACTTTATAATAATTATGAGATGTGTTAAATAATACCAAGAGCACAAAGAAAGGTTTTTATTGCAGTTTTCTCTTTTTTTACCGGTCTTTCTTTCTCTGTGGTTGGCATGGGAACGGTTACCTGGGCGACAGAGCGACTCATTCACAGATGGGGGGGGGGGGTTCCGAACCGTATCTAAAATGTCTGTAATGTTCTGAGTCAGCCCTAGCTGAATACTAAAACCATGCTGCCCCCTATCAGTCAAAACATTCTCTGACCAATCAGTGATTTCTCTCTTGCCCTAGTCCCGCCCCTCCATAAGTGCCTTTGCTTTTCATGTTTATGTGAGAGGAGGATCCAGTTACCCTTAGACACTGATCTAAAGTCAGGTTTGTGTTTCTTTCCCATCATAACCATAGGATTGGATGAAGGGTAACTGATCCTAGATCTGTGTCTATTAGACAACTTGATCCTCCTGTTTTAAGTGCCTTCTGTTTGTTTTAAAGCCAAAGTGTAATTCCACAATCAGACCTGAGCATGTTAATATCCAATCACCTGTTTCTGTTTGTCATGTCTGTCTCTCAACTTTATCAGTGACGATTATTACAATAATAAAGATACAATGAACTACACTGCTGTTTCGAGAGCATTTGTGTGCTGTGTAAATTATGTATATAGTGAGTTCCAGACCGACTAGGTAAGGCGCCTGCGTAGTTACCTTTCCCTAACTCGCATGCTGCCTGCGCCTCCTGGCACAATTTTAGAGATCCCTGTTTTTCTACAGCCAAAAGACTACAATAACCAACGCATCCATTGTTTAACATAGCGGTAAACCTATTTCCTGTAGTCTCATAACTCTTGGTACTTGGCTCCCTTTTTCCCGCCAAATATTCCTTTGGTCATTGAGGAGCGTTGCTGCGTGAGCTCGGGGGTTGAGACCAATGGCCCAGGGTTCCAGTCTGGCAGCATGCTTTTGACTGCACATACAGTATTGCTTCTGTACTGCAGTTTAACTGAATCATGGCCGAGAAATACAATTCCCATTGCAACAATTCCCAAAAAGAAGTACAATTATTCAAAATATTGTTTTTTGTTCATCACTCACAGCCATATATATTTTACTGTGTAACTCTGTGTTGTTTTTTGTCACACTGCTTTGCTTTGTCTTGGCCAGGTCGCAGTTGCAAATGAGAACTTGTTCTCAACTGACCTACCTGGTTAAATAAAGGTGAAATAAAAAAAAATATTAACATTTTATATTCAAGCTCTGAGGTTATGACCTTAGTTCATTGACTTTTATCAAACTTGAAAAAAACTTGAGTGAGGTGTCTTGCTTCCTCTTCCGTCTCTGTATACTTTTTTGGGCTATGAACCCAGCGTGAACCGGCAGGGTTCAACATTGGTTGTTGCATCGCCTCGCCTTAGTTGAGGAACGCGCCCTATGTGTGTGCGTGCACGGGCGTGTGTGTGTTCTGACACATAAATATTCACACTGGGTTATAAATATTTAAATCCTCCATTCGGGAAACCCAAACCTCCCCTCTTTTTGGCTCAGAAAGATAACATGTGGTGTGTGTGTTTAAGAGTAGCCACTTTCTCACCACTTAAACTGTTTTTTCTTTCGTTTCCCTTAAAATCTTCTGTGGGATATGCACATTGGCAAACAGATGTTGAACTTTTGCTAAAGGCACTTCTCTCACAGTCTAGCTTCATGACCAAAGGCAGAGGGGAAATGTCAATCATATCAAGCCTGATTGAATACTCAAGGGCAAGCTCTTCAACTTGTTCCCCCCACTCGCCAGCTACCATCCCATCTACCAGAATGCTGCTATTGGCGAGGTTTCAGGTTCCACCAACAAAATACAACCTAGCACTCTGGTACCCTGCAAACCATGATCCGTTTTGTATCTTACATGAGTCAAATGTGATGCATTCTGTTTCACATATTGTTAATGGTTGCTGTTCATACAAGGACTTATACATCGCTAGATATGACCGCTTTGTCAACCTGATAGCTAATGAGGTGAGACAGGCAGTAACACCATCAGTGCATATTCATGCATGTACATGATGTTTTCTTGTATACCAAATATGTCAGATATTGTTGTTGTGGGGGAGGCCTGAGGGAGGTGTTCATTTTGGAAATGGGTTGCTATTTCCACCCCTGAAGCAGGCCTTTGCTGACAAGTTGCTGAAATACCAGGCCCTCATGTCACACCTGACAGTACGTAGCCTTCAGACTGCAGGCCTGCATAGGAGAAAGGCTAAGCTAGCTACTAGGTACTGCTCTATGTCAGCTGTCATGGATAGCCTTGCTGTATGGAGAAGAAGTTGCTTTCTGTATCCATGTGTCCATACTGTATATCAGGGAATGAAAAAACACATGAAAAACTAAGTGTTTGATGTATTTGACACCATTCCACTCATTCTGCTCCAGCCATGATCACAAGGATGTCCTCCCCCAGTTAAGGTGACACCAACCTCCTGTGTTGCATATCCATGACCTATGAAATGTTTGAATCCTTCACAACTGAAATGTGATTTGTGGATTCAAATAAAATACAACAAATATGTGTGTAGGTCAATGGATTCCTTTCCATTTTTCTCCCACAGGTCCACTTTTTCAGGTTGTCAGTCCATCCACCATGTTCAAGATCCTCCTAAAAAATGTAAAGATGAGTGGTTGAATTGTACACCATTCAGAAACCGACCACCATCATCACTAGCCAGTCCCTGCCCACTGGGCACACATTGGTTGAATCAACATTGTGTCCACGTCATTTCAATTAAATTACATCGAACCAACATGGAATAGACATTTAATTGACATCTGTCCCAGTGGGTGAAATGGAACCCACAGGGGAAAAGAAACAGAAGGTGCCCCAGAAACACTTGGAGAAGAGACGTCCAGACAGAAATGACTGTGAGCGGCCTCAACTGGTGTGACCTGGGAAAACTTGCTCCAAACCGAGTGAGATGGAGGACAATCAACAACAGGCTATGGGCTTAAGTGTGTGTGTGTGTGTGTATGTGTGTGTGCATGCATGCGAGTAGAAAGAGTTTTCGTACAAAATAAATGTGCTTTAGTTTTGAAGTAGAAAAAGCCAACATTCGTACATTTTATTAAAAAAACATTGGCAAACTGAAACCTTTTCAGAGATAGTCAAGTGCTTTTTACAGTATTTGTGCAAACCCTTTATAAGAGTTTAAGAGTCCTTCCAAGTAACTCTGGATTTGACCTTTCGATCACCAACAGCAGCATAGTATAGTCCCACCAAGGATCCAGATGAATTACGATAGTTGGACCTCTGGGATGCATCAGAGTGGATTGTCTTCATGTTAGTTGAGGATGAGGCACATGTTGAGATGATACAGTACTTCAGGTCTCACACCCAATGACAGAGTTTATTCCAGCTGATTCCAAGATGGATGCCTTCTGGAACAGAACATTCTGATTACTTCTTATCTGAAGTGCAAGTGATGATGATGATGATGTTTGTATGTGCTACAGTTATATGGGACAGTGTTTGTGTCTCCATCCTACACATCGACAGGCCTGTGTGTGTTGTGTGGGTGTCTGTGAGGACAGCAGGCGTGCAGCAACACCTTGCGTACGTCTCTGTTCCTCAGGCTATACAGCAGAGGGTTGAGCAGAGAGTTCCCTGCCGCCGGCACTAGCGTAGCGTACGTATACAGGGGCGAGCTAGATGCATCGCCCAGCAAACCGTAAAGGGCGAAGGGCGTCCAGCAGCTGACGAACACTCCGAGGACTAACAACAGCCGAGAGAGGCCTTTCCCCCGGCCCCCGTGCTTGCTGGTGTACGATTGTTCATCAGGCAGGAAGTGCCTCTGCGTGGCGATGGCGTGGGCATGCCGCCTAGCGACGCGGCAGATCCCTGTGTATAGCTGCAGAATTACCATGACGACCAGCAGGAAGCCGCCGCAGAGCAAAGACAGGTACGTCCGGGTCAGGGGTCGCGCCACAGAACAGGATGTGATGTCATTGAGGCAGTGCCACCCCAGAATCGGGCCCGAGCCGATCAGACACGACCCCAGCCAGACGATTGCCAGCAGACCAGTGGCACATCGACGCGAGTGGCGGGAGCCGTAGGTGAGGGCTTGGCTTAGTGACAGGTAACGGTCCAGGGCCACGCCCATCAGGCTGAGGAGGGAGGCGGTCAGTGATGTCGCCAGCAGCCCTGACGTCAACAGCTCTGACCAATCAGTGGGCTCCACGCAGAACAGGAAGAGGAAGTGGAGGATCAAGGCTACGCCCGCCAGCAGGTCGGCCAATGCCAGGCTGACGAGGAGCAGGAAGACAGGAGCACGGAGAGAAGGCGTAGCCAAGATGGCCGCCACTACAATGGTGTTCTCGGACACAATGAGGGTTCCGGAGACGCACAGTGCCACTCCCCATAGGCTGAGAGGAGAGGCCTCAGGAGCGGTTGTGTGATCTGATTGGTACAACTCGGAAAGGGGCGAAGACATCCCTGAACCTGAAGACTCCTCAAACCAGATATCCGAGTCATTCTGGGTCATCATGGGTCAAACACACGACACCTGAGAGAGAGAGAGAGAGACAGAGAGAGAGAGAAAGAGAGAGAGAGAGAGAGAGAGAGAGAGAGAGAAGACAGAGATGTTATTACACAATGTCACTGTACTAATAGTAGCAAGTCTCCCTCTCCCTCTGTTCCTGCATGTGGTTTCTTATTGTCAAATAACAGCAGCAGACAGACACCCTGCACTGGGGCTGCATCTAGTCTACAGTGGCTTCCTCTCCTCGTCTCTTCTCCTGCATCTCAATAGTTTACAGTGGCTTCCTCTCCTCATCTCTTCTCCTGCATCTCAATAGTCTACAGTGGCTTCCTCTCCTCGTCTCCTGTCCTTCATCTCAATAGTCTACAGTGGCTTCCTCTCTTCGTCTCCTGTCCTTCATCTCAATAGTTTACAGTGGCTTCCTCTCCTCGTCTCCTGCATCTCAAATATCTATAGTGGCTTCTTGGGTCTTAGGCCGCTTCGGCATCTGCCAAAAGGTCCGGGCCTTTATGGCACAAAAGGCAGTGCACTTGAACCACAGGGTACTGGTCCATTTCAAAGGAGAGACTCTGTACGCTCCTCACATTGCTATGGGACCATTCCATTCCATTGCCTGATCTCCCAAAAGTGTGCACTTGTTCACTCACCTCAAGCAATGTATGAAGACGCCCTGTCTAGCCTATATGTATGTCTAGCCAATGCTTTTAAATACAAAAGAGGTAGTGAACGAGTACACACTCCAGGGAGAAGGCATAGAAGACAGAATTGGAACGCAGCCCTTCTGATGTCTCCTCTCCATTATTCTCCTATAGTGCTGTGTGGAGTGTTGTGTAACAGATGGCTACTAGCTTGGAAAACCATGCCTTCATGCTTTATCTCTGATACCATTTGAGGTTAACATACACATTACATACACCACCCCCACACACAGACAGACATACACACAGACGCTACAGAAGATCTTACCTTCTAACAAGACCTTGATCACTATTCTTCCAAATCAGCTCTGTTGACAGAGAATCCAGGAGACAGGAGACTGTGATGCCTTGATGCTGTCTGTGTCTAGCTTGTCTGGTGGTATATCGATAGTCGGTAATATCTCAGTAAGGCTTGTCTGTCCCCATCAGAGTAATAACATATCCTCCTTATGATTAGGTTGTCTCCGTTTCTCGGGTGGTGAACGCGGAATGACTGGATGGATCTCCTGCGCACAGGTTCCTTCACTAGCGAAGGTCTGACTGACGTCAGTGGTGGCGGGCTTTAGCCAATGAGGTGCTCGGAGAGACGGGGGTGTGGGGGTGGAATGAGGGGCTCCTGTAGAGTAATTTCATTCAGAAAAATGCGGCAGCTTCCCGCCCCTCCCACTGCGGCTTGCCTCCATGGAGCCCAGCTTTTCCTTAAATAATGTCAGACAGGCGCTTCCGAAACATACGCACGCACACACACACACACACACACACACCGCAGTAGAGATTGTGGTAAGTGTAAATGGTTGAGAGCGAGAAGAGGGCGTAGGGGGGCTCGCACCTTGAGGAGCTGTCCAAGGTGCTGACACGCAGTTGTACACTAGAACTTGCTTGCATAATCGATTGGTATGATTGTTTTTTGCCGTTAATGAATAAGACTATAAGAATATATTTGAGGTCATATGTGTAGTTGTCTGCAGAATTAGAAAAGTTAACAGTTGAAACGTGTACGTAATTCAATAAGCAAGAGCAAAATGGGATCGAAGTGCATGAATAGCCTACATGCAGTGTCCTAAGGTGAGTCACTGGCTAAGCACCGTTTGTCTCGGATGAATCATACATTATAATTTCGTGACCTTGGGACTATAAGGCAAAGCATGTTTCTGAGATCAAAGTTTTCACATCCCAGAGCTCAAAACTGTTTTGTAGTGATTAGATTTGTCTTAAAGGTACCTAAAGGGCAGAGTATCAAAATCTTGTGACAAATCTTGTGACAACCTGGCTCCGAAATATCAGACTGGGTTCAGCCATTAGGTTCTACCGGACAATTCTGAATTAGACATTAAGACAACTGTGGCTATTTGAATACTGTCATCACTTAACAACGATGTGCCAATTTCTTTCACTTATAATGTATTTTTCAAACATCTATCTTCACAGACACATGAAGAACCATCTAAAGATCAATTAAATATGACTTTCACATTTTTGTAAAAAATGTCAGATAGAACCTTATAGTCCCAAGGTCTCGATTTGAGGAAAGTTTGTCTATCTCTCTAGGCCTACATGTCCTTGGGTGTTTTTAAAGGCTCGAAATTAATAATGTATAGGCTTACTATCTATTTTGAATCCTGAACAGCTGATTAATGTTGATTGGTTAATGATGTAGGCTATCAGATGAGACAGATGAGACATAATTGATAGATACATCTAGGAAACCCGGTCATGGATGATTTACCTGGCAACTGGGATTCTTGGTTTCCCCGGTAATAAAAAACAGCGTGCGTGGGCTGCAGTGGTTGCTGCAATGTGTCTGCGTGATTACGCACGGGTCACGGCACTGCGCAGAGAGGGGGACCCTCGTTTTGTCGTTGACATAGAACCATGTAAGGAAAGTGACTTCCGGTTCTCTTTGGGAGAAAATAAAATGTATAGCATTACGTCATTTACACATTAGAGGGAAAACTGAGAGAGGGGGACGAGGGACAGGGAGATATTATAGTTCATCCTATTATATTACATTGAACAAAAATATAAACAATAATTTCAAAGATTTTACTGAGTTACAGTTCATATAAGGAAATCAGTCAATTGAAATAAATAAATTAGGCCCTAATCTATAGATTTCAGATTTCAGATTACAGATATGCATCTGTTGGTCACAGATACCTTAAAAAAGGTAGGGGTCTGGATCAGAAAACCAGTCATGCAGTGTGACACCTCTCCTTCGCTGTTGATTATGGCCTGTGGAATTTTGTCCCACTCCTCTTCAAAGGCTGCTTAAAGTTGCTGGATATTGGTGGGAGTTGGAACATGCTGTCGTACATGTCGATCCAGAGCATCCCAAACATATCTGGTGAGTTTGCAGGCCATGGAAGATCCATGGCACGACAATGGGCATCAGGATCTCATCAAGGTATTTCTGTGCATTCAAATTGCCATCGATAAAATGCAATTGTGTTCGTTGTCTGTAGCTTATGCCTGCCCATGCCATAACCCCAGCGCCACCATGGGGCACTCTGTTCACAACGTGGACATCAGCAAACCGCTCGCCCATATGACGCCACGCACGCTGTGTGCCATCTGCCTGGTACAGTTGAAAATGGGGTTAATCCGTGAATAATACACTTCTCCAGCGTGCCGGTTGCCATCAAAGGATAGCATTTGCCCACTGAAATCAGTTACGACGCCAAACTGCAGTCAGGTCAAGAACCTGGTGAGTACGACGATCACACAGATGAGCTTCTCTGAGACGGTTTCTGACAGTTTGTGCAGAAATTATTTGGTTGTGCAAACCCACAGTATCATCAGCTGTCCAGGTGGCTGGTCTCAGACGACCCCGCAGATGAAGAAGCCAGATGTGGAGGTCCTGGACTGGTGTGGTTATACATGGTCTGCGGTTGTGAGGCTGGTTGGATGTACTGCCAAATTCTCTAAAATGACATTGGAGGAGCTTTTGGTAGAGAAATGAAATTCTGTGGCAACAGCTCTTTTATATCAGCTCATGAAAAATGGGACCAACACTTTACATGTTGCGTTTATATTTTTGTACTTCAGCCCTCTAGACGTCACTGCAATTGGATGGAGTGTTGCACCACAGTAACCCGCTGAGCTAATGTCTAGGCAGCAACTAGGGGAGCTAACGCAAGTATTCAGGTTTCAGGCAAGATTAACCTCCTAATCAAGTATGTGTGGTTCACGTGTTTTTACGGTATTTTAGATAGAGAGGAGACAGCTGGTTAGATCTATTCCTTACCGTCTGACTGCCCTCAGGTGGCATTTATGAGCTGTTAACAGGAAGCTCAAGCTCCTGCTCCCGTGACTGTGGAAATTCCTTGGTTATCTAACACGCACACATACTGCCTCCCCCTACACACAAACACCTCTTTGACGCTGCAGCACAAATCGATGTGTGAGAGGAGGGAGAGGAGGAGAGGAGGAGAGGAGGAGAGGAGGAGTGGAGGAGAGGAGGAGAGGAGGAGAGGAGGAGAGGAGGTTGGGTTGTGTGTGTGGGAGTAGTGTATGTGATGGAGAAGGCATGGGTTTGTATGAGGTGGTGACAAGTGTTTATTGACTTAAAGCATTATTCATTGCAATGTGCGTGTGTCAATCAATATGTTAATTTTACAGTTAGAAAAGCAATATAGTATAGACAGGAATTAACAAGACGTATATATACACCACATAAATACGCATTTGACAAAATACACGTGTCCTTGTGTGACAGTGTCTATACAGTACCTGTAGTATTTGTGTTGGAATGATAATCAGCGTGTGTGGGTACACATGCCTGTGTATGTGTGTGCGGGCATGCTTTTGTGGGTGTGTGTGTGTGTGTCCCGGAGCTCTGAGGTAAACAGGTGTCAATCTGTCTCAGTGGTGTGTGTATCAGGGTGGTGGAGAAGGGGAGGGGGGTGGCTAGGTAACCAAGTAGACTAGGGTCGAGTTACACCGGTTCCTGTCTCTCTCTTTCCCAAATGCAGATGACTCCTCTCTCTTCATTTAATATTTTCTGAAGCTAGAAACCCATTTATTTTTTGTTGAGTTTGAGGCCTCTGCGAGGGAAGCAATCTACAAACAACTGAAAGTACCTAATCTTACATTTAGAATGTTCTGAAACATTCTGGAACCTTTTGGAACCTTCTAGAACCTTGGAACCTTATGATCCTTGTTGACATCTAAGAGTCTCCCGAGGAACTGAAGCTATTTTTTGCTTTTCTCTGACTAGTCTGTGGTCTCTACCTGTCTGTACTGGTTTTTACTGGTCTGTACTGGTCTGTAGTGGTCAGGATGCGAGGGTTAGAGCTAAAGGCCCTCTGTGCAACGTTGCTGGTGCTCGCAGTGGTGAGCACCTCTCACTGTCAGTCGGACTCTTCAGGTAGGTGTGTGTGTGAGTACGTTTGTGTATGTGTGTGGTCTATCAACCTCCTCACTCTCAACTTTGACCCCTTTGTTCTTCTTGGCCCCACTTCCATTTATAGTATTGTTTCCTTCTTCCCTTGTCTCCTTCACTTGTCTACTATTCTTCATGACATCTCATCTGAAATGACATGATGTGTAAGCAAATGAAACATTGGTAGTTTGGCGAACAATGTTCAGACCCCCTAAATGCCTAGGGTTCAAATCAATCCCTATGGTTTAGCTCAATCCCTAGGGTTCAAATCAATCCCTAGGGTTCAAATCAATCCCTAGGTTTTAGCTCAATCCATAGGGTTTAGCTCAATCCCTAGGGTTCAAATCAATCCCTAGGGATTAGCTCAAGCCCTAGGGTTCAAATCAATCCCTAGGGTGTAGCAAATGTTTTGCCATTTTGTACTTTTCTGTGTTCCTGAGTGTGTGTGTGTGTTAGTCTACCCTGGCTGATTGATTGACAACTGTCGCCTCCAATAGACTGCTCCCAGGCTGAGTCATGTGACCTATGTGTCGGAGAATCCACCCTCAACCTGACTGGCTGTGTCTGGAGGGTCTGCGGGAACAGTGAGACACAGACACACACAAACACACACACACACACATTTAATAGAAATTGGATCCCTGGCTGTAGGTAAAACAATACTCCAGGTCTTCACCAGATGATTCAATTATTCAGTGCGTCAAGATCTGACCTACACACACACACACACACACACACACACACACTCACCCCCTCTCTCCTCTCTGTCGTAGGTAATGATACTGGGTGTGTATCCGATCAGGATGATTCTCAGAACTGTAATGTGACAAACGACCCAGCCACGTGCACAGGTGAGTAACACACACACACACCCACATACACACACCCACATACACACACCCACATACACACACCCACACACACACATTCCATAAAATAGACAATGTGAGTAAAAACTGTTTGCTAGATAACAGTAACATTGATTACATTTCCTTATGTGTTTTCAGTCATAGAGATTGCGGCAGAAGGTGAAGGGGACTCCGGTGAGTTTGACCTCAACATTTCTTCACTCCATCCCTTACTGATCTCTCTATTATTACTCATCCCTCTCCCCCTCTCTCTCTTCCCATATCTCTCCTTCTCCCCCCTCCCTCCCAATATATCACCCCAATCAGATAAGTCTCCTCCAGAGCCGTCAGAGTTCTCCCAGGCCAGCTTTGACCTGTCCAGTTTTATAGGAGGCATCGTCCTGCTGCTGTGTGTCCAGGCTGGGGGATTCTTTGCCATGCGCTTCCTCAAGAAAGATGCCACCTACGACCCCATGTGAGAGAGAGAGAGAGAGAGAGATTATTGTTCAGCCTATTATATTACTTCAGCTCGCTAGATGTCACTGTGTCTCTCTCTCCCCTCCACAGAGAGCAGCCAGCCTAGAGGAGAGGAAAGAAAGAAGAGGAGGACAGTGAAATATGAAGGAGGGAGGGATGAGGGGGGAGCTGTGACTCATCATGCTTTCACGATGCTTTGTATGACGTCAGTCTACCATACTCCAGTGTGTGTGTTATACTTGTTTGTGTGTCCCAGATGTGCACCTGTCGGTAATTGGTTTTCTTTGACTGAGTGTCCATTATGTTGTGTAACTCCTGTTTGTGTGTGTCTGCGCGTGTGTGTGTGTGTGTGTGTGTGTGTGTGTGTGTGTGTGCGTGTGTGTGTCTGTGTGTGTGTGTGTGTGTGTGGGGGTGGGGGGGGGGGTGTACACATCTGTGTGTATTCCCTTTTTCCTGTCAGTTGGCCTAAATGCCTTCTGAATTTACTTTTGGCAAAAAGTAGTGTCTTAGGGTTGTAGTTATGTGAATGTTTAAATCGTGTTTAAACATGTTTGTTAATTAGTGTTGTTGAACTGGTTTGGCTTGAGCTGCATTCAGGATGGAGAGATCTGTTCTGTGTTGTTGTGTTGTTTATGAAAATAAAGATAATGTAAAATAATAGTTGTTTATGTGAGTGTGTGAGCGAGAGCGAGAGCGAGAAATAAAGAGGGAGAGAGTGAGTTAAAAATGAGTGTGTGTGTGTTTAGATGTGATGAGAAGTATATGAAGTAACATTGAGCTGGGTGTGTCTGGGTTCATCCGTATGAGGCTAGTAGAGCTGGGTGTGTCTGGGTTCATCCATATGAGGCTAGTAGAGCTGGTTGTGTCTGGGTTCCTCAACATGAGACTAGTAGAGCTGGGTGTGTCTGGGTTCCTCAACATGAGGCTAGTAGAGCTGGGTGTGTCTGGGTTCCTCAGCATGAGGCTAGTAGAATTGCCTCCTCTGTCACACCCTGATCTGTTTCACCTGTCTTTGTGCTTGTCTCCACCCCCCTCCAGGTGTCCCCCATCTTCTCCATTATCCCCTGTGCATTTATACCTGTGTTCTCTGTCTGTCTGTTGCCAGTTCGTCTTGTCTCGTCAAGCCTACCAGCGTGTTTTTCCCATACTCCTGTTTCTCTCTAGCCCTTGTTTTTCTAGTTTTTCCGGTTTTGACCACTTTACTTGCCCTGACCCTGAGCCTGCTGTTCTGTACCTGTCTGACACTGCCCTGGATTATGGACCCCTGCCTAACCTTGATCTGTCATCTGCCTGCCCCCTGTTTGGTCAAAAAACATCAGTGATTCGAACTGTCAGCATCTGGGTCTTATACTGAGTTCTGATAGCCTCATCATGAGGATAGTTGAGGGAAAAGAGCCTGGATCGAGGAAGCAGTAGCCAGGTTCAGTTGGACAAAATGTAGAAATACAAGTCCAGTTGGTACCTCCCTGTTTTACTCCATTTCAAAACACTTTATCCCATTCAGTGCCCACTGAACATGACCCAGTCCTGGTGCTATTGGTTGGTTGGCTGGTTGTTTGGCTGGCTGGATAGTTGGCTGGTTAGCCAGTGGGTGGTTGGTTGGCTGGTTGATTAGATGGCTGGTTGGGGCTGTTTGGGGTTGTTCAGCCAGAATGTAATTTCTGGACTGATTGGTTTTAAAACCTCCCAACTCAGTGAACTGAAATCCCACAAACAAACTGGCTGTCCTCCAGTTCTACTGACAAAGGACTGAATGCTGCCCCCCCCAAACACACACAAACAGTCTCTCTCCCTCTCATTCTGAAACACACTCAAACACTGTCTCTCTTTTAACCACACAAACTGTCAGTACACACTGTTCTGTGCTGGTGTAGCTGTGTTTGTGTGAGACTGTTTAAGTGTATCAATTTCTCTGTGTGTTTGAGACTGGGTAGGCTTACCTATGTGTGTTTAAAAGGTGTGGGCAGCTACTGTAAAGTACCCCACCTAGCCATAAGGCCATATATCCGTGAAGGAAATGTTCTAACCTCTATCAAATACAACTCTTTCTTTCTCTCTCTTTCACACACACACATACAGACACACACACACACACCTTTTTATCAAACAACGCACGATACTGTCTGATAAAACTTAATATAACTTAATATAAACAAAATATACACACAGCAAGCCACATCAGCTTTCTCTCTACCACCCTCTTCAATTTCCCTCTGGCTTTTCACAACTAGTTAAACTTTTACTATTAAACTTTTACTATCAAATATTATTAAAAGAGTTCTGGGCTGTTGTGACCACCACATTTGAGACACAGTGTTTTTCTTATGCAAATGCGACTAAGCAAATGAACCGGCTCACACACACTGCTCCTGTCAAATCTAAATATTGATTATTATTGAGCCTACGCTCAATTCTCTTCAATAAAGAGCAAGATGCGCTTAAGCATATTTATAGGCTAAGTGTCTACAACATCCCGTTATCTAAATACGTTGTAAACGTCGTATAACACTCTAATAGCCTACACGTTTCTCTGATGCTATGTATTTTGTGCTCCAGTTCGTGTTTTGCATACTGCCCGGAAGAGAAGGCGTGTTCGCTTTTACTCAGCAGTCTACCGTGTCGCGTCAATCTCGCCAAGTTCCACCACTCCGCTTGGACTTTTCAGACACCAAAACTTCTCCCGGAGAAAATATCCACCAATACTGGACATCATTGATGTAGGTATGAACTGTATGAATTTTTATTTTTTCCCCAGTGTGTTTGAAAACTTTTTACCAGTTTAATTCCAGTTGGGACAGGTGCACCTTCTCTCGCACTGCGTGTGTTATGTGTATTCTGCATGTTTGCTTTTAGAAGGGTGTGTACCGAGGTCACAGGTGCCTAACAGACTTTTCACTAACAAGTTAAAACAGTCTGTTGGGGAAGTGTTGTAGTGAGGAAAGCTCGCGCGCCGTGGATGTTGCGCTTTGTATCCTGATTGCAAAACAAACCTAAAAAAACACACGGAAGCGCTCTGAGCGCATGCACTAAACCGCACAGGTGAGACCACCGTTTACGTGTTGTCAGACTACACACACACACACACACTATAGAGATTCTACAATAGCCTCATTTTAGGAGGAAGTAGCAACTGATAAACTTACTAAACCGAACCCTGTGTCAGGCAGTCTGTCATACTAGTACTAATGTACTTTACAATGTGATCTATCTCTCTCTCTCGCTCTCTCTCTCATTCAATTCAATTAAATTACAGGGCTTTATTGGCATGGGAAACATATGTTTACATTGCCAATGCAAGTGACATAGATAATAAACAAAAGTGAAATAACCAATAACAAATTAACAGTAAACATTACACTTTGAAAAGTTCCAAATGAATAAAGACATTTCAAATGTCGTATTACTGTATGTATATATACACTGTTGTAATGATGTGCAAATAGTTAAAGTACAAAAGGGAAAATAAATAAACATAAATATAGATTGTGTTTACAATGGTGGTTGTTCTTCACTGGTTGCCCTTTTCTTGTGGCAACAGGTCACAAATCATGCTTCTCTCTCTCAGGGTGATGGAGGGAGAAGGGGAGTTGTTGGACCTGAGTCACCTGTCAGAGGCAGAGCAGGCTTCCATCTTGGAAGTGTTGCTAAGGGACTCTGAGCTGCGTTCCCGTGATGAAGGTCGTTTAAGGTCAGAGGTGATTATTATTTAACCCTTTAAGTCCCTTATGGGCATCAAGTTGACTGATTGATTTATTTAAGTTTTTCCAAATATAGAGGTCTGTCAAACCCAGGGTCTGTTAATGTTATCCAGAGGGCCGGTGTGGGTCCAAGCTTTTCTTTTTTTTTTCAGCACTTACACATCTGATTTCATTTAACTAAAACATTACATTGTTTTATTTTATAGTTTTGTTATTTATCAGACCCGTTTTTCTAAACTGACTTTCAGTCAGTGCATTCAATTAAGTTTAGTTGTGAAAACAACCACATGACTGTCATTGCAAGTAACCCTCATTAATAAGCAGTAATATAAATGATATTATAAACTGTGTGGTTCGAGCCCTGAATGCTGATTGGCTGACAGCCGTGGTATATGGTCTGATATATGACAAAACATTAATTACGTTGGTAACGAGTTTATAATAGCAATAAGGCACCTCTGGGTTTGTGGTATATGGCCAATATACCACGGCTAAAGGCTGTATCCAGGCACTCCGCGTTGCATCGTACTTAAGAACATTCCTTAGCCGTGGCATATTGGACACATACCACACCCCCTCGGACTTTATTGCTTAAATATAGTGAACATGATGTTTAACCCTTAGGGCCCTGCAGCAGAAAGAGGCGGACCCGGTGCGTTTGAGGTCACTGTCGGGGGCGTGGTTTAATGAGGAGAGAAGCAAACGCCACAGAGACACGAAGGATGGCGTTGACATCGTACAGGCCTCTATACGACGCAGGAAGCCAAGAACAGGTCAGACTACACACACGCCAATAATAGTCAAGAAGCAGGACATCTGGTATATATTGATTGATTAATTTATTTATTTATTGATTGACAGATTTGCCTCTGAGTGGCGTGTTTAACGGGCAGACAGAAGATGCTCCTCCCACTAACAACAAAGACCTAACTTCTCAGATAGATGACAAGAAAGAGGAGGATGACAAGATAAGGTAAAGGCATTTATAATAAAGAGGGGTTGGATTGTGCTGTTATATTTGTTTGTGTGTTTTTTACAGTCACCCCAATTCCGATGTATTGAAATATCTGATAGATATCTTTTCCCCAATGTGTAAACAGCAAAAAGCACTTGGGATCTGATCTTTTGACATATGTTACTATGACAACCATCCAACATTTTCTAGAAACAGGAGCATTGCGTCTGTGTGCTATTTGAGAGGCTACATCAGTGTGAATGTGCAAATTTGATATGGTTTTCATGTAGAACTGAGTGTGGTCATTCAGACAAAAATATCAGATATGGAGAAAAAAGTCATGATTGTGTAAACATACCCTTAGGGCTTAAATAAGTGTGAGTATGGTTGAAGAAGTACTTGTATGTACAGTTTTAATGTATGTAGTTTGAAACATCTCAGTTACAGGAGTCAAAATCGTCTCACACCTACACCCAGACCCAGAGCCAGAACCAGGAGCCCAAATGCACAGGTTAGTGATGCGAGTGAGTGAGCGTGTTAGTGTGAGTGAGTGCGTGTGTGTGTGTGTAGGAGGAGGATTGTCTGTCTAGTTGTGGAGAGGTAATCTGTCTCCCTCTTCCTCTCTCTTTCCTTCCAGAGTCTCCAGGACAGCAACAGCATCTCATCTTCAGGTACACATTCCTCCCTGTCTCTTTCTTCACCCCCCCCCCCCCCCCCCCCCCCCCCCCCCGCCAACACACTCTCCCTCCCCCATTCTGTCTGATTAATGTGTTTGTGTCTGCGCCTTCCAGAGTATTACAGCAGGAGGAATGGACACAGAGAGGAGACAGGGGAGGGAACACTGCAGGTACAGTCTACAGACACTCACTAATATCCTTGTTTGGGGATAATAACGTTTTATCCTACTATTGCTTCTTTTTGTTCTAGAAACATGCTGACTTTGTGTGTGTTCCCATCTTTACTTTGTTTACTGTGTAACTCTGTGTTGTTTTTGTCGCACTGCTTTGCTTTGTCTTGGCCAGGTCGCAGTTGCAAATGAGAACTTGTTCTCAACTGACCTACCTGGTTAAATAAAGGTGAAATAAAAAAATAAAAAAATAAAAATCTGTGTGTGTAGGACTCAGAAGAAGACACAAACTCTGTGTCCAGTGGTGTGACAGATGCTGATCCGATACCTCTAAGGCCTGGGAGCTCCATCAGCAGTCTACAGTCTAACTACACAGTGAGAGACACACACACACACACACACACACACACACACACACACACACACACACACACACATACACACAAAACACTCACGCTTGTGTGTGTGTGTGTGTATAGTTGAGTGGAAGTATGATGAGTCTGTTCAGTTCGGGGGAGTTCGGAGCAGTGGAGGTGAAAGGGCGTGTCCTATTCTCATTGGGCTATGACACTCAGAGGGAAGAGCTACAGATCAGAGTGTGTCGCTGTGAAGATCTGGCCACTGCACGCAAGAACCACTCCGACCCGTAAGTTAAGTAGGGTTGCTATTTCGAGGATGCTTACAGGCATCATTGATGTGAACTATCCCTTTGAGAAGAACTTGTTTTGTGTTAAGAAGTGTGTGTGTGTGTGTGTTGTGTTGTAGGTATGTGAAGACATATCTCCTGCCTGATAAGTCATCTCACAGTAAGAAGAAAACATCAGTGAAGAAAAAGACTCTCAACCCAGTTTTTGACCAGACACTGAAAGTGAGAGCGCACACACATACACACACATATACATCCCTCACTCACTCACTCACTCACTCACTCACTCACTCACTCACTCACTCACTCACTCACTCACTCACTCACTCACTCACTCACTCACTCACTCACTCACTCACTCACTCACTCACTCACTCACTCACTCACTCACTCACTCACTCACTCACTCACTCACTCACACACACACACACACACACACACACACACACACACACACACACACACATACATACACACTGTCTCTCTCTTTCTTGATACCTTTCCCTCAGCATCTGTCCTGTGTGTGTGTCTCCTCTCTCTGTCTACTTGTCTGTCTTTCTGATGTACATGTGAATGTATTTATTACTAGTGTCTCTCAGTATAATTGTGTGTGTTTCAGTATAAGATCAGTGTGTCAGAGGTGCGTGGCAGGACTCTGAACCTGTCTGTGTGGCATGCTGCCCCCCTGGGCAGAAACCTGTTCCTAGGAGAGGTGGAGCTTGAGCTGGTTCACTGGGACTGGACACACACACGCCCTGACTGGTACCAGCTACAGCCACGGGTAGGACCCCCCCCCCCACACACACACACACCACAGCATGCAGTAAGTCCTACACTGTGTGGGGTCTTAACTGGCCAGGAGGAGAGAAGGTGCTGAGAATTTCAATTAACTCTTATGTAACCCTTCTAACCTAATCTTTCTCTCTCTTTCTCTCTCTCTCGCTCTTTTTTCTCTCTCTCACTCTTTTCTCTCTCTCTCTCTCTCTCTCTCTCTCTCTCTCTCTCTCTCTCTCTCTCTCTCTCTCTCTCTCTCTCTCTCTCTTTCTCTCTTTCTCTCTTCTCTCTTCTCTCTTCTCTCTTCTCTCTTCTCTCTTCTCTCTTCTCTCTCTCTCTCTCTCTCTCTCTCTCTCTCTCTCTCAGGTCCAGTGTAGTCCAGAGTCTATCAGTAGTCGAGGAAACATCCTGCTCTCTATCAAGTTCACCCCAGCAGGATCCGAGGGTGAGCTGAGCTCACTACGCTCGTCACACACACATGGCACTTTCTCTGAACTTATTCTGTGTGTGTAGGTGGAGGTCTACCTCTAACAGGGGAGCTACACATCTGGCTGCGGGAAGCGCAGGGTCTTCTCTCCACCAAAGGGGGCACCGTCGACTCATTCGTCAAGAGGTGGGTCAGGGGTTAGAGCTCAGAGGTTAGGAGTAGGTAGAAAACCTGATCTCAAGGTCTGGATTTGAGAAACGGGGGTCTAGAGATAGTGGGATAAGACTGTGTTTACAGTATAGTGGAACGTGTATAATAACTGTTCTTAAACCCTACTTTGACTTTAATCCAAGCTATGTGCTGCCGGACACCAGCCGGTCGAGTGGTCAGAAGACCCGCGTGGTTAAGCGGTCGGTCAGTCCGTCCTACAACCACACCATGGTGTACGACGGATTCCAGCCTGCTGACCTGAGAGAGGCCTGCGCCGAGCTGACCGTCTGGCACCGTGAAGGGTTAAAAACACACCTGCTGGGAGGGGTCAGACTCAGCCGTGGGACAGGTGAGATACATAAATACATACACACACACACACACACACACACACACACACACACACACACACACACACACACACACACACACACACACACACACACACACACACACACACACACATAGATAGATACGCATTGTGTATGCACAGATGACATTGTAACAAGGTGTGTGTTACAGGTCTGAGCTACGGAGCGGCAGTGTGTTGGATGGATTCAACAGAGGAAGAAGCCACTGTGTGGAACTCCATGATCCTGAACCCCAACCACTGGATGGATACTACACTACCTATCAGAACTAACCTGGCTGACCGCCCAGAATAACACACACACACACACTACACTTCCCATCAGAATCTGTACATATAAAAGGTAGTGTTGCTGGTAGTATGTGTTGGGTTTCGTTGCCTACAGTAGGATACGTATGGGTATAGTTTTAGCCTACCCTGTATGGCTAGTTTTTAGAGACCCAGATTAATTAAATACATTTCAGTTATGGCAGTGTAGGGCTATTGTTTAAATTAGAATAAGGTCAGCTGTTCTTCCCCAAGCCTAGCTAGTGGTTTATAAATACCCAAACGATCACTGTTGAATTGCACAATAGTAAGGAACTAGAAAGAGGAAACAACTAGGGAGAGGAAATGTATATGACTGTGTGTTAGTTAACAAACACACTAGCTCTTAATTAGTAAGGTGTAAAGGTTAAAACTGCTGTATAAAAGAAAACGTATAGTCTAAAGAAGTGTGTTAAATACATACACTGGGGGCCAAAAGTTTGGAATATTACTCATTCAAGGGTTTTTCTTTATTTGCACTATTTTTTACATTGTAGAATAAAAGGGAAGACATGAAAACTATGACATAGCACATATGGAATCATGTAGTAACCAAAAAAGTGTTAAACAAATCAAAATATATTTTATATTTGAGATTCTTCAAGTAGCCACCCTTTGCCTTGATGACAGCTTTGCACACTCATGGCCCCCAGTTTATGTCAAGTCTTTTTTTTTTAGAAACACTTAAAACAAGGGCTGTGTCTCGTGTAGGCTTACCCTGGCGTGACGTTTTAATAACCGTCTAAATCTCTCTAGGACAAGGTGACTTTTATCAATATATTTGCTTGTATTTACCCACCAAAAATGACATGCTAATTAGCTGCTAATGTGGTTATCATAAAGAACTACAAATGCCCTGATGATCTGGACGAGACTGCCGAATCGAGGCTTGCCTGTTTTGCATGTTATTTTATGTTATTATTATCATTGAGTTAATAAAGCCGCATACAAACATGGTCTCTTTTTTTGCTTTGTTGAGTAAGGCAGCTCCAAAATGCAGGTGTTTCAGCCTAGCTCAGTGCTTTCTGTGGTGGTGGGGCATCTAGCGGAAAATACAGAGCGTATGTGTTGGTAATGTTCTGTAGTTGCACCATGATTAGCTCAGTGTTCTGTCACTCGCAGGGTCAGTACGTCAATGCCAAGTCTAAGGGTAGAGCTCGAAAATACAAGCCCCTTGGGTGCTGCCATAGAGTTACATTAGAAGTGCCCATCCAAGAAGGCTCAAAGTCATTGGTCACAGATGACATGATGTCAAACCACGTTATATCTACAGTAGCTTTGATTGGACTGATCATGTCATACTTTCAAAAATCGTAGCTATCAGTCATCATCATGAATCAAGTCGACAATCTACTGGCAAATCCTTTTTAATCATTGTCACATGAAGATAAATAATTAAGAGAAATCTATCTATCTATCTATCTATCTATCTATCTATCTATCTATCTATCTATCTATCTATCTATCTATCTATCTATCTATCTATCTATCTATCTATCTATCTATCTATCTATCTATCTATCTATCTATCTATCTATCTATCAATCAATCAATCTATCTACAGCGGGTGAAATAAGTATTGAACACGTCACCATTTTTCTCAGTAAATATATTTCCAAAGGTGCTATTGACATGAAATGTTCACCAGATGTTGGTAACAACCCAAGTAATCCATACATACAAAGAAACCAAAACAAATAAGTTCAGAAATTAAGTTATGTGTAATAATGTGAAATGACACAGGGAAAAAGTATTGAACACATGAAGAAAGGGAGGTTCAAAAAGGCATGGAAATCCAAGACAACAGCTGAAAACGATCAGTAATTAAAAAGCAATCCAGCCCCCTGTCAGTGCAAATTAATATCAGCTGGTTCAGTCCCAACTGATGGCCTACAAAAAGGTCTCATTGCCAAGGTGTCACACAAGACACATCTCATGATGGGTAAAATCAGAGCTGTCAAGACATTTGCAACCTAATTGTTGCAAAACATAATGATGGCATTGGTTATAGGCGCATTTCTAAGCTTCTGAATGTTCCAGTGAGCACTGTTGGGGCCATAATACGGAAGTGGAAAGACAATCATTTCACCATAAATTTGCCTCGACCAGGTGCTCCCTGGTCAATGACCTGAAGAGAGCTGGGACCACAGTAACACACTACGCCGTCACGGATTAAAATCCTGCAGCGCATGCAAGGTCCCCCTGCTCAAGCCAGGGCATGTCCAGGCCCGTCTGAAGTTTGCAAATGACCATCTGGATGATCCAGAGGAGGAATGGGAGAAGGTCATGTGGTCTGATGAGACAAAAATAGAGCTTTTTGGTCTAAACTCCACTCGCCGTGTTTGGAGGAAGAAGAAGGATGAGTACAACCCCAAGAACACCATCTCAACAGTGAAGCATTGAGGTTGAAACATCATTCTTTGGGGATGCTTTTCTGCAAAGGGGACAGGACGACTGCACAGTATTGAGGGGAGGATGGATGGAGCCATGTATCGCGAGATCTTGGCCAACAACCTCCTTCCCTCAGTAAGAGCATTGAAGATGGGTCGTGGCTGGGTCTTCCAGCATGACAACGACCCGAAACACAGAGCCAGGGCAACTAAGGAGTGGCTGCGTAAGAACCATCTCAAGTTCCTGGAGTGGCCTAGCCAGTCTCCAGACCTGAACCCAATAGAAAATCTTTGGAGGGAGCTGAAAGTCCGTATTGCCCAGCGACAGCCCCGAAACCTGAAGGATCTGGAGAAGGTCTGTATGGAGGAGTGGGCCAAAATCCCTGCTGCAGTGTGTGCAAACCTGGTCAAGAACTACAGGAAACGTATGATCTCTGTAATTGCAAACAAAGGTTTCTGTACCAAATTTTATGTTCTGCTTTTCTGATGTATCAAATACTTATGTCATGCAATAAAATGCAAATGAATTACTTTAAAATCATACAATGTGATTTTCTGGATTCTTGTTTTAGATTCCGTCACTCACAGTTGAAGAGTACCTATGATAAAAATTAGACTTCTACATGCTTTGTAAGTGGGAAAACCTGCAAAATCAGTAGTGTATCAAATACTTGTTCTCCCCACTGTTCTATACCCCGATTTGGGTGAAGTATCCTCCTTCCCTCTAAACATTACATGTTTATTGCTAGGCTCATCTCAATTGTCATTAGAAACCACATTTGTTTAAGCAAGTCAGCCATATCAGCTATGTTTTTTAAAAGGCAGTAAATTAGGCTGAATGAACTGTTTCGCTGCCAGACAAGGCTCAGCTGATAGCCAGGTGTAGCAGTGGTAAGGTGTTGGGACTGCTGTTGGGACTCTGGTGTTGGGACAGCTTTATGTAGGCCCTAACAATTTGTGGGCACCATTTGTCACCGTTATAGTGCAATTAATGTATTGTTTAGTGTTGTGTAGTGCCTTTGCTGGCATGCATCCCACTTATTAACATTTTTTGCCCCACCAAAATGTACCTGCTAAAATCGCCACAGAGCCTACACGAAACACAGCCCTTATTCTAAAATCCCCAATGGGAAAAACGAATGGTGAAAAACGATTGGAACAAATTCCCTGTTTAGGTTTTGTGGATAAAATTAGACCTCCACCGTTTAAACGACTTCAAGACCAACTCAGATATTTGCCTAATATATTATGACGCAGTTCTGGTTCTCTGTTGTGAAGCTAAATTTACTGTATGAAGCAACCTGTATGAATGTTGCTGTGTAATAATGGTATTTTATATGATCAATTAAATATCAATACCTCGACTAAACTAGTTTTGTAATCTCTCGTGGACAGAGTGCACTACTCATTTGTTATCTGACTCAATTGTGCGAAATTTGAGTTCCTTGTTTCCGACATAGTGTCCTTCTCACATATAATAATTGACAGTAAGAACATGGATTCACATAGTGGCGCAGATTTGTAACTGTATTTGTCCTTTTATGAGACAAAGGCATTGTGCCACACTGCGGAATACAGGCATAGAAGACCAGGGGAAATATGATAAAATGCGAAAAAAGCTTTGACATTACATGCACATGATTATGTAATTTTCTTACTGACAGACTAAAGATACCGAATAATGCCAAAATATCTCTGTAGAAATGCACAACAAATACCAAAATCCTCATATAACCGAAATCACATGACTTGCACAAACCACCCACCCCTGTCCTGTGATTGGATTGCTTCTATCAGGACTTCCATCTGATTGGCCCAAATAGATGTCAATCATTTAGAGCGTGGACTTAAATGCAATACATTTTATATCGTTCAAGTCGTTACGTAACACACAACGACATGTTTCTGTCTTTCTGACTGCTCTCATATGCGCGCAGAACAACCTAAGACAAGAAGCTATGAGGGGTTGGTACATTGTAACTGTGCTGTTGTGGAGCGCAGTAGGTAAGATCTCGACATGTCAAGACAGAGTTAATTTTCTTTGTTTATGTATGCGTATTTGATTAGTCCTCTCTTTACTCACCCAAATGTAGGCCTACTATACAATTATTTGTAGTGTTAATGTCTGAACTGAATTGAATTCTGGTGTTTTTGATAACATGCTAATTGGGAACACAACTGCCTGTACAGATCTCGTGACACCGGGGCGACCCGACCGCACTAAAACTTCCAGTCAAATATCTCAGAATGACCGGGTTCAAATGAGTCATTTATGTGACAAGACCCTGCATGTTACACTGGTAAAAACATGTTGTTGACTCTGACTCGGGTAGGATACTGCTCTATTAGAGCTGACTAAACGCCACTCCATGGTGAAGTAACCAAAGAGGAAGTGTGTCACTGCAAACTGGCTTATAACTATATGTAATTTGGCATAACATTAACACATTTTCTCTAAACTGGAATCGTGTATACTTTATAAGAGTGAATGAGAAAAGCAAACATCTTATCAGTCTGTTTGCCCAGTGTGTGATAAGTCGTCAAAGACTGAGCTTGAGACTTTGTCACGTGGTGGTCACAAGCCTGGTCTCAAGCCTGGTCTCTACTGTCTCTGTTGTTTACTTTGTAGTCCTGCAACAACTAGTGCAAACCCCACTCCATATCTGTAACCCACTTTTATTTTAGGTCACAGTGGAGGGGTAATGTTAGCAGTAATAGTATGAGGGGTTAAGGGTAGACTCTGGAATATGACATTCATACACCTCTGGCATTGACATGCTCTTTCTCAGCTACAGCAACAGAGGGAAAAGCTCTCCCTTCAGTCCCAGACTTTGGGAAAGTATACCATGTCAAAGGTGAGTGAGACTTATTGTTATTGAACTGAGGCAAGGTCACTTAATGGATGGTAATAATATATATCCTGTCCTTTTGTATGACTTGTCAGTAACTACTAGATTATACCATTTACATTTTAATAATTTAACAGACACTCTTATACAGCGTGACTTAGTTAGTTACTTTAATAAATGACGTGTGTGTCAGGTGTGATCTCCCTGCCCTATGCTGAGATAAAGGAACCATTCGAGGCCTGGTTCGACCTGAAGGGAAAGACCAGCCGCATCGACTATTACCATGGTAACAATTTGCACACTAGCTGTATGATATTCAAGCAAAATTGCTCCATGTTCTCTCTCAGGCTAGCTGTAATATCCCCCATTTGGTTTATGCCTATAAAACCCTTGCAGATTTAAACAAGAAACTAGGGGAAGTGGCTAGGGGTGGTTTTTGGGTGGACAGGGCCTGTGATTTATCTCACAAATTACATCATTTTGCGCAGAGACCTGTGCTGGGGTTCTCATCAGAAATAGTGCATGTTAGCATCATAGTTGTAGTGGATGTAATTTGAGAAGTGTTGTCAGTGACTCACATGTGAAACTGGGAGACCTTTGTTCTGAGTCAAGATCAGTAGACTGAACCTTCAGCACTTCTAGATATTGAAATTTGTCATCTAAGCAGTGAACCACAGCTTCCTGTTTTAAACCATGCTATAAAATCCTGGAGATAAAGCGATGAGGCGAGAACCACTAAGACCAGGGATCTCTAACTCTATTCCAAGGTGTGTAGACTTTTGTTACAGTCCAGCACTAACACGCAGTCAACTTCAATTCTTATTTTCTGCAGGCCAGGTGTCAACGTACCAGATGGGGGTGGAGCTTCCATGGGGATCGTCCTATAAGATCACTCCTGAGACCACAGAGGTGGAGCTAAACATTATGAAGTGTTTCCAGGTCAATGGAACCAAAGAAGAGCCAGTCACACCTCAGGGATCCTTACCAGACCTCCAGGGGTTCACGGTGTGTGGTAATTCATTTAAAATTAATACAGGTAGTTTTGAAAAACTCTATGTAATAAATGGTCTTTGTGTGTAGTTCCTCAGGGTTGAGTACTATGGAGGTGCACTGTGTGAGGTCTGGCAGAACGTGACAGCAGTCGGACACAAGAAGAATACCTACACACTCTGGGTGACACGCCCTGAAGGAGGGGTTATGGGAGGAGATGAGCTGGCCACACCCCTACACTATGAGATGATGGGCTACAACACCCTGCTGGGATCCCATTATGATAAATATCTGGTCGACTACAAGGAGTTCAGCTCAAAGTTTGACCCAAAGGTCTTCGCCCTGCCTGACGGTTCGCACAAACACAGCCCTCACTCCATGTGACCATTAGCAAACAATCTTAATCAATTTCTTGTCCTTGTAGGTCACATCTCTCTACTATCTCTTTAGGGATGAGCTGTGGTTCATTTCCCGGCCCAGGGGTGGAGCACCACCTCCTGGCCAATCCGATGAAAGATCTGATCCACACTTCCTCGTTAGGCCACGCCCAGCAGTTGTTTGGCCACTTCAAGGAGCAGTTTGGGCGTCGTTATGGTGATGAGAGGGAGCACGAGATGAGAGAGCACACATTCGTTCACAACCTCCGGTGAGGGAGCAAGAGATTAACAAATGAAAGGGAGGAGAGGGATTGAAAGTTTTAGGTGAATAGGTTTCTCACTCCCTCTGTCCCCCCCCCCCCCCCCTCTCTTCTTCCCTCCTTCTCCCAGGTATGTCCACTCTATGAACCGTGCTGGCCTGTCGTTTTCCCTGGCGGTCAACTCTCTGTCTGACCGCTCCATGTCTGAGTGGTCTGCTATGATGGGCAGAAACAGAGGGACGAGACCCAACAACGGCTTGCCGTTCCCCATGCACCTATACACTGGACTACAGGTCCCTGATCAGCTGGACTGGAGGCTCTATGGTAAGTGTGTGTGGCAGAGGAGGCTGGTGGATGGAGCCATAAGAGGACGGGCTCATTGTAGTGGCTGGAATTAAATGAATGGAACTGAGTCAAACAAATGTGCTTTCCATATGGTTGTTTGATACCGTTCAATTTATTCCATTCCAGCCATTACAATGAGCCCGTCCTCCTATAGCTCCAGCCTCCACGGAGTGTGTATTACAACATAATGTGTGTTTCTAGGTGCTGTGACTCCAGTGAAGGACCAGGCCATCTGTGGTTCATGTTGGAGCTTTGCCACCACTGGAGCAGTAGAGGGCGCTCTCTTCCTGAAAGTAATATCTCACACACAGTGATTTAGAATAACTTCAGTTGGATGGTTGTTATTTGGATCCCCATTAGCTCTACAAAAACATGACAAGTAACAAAACACTGATAGACAAATGACAGTCACATAAATGTAAAATGCAACAAAAAATAATTCAAACAATACGACAAAACGCCATTCGAAACAGGGCACCTGATAGCTGTTCCATATGTGACAGATATGAAGATCTCGTAAAAAAAAAAAATTAGAATGAGGGGGAATCTAAAGACTCAACAACTATGACTGTTGCTAATATGACTAGGATTGTGCCTTTCGCTTCTGGACAACGAAAGAAAGTTGACATGAAAACCAATAGAACCGGTGAGAAATGCCATAGCGGTGGGTCCGATATGGAAATAAATGTGCCCAAATTATATAATTACTTCTGTCTGTACAGAAGTAAATTAAATACTTCGCCAGAAAGCATGATTTAGCCCCAGAGCAATCAAGAATTTTTGGCTTCTTTAAAATAAAATAGTTGTGGATTGTTTCAATCACAAGCTTGTAGGCCTATGCATATTTGGGAAGCCCGCAATTTAGGCATCATGTGTGGTAATGGGCCTAGCTGATTGAGTTGCAGCGGTCAGTGGAAAGTCTAAAATATCTGTGAAGATAATGTGTCTTGAGTATAATTTTAAATGTTGAAACAAGAAGCTGGATAGATGCATATGCCAGTCTCTCCAGAATGGCCCAGCTGTCTCCTGCCAATTCCTGCACATTTATTGTTTGCCCTTTGAGATGAACGAATAAATAAATTACTTATGTCACCAGTAGTAAATGTACTGTTAATACCGGTCATTTGGTTACATTAATTTCTGTTAATGCATGTACTAGTTAGTCATTTACCATTCTCTGAGTGGACATTTTCTTTAGAGTTCAGAACCTGCTACTCTGGTGAGAAACAAGTTTAGGTTTATTTCATAACATCATTTAAGAGATTTGTTTCATTGTCTTTTGTTTGAAGGGTTCCATGTGCGCAATGAGCATGTCTGGTTTCCCTCTCCTGATAATGTTTAGGGAGTGTATGTGCTTGTGCACACACAAGTACCTGACCTTATTTCAGATTGAGAAACTAAAAACATTTAAATGAAAATGTTCTATGAAAATCATAACTGGCACACAGAACGTTAGAATAAGTTGTAAGCTTCTCCAAAGATGAAACTCACACGCCGCCTAGGAAGTCTTTTTTTTTATAAAATAATTGTTTCCATGGCCTATAGGCTACTCTGAAGCATGGTATGACATGCCTCATAATATTAAATAAAACATTCTGGTTTCATACAAATTAGTATGTTTACAAAATGCATACTGCCTCCAGCTCCCGTTGTAAAAGTGGGTGATGCGCTGATAGCCTGTTGCCTGCACTTGAATGGGAGATGCGATTTTAAATTACCAATTGAGAAACACAAATAGTAGTTTAATTATGCACCAAAACTATTAACACGATTGCATTTAGTTGTTGCGCAATGAATAGTGATAGTTGTGTTGTATAAAAAAAGATGCATGATGACTAACAAATACACACAGTCCAATTTAATAACACTAAATTAGGAAACCCTGGTGTTTTGTGACTTTTTTTTTTTTTTTTTTTTTTCTCAAGGAAATGTTGCTCTTCGCTTGAGTGATTGGCTCTGTAGAAGATGGTGCGTTGCCATGAACTTGTTTTGGCCTTGGGGACTGAAGAGTCCCCTGGTGGTATGGCTTGTGGGGTATGGGTGTGCGCTGAATGTTTATTTGATTATGCAGGCAATATGGAGTTTTCATCACAGTAATATTTCTCAAACTAGAAGCGACGCAGTTAATCTCTCGTCAACATGTTGTGCATGTTGATGTTAGCTGTGTATGTGCTGTTAAGGGCAAGGCGTGCTGCTCATGTTGGAGCCAGCTGCAGCTTTGCGAGGCCTTTCTTTACTGTACCCAACTATATTATCGGACATTAATAAAGGGACAAGACTAGTACACTTGATTTTTGTGTAGAAGAACAAATTATACATTTTAACACCAACCCCCTCCATCTTCACAACGTGAAGTAAAGCCATTGCAAGTGAGTTTCTTCAAGAACAGTTTATGATCAATAACAAAGGCTGCACTGAAATCTAACAATACAGCGCCAACTGTCCTCTTGTTATACCTTTTTTTTTATTTTAACCAGTAATCTGAGTCAGTGCAGTACAAGTTGACTGCCCTTCTATATATGGATTCTGAAAGTCAATAGTTAAATTGTTCTCTGAAAAATGTCATTTGTTTTTGGTCAAACACAATTCTCCATCAGTTTACTAGGAACAGGCAAAACTGATTGGTGGCTGTCAGCACCAGCAAAGGGTTTTATTATTATTAATTTGTTTTTTTGGAAATACATTAGCTCCCGTTACTCCTGTGAATGCACACTCCTTTAGGCTTTGGTTAAAGATCTAGCAAATAGGGGTGGCAAAACGGCATGCAACCATTCTCAATAGATTCCCACACTAACCTGAGCGAATTCAAAACAGCAATCCTTCTCTTTTAGATATTTTATACTGAAATATGATGGTTCACTGTTCTAGGTGGCCACTTTACTAGTAGTCGTTGAAATGATTGCCGGTATTGAAAGGTTTTGTTTTAAATGACCCGTCAACTTATTGAACGATTTAAATTAATAGGATTTTCTGCCCATAATATTAGCAGTTAGCTGTAGCTCATTCCTACAGAGGTTGATCATTAATATTGTAATTTTTTCAGAAGGTAAAATAAATAAAATGGCAACTTGTTGTTCAAACTTGATTAGCTGCAGCTTGTGAACACTTTATTTTTCCTCCCAAGTATTTGCATTCTGTTAATGAGTTGAAGTTTGTCAGTTGATTATGTAGTTGAGGTGTTTTATGTTCTGTCTAGCTGCGACGTACTTGGTAATATACTTGAATGCATCACCACCATCTCTGGTCTCCCTGCACCCCATAATACTACACTCCATATGCACGGGCATTCCTTCCCCTCTGGTTGCCTAGCAACTCTATAAATGTTCAAGACAGGTTTATTATTATGGGCTGTCATGCTGAGGATTTACCATTCCCTTGAACAACACGCACTCATTAGCAGTAGTAGCTGATGGCAGTTCAGGAGATGTTTAATGAGCCGTGTGGGGGTTCAGGGAGTTTGTTGAACTTACATAGGAGTCAATGAAGGTGAGGTTGGGACATATTTGGGAGAGGTGAGGGGTAGGCTTAGTTTGAGTAGGGGTGTGAGTTGAGGAGGGGGATGGTTGTTAGTCTTGTGTCACAGTGGTCCTCCTCTGTACTTCTGCCAGGTCAAAGGAAATGACCTCGTCCTCTCATTAGGAAGTGACCGGGAGGTGCTGTGTCCCGCCGCACTGGCAGGTTCATAAACATACTACTTCCCAGGGGGGCAATCAGATTCCTCCCCTCAGTGACCTCATAGCAACCCACAGACGCAGCTGTGGAAGTCGCTGTGTAAAAACAGTAATTAGTCATCTTTTTTTTTTTATTTTTTTTTTTAAATCTTCATTTCCAGTCTTTTGTTAGCAGTTTTATTTATTGACCTGGAGAAGTAGGTTGTTTCTCACCCAGTTTTAATTGTCAATTCCTCCCTCCCTCCTTTTCCCTGTAGTCAGGGTCTCTCCAGGTCTTGTCCCAGCAGATGTTGGTAGACTGTAGCTGGGGCTTTGGTAATAATGGCTGTGACGGAGGAGAGGAGTGGAGGGCCTACGAGTGGATCATGAAACACGGAGGCATCGCCACCATGGAGACCTATGGATCCTACATGGGCATGGTGAGCGAGACACACACACACACTGACAGAGCTAGTCTAGAGGTAATCCCCAGGGCTCTATGCTTTGCCTGCTGCTCTTCACTATTCACCTCTTACACACTTATTTATATACTCTGACAAATGGGATATGTAAATCCTTACTATCTACTGTACTTAATGTCTGACTCTCTCCTAACAGAACGGTCTGTGCCACTTCAACTCTTCCCAGCTGACAGCTCGTGTCCAGAGCTACACCAACGTGACGTCAGGTGATGCCGAGGCCCTAAAGGTGGCTCTGTTCAAACATGGCCCAGTGGCGGTCAGTATTGACGCAGGACATAGGTCCTTTGTCTTCTACAGCCACGGGGTGTACTACGAACCCAAATGTGGTGAGTAATATACTATAGATCCCTCAACTCCACTTTGGACCTGGAAGTCGGTTCCACTGCGTTATTTTTTTATTGTTCCCCTCTAATCAGGGACTGATTTAGACCTGGGACACTAACATTTTTAGTTAGAGCAGGAAACTACAAGGCTCCAGACCTCGTAGAGTAAGAGTTGAATACCCCTGCTATAGGGTATACATAGCTATTCTTCAAATCTGTCTGATGAGCTCCCCTTTCTCACACTCATCTCCTTTCTTCCCTCTCCTAGGAAACACCACTGACTCCCTGGATCACGCGGTGCTTGCAGTGGGTTATGGCGTCATGGAGACGGAGCCCTACTGGCTGGTGAAGAACTCCTGGTCAACCTACTGGGGCAACGATGGGTACATACTGATGTCTATGAAGGATAACAACTGTGGTGTTACCACCGACGCTACATATGTTACACTGGCATAGAGCGAGGGAGAAACATGAAACGCACACACTGCTTTTAAATTATGAAAGGAGGGGGTATTTGAAATTTTGGAATTGTATCAGTAGTGTATTGTGCACCGGATTAAGTAATGTCGCTCAAGCAGCAATGTTTTTAGATCTGTTTATTGCTGGTCAGCTCACACGCATTGCCTTCCTCCCTGTCATATATTTATAAACAGTTTGTCACACACTTGTGCTCTGGAATCGTGTAATCCTCTCAATAAATGTGGAATGTTTTTGTACTTGCTGCGCTGTGTTTTTCATTCATGACATTATAGGTGCATCATGCTGTGTGAAGCAATAGTGTTTTGCTAACTCGTGAAAATAAGACCTTACTCTTCCCAAGAGATCTGGAAGCCTTGTTGCTAGCAGTAGCTCCACATACATTATATGTAATAAAGTATGTGGACGCCCCTTCAAATGAGTGGATTTGGCTATTTCAGCCACACTTGTTGCTGAGAAGTGTATAGAATTGAGCACCAAACCATGCAATCTCCGTAGACAAACTTTTGCTGTAGAATTACTGCTGAAGAGCTCAGTGACTTTCAACGTGGCACTGTTATAGGAAGCCAGTTCTTCAAATTTCTGCCTTGCTAGATTTGCCCTGGTCAACTGTAAGTGGTGTTATTGTGAAGTGAAAACATCAAGGTGCAACAACTGCTCAGCGGTAAGCTGAGTGTAGCGTGTAAAAATCCTCTGTCCTACCTGCCCCAATGCATAGTGCCAACTGTGGCTTAATGGAAGCAAGTCCCTGCAGCAATGTTCCAACCTCTAGTGGAAAGCCTTCCCAGAAGAGGGAATCTAACCTTTGCCAATCAATCCTAACATATCCTACCAAACCCCAACCATGCAGCGTTGGGTCAGATGCCCCATTCCTTTTTTTTTCAATTGAACTTCTCCGTTTATACAAATCATAATTTGAACTCAATAAAACCGCAAACAAACAAGATACAACCGTTAGATGTACTAAATTTCACCAACAAATATTACTACAATCAACCAAAACACTTGCAAACCTCTAAATTATACCTACATAGACTTTATAAGAGCTACATCATGCTAAAGTAGCGCTACATAGGGGATTTGGGTATTGTAAAAAGCTACATAGGGGATTCGGGTATGGTAAAAAGCTTTTAGAATGACCGGTATTGGTCTCCCACAAAGTTTTCTGCTTCAGTGTTCTATCTTTGTCAGTAGTTACTATGGTACACTGAAGTATAATTACAAGTATTCCATAAGTGTCAAAGGCTTTCATTGACAATGACATTCAGTTTATGCAAAGAGTCAATATTTGCAGTGTTGACCCTTATTTTTCAAGACCTCTGCAATCTGCCCTGGCATGCTGTCAATTAACTTCTGTGCAACATCCTGACTGATGGCAGGCCATTCTTGCATAATCAATGCTTGGAGTTTGTCAGAAGTTGTGGGTTTTTGTTTGTCCACCTGCCTCTTGAGGATCAACCACAAGTTCTCAATGGGATTAAGGTCTGGGGAGTTTTCTGGCCATGGATCCAAAATGTTGTTGTTTTGTTCCCTGAGCCACTTAGTTATCACTTTTGCCTTATGGCAAGGTGCTCCATCATGCTGTAAAAGGTGTTGGTCATCACCAAACTGTTCTTGGATGGTTGGGAGAAGTTGCTGTCGGAGGATGTGTTGGTACCATTCTTTATTCATGGCTGTGTTCTTAGGCAAAATTGTGAGTGAGCCCACTCCCTTGGCTGAGAAGCAACCCCACACATGAATGGTCTGAGGATACTTTACTGTTGGCATGACACAGGACTGATGGTAGCGCTCACCTTGTCTTCTCCGGACAGGGTGTTTTCCGGATGGCCCAAACAATCGGAAAGGGGATTCATCAGAGAAAATCACTCTACCCCAGTCCCCACCAGGCCATCCTCCAAAAGTCTTCGCCTCACTGTGCATGCAGATGCACTCACACCTGCCTGCTGCCATTCCTGAGCAAGCTCTGCACTGGTGGTGCCCCGATCTCGCAGTTGAATCAACTTTGCTTGATGCTTGCTGGACTTTCTTGGGCGCACTGACGCCTTCTTCACAATAATTGAACCTCTCTCCTTGAAGTTCTTGATGATCCGATAAATGGTTGATTTAGGTGCAATCTTACCAGCAGCAATATCCTTGCCTGTGAAGCCCTTTTTGTGCAAAGCAATGATGACGGCACGTGTTTCCTTGCAGGTAACCATGGTTGACAGAGGAACGAACAATGATTTCCAGCACTACCCTCCTTTTAAAGCTTCCAGTCTGTTATTCTGACTCAATCAGCATGACAGAATGATCTCCAGCCTTGTCCTCGTCAGCACTCTCACCTGTGTTAACGAGGCAATCACTGACATGATGGCAGTTGGTCCTTTTGTGGCAGGGCTGAAATGCAGTGGAAATGTTTTTTGGGGATTAAGTTCATTTTCATGGCAAAGAGGGACTTTGTAATTAATTGCAATTAATCTGATCACTCTTCATGACATTCTGGAGTATATGCAAATTGCCATCATCAACACTGAGGCAGCAAACTTTGTGGAGACCAATACTTGTGTCATTCTCAAAACGTTTGGCCACGACTGTACAGTGGGGAGAACAAGTATTTGATACACTGACGATTTTGCAGGTTTTCCCACTTACAAAGCATGTAGAAGTCTGTAATTTTGCAAATGAATTACTTAAAAATCATACAATGTGATTTTCTGGATTTTTGTTTTAGATTCCGTCACTCACAGTTGAAGAGTACCTATGATAAAAATTACAGGCCTCTACATGCTTTGTAAGTCGGAAAACCTGCAAAATCGGCAGTGTATCAAATACTTGTTCTCCCCACTGTACATGGTGCATGCGTTCACATTCAGAAACGTTATTCTGATGCACTCTCAAGATAGTATTCTCGAGTAATAGTTATCTAGAAAAAGAGAAGATAGTAATTACCAAAACGGCATAGATATACAAAGACATATTGCATAGATATCCCACATACGATTTAGAAATGTAATGACATGCACTACCGTTCAAAAGTTTGGGGTCACTTAGAAATGTCCTTGTTTTTGAAAGAAAAGCACATTTTTTGTTCATTAAAATAATATAAAATTTATCATTAATACAGTGTAGACATTGTTAATGCTGTAAATTACTATTGTAGCTGGAAACGGCTGATTTTTTATGGAATATCTACATAGGCTTACAGAGGCCCATTATCAGCAACCATCTCTCCTGTGTTCCAATGGAACGTTGTGTTAGCTCTTTCCAGGTTTATCATTTTAAAATGCTAATTGATCATTAGAAAACCCTTTTGCAATTATGTTAGCACAGCTGAAAACTGTTGTGCTGATTAAAGAAGCAATAAAACTGGCCTTGAGTATCTAGTTGAGTATCTGGAGCATCAGTATTTGTGGGTTGATTACACGCTCAAAATGGCCAGAAACAAATAACTTCATTCTGAAACTCGTCAGTCTATTCTTGTTATTTGAAATGAAGGCTATTCCATGCGAGAAATTGCCAAGAAACTGAAGATCTCGTACAACGGTGTACTACTCCCTTCACAGAACAGTGCAAACTGGCTCTAACCAGAATAGAAAGAGGAGTGGGAGGCCCCGGTGCACAACTGAGCAAGAGGACAAGTACATTAGAGTGTCTAATTTGAGAAACAGACGCCTCACAAGTCCTCAACTGGCAGCTTCATTAAATAGTACCCGCAAAACACCAGTCTCAACGTCAACAGTGAAGAGGCGACTCCGGGATGCTGGCCTTCTAGGCAGAGTTGCAAAGAAAAAGCCATATCTCAGACTGGCCAGTAAAAATAAAAGATTAAGGGCAAAAGAACACAGACACTGGACAGAGGAAGATTGGAAAAAAGTGTTATGGACAGACAAATCTATGTTTGAGGTGTTCGGATCACAAAGAAGAACATTCGTGAGACGCAGACCAAATGAAAAGATGCTGGAGGAGTGCTTGACGCCATCTGTCAAGCATGGTGGAGGCAATGTGATGGTCTGGGGGTGATTTGGTGGTGGTAAAGTAGGAGATTTGTAATGGGTAAAAGGGATCTTGAAGGGAGGCTATCACTCCATTTTGCAACGCCATGCCATACCCTGTGGACGGCGCTTAATTGGAGCTCATTTCCTCCTACAACAGGACAATGACCCAAAGCACAGCTCCAAACTATGCAATAACTATTTAGGGAAGAATATTTGTCTATAATGGAGTGGCCAGCACAGTCACCAGATCTCAACCCTATTGAGCTGTTGTGGGAGCAGCTTGACCGTATGGTACGTAAGAAGTGCCCATCAAGCCAATCCAACTTGTGGGAGGTGCTTCAGGAAGCATAGGGTGAAATCTCTTCAGATTACCTCAACAAATTGATAACTAGAATGCCAAAGGTCTGCAAGGCTGTAATTGCTGCAAATGGAGGATTATTTGACGAAAGCAAAGTTTGAAGGACACAATTATTATTTCAATTAAAAATCATTATTTATAACCTATTTCCTATTAATTTTGCAAATAATTTAACGTATGTTTTCATTGAACCGAGGACATTTCTAAGTGAACCCAAACTTTTGAACGGTAGTGTAGATATACAGTACCATGAAAATAGTTAATTGGTTTTCAATAAAATGTAAATGTTTCTTGTTATAGAAAGGAGAAGGTTGACAGCTCATCAGTGCGCAATAAAAAGTATTGCATACTGAACTGAAGTCCAGGCATTTGTTCAGGGAGTTAATGGAAATCTTCAGGTCTCAGACAAGGTTACGCATCACACAAGCATGTTTCACCAAACTACCTTGGAGCCCTAAAACGTAGTTGAAAGACTTGGTTCTCTGCTGTCCTTTTTCCAGTCAGTTTTGATGCAGAGGAAGAGAAGGTGCCGATTCTGTCCTGCTTTGGTGGCCTGTCCCCTCCAATGAAAAGCTGTCTGCAACAATTTGTCCAATCACCAATGAGTGTCTATGCTGATTGGCTCACACACCTGGCATGTTTGTGTGTGTTTTGTGGTTATTCATGTGTTTTTACCACCTCAGTAATTGTATCTAATTTCTGAAAATGTTACATGTTTAAATGAAGAGCGCAAAAAAGTTAAGGAGTGTTTTTTCTGTATAGGAAAAACATGGGCGATTAATTTCCCATATGATTTATGAATGAACCCCTTATTGCGTGTGTGTGCTTGTACATTTGAGTGTGTGTTTGCGCATGTTGGTCTATTACTTGCATTGCATAGTGCTTCTTTACAAATGTTCTGTATGGTATGTGGTTCTGAATCTTGTAGTGAGAGGTTGCATCATGTGGATTCTACAGTACTATGTGTGTTTGTGTGAGGGTTGCTGGGAGGTGTGCATGTGAGTGGTCAAGACTCCGTTGCTAGGCGCTGTAGTTCCTGCCCCTCTGTGCTGCTTGCTGATTGGCTAATGTCCTCTCTTTGGTCCTTCTTTGGAGGAAACCTGAAGTAGAAAACAAACTCATCAAACTTTTTTAACAAATCACAGTCAACAAACACACAGGTTATGGTTGGAAATAGGGGTTTGTTTGTGAACTTGTGTGTTGATGTGTGTATGTAGAGTATGTGTGTCAGGGTTGGGGTCAATTCAGAATGATAACCAAATTCCAATTCCACATTTTCGTCTTTGAAAAGCATTGGACGAGAATTGGAATTGGAGTTGGAATTTCATTGTACTTCCTGAATTGACTGGAATTGACCCCAACCCTGGTGTGTGTTTTTTTTGCCTGTCTGTTAGTAGACATAGTACCTAGTATCCCAGTTCTCTGCGTCTTCCACGGTATCTGGTAGCGGTCTGTTGGCAGTCTCTGGCAGTGCCAGGGCCAGAACTGCGCCAAGCAGGGGGGCGGAGCCAAAGATGAGCATGGGCAGAGAGGGGCTTCTGATATGGAGCATGTTGATAAGGGGGGCTAACACACCCCCTACACGGGCAAACATACTGGACACACCTATCCCTGTCTGCCTGTAGACACACACATACTGGTCATTGAAGCATGGGCACACACACACACATACACACACACACACACACACACACTTCTTACCGTAGTTCAGTAGGGAAGATCTCAGCAGTGTAGACATAGATAACAGCGAAGGAAGCAGTGATACCAAACTTTCCTACCATGGCTAGACCTGTTAACAGGTTGGGATGGTCTAAGAGAGAGGGATAGAGAGAGAATATTTGTTACATGTTTTTGTCATTTAGCACAACGCTCTTAACCACTAGGCTACCTGCCGTGATGTTTTGTGGACCCCCCCCCCCACACATACACACACACCTGTAGGTACAGTTAGAGTGAGCAAACAGGCCACGCCCCCCAGGGCCAAAAAGACACTCTGGGATAGGCGTCTGCTCCAGGGGAGGAACAGGAGGACCAATGACCTGGCAGGGATCTCCACCAATCCAAAGATGAACTGAGTCAGGTAGAGGTCTGAGCCCAGCTTAGATACTCCTAGAGAGAGGCCATAATATACCAATACATTGACAAACCTAGAGAAAGAGAGAGAGAGAGAGAGAGAGAGAGAGAGAGAGAGAGAGAGAGAGCAGGGTTAGACACAGACACAAAGTCTTGTATAACTAACCTTCTGGGTACACATTCAAAATCCTATTTTCCCTAACTCTACACCTAACCCTAACCCTAACCCCAACCGAAACCTATACCCTTACCCTAACCTGAAAACTCTAGCTCTTAACCAAACCCTAAAACTAACCCTATCTCCTAACCCTAAACCTAATTCTAAACCTAACACTAATTCTAAACTTAACCCTAAACCCCCTAGAAATAGCATTTGTCCTTGTGGGGACTAACAAAATTTCCCCAGTTGGTCAAATTGTTGTTTGTTTACTACAAGTATAGTTAAACACGTCCACACACACACACACACACACACACACACACACACACACACACACACACACACACACACACACACACACACACACTTCTTAGTTACCAGACATAGAAAAGGATGAGAGCTCTTTTCCTCATCTGGGGTGTTCTAATGAGATCTGCAGCTGAGTGACTTCTTCTACCTTCCATATCACACCTGTCCACCTAAACATACACACACAAAAAATACTTTATTTGCATGCTCAAACACTGTGAAAAAAACAAGACGTGTCTGTGTATGGTACCTGTATAATAGGTGGTAATACACGTCCGTTGACTGTAGCAGCTTTGCGTAGTAGAACAATGGCCTCCTCTCTCCTGCCATTGGCTAGCAACCACCTAGCTGACTGAGGAAGCACCCTGAGGGGAGAGAGAAAGAGTATATAATAAATAATATCATATTGTATACAAAATGATTGACGCATTTGTCTCACCCATTTTTGTATCTATTGCACACCTATATTAGCCTACTTGACATGGATACAAAAACTAAATGTATTTATGTTTTTCCATAAGGTCAACTGTGTAATATTTATTGTGAAGTTAATGTATTATATGTATCCAGTGACTGGATGTACATGCATCTAGAGGTTATTTAGGTAGGTGTGTTTCATCGTGGTGTATGATGACCTGATGAAGATCCAACTCGGATTGAAACGTTGTCTTTATTGTGCGTCTGATTAAATCACCATTGAAGAATACCAGAGTTGCGGACATTACTTTTTTATTCTGGGAGAGAGAAAGAGACATGAATAGTGAAGAGCAAACGGCCAAGCATAAGTGTGTGTGTGTGTCCTCACCATATATAGAAGATAAATAGAAAGCCAGGAACAGATATAGCCAGCTGTAGTTTCCTCCAGTCTCGTATGAGGTAGGCTAGTCCAGCTATTAGCATGTAGCCAAGACCAAAGAAGTAGTCAGTGAAGACACCAGCTAACATACGACGCTGGGTACACGTCCACTCTGTACCTGTGGAGAGAAGGAGGGATGGAAGGAGAGGGGAGGAGAGGGTTGGAGGAAGGCAGAGGAGAGGAGAGAGGAAGGAGAGGTATGATAAGGGTTAGGATTAGGGGAAGGGGGATAAAGGTTTGAGTGGATCGGGTGGTGTGTAACTAAGGAGTTTAGGTTTCTGAGAATGGACCTAGGGTTCAGGGGTTAGGGGTTAGGAATAATGTGTGTTCTGGGGTTGGAAAGAAGGAATGTAGGTGATGTCATTGAGGTACTGTTTAAATTCTCACCCACTAATAATGGATTGAATGATTGGCAGAATGGTCTCATGTAAATTACAGTCTTATGTCAATTAGTAAATTATTGTCAACATTTGGGGGAGGGGGGTATACGTGTGTGTGTGTGTGTGTGTGTGTGTGTGTGTGTGTGTGTGTGTGTGTGTGTGTGTGTGTGTGTGTGTGTGTGTGTGTGTGTGTGTGTGTGTGTGTGTGTGTGTGTACATGTGTGCGTGCGTGCGTGTGTGTGTGTACCCAGTACGAAGGCATTGATGATGACTCCAGAGATAGTAGTACCCACAATAAATCGCATCAGGACATACACAGGGAAGTTTGGAGCGAAAGCCGCAGCCACTCCAAACACTGTCTGCAGTGCTAGGGAGAGGATCAGGGCATACCTCCTACCAACCCTAGAGAGAGAGGGAGAGGGGGATGGCGGGTGAGAGAGGGAAGGGAGGGAGGGAGACTGAGTATTTATCAAATTGTATGACATTGAAGTTACAAATTCAGTGTTGTACCTGTTGACCATGGGTTAGGTTTTAGGTTGGGGTCAGAGGTTAGGGTTTAGGGCAGGTGTACTGAAGTTCCATTTGAGAAAGCCCGATCACACAAATTTCCTTGGTGGCTAAGGTCCGGAAGGATATTGTCATTTATCGGCGTAGTAACAAACCCCCACCTCGCAACCCATGCGACCCCAAACTGTTCACTCCCCTCTTTTTGGTTGAGAAAACCTTTTGCAGCTTTAAAGATAAGTTCCTGCAATTCTAAACATTTTGCCATGGGGCATACAAGGCCCCCATGGGCACATTATCTGGCCATGGTAACTACAAGATTTAGATAGCTGGTTAGTTAGTCTAACTTACCTACCTAGCTAACATCCTACCTAGCTAACATGGACTGGTAGTTAATCAACTGTAAATTCCTGACAGGTTATAAATAGCTCTCTAAGGTCTGTCAATGAATGACATAACAAGAGGAAAACTGCCCATGCATTACCAAATGTCGAAATTGCACCTTGTGCATTCTATTATTACAACTCAGTCAGACTTTCAATGTAATGCTGTTATGAGTTCCTTTAAGTCGGGCCCGTGGTCCGTATTGACTCCATTCTGGGAGTATGGCTGGTTTAATGTCTGGTGGTAGGGATCAAGGGTTATTGTAGGTTCTAAAGATGTAGGATCTTAATCTGATCACCTTGTTGCAGGAGAACATTCCTGCATAGCAGAAACACTAGTAGTGTATTTGATGTTTAAAAAGGATTTTGAAATTTGTCATTTCCGTTTACGAAAAAAGTATCAACCCCTACAAACATTTCCATTAAATATAATCCACATAATAATTCACATTTCCTTTTGGTGCAGGATTTTTTCCTGCTGTCGTAAACTGTCTCAAATTAAGATCCTACATCTGTACCTGTTTGCCATAGCTTCAAAGACGACAGTTTCCTCCAGCAAACTCAACATGTAGAAAGGGTCAGAGGTTAGATGCCTGGGGTCAAGGGTTATGTTATGTACCTGTCTGCCATAGCTCCAAAGACTGCTGCTCCCACCAGCAGACCCAACATGTAGACAGAAGACCCCAGACTGTTGAGCCATGCCTTGTCACACACCAAGTCCCACTGTAGGAGAGAGAGCAAGAGTGAGTGTGGCGAGACAGGGAACAACAGGTCTGATGAGAGAACTGTTCATAACATCTTCCCCTAGCACAGGTGAGGTTCCAGCTGGCCTCCACCCATGGCACCCTGTTGACCATGGCACTGTAGAAGGGAAGTGAACAGATGAGACTAACATTTTCCTATTAACCCCATTAATCCGAGCACATTATAAGTGAAATGCATTATTTACCTCGGTGATGGTAGTGCTTTGATAAATCTCCTGGCTGTACATCCATCCGTGCTGGCAAGGCTCGCGCGCAGTACCGTTCTCTTTTAGAATGTCCGTGAGGAAGCAGGAGTCGTCCACCTGTTGGTCCACCGGGATGCTCAGGTTCAGGTTTGCGGTAACAGTAACGGATGAAGTCAAGGCCAGGCTACCGTTATGGACGTTATTACCGGGGGCTGAGCTCGGGCTGTCCCGGCAGCGATGTCCCGGTGTAGCTCCGGTAAAGATGCTGGCCATCATGTGAAAACCCAGTTGGATCTGAGGCAGACAGATCCACACGTACAGAATCTTCTGGTACTTTCCAAACCCTCCTACAGCTGTTAGAATCTGATCAAAATTCATTTTCAATCAATTCAATGCTCTTTTGAAAAAAGGGATTATTTTAATCTCAATGACACATTAGGCCTATTGCTTCTATTCGACCAAGTCTCTTTTGCAAAATAGATTTTATCTGAGATTAAAGTGATCTGGATAAATAAATGAAAAAAAAAAACACGAATATATTTGTCTCCTAATGTATCATATTGTACTAGGCTATAGGTTGGACAAAAATAAACCGAATCACTACAGCCAACAAAAGGCTGTAAATCACTATAGCCTATAGTAGTAGCCTGCCTGCACGCAATCGCAGTGTGCGTGTTTGTCTCCTAGAGAGAAAACCAGACAACAACAAACAACCATGTGCCACGGCGTGACAGTGGACAGACAGGTGCGTGTGTCCAGTGTCTGCTCTCGTCGGTTAGTGAGGGGCATGGTTTTGTTCTTCTCACATGTCCTGAAATCACTCTTAAAAATCCCTCTTATCTAACAATCCACCTCACCTCCTCCTCCTCTCTCTAAAATCAGTTGCAGTAGATTGTCTTCCCTTTCTTTACAATACATATGGCAGTCAACTACGCATAATAGTTTCTCACATTCAAGTATGCACAGTTTTATATTACAATCAAAGCCTTCTCTCAGAAAATCGTAAATAAAATAAATCCTCAGAATCGCGAATCGGGCAGAGTCCCTTTGAAGAAGCCCTTCCGAAACCCAGAACGGCACAACAATCTTCTGTAGTAACATGCACCTCAAATCATAAATCAACTGGAAAGCAGATAAAGAGTTAACCAAACGCAGAAGTTACAGCAGAACATTGTCCCACAAAATAATATGCAACAGTGAAAGCCAGTGTCCCGTGCGCGTCCACGAGGGTGGATGTTATCAGTACGGCGTTTTTGTGTGACGATAGGGGGCTGTAGTTACAAAACCGGGGAACAAGGGGAAACCGCAAGAGGGGACCAATAGCAGCGCGCGGAGAGACATGAACGCGCACTTTAATCGTGAGCAAGTGTTGTGATATTATTGGGATAATCTGGGATGACAATTATTGATCATATACTGTAGATAGGTAGTCCATGAATAAAAACCGCTGGAGCATGATTCATTTATCACCATCCGAGTGGTTTGTTTGTGTTAGGATGTAGTCTAGTCTGTCTTCTTTAGTGTCCATATATTTTGCTTAATTTACTATTTGTAAGGTAATAAATATTTTAACAATAAACTTGAATTTGGTATGAGGTAAAAGTATCGATATCAAACACATTTTAACTTAAACGAGAATCGAGAGTACAGGCCTAGGCCTACTAGGCTGCGTTTAGACAGGCAGCCCAATTCTGATCTTTTTTTTCCCACTAACTGGTCTTTTGAACTATCAGATCAGATCTGAAAAATATCTGATGTGAAAATATCTGATATAATTGGTCCAAATATCAATTAGTGAAAAAAAGATCAGAATTGGGTTGCCTGTCTAAACGCAACCCTAGATGCTGCACATGTGACCATCTCTGTCCACTGTTCGGTGGTGCTGAATTTAGTGGTGCTTCGTAATTCTGATTTCGCCTCTTTCTGCTTCAGTTGTGCTGAATCGCTGTTATTATTAGCTTCTTTGTTTAGGCTACTTTACATTAGAACCATCGGACCTTTTACTCTGGTGACAAAGTCCCCACACTGCACTCACGATGGACGTCGGTGTCTGTGAAAGCCTCAACAATGGCGCTGTACTGATGCCTTGTGTTCAGATGTGGTACTGCAGGACCCTCCGTTCACTCAGGACGGGGACCAGACCCTTGATGTAGCCCAAAACCCCCCCACATAAGCCAAGACCCAAAACAATCCCAAAACTGAATGTATGCTAACAATATGGTGTAAACCATCTAGCCAATTAGAGGTAAAAATAGAGTAATCAACAAAGTAGCCATGTATACTACCATGGCCTTCATCCCACTGAAGGGTTGCCTAGATAGATAGATAGATAGATAGATAGATAGATAGATAGATAGATAGATAGATAGATAGATAGATAGATAGATAGATAGATAGATAGATAGATAGATAGATAGATAGATAGATAGATAGATAGATAGATAGATAGACATTTCTTTGTCAAGCAGCTACGAAAAAAACACAGGGCAGGTGCAAAATGCCAGAATGAAAATACACAAAAGACAGATACACGAAACATGATACAAAAGTATCAAAATACAAGAGGTCTGGAGTGCAAAAAAGCAATAAATAGTATGGGTGGATGGCTGAATATGTACACTATATATATATATTTTTTTACCTTTATTTTACTAGGCAAGTCAGTTAAGAACAAATTCTTATTTTCAATGACGGCCTAGGAACAGTGGGTTAACTGCCTTGTTCAGGGGCAGAACGACAGATTTTTACCTTGTCAGCTCGGGGATTCGATCCAGCAACCTTTCAGTTACGGGCCCAACACTCTAACCACTGGGCTACCTGCCGCCCCAATCCACCATTGGTGGATGGTGCATGGTTAACTATACTATACAGGTCGATGGCAGAGAAATACTTAAATAGCTAAAAGTGTGTATGATATAAGTGAGGGTAATAATAGTTTACTTAATATACAGACTGGTAAATGAACAGGTAAGTGAATATTTTGCATGGTTAAATTAACTGTACAGGTAAATATACAGTTAAATGTACAGGTAAGTGAATATTTGCATGGTTATATTAACTGTACAGGTAAATGACAGGAAGAGATACTTAAATAGCTAAATGTGTGTATGATATAATTTAGGGTAATAATAGTAATTCCCTTACAATACAGTCCTTAGTGCGCAGGGTTTAATTACAGATAAATGCACATATTGCACATTCAATATACTAAAAACAATGGTACTCTTCCTGCCTACCCCTGATGCACCCTACAATTGTGGAGTCACCCGAGAACTTCTGTAGGTGGCATGTTTCAGAGTTATATCTGAAGTCTGAGGTGTAGAGGGTGAACAGGAAGGGGGAAAGGACCGTTCCCTGGGGGGCCCCTGTGTTGCTCACTGCCCGTTCTGACACACAGCTCTGTAGTCGCACAAATTGTGGCCTACCGGTCAGGTAGTCTGTGACCCAGGAGACTAATGGTGCTTCCACTTTCATACTCTTCATCTTCTCACCCAGTAGCAGGGGCTGAATGGTGTTGAAGGCACTGGAGAAGTCAAAAAACATAACCCTCACAGTGCAACCTGCGTTGTCCAGGTGAGAGTAGGCCCTCTGCAGAAGGTAGATGATTGCATCATCCACCCCGATGTTGCGCTGGTATGCGAACTGCAGGGGGTCCAGTGATGTACACACCAGGGGTCTGAGGTGAGCGAGGACTAACCTTTCCAGGGTCTTCATGATGTGGGATGTTAGCGCTACAGGTCTGAAGTCATTCAGGACAGTGGGGTGTGCCTTCTTGGGCACTGGGACAAGGATGTTTTCCACAGCACAGGGACCCTTTCCAGGCTCAGGCTAAGGTTGAAAGGGTGCTGGAGTATTACACACAGTTGGTCAGTCAGCACAGACCCTAATTACCCTTGGGCTGATGCCATCAGGGCCCGCCGCTTTCCAATTATGTAGTCTATCCAGCTCTCTCTTCACTTGGTTGGTGGTGAAAGCCAGCCCAGGTGGGGAGGTGGGGGGAAGGGGGGTGTTGAGGATCAGTCCAGAGGGATCAGGGGCGGAGGTGGGGTCGCTGATTGTCTCAACAGAGGTGCTGTGAGCAGAGTGGGGGTGGGACAGCCGTGAGGGTGTGTGACCTGGAGGAGAGGTGGACAGGGCCAGTATCGAACCTGTTAAAACATTGGTTCAGCTCATTGGCTCTGTCCTGGGTCCCCTCAGTCTGCCCACTGTTTGACTTTTTGAAGCCCGTGATATTTCTCATACCCTTCCACACCTCTCTCACCTGGCTCTGCCTCAGCTTGTCCTTCATCTTCTCCTTATACCCTCTCTTCCCCTCAGCAATCAGCAACTTCAGCTCCTTCTGGACACATTTCAATTTGTCCCTGTCCCCCTCCTTGAAGGCTCTCTTCTTCTCATTCAGCAGGGCATTCAGGTCGCTGGTGACCCAGGGTTTATTATTTGGGAAACAGCATACCTTCCTGGTGGGTACAGTGTTGTCTACATAAAAATGTATATAGTCCGTTATGCAGTCAGTGAGTTCATCGATGTCCTCCCCATGAGCCTCACAGAGCACATCCCAGTCTGTTGTTTCAAAGCAGTCCTGTAGGGCATCATTCGCCTCCGGAGACCATCTCCTTATGGTCCTAGTGGTCGCAGGCTGCTGTTGGACCATAGGCCTGTAGAGTGGGGAGAGGTGGACAAGGTTCTGATCCGATCTACCGAGGGGAGGGAGTGCAGTGGAGTTGTATGCATCCTTCACATTAGCATATAACAAGTCCAGAGTTGTATTATTCCTGGTTGGGCACTTCACGAACTGTTTGAACATAGGCAGCGTTGAAGAGAGAGATGCATGGTTAAAATCCCCCCGAAATGGCAAAGAAAGCACTGAGATGCGCTGTCTGTAACCTCGCGATAACAGAGTGGATGACTATGAAGCTAAGCAGGGTGGTCCTAGTTGATCCTTGGATACGACTGGGAGACCAGGTCCTGCTGGAAGGGGAGACCCCAAGGCCCCTGACCAGTGATTGGGACACTGCCCTCCAAAGTGAACTGTCCTTCAGATAAGATGTTGAATTGAGTTCACATGAAGGAGAGATGAAGAAAGGAAACCACTTCCGACTATTGGGACACGCTGTCATCTCAGCTGTTGTGAAGGACAGGGAACGAGGGCAGAGGGGAGGGAGCAATGTTCTGAATTGAAACTCAGCCAAGAGCTGTTAATTTTTCCCTAGAGACAATGGGGCCTCTGTGGCCCCAACTCACACAGTTCATCATGCACGCACACACACAAACACACACTGCATCCTACTGCTGGCTGTCCTCTGAAGCTAAGCAGGGTTGGTCCTGGGATGTCCCTGGATGGGAGACCAGATGGTGCTGGAAGTGATGTTGGAGGGCCTCTGCTCTAAAAATAAATATCCCACTGCCTCCGGGACATTGCCCTGTGTAGGGTCTTTTGGATGGGCCGTTAAATGGGTGTTCTGACTCTCTGTGGTCACTAAAAATCCCATAGCACTTATCGTAAGAGTAAGGGTGTTAACCCTGGTGTCCTGGCTAAATTCACAATCTGGCCCTCATACCATCATGGCCACCTAATCATCCCCAGCTTCCAATTGGCTGATTCATCCCCCCTCCTCTCCCTTGAAACTATTCCCCAGTTCGTTGTTGTAAATGAGAATGTGTTCAGTCAACTTATCAGGTAAAATAAGGATTACATTAAATAAAACAAACACACACACAGCTTAGTCAGTCAGACGAGTGCACCAGTGCGTACGTCATGTGCCTGTCAATGAGTTGAAAATCAGTTCGGCCTATTTGTGACAGTGGCATAGGCCTATTGCCAAAATGAGGATTTAGATTTTCATGAAGCATGGTTGGGCTATCTGCAATCCTTTAGGTATTTGTCTATTTTTCCTCAACATTCACTCATTTCAAACAGAATGTCAGAATTCGGAGAAATTGGCTATTTCAAAATCATATTAAACATCCACGTTCATTTTATGATACAATCCTGCAGCAGCTGTGGATGTTCGTGACGTCACTGTCGGTACAGTGCGGTCGGTGTTTTTCGGTAAGAGCTGGACGGAGAGCGCACGAGAGAGAAAGAGAGATAGAGAGAGATGGCTATTGGCGTGGGAAAGCGGGCAGAAATAGAAGAAACGAGTAAATCTAAGATGACCTTGACTTGACAGACATATCCATCATCTTGATCAACTGACATAACGGCCGTTTTTCCGGAAGGGAAAGTTCCAGTGTTTGACGTTACCGTTTTACGCCTCTTCTCAAAACCTTACAGGGGATTTTACCGCGTGCCCTTGCAGCACATAAAATAAAATCTTACATTCCACATTTACTACAATAGTTCCCCACCCGGTTGGTCTTGAGAAACGACTGGATATATACTCGACTGGATTTCTTGAATCCTGATTGTGCGTGAGTAAGCGTTTTTATACTCTCTAATGAAACATCTTTGTTTACTAACAACATACAACGTGGCATTGCATGGCAGAATAACGGAAATCTAAGAGACGCTGTATTTACGTTGTCAACTGAGTTTTTGTGATAACATGGAACATACATCGTTGCCTTTGTTTATGCAATGAGAGGGAAGAGAGCACACTGCATCCGCGACGTAACGTCATGATGTCTCCGTGCAGTGGCCACACCCAGCGTGGGTACAGTGCGGATGTAAAGCGGGATGTAAAATCATAGCGGGTTTATAATATGCACTGGGTAGTATATGAGGTAAATGTAGGCTTATTGAGCGGCTTTTGGGGTATCAATGATGTAGACAGAGCTGTATGCTGTAGAACTGGTACAAATAATGTTACATGACAGAGAATGATCATGTGTGTTCTATACAATGTATGTCTACCTGAACACTTTGTCCCATACTGCTGATGCCTATAGGTCTATGGAACAGTCCTAGGGTCAGCCTATTAATTTTCTAGTGGAGTGAACTGACTGATCACAGAGCAGTGATTCGAGGGAGCTTGTACCCCATAGGTAACCAGATTCATTAGATGTACAAAGGATTGGATAGGTAGGTCTATTATAACTAGCAATATGGAGAGAAAAAAACCTATAGGGCAAATTGAGTGTTAGTAAGTTAGGCGAGACAGGGTCAGTGACAGTGTGATAAAATGCGGGACTTGTAATCTCTAACCCCCCCTCCTCCTCTCTCCCCCTCTCTCCATCCCTCCATCTCTCCTTAGCTTGGCCAAAGCATTTTTCATATTTATCCCCCTGCCCTAGCTCACATCAGCTTATGTAAGCATGGAGTGGGGTATTACCAGGAAATTACAGCCAAATTCATACCATACATTAGTAGTGTGTTGTGTGTGTGCATGTACGTGCGCACAGCTATAAGCTGTGATGTGGCTGCAGGATCTACCTGTAGTGTATAGGTTTACTGCATAGAAAGAGATACATCCCAAGGTTGCAGTGTCTCTATGCGTCAGCCTTTATAATATAGGAGCACCACAGAGCCTTTACAGTGACAACATTACAGAGCCTTTATAGTGACAACATTACAGAGCCTTTAAAGTGACAACATTACAGAGTCTTTATAGTAACAACAATACAGAGCCTTTATAGTAACAACAATACAGAGCCTTTATAGTAACACCATTACAGAGCCTTTATAGAAACACCATTACAGAGCCTTTATAGTAACAACATTACAGAGCCCTGTATAGTAACAACATTACAGAGCCTTTATAGTAACAACAATACAGAGCCTTCATAGTAACAACAATACAGAGCCTTTATAGTAACACCATAACAGAGCCTTTATAGAAACACCATTACAGAGCCTTTATAGTAACAACATTACAGAGCCCTGTATAGTAACAACATTACAGAGCCTTTATAGTAACAACATTACAGAGCCTTTATACTAAGAACATTACAGAGCCTTTTTAGTAACAACAATACAGAGCCTTTATAGTAACAACATTACAGAGCCTTTATAGTAACAACAATACAGAGCCTTTATAGTAACACCATTACAGAGCCTTTATAGAAACACCATTACAGAGCCTTTATAGTAACAACATTACAGAGCCTTTATAGTAACAACATTACAGAGCCTTTATAGTAACAACATTACAGAGCCTTTATACTAAGAACATTACAGAGCCTTTTTAGTAACAACAATACAGAGCCTTTATAGTAACAACATTACAGAGCCTTTATACTAAGAACATTACAGAGCCTTTATAGTAACAACATTACAGATAATTTATAGTAACAACATTACAGATCATTTATAGTAACAACATTACAGAGCCTTTATAGTAACAACATTACAGATAATTTATAGTAACAACATTACAGATCATTTATAGTAACACCATTACAGAGCCTTTATGGTAACAACATTACAGAGCCTTTTTGGTTAGTTGAATGACATGTCTTGAGTGATGTGATGTAGTTTTTTATGAGAATGTTAGATGCTGCGAGGTGTGTGAGTGTGACTGTGTGTGGTGTAGGTGGTGTGACTGCAGCCAGCTGTTCAGTTGAAACCTCTGCTCACCTCTCTGCTCTCTCCATCTGCAGTCTAAAAATAGAGTGCATTCTCCTGGCAGGCACACATGGATATCCTAGTACATCAGGAAAGTACTAACCTGGTCTCAGATCTGTCTTGCCAACTCCTCAAGCTGGGTGACAATGACCATAGGAGTTGGCAAGACAGCACAAACAGATTCAGGGATCAGGGTATGAAAGTACAAATACAAGTAAATACTATCCAGAGTAGAAGCAGTGCCACTGTAGTAGTTGTGAGTTACTATGTGCCCATGGTCTGTCCATTGCTTGGTTGGTTGGCTGGAGGCCAAGTGCACTGTCAGCATGTTCTAGTGGTCTACTGTCTGTCCCTTTTTCCCCAACATTTATCTAATCTCTCTTCTTCACCCTTTCACTGTCTCTTTCCAACCCCCCTTCTCTCTCTCTCTCTCTCTCTCTCTCTCTCTCTCTCTCTCTCTCTCTCTCTCTCTCTCTCTCTCTCTCTCTCTCTCTCTCTCTCTTTCTCCCCCCCCTCTAGTTCTCTCTTCCCTTCTCTCTTTCTCAGGTCCAGCCTCTACACTTTTCCTTCCTCCGCAGGTACCTGGTAACCTAGATAGAACTCCAGGTCTGTAGGCCCATGGCCCTCCATTCTCTCCCCCAGTGAGAGGTGATCCACGCTGGCCTCCCCAGCCCCCGCCCTGCCCCCGGACCCAGAGCCAGAGCCAGAGCCCGGCCCAGGTAGCCTAGAGGAGGAGCAGTATGTGAGCCTGCCTGAACCACCCACCCCACCACCACCATGCAGGGATGCTGAGACCCTCACTGGTAGGTGTGTGTGTGTGTGTGTGTGCGTGTGTGTGTGAGAGGAATGAGAAAATAATTATAGGATGTGATGTGTGTGCCCCACTCCCCTCCCCTCTCTCTAGATGTGTGTAACACTGCTGACCTGCCGGAGGTTGAGATCATCAGTCTGTTGGAGGAGCAGCTGCCGGTGTACCGGTTACGTGCTGACACCGTCTTCGGTTACGACCATGACGACTGGTTACACACACCGCTACTGTCACCAGACGCACGCATCGACCTGACCACAGAACAGATCGAGGAGACGCTCAAATACTTCTGTAAGTGTTTGTGTGTGAGGGCGGTTATGTGTGTGTAGTGTAGTGTAAGTCGTTTTTGCTGTTCTAGTGCTTGGGGAGATGGCAGACAGTTTCCACACAGTTTCTAGATCTTCTCTGTTGCATACCTCAGCAAGTATATTAGATCCATGTGTGTAGTGTATAATGTATAATGCATAGTGTATAGTGTATAGTATAATGTATATTATAAACTGTGTGGACCCAGCCCTGAATATTGGCTGGCAGCCATGGTATATGAGACTGTATACCATGGATATGACAAAGATTAGTTTTTACTGCTCTAATTACTTTAGTAACCAGTTTATAATAGCAATAAGGCACCTCAGGGGTTTGTGAAATATGGCCAATATACCACGGCTAATGGCTGTATCCAGGCACTCCGCGATGCGTTGTGCCTAAGAACAGATCTTAGCCGTGGTATATTGGCCATATACCACACCCCTTCGTGCCTTATTGCTTAAATGTATAATGTATAGTGTACAGTGTACAGTATAATGTATAGTGTATAATGTATATTATAAACTGGGTGGCTCGAGCTCTTAATGCTGATTGGCTGACAGCCGTGGTATATCAGACCGTATGCAACGGGTATGACAAAACATTTATTTTTACTGCTCTAATAACGTTGGTAACCAGTTTATAATAGCAGTAAGGCTCCTCAGGGGTTTGTGGTATATTGCCAATATACCACAGCTAAGGGCAATGCCCAGGCACTCCGTGTTGCGTCATGCACATGAACAGTCCTTAGCCGTGGTATATTGGCCATATACAACACCCCCTCGGGCCTTATTGCTTAATTATAAACTAGGTGGTTTGAGCCCTGAATTCTATGGGTATGACAAAATGTTTAATTACATTGGTTTATAATAGCAATAAGGCTTCTTGGGGGTTTGTGATAGCAATAAGGCTTCTCTGAACACAGCCGTTTGCCAATATACTGTGTCCAGGCACTCTGAGTTGCGTCGTGCATAAGAACAGAACTTAACTTTAAAACATATTTTTTGTCTCTTCCCTGTCACGAGGGGGCCCGCTAAAATGTTTTGCTCGCAAGGTGGGGATATGGATATGGGTACGCAGTCCCACGAGCCACTGCGGCTCCTCATGATGAGTTCCGTTTTTGAATTGCCCCACCCTCATCAAAGTTCCCTAGTGTATTGTGTATTTCTGAAGAGAGATCAAAATGGGTCTACATCATCAGAGGGAAGTCCAATCAATCGTTTGGTCATGTGGGATGAGATGTGTGTGTGTTCAGAATGTGGATGGAAGCTTAACCGTGATTATATAGGTGGATGGATGCGCTGTGTCCTTGGACAGAGAGGGAATACGTGTGTTTATGCTTACTGTATTGAGATGATCTGTGGGCATGACTGTGGGTGTGACTGGAAAGGGAGGAGGGTCTGTCCCTAAGTTTGCAATCTCTGATTGGTTCCCTTTGTCTTCCTCCCCTCCTATCAGGATGCTATCTCAGCTACAGCTCTCACTCATCAGTAGACTAGAGTGTGTGTGCCTTAGTTACCTAAGTACTGTCACTGTGGAAATTAGAAGAGGGAGGGGACGAGAGGAGAAAGGGATGAGGAGGATGGAGAGAATAACAGGAGATGGATGTGAGCTGGAGGACTGGTGCTATGAGGAGGGAACTGAGGGTAACACTGTGTGTCTGTGGGTGTCTGTTTTTCAGAGAGAAAGAAAGAGGGAGAGAGTTGTGTTAGGTGTAAATCTGTTTTTCAGTTTGTTGCAGAGAGATTGTAAGACTCCATCGTTAAGTGATTTGGTCCTGTATTGTGTAGAGAGAATGGTGCTTCAGGCTCGTATTTGACTGTAATTTGTAAAGGCCTATTCTTATCGATACGCATTGCGGAGTGCCTGCATACAGCTCTTAGCTGTGGTATATTGGCCATATACCACTAACCCTGAGGTGCCTTATTGCTATTATAAACTGGTTACCAACTTAATGAGAACGGTAAAAATAAATGTTTTGTCATACAATCAGCATTCAGTGCTCAAACCACTTAGTTTATAATAATGTGTTATAACAGGTTTAAAGAGGAACTGATGGAGCTGTGTGATGTTGAACTGGTTCAGTGTGACATGTCTGTTTATTGTAAAGCTGGTTGATTTAAGAAGAGGCTGTGTTATGTTTTAGTGAGTTTCTAGGATATTACTAATTAAACTCTGCAGCATTGATTATTAGAGTTCTGATCAATATCAGCTTCAGGCCTATTGAGCGCATCAGCCATGTGCGACATGGAAAACCGTCCCCTTATCTGAACCCTCAGTGTGTTCCAGGAAAATCATTCCCTGGTAGTGATGCACGGGTTGACTCATAACCCACAGTTATATCTTGGGACGGGCACGTTTAGGGTCATGAAATATTGTGTGGATGAAGGGCGGGTGGGTGGCGGGCGGTCTGAATAAAGAGAAAACAATACCTTCAATCTATAAATGTATCATTCTTATCCAATAATATATCTATAGGCTACACATAGTTTTTTTTTTGGCATTAGGGCGTAAGCCTAGGCTTACACGTTCCAAATAGCCTACACGGCAATCGCCAAATGCTTTTGGGAATGGACACAGAGGCAAAAAGGAGAATGTCGGAGTTAAATTCAATAAGAGAAAAACTGCAAAATGGAGAGCTGAAAATAAAGAGAAGGAAGGGCCAGAAACGTAATGTTTGAGGAAGATGTAAGTTGTAAAGAGGATTATAGTAGTGCTGGATATGTTATGTGTGATGATTGTGAGGCGGGACTTCAAATAGGGAACTGTAACTTTATCTGGACACTGAGTGTAGGTCTATAACCTTTCACACAACCTAAATATGAAATACAACGGGTCAAACTGATGTAATTTGGAAATTTTGCACAAAATCTTTCCAGTTTTTTTTTTGTTATAGAATTTTTCTCCCAGTTCCCTAAACGTCTTGGCTCCACAGAAAAAGCAGAGCTCACAGAGAACACTTGACCGATGGCAATTAGATTAAACATTAATTCTATTTATTTATGAAATTTTTCTGGTGAGCAAGGGTTTATCTTGTCTTCTAGGGCAAAATGTAATGACAGAAGAGAAGCTGCTGTATCTAATTATACAAGTTAACTATCAAATAGACTACCAAAATGTTGGAAATTATAAGCAGAAACATACAGTATGTACAGAGCCTTCAGAAAGTTGACCTTTTCCACATTTTGTTCTGTTATAGCCTGAATTCATAAATGTTTTGTCAACCATCTACAAACTATACCCCATAATGACAAAGTGAAAACATGTTTGTAAAAATGTTTGCAAATATATTGAAAATTAAGTATTCATACCCCTGAGTCAATACATGTTAGAATCACCATTGGCAGCGAATTACAGTTGTGAGTATTTCTGGGTAGTCTCTAAGAGCTTTGCACACCTGTATTGTGCAACATTTGCCCATTATTATTTTCTAAATTCTATCTTATTCATCATTGCTAGACAACCATTTTCAGGTCTTGCCATAGAGTAGATTTAAGTCAAAACTGTAACTCTAACACTCAGGAACATTAACTGTCTTCTTGGTAAGCATCTCCAGTGTAGATTTGGCCTTGTTATTGTCCTGCTAAAAAGGTGAATTAATCTCCCAGTGTCTGGTGGACTGAACCAGGTTTTCATGGAGGACTTTGCCTGTCCTTAGCTCCATTCTGTTTATTTTTTGTCCTGAAAAACTCCCCAGTCCTTAATGATTACAAGCATACCCATAACATGAATATGGAGGGTGGTACTCAGTAATGTATTGGATTGGATTTGCCCCAAACATAACACTTTGTATTCAGAACAAAAAGTTCATTTCTTTGCCACATTTTTAGCAGTTTTTCTTTAGTGACTTATTGCAAACAGGACACATTTTTTGGAATATGTTTTATTCTGTACAGGCTTCCTTCTTTTCACTCTGTCAATTAGGTTAGTATTGTGGAGTAACTACAATTCTTTTGAGCCGTCCTCCGTTTTCTCCCATCACAGCCATTAAACTCTGTTTGAACACTGTTTTAAGTAACCATTGGTCTCATGGTGAAATCCCTGAGCGGTTTCCTTCTTCTCTGGCAACTGAGATAGGAAGGATGCTTGTATCTTCTTTGTAGTGACTGGGTGTATTGATACACCATCCAAAGTGTAATTAATTAATTAACTTCACCATGCTCAAAGGGATATTCAATGTCTGTTTTGCTTTTTTACCAATAGTATTCCCTTCTTTGCGAGGCATTGGAAACCTCCCTGGTCTTTGGGGTTGAATCTGTGCTTGAAATTCACTGCTCGACTGAGGGACCTCATGTTAAAGACTATTATTGCACAGAGAGTAAGTCCATGCAACTTATTATGTAAACCCTTTTAAGTAAATCTTTATTCCTGAACGTACTTAGGCTTGCCATAACATTTCAGCTTTTCATTTTTTTGTAAATGTTTACTTTCTGAAAGCACTGTATCTAAATTAGGCAAACAAAAATCCTGCTCACCTGTTAAAAAATATAGTTGACTGTAGTCTCCAGTGCATTGTCTATATTAGCGGGTTAGTGTCGGGTGCAGGCCTCAGATTTTCACTTTATCACATAAAGTCACTGATAGTTGGCTGTTGCGGATGGGTTATTAGCAATTGTGGGCGGGTGCGGGTAAACAAATAGCTGACCAATGCACCACCATTCCCCGGTTCTCACTAGATGGCCATGCTGCAAAGAATGAAATGGACAATATAATTTGAACTGATTAGCAAGTAAATTAGTGTAATTTAGGGTTTGGCTTAGGGGTATGGTTAAGGCTTAGGTTGAGGTTATGGCTAAAATCAGACTTCAATGTGTTTCTTACTTTTCTCTCCTTCTACAGCGCTTTAAACAGTGTGTGTCAAGTCAGGTGTGTGTATTCCTAACTAGATAGATAGATAGGTACTTTATTGATCCCCGAGGGGGAAATTTCTTTGTTAAGCAGCTACAACAAAACATAGGGCAGGTGCAAAATGCCAGGACGAAAATACACAAAAGACAGATACACGATACATGATACTGTCACGAGAGGGTGCATACCTCGACCAAGACGCAGCGCAGGGATTATAGTTCAACATTCTTTTTTATTTATTTACTATGTATATAAATTTTACAAATGAACGAACTACACAATACAAACAAACACGATAGACAAAACGTCACGTTCACCAAAACAGACACGAATGAACGGACGTAACAACTGAAGCACACTTACTGTCACTGTGACTGCGAAACATATGACAACGACCCACAACCCAGTGTGAAAATTACAAACCAATGTAGGATCCCTAATTAGAGACAATGCGCAGCAGCTGCCTCTAATTAGGGATCCAATGCAAACCACCACCAGATACAGAAAGAATAGACCTGTCAGACTCTGACCATGGTTACATAGAGAAGCAAATAGGCTTCTCTATGGCCAGAGCCTGACAGATACATAGAGCGGCAGTATGAAAAAGTATAGAAATACAAGATATCTGGATAGCAAAAAAGCTATAAAAATACATTGCATAGTACGGGTGGTTGGCTGAATATGTACACTATACATTGGTGGATGTTGGATGGTTTACTATACTAGGTCGATGGCAGAGAAATACTTCAATAGCTAAAAATGCATATGATATGAGCGAGGGTAATAATAGTTTACTTAATAGACAGACTGGTTAAATGAACAAGTAAGTGAATATTTTGCATGGTTAAATTAGCTGTACAGGTAAATATACAGTTATATTTACAGGTAAGTGAATACTTGCATGGTTACATAAACTGTACAGATAAATGACAGGAAGAGGTACTTAAATAGCTAAATGTGTGTATGATATAATTTGGGGTAATAATAGTAATCCCTTAAAATACAGTCCTTAGTGCGCAGGGTTTAATTACAGATAACTGCACGTATTGCACATTCGATATACTAAAAGCAATGAGAAAAGATGCAACTGACAGGATACTAATATGCATTCCTGAGTGAATGACTACGTAAGTTAAGTCCAAGAATTACTTGCAATATTGCACGTGATATGATATAACAACTGTACATGAGTATGTATATACAGACCTGAATGAATAAATAAGTCCTGAGTGAATAAGTGATTACGGACCAGAGTTACTCACGGATGGATGCATAATTGTTAAACTAGGTCCTAGCACCCCAACTAGGTCCTAGCACCTCTGTGACTCAACGTCTCTCACCTCCACCTCCTCTCAACTCCTCTCTCCATCCACAGTGCTATGTGCAGATAGAGTGGGCCAGATGACGAAGACCTACAATGACATTGATGCTGTCACACGTCTGCTGGAGGAGAAAGAGAGGGACCTGGAGTTGGCTGCTAGGATCGGGCAATCACTTCTCAAGAAGAACAGAACGCTCACAGAGCAGAATGACTACCTGGAGGTACAAGTGGGACACATCGCAGAGGAGGTGAGAGACGTTGAGTCACAGAGGAGGTGAGAGACGTTGAGTCAAAGAGGGGGTGAGAGAGGCGTTGAGTCACAGAGGAGGTGAGAGAGACGTTGAGTCACAGAGGAGGTGAGAGAGACATTGAGTCACAGAGGAGGTGAGAGAGACGTTGAGTCACAGAGGAGGTGAGGGAGACGTTGAGTCACAGAGGAGGTGAGAGAGACGTTGAGTCACAGAGGTGAGAGAGACGTTGAGTCACAGAGGAGGTGAGAGAGACGTTGCATCACAGAGGAGGTGAGAGAGACGTTGAGTCAGAGGAGCAGACAGGTGCATTACTGTACACACGCATGCATTTCTATGAACTGAGCTACAAGTTCCTCACGCATAAACCCAGCTCCCTTTTGTCAATGTTTTTTTTCAGTTGTATAAACGTAACTTTTTAAAGAACCACTGTTATAGGTATTTTTATCAGAAAACAACACTAAAAGCTAGTGCTGCATCACCAGCTCAGTGTTCTGTGTGTTCTCAGGTGGCCCAGCTGCATCATGAGTTGAACCTGAAGGATGAGCTGCTGCAGTTCTACACCAATGCATCAGAGGAGAGTGAAGAGGACTCTACTACTGGCTCACCCACGTTAGTATTGTCTGTGTGTTTACTATTCCAGACTGTCTCTCTATCTCTGTCTCACTCTCTCTGTCACCCCCTCTCTCTCTTTCTCACTCTCTCATGCCCTCCTCTCTCTCTCTCTTTCTCTCTACCCCCTCCACCCTCTCTCTCTCTCTCCCTCTCTCTCTCTCACTTTCTTTCTTTCTTCTCTCTCTCTCTCTCTCTCTCTCTCTCTCTCTCTCTCTCTCTCTCTCTCTCTCTTTCTCGCTTTCTCTCTTGCACTTTCTCTCTCGCACTTTCTCTCTCTCTTGCTTTCTCTCTCTCTCTCTCTCTCTCTCTCGCTTTCTCTCTCCCGCTCTCTCCGCTCTCTCTCTCTAGGGGTCATAGGAGTAAGCTGCTGGGTGTATCAGTGTTTGGAGCTGACTTTATGCAGAGGAAACTCAGAGAGCTGGAGGAAGAGAACCTATCCCTCCGCTCAGAGGCCTGTAATCTGAAGACTGAGACTGAGACCTACGAGGAGAAGGAACAACAGCTGGTCAACGACTGTGTTAAAGAACTCAGTGAGTGGAGGAGTATTATACTCTTTCTTTCTTTCTTTCTTTCTTTCTTTCTTTCTTTCTTTCTTTCTTTCTTTCTTTCTTTCTTTCTTTCTTTCTTTCTTTCTTTCTTTCTTTCTTTCTCTCTCTCTCTCTCTCTCTCTCTCTCTCTCTCTTTCTCTCTCTGTCTCTATGTCTCTCTCTGCTCTCCTTCCTTTTCTATCAATTAAAATATACTTCACTGGCATTTAATGCCTCTATTGGCATGAATGTAAAATAATGTTGCCAGAGCAGATAATGAATCCCCCCTCTTCCCCCACCTGTCTCCAGGACAGTCCAGTCTGCAGATCAACACCATAGCGGAGGAGTTGGCTCGGAAGACAGAGGACGCCATGCGACAGCAGGAGGAGATCACACACCTGCTCTCTCAGATAGTTGACCTACAGAAGAAAGCCAAGTCGGTGAGAGACGCACATGCATGCTTTGTCCTCAGTAGTATACTGCATGCATTGTGGTATATGCTCAATACTCTTTGTGTGTGTGTGTTTCTTCAGTATGCAGTGGAGAATGAGGAGCTCTCTCAGCACCTAGGGGCAGCTAAAGATGCCCAGAGACAACTCACAGTCGAGGTTAGACTCACACCCTACCCCTTTACCAACCTACACCTCATGTATACTTTACCAATGAGAAACAGTTATCACAACCTACCCCTTTACCAACCTACACCTCATGTATACTTTACCAATGAGAAACAGTCATCAAGCCTGCTCTCTTGTCTTCCTCCTCTCTGTAGCTAGCTGATTTGGATGATAAGTATTCAGAGTGTATAGAGATGCTCCATGAGGCTCAGGAAGAGCTGAAGTACTTAAGGAACAGAAACTATCCTGCTGGAACACCACGCAGATTCCATCCTCTGGGTCTCTACCCTATGGTATGTGTGTGGTATGGGTTATCAGAACGTGCACGCTCAAAAGAGTGATCTCCATTTGAGAGTGTAGGTGCGTATCATAGAACTGATGGTGTGTATGTGTGTCTGTGCTGTGTGTGTGTGTGTGTGTGTACGGCAGGACTCCCTGGCAGCAGAGATAGAGGGGACGATGAGGAAAGAGATGAGTCTGGATGACCCTGAGTGCGAGGAACAGAAGTACACACGCTTCTATTAGTTTATAACAGTCTTCTAAACTTTATAAATACTGTCTAGTAACATAAACTCACCAAGACTCACAATATACTGTATATTTGTTTGTGTGAGCAGGGTGCACCACAAGCGTGTGTTTGAGACAGTGAAGAACATCAACCAGAAGGTCAGACATCGTTCTCCAATCCCGTCCAACGCCAACATCCCGGGATCCAATCAGGCGTCGTCTCTTAGCTCCGCTCACTCCAGTGGCAGGACCACGCCCATGGCTGGTAGCATTGGCTGTGAGGTCAGAGGTGACGGCATTGCCCTTGACAACCGACAGCAGAGCATGCTCATGGAGTCAGCAGCAGCCAATCAGGACAGGTGGGTCGTGCATACCTGAACCTGGGATTGTTGCAGCCTGTCTCTGACGCAGTATAGTCGTACAGTTTACCAGATCTCGCCTGCAGAAATGTTTCAAATCTAAGGAACTATATTTTCATATTTTTACCTTTTCTATTTCTGTGCATCAGTCTAATGATGTTTCAATATTTCTGTTTGGGCATTAGTGTGGACGCCCGTGCTAAGAAAGCAGCTGGGGTTGAGGACCTGAGGCTGGCGTTACGGCGCCTGTCCCTGCGCCGCCAGAACAACCTGAGCGAGAGACGCTTCTTCGAGGAGGAGAGAGGGAGGAGGAGAGGTGGAGGAGGAGTTGTGCAGGACGGGTGTGGGGGGCAGGGGGGCGGGATGACCCCCTCAGATAGCATCATGTCTCTGGGGTCATTACACCTGTGGGCCTCCCGACCATACCTCCCCGACAAACTACAGATCGTTAAACCCCTGGAAGGTGAGGGAGAGAAGGAGAGAGGGATGAGGGTAGAGGAGGAGAGAGGGATGAGGTGGGGGAGAGAGAAGGAGAGCAAAGAGAGGGAGGGGCTGGCCAAGCTGTGGGATAGAGGTAGGGAGTGGCAAGGAGAGGTGGAAGGAGGGAGCGAGATAGAGAGAGAAAGAGAGGGAGAGGGAAGGGATGGGGAAAAGAGTGGAGGGGGGAGGGAGAGAGGGAGAAGAAGTTGGAGAAGGAAGAGGGGGTTGGATAGAGAGAGGGAGCGAGGGAGGAGATGGGCTAGAGAGGTAGAACAGGGGAGAGAGACAGAGGGAGGGATGGAAAGAGGAGAGCGTCCTGTATCTTTAATGTTGTTTAACTCGTTCTGGTCTCTGATGCATCACCATCGTAAGTCAGGCCTCTCCACCTCACAACACTCCTGCTATAGAGACCCTCAGCCTAGAGGCTGGCTGGGGATATCCTAAAAATAGAAGTTTAATCATGAGCAGCGTGGGGTTTTGTTGTGTAACTGCTGCCCTCTGCTGGTGAGGGGAGAAACATACAACTTTACCACCCCTAAATATGTTAGATATCTGAGTCTAACTCTTTATTTTCTCTTTAGTTCACCATTCCATCTGTTTTGATGTATTTCTTTCTTCCTCTGCTACTTTATGTTTTGTTATAATACTTTCATTTCTGTCATCTCTCATTTATTAATTTTAATGAAATCCTATTGTTAATGTTTCATCTTCTGTTTAACTATCCGTTACTCTGCATCTTCAATAAAAACCTGACCTTCTCTTCTTTTGCTCTCTTCATTTTTCACTGTTCTTTCACTTCTGTTGCCCGTTTTTAGCTGTGTGTTTTCTCTCCTCTATAGTCTCTGCAGCCTCTCTAGCTTTGTGTTGGGCTTTACTGTTTTGGCTTTAACCATAGTCTAAAGTTAAGATGTTTTCATGCAGTACTATAAAATACACCCTCTCTCCTCACTTCTTTCAAATGTTTAACCACATATAGCAAATTGTGAAACTGTATATGTGTGTGTGTGTGTCTGTGCTTGTGTGTGTAATATTTTTCTGTCACCCTCTGCATTTCCCTCTTGGTCCTGTTCTCTCCAGGCTCTGCGACCCTGCACCATTGGCAGCAGTTGGCTCAGCCCCACTTAGGAGTGATCCTGGATGCTAGACCTGGAGTTGTACCTAAAGGCTTCAGGCCTCTGGAACTAGAGCTGGAACAGGTACGTGTGTCTGTGTCTCCCATGGATGTGTGTATATGGAGTAACCTGTGTGTTTTGGGTGTTGCAGGTGTATCCATGGGGTGGTTTCGAGGAGGATGAACCAGGAGAGCAGTACTTCCAGAGTCTCCCCACCTCTTCAGCCTCTGCCTCCCCCGCCCTCCCCCCTCAGCCTCACCCTCCTCACCCCTCTACCCCCCCCAGCCACCTCGCCTCACCCTCAACCCCCTCTCCCTCCCCTCACCTAAGCAACACTGATCCTGCAGGTACGTTTCTATATGAACATACACATACTATGATAGATGGTAATAGAACACGTTAGATACTATGAATACTTAACCCTTTATATTCAAAGCGATCGAAAGAGAGAGAGGTTAGTTAGTGGTTAACTGAGTGGTTGACTGGTTCAGTCATATACATACTGGTTCAGTGGTTCACTGAGTGGTTCAGTGGTTCACTGAGTGGTTCACTGAGTGGTTCAGTGGTCCACTGCTACTTTTCCAGCCATGAAAGGCAGAAGAGAACAGATAGACTATTCTGTGTGTTTGTGTCTTTGTGTTTTCAGCGGTTTACTACCCAGGTAAATGCATGGCTCATACCAGCTCTACCTACACCTTCACTACCTGTCGTATACTACACCCAACTGACGAGCTGACCCGCGTCACACCCAGGTAGGGAGACACACCATACACCTACCTCTCCTCTTCCTCTACCTCTCCTCCTTCTTCACCACCCATACACCTACCTCTCCTTCTTCTCTACCTCTTCTCCTCCTCCTCCTCCTCCTCTACCTCTCCTCCTCCTCTACCTCTCCTCCTCTACCTCTATCTCTCCTCCTCCTCCTCCTCCTCTATCTCTCCTCCTCCTCCTCCTCTACCTCTCCTCCTCCTCTACCTCTCCTCCTCCTCCTCCTCCTCTACCTCTCCTCCTCCTCTACCTCTCCTCCTCCTCCTCCTCCTCGTTCTATCTCTCCTCCTCCTCCTCCTCTACCTCTCCTCCTCCTCTACTTCTCCTCCTCCTCTATCTCTCCTCCTCCTCTACCTCTCCTCCTCCTCCTCCTCCTCTACCTCTCCTCCTCCTCTATCTCTCCTCCTCGTTCTATCTCTCCTCCTCCTCTATCTCTCCTCCTCGTTCTATCTCTCCTCCTCCTCCTCTATCTCTCTTCCTCGTTCTACCTCTCCTCCTCCTCTATCTCTCCTCCTCGTTCTATCTCTCCTCCTCCTCCTCTACCTCTCCTCCTCTATCTCTCCTCCTCCTCCTCCTTCTCTACCTCTCCTCCTCCACCTCTACTCCTCCTCTATCTCTCCTCCTCCTCCTCCTCTACCTCTCCTCCTCCTCCTCCTCGTTCTATCTCTCCTCCTCCTCCTCCTCTACCTCTCCTCCTCCTCTATCTCTCCTCCTCCTCCTCTACCTCTCCTCCTCCTCTATCTCTCCTCCTCGTTCTATCTCTCCTCCTCCTCTATCTCTCCTCCTCCTCTATCTCTCCTCCTCGTTCTATCTCTCCTCCTCCTCCTCTATCTCTCCTCCTCGTTCTACCTCTCCTCCTCGTTCTATCTCTCCTCCTCCTCCTCTATCTCTCCTCCTCCTCTATCTCTCCTCCTCTACCTCTCCTCCTCCTCTATTCCTCCTCCTCTATCTCTCCTCCTCTACCTCTCCTCCTCCTCTACCTCTCCTCCTCCTCCTCTACCTCTCCTCCTCCTCCTCTACCTCTCCTCCTCCTCTACCTCTCCTTCTCCTCTACCTCTCCTCCTCCTCTACCTCTCCTCCTCCTCTACCTCTCCCTCTCCTCCTCCTCCTCTACCTCTCCTCCTCCTCCTCCTCTACCTCTCCTCCTCCTCTATCTCTCCTCCTCCTCCTCTACCTCTTCTCTATCTCTCCTCCTCCTCTACCTCTCCTCCTCCTCTATCTCTCCTCCTCCTCCTCTACCTCTCCTCCTCCTCTACCTCTCCTCCTTCTCTACCTCTCCTCCTTCTCTACCTCTCCTCCTCCTCTACCTCTCCTCCTCCTCTACCTCTCCTCCTTCTCTACCTCTCCTCCTCCTCTACCTCTCCTCCTCCTCTATCTCTCCTCCTCCTCTATCTCTCCTCCTCCTCTACCTCTCCTCCTCCTCTACCTCTCCTCCTCCTCTATCTCTCCTTCTCCTCTACCTCTCCTCCTCCTCTACCTCTCCTCCTCTATCTCTCCTCCTCCTCTATCTCTCCTCCTCCTCTACCTCTCCTCCTCTATCTCTCCTTCTCCTCTCCTCCTCCTCTACATCTCCTCCTCCTCTATCTCTCCTTCTCCTCTATCTCTCCTCCTCCTCTATCTCTCCTCCTCCTCTATCTCTCCTCCTCCTCTACCTCTCCTCTATCTCTCCTCCTCCTCTATCTCTCCTCCTCCTCTATCTCTCCTTCTCCTCTATCTCTCCTCCTCCTCTATCTCTCCTCCTCCTCTCCTCCTCCTCTACCTCTCCTCCTTCTCTACCTCTCCTCCTCCTCCTCCTCCTCTATCTCTCCTCCTCCTCTATCTCTCCTCCTCCTCTATCTCTCCTCCTTCTCTACCTCTCTACCTCTACCTTCACCATAACTATGTTCCCATTCTCCCTCTTCTCTCTGAAGTGTACACTTGTTCACTGTGTCCACATGTTATCTAATAGATCAGAATTGTTGCAGTGTGCAGTCTCCATGTTCTCTGGTGTTTCTCTGCCCCTCTTTTTGAAATGGTGTTGTTCTCCCGTCCCGCGTCTCCAGTGTCAACCCCGGCTTGTCCTCGTCATCCTGTGTGATGACATCATCTATCCTGGCCACTCCCGGTGCCACGCCCTGTCACACACCCCGCAGGATGAGTCTACTACGACCCTCTGAGTCCTCTACCAACCTCAGGTACACACACACACACACACACACACACACACACACACACACACACACACACACACACACTTGATAGATTGACTATAGCTACTACATCTCATTCCCATGACTTTGTGTGTGTGTGTGTGTGTTCTCCTGCCCGTGTGTGTATATGATTTCCTCTTCTTCAGGGAAGCCACACGTACCACCAGTACCTCTCTGGGATTAGTGCGCCTTCTGCAGGAGAGAGGCATCTCTGCAGCCATGTATCACCACCAGACCCAGGGCTGGGACAGGGCTGGCGGGCCTGTGGTGGGGAGCGGAGGGGTGCTGTTCAGTACCTCTATCACCCCTAACCTCCACCCAGCCCCCAACCCCGACTCCCTCCGCCCCTACACTCCCCCCAACTCCCCCACAGGACATGACCCCCCATGCTCGGGCACAAACACCCCCACAGGCTTCGACTTCAAGTCTCCCTCCTATGACAACTTCCTGGCCTCCAAGCCGGCGCGGTCCATTCTGAAGGAGGTAGCGGGGGGGATGGGGAGCAGCCGGAGCAGGAAGCAGCAGAGGGGGAGAGACTGTGAGAGCCAGACAGATGTTAGCGTCACGGTTCATAACCTCAACCTGGTGGACAAGGTGAGACGCCTGGGTGTGGCTGGGTGTCCTCCAGGACCAGGGGGTGTACCCGGTGGACCAAGCCCTCTCCTGGGGCCTCTGGGTGGGCTACGTAGGCCCGGGTCACCCTTTGGACCAGAGGGGATGAGGAGGAACAGGAGTTATCCAGCTATGGTAGGGGCCAGTATGGCGATGAAGGGCCCGGGGCCCCAAGAGGACTCAGAACTATTGCTGCCTCCTAACAGAATGCCTAAACAGAAGAGCCTCAAGTAGAGGCTGGGACCTCTGACCCCTAATGCTAACCCTAACCAACTAGTTTCCCCAGGAGACTGAACTTTTTGCTTACGTCTACTGTCTTGTTAGACCTCTGGTACTATAGCTAGTTTTTCCAAAATCCTACAAACTAATGGTACTCATGGTCTAGCTACTAACAAATGACAAGCAGTCACCTTTCTCAGCTACTGACAACTAGTTAGTCTTCTGCTTCTATCTGATGCTTATCCTTCCAGCTCCAAAACCAAATGGCTACCCTGCTGTCTGCTACTGTTTAATCAGCTATCAACCTAGTACTAACACAAATAAACAATGGTCTTCCATAGTGGCTAAAACCTATCCTATCTAGCCCTGAAACACAGCTACTTCTCCCTGCTGTTGTCAATGAAATTACGTTGAAACAATGTGGAATAGACGTTGAATTGACCTCTATGTCCAGTGGGGGGATAACTTCCTCACTAAGCGTATGTAGGACAAATCAAATCAAATTGTATTTGTCACATGCTTTGTAAACAATAGGTGTAGACAAACAGTAAAATGCTTACAGGCCCTTCCCAACAATGCAGAGAGAAAAAATAGAAAAAGGAATAACAATGACTAAGGATAACTTGGCTATATTCACGGGTACCAGTACCGAGTCAATGTGCAGGGGTACCAGGTAATTGAGCAGGGGTACAGGGTGTATATATAGGTAGGTATAAAGTAACTAGGAAACAGGATAAATAAATAAACAGTAGCAGCAGCGTATGTGATGAGTCAAAAGTGTTAGTGCAAAAAGGGTCAATGCAGATAGTGTGGGTAGCTATTTGGTTAGCTATTTAACTAACTATTTACCAGCCTTATGGATTGGGGGTAGAAGCTGCTCAGGGTCCTGTTGATTCCAGACTTGATGTATTGGTTCCCCTTGCCATGCGGTGGTAGAGAGAATGGTCTATGACTTGGGTAGCTGAAGTCTTTGACAATAAGTTCGATCAAACTTACATGTCATGTGATTGTCATGTCAGCTGGATTTGGAGCTTCTTCATCACCATGTATTTAGATTACTAGTATCATGTAGCACCACTGACCATAGTCTAAACCTTTCTTCCTAAGTAATAATGGATTGTTAGATAATGTTGAATATGTACCATCACTAATGGTAAAGAATTTCAAATTCATGAAATAGATAATGCTCAACTCTTTCTCCTTCTTTCTTTATTTTTCTCCCTTGCTTTCTCTCCCTCCCTCTCTCTCTCTCTCTCTCTCTCTCTCCCCCCCACCCTCTTCTCAATGGGAAGAATAAGTCATATGTCACTTTTAAGAGTCTTGTTAATGTTTCGTCTGTCTGTGTTAAAGTTACATTAGTGTTATTTTTCTAAAGGACTATAGACAAAGGGAAATGGATAGTGGTTTCAAAGTGTTCAGTGAGTGAGGGAATTATTAAAAGATCAATATACCCACTGATGGAATGGAGAGAGGGAAGGAGGGATGGAGGGAAAGGATAGAGGTTAAACAGTCTTTGTGGTCGGAAGCTTTTCCTAGAGAATTTCAATTGATGAAATGAGTAAAGAAGCATTAGTGCCTCGATATGGTTTCTATATCACTATGCTCATACTGGTGGTTTATGTTCTTATTCTAACTAAACAGTTGTCCACTGAGTCACACTCGTTAACGCTTACGTAATTTATTTACTAAACAGTCTTTTGATTGAATATGCAAAACTATTATTATTCACATGCTTTTTTTACATGTTATGATTTAACACATAAAACACATTTGCGGTATATACAGTATATAACACTATATTCATTAATTGTCATTAGTACTGGAACACTCATTTACAACAAAGTTAAAATAGGTTTAATATTCACATGTAGATGATGAAAAGTGAGCATGAAATTAGGTTCTCTCGTGGGTATTCTTTTCCAGTAGACATTCAGGCGTGAATCACGGTGAAATAGAGTGGTGGTGTGCTATACTGAACAAAAATATAAACGCAACATTTAAAGTGTTGGTCCCATGTTTCATGAGCTGAAATAAAAGATACCAGAAATTGTCCACACTCAATTTCTTTGTATTTTTCTCCAATTTTGTGCACAAATTTGTTTATCTCCCTGTTACTGAGCATTTCTCCTTTGCCAAGATAATCCATCCACCTGACAGGTGTGGTATATCAAGAAGCTGAATAAACAGCATGATCATTACACAGGTGCACCTTGTGCTGGGGACAATAAAAGGCAGCTCTAAAATGTGCAGGTTTTGAGGGAGCATGCGATTTGCATGCTGACTGCAGGAATGTCTGCCAGAGCTGTTGCCAGTTAATTGAATGTTCATTTCTCTACCATAAGCCGCCTCAACATCGTTTTAGATAATATTGCAGTATGTCCAATCGGCCTCACAACCGCAGACCATGTGTAACCATGCCAGACCAGGACCTCCACATCCAGCTTCTTCACCTGCAGGATCGTCTGAGACCAGCCACCCTGACAGCTGATGAAACTGTGGTTTTGCATAATTGAAGAATTTCTGCACAAACTGTCAGAACCATCTCAGGGAAGCTCTTTGACGTACTCGTCATCCTCACCAGGGTCTTGACCTGACTGCAGTTTGGCGTCGTAACCGACATCAGTGGGAAAATGCTCACCTTTGATGGCCACTGGCACGCTGGAGAAGTGGGCTCTTCACAGATGAATCTTGGTTTCAGCTGTACCAAGCAGATGGCAGACAGTGTGTATGGCGTCGTGTGGGTGAGCGGTTTGCTGATGTCAATGTTGTGAACTGAGTGCCCCATGGTGGCGGTGGGGTTTTGGTATGGGCAGGCATAAGCTATGCACAACTAACACAATTTCATTTTATCGATGGCAATTTCAAGGCAAGAGATACCGTGATGAGATCCTGAGGCCTATTGCTGTGCCATTCATCCGCCGCCATCATCTCATGTTTTAGCATAATAATGCACGGATCTGTACACAATTCCTGGAAGCTGAAAATGTTCTTCCATGGCCTGCATACTCAACAGACATGTCACCCATTGAACATGTTTGGGATGCTCTGGTTCGACGTGTACGACAGCGTGTTCCAGTTTCCGCCAATATCCAGCAACTTCGCACAGCCATTGAAGAGGAGTTGGACAACATTCCACAGGCTATAATCAACAGCCTGATCATCTCTATGCAAAGGAGATGTGTCGCGCTGCATGAGGCAAATGGTGGTCACACCAGATACTGACTGGTTTTCTGATCCATGCCCCTACCTTTTTTTTAAGGTATCTGTGACCAACAGATGCATATCTGTATTCACAGTTATGTGAAATCTATATATTAGGGCCTAATTAATTTATTTCAATTGACTGATTTACTTGAAATTGTTGCATGTTGTGTTTATATTTTAATTCAGTGTATTTTTAAACAGTTGTGTTTCTGCAGTTATAGAGTTATAAACGTTTGTGGCCAAACCTTCTCCCGATAATGATTAATTGCTTGGAGTGCAGGCTTTTGCTTCAGCCATACTGTAACACACCTGATTTAGCTAATCAAGGTCCTAACAGCTGATTTGTTGAATTGTTTTGGTAGAGCATGTTGGGAGAAAAGCCTGCACACCTTTACCAGCAGATGGCACTGTTTGGCAGTTTATTTCTTAGAAGAACTCTTGTTTTCAGAGCACGCACGCACACAATCAGATATAATGTTTCCCTCTCCATAAGTGTTTGCGATCGCCGCTGAGAGGAAGATGGAGGATGATTGGTGGATAAATGAAAAATGAACAGGAACATTTCAGCCTTCATACCTGTGTGTGTGTGTGTGTGTGTGTGTGTGTGTGTGTGTGTGTGTTCTCCCTTCAATAAACATATATCACTAGGGCTGCCTCTAATCGAACACAATTAGATATCAACAGACGATTATTGCATTCAAATACCATTGGTGTCGATCACTAAGATAACGTGTGTAAAGTTTCATCATAATATTTTAATCACATTCTATAAATCATTGAGATCAAACTGTACCTGAGAAACTGTGAAACTGGTTTTCAGTAATGTAATGTGAATGGAAATGATTGTGTGTCAGATCTTAGTTAATTTAAAGAAAATAGAGAGAGATATAAGGGGTTAGAGATGGTGAGGGAGGGAAACAAAGAAAGATAGAAAGACAAAGGGGATACAGGAAGAGTAAGCAATCATACAAGTGAGTTTGGATTAATGAGCAATTCTCCATGGAATTAGCAGTCTGAATGCTGGACTGACTGAGCGAGAGAGTGTGATTGTGTGTGAGTGTGTGTGCGCGTCTGTGTAAAGATAGGTATTTGATGTCCAAACGCTGCTGATAAACATGTGCCCATCAAGAAAATCAAGAAACTGACAGAACTGCCAAATCCCCATGGATAGATGACGAATTGAAGGACTGTATGGCTGAGAGGGATGAGGAAAAGTCTGACAACACAGCAGTCTGGCAAACATACAGTAAATTGAGAAATCACGTAACTAAACTAAACAAAAAGAAGAAGAAACTACACTATGGAACAAAGTTGAATGATATAAAGAATGATAGTAAAAAGTTATTTAAATTCTAGAAACAAATAGCAAACTCGGCTCCATCCTTCATTAAGGCAGATGGCTTGTACATAACAAAAACCTTTGATATTGCCAACCACTTCAATAATGTTTTTGTTGACAAGATTAGCAATCTTAGGCATGACATGCAAACATCAAATGCTGATCCTTCATGTTCATGCATAATGGACCAAATAATGAAAGACAAGCACTGTAGTGTTGATATCCACAAAGTGTGTGTGGAAGAGGTCTTTTTTTTATAAGGACCTGGATGGTAAATTGCTGAGGTTGGTAGCAGAATACATTGCGACTCCTCCTGTTTGCCACGTTTTCAATTTAAGCCTAGAAGATGGTGTGCGCCCTCAGACATGGAGGGTTGCAAAGGTCATTCCGCTACCCAAGAATAGCAGAGCACCCTTTAATGGGTTAAACAGCCAACCAATCAGCCTGTTACAAGTGCTCAGCAAACTTTTGGAAAAACTGGTGTTTGATCAAACAATAAGTTATTTTACAGAAAACTAATTAATAGTGTTGTGGAAATGTTATCCAAAGATTCTGCCACCATAATAATAAAGAACATTGTGGGAGCTGATTTGTTAGACTTAATGGAAGCCTCTCTCATGCAAATTCAGTTGAGTGTGGTGTACCTCAGGGCAGCCGACTAGGGCCATTGTTTTCTCTTTTTACTAACCTCTAACCCTAAACCTAACCCTAACCCATACTCTTACCCTAACCCAAAAACCTAACCTTAACCCTAACCCTAAAACTAACCCTAGCTCCTAAGCCTAGCCTAAACCTAATTCTAACCAGTGGCGATTTTAGCATGTACATCTTGGTGAGGCAAACCCCAAAAAAAGTTTTTAGATGCATGCCAGCAAAGCCACTACACAACACAACACATTAATTGTTCTATAACGGTGACACGGTGTCCACAAACTGTTGGGCCTACATAAAGCTGTCCCAACAGCAGTCCCAACACCTTACCACTGCTACACCTGGCTATCAGCGGAGCCTTGTCTGGCAGCGAAACAGTTAATTCAGCCTCATTTACTGACTTAGCTGATAGCATAGCTGATATGGCTGACTTGCTTAAACAAATGTGGTTTCTACTGACAATTGAGATATAGAAACTGTGACATAAGGGGACGACAAGCGGATAAGAGGTCATCCGTAATTTCGATTAAGACATTAAGGAGCTGGCGATGACGGACATAGTCAATATAACTATTTGTTCAACACTTTTGAAATGTACAGCGACAGAATTCAGAACATGGGCCGTTCTTACAGTGTTCTCCCAAGTCAGAACCATAGTATAAATAATGGGGGCATATAAGCAGACAATGAAAGCTCTTACAATATTCAATGATTACATTTCTCTAAAACATGTTATAGGCTAAATGTGCACCACCAAGTTAGAACAGTAGGCAAAATTAAGAGGTGAAAATAATCCAAATGATCAGGGTGAGGGCTACTAATAGCTTACTACACAACATTCACTTAGTATTACTTTCTTAGCTACAGTATACATATCTCTCTGGCATCCTACATAATTTATGAAGCAGTGTAACAGTTTTGCTTCAGTACCTCTCCTAGCCCCTACCTGGGCTCAAGCCAGGGATCCTCTGCACACATTGACAACAGTCACCCTTGAAGCATCGTTAACCATCGCTCCACAAAAGTAGTGGCTCTAGCAGAGGAAGGGAAACAACTACTTCAAGGTGTCAGAGCGAGTGACATCACATATTGAAACGCTACTAGCGCGCACCGCTAACTAGCTAGTTGTTTCACACCGGTTATAGCAGCATATGACATTTTTTGACTCACATTGCTGTGATGTGTTGGAACAGGAAAGTGTTTATGTCCAATGGCCGATGAGCACCGATACGTTTTATCTATATTTTCTCTTCATTATTTCTATTCATATGACAAGGATTATTAGCCAGTAGGGGAAGCATTGGAGTCAACATGGGCCAGCATCCCTGTGGAGCGCGTTCGACACCTTGTAGAGTCCATGTAGACTCCATGCCCCAACGAATTGAGGCTGTTCTTAAGGCAGAAGGGGGGTGGTGCAACTCCATATTAGGAAGGCGTTCCTAATGTTTGGTATTCTCAGTCTAGTTGACGTTCCACTCTTCGAACCCTCCAAACATAATGTTACATTATTCCAACTTGGAAAATTGTTTGAGGTGCAGTATAGTTTCCATTTGCCAGGTTGTTTTTCCTAGCTAGCTAGCTTGCCATTGTACAGTTCAACGGATGGGAGCGCAAAATTATGTAGACGCCCAGATGTGCAGAGCTTACCCCCGGTTAACTACATAACATGTTTAGACAATATGCATGCGCAAAATATAAAAACCGCTCAATGCAACGAATGAAGCTACTTCAAGCTAGGCAAAGCAGTGACACCTATGCTGACCCTGTCCATTAACAGTGACTGGAGTCAGGAATGGCCACGCGTGTCAATGATTTGAATGGATGAAAAGGAAAGCATGAATACCTTGGTGCCTTTCCTAAAGTTTTGATGCAGTTTTAGATTTTTATTTTTTTATTTTGAGCATAAAAACCACCAGAATCATTGAGGAAAAAAACATTACATGTAAAAAAACATTTTTTATTTGTTTTTTCATAACAGATTTTTTTATTAGATTATCACAGGGTAAATACGAAACACTCCATTTAGTATATGTTGTGTTATGTTTCATATGGTATGTACAGTATTAATTTGTCGATCTCTATCCTCCATTTCGTATGATATGTTACAAATTGCAATTCGTAAAATATTTTACCAATTGCAATTCGTACACTATGTCATGAATTTACTAAACGTACAATATGTTGCAGTAACGTTAGCTAGCTCTAGGGGTTAGGGTTTAAAGTTAGGGTTAATGTTAGGAGTTAGGTTAAAGGGTTAGGTTTAGGGTTAGCTAAAAGGGTTAAGGTTATGGTTAGGGGCAGGGTTAGCTAACATGCTAAGTAGTCGCAAAGTAGCTAAAAAGTAGTAGCAAAGTTGCCCGTGATGTGATTCAAACATGCAACCTTTGGGTTGCTAGATGTTCGTGTTGTACGTCCAGCCATCCTACTTTTGTTTTTGCCTTACGTAACATTCTGTCTATACCAAACAAGTAACATATCATATTAATTTGAGCGTCCCGGATTTACATTTACCATGTTACATCTAGTCTATGAGACCTGTCTGACCCTGCCTACCATGACTGCATGGCCATGACAAACACGGACAGACTGGAGCTCAGACACCAAGGAAACATTACTATATGAAAATAAACAAAATATCTTTCTCATGAGTGTATAGAGTGTTCATGTGCACCTGAACATGATGATTGCAAACGGGTAAATTACTTTATTTAAATCTGAAATCCGCCAATAACTATTTAGAAACAAACATTTCCTCGACACAATTAAGCTTGCGCACAGTAGCCTAGGCCTAAATATGAATGATTCTGGCAAAAGAGCAGAAAAAGAGATTGGCTTCTTAATTCAACTCAACTATTGAGGTAGGCCTACCAGCTCCAGAACATTGTTTTGATATTTCATCATCTCTTTTCTTCTCTACTTCTGTTTAGGACTTCTCGTGTCCACTAGACGATGATCTAAGGTCAGTGTGCTGTGTTTCCTTTCCTATTGATTGAGGTGAGGATTGGGGAGGGTAAACCGATCCTAGATCTGTTGTTTGAAGCTGCTCAGGGAACTCTGTTTACACTCGCTCCTCACATCTCTCCCTAAAGACCTCATCACGCCACCTAAATAATTCACTAGTTTTACATACACACACAAACACATTTTATTTAGTTCAATTATTTAATAAATTAGCCTATGACTGAAAGTGTCAAACTGTCAAATCAGAAATTCTCTCTAAAACGTCTCAAATTGTCTTTAAAACGTTTGATTAAATAGAGGGTCTAGATTGCTCGACAGCTAGACGGGTTCGACAGCAGCAGTCAGAGCATGTGATACTGACTGGACTGGCTGAACTGTACATTACTGTATCACACTTTAAAGAACTCAAAGCACTTTGCGTTCAGAGGAGACCTAACTTCTAGGCAATTCCACATTAGCAGAATGACGCTGAGAATTTTTCACTTTAAACGCAGACCAAACAAAAACCATTGATTGCAAAGTTAAACAAACCAGTTAAACACCCTTGATAAAGATTAGCAATAATGATTGTATAAAATAAATAATTAAAATACTGAGCTATATTGTATGTTAAAAAATGTGGGAAATTATATTATTTTATACTAATATAAATGTTCAGAGAAAGAGAAAGGAGTTGTATTCCTATAAAGCAAAGACTACATCAAGCTTGTGACTGAATTTGCAGTTCGTTTTGGATGTGTTTAAGATTATTTTGTGTCCAATAAAAAGGAATGGTAAATCATTGATTATGTCATTTTGGAGTGACTTTTATTGTAAATTAGAATAGAATATGTTCCTAAACACTTCTACATTAATGTGGATGCTACGACGAGTATGAATAATCGTGAATAAACCGTGCATAATGGTGATTGAGAAAGTTACAGAGGGTCAAAGATCATGCCCCCAAGACATGCTACCATCACCAATAACGGGAGGATAGCATGTCTTGGGGTTATGATCTTTGACCCTGTGTTACTTTGTCACTGATAATTATTCATGAGTGAGAACGTTTTTATTTTATACAGTCAATATTGTTCATCTTTATCAAGAGTGTCAGTAATTTCAGACACCACTACATTGTATATACACAATTTACACTGAATTTTTTTTACAAAAACACATTTACTCGAATAACAGTGCAGATGTCAAATCTGGTAACAGAATGACGGTAAAATCTCCCTCCATTTTTTTTATGTCTCTACCTTCTTGCCTTTTGTGCTGTTGTCTGTGCCCAATTATGTTTGTACCCTGTTTTGTGCTGCTACCATGTTGTGTTGCTGCCAAGTTGTGTTGCTACCATGTTGTTTTCATGTTGTGTTGCTACTTTGAGGTGTTGTCATATGTTGCTGCCATGCTATGTTGTTGTCTTAGGTCTCTCTTTATGTAGTGTTGTGCTGTCTTTCTTGTTGTGATGTGTGTTTTGTCCTACATATTTATTTAATTAATTCATATTTTAAATCCCAGGCCCCATCCCTGCAGGAGGCCTTTTGCCTTTTGGTAGGCCGTCATTGTAAATAAGAATTTGTTCCAAACTGACTTGCCTAGTTAAATAAAGGTTAAATAAATAAAACAATTAAAAAATGTGACCACATTTTCCAAAAGCTCTGTTAAATATCTACTCTGAAATTAAGATTCAAAGATGTCTGCAGAAAAAATGGGGTGTCAGCTATGATATGACACCTGTAAACTTAAACGACTAAAACCAAATAAAAACTATGTAGAAAAGATAATGGACCTATATATTTTTCAATAATAGCTTAAAATCTTTGAGCATTTACAATCAACAAAATAGCAGCTAGACAATGTGTTATGTTTGAGCATAAGAACACAGCATTAACCATGTCAAAATGCGTAGAATTGTATGAAATTATCTTTAAAACTGCAACATTTACTCTCATCTCCATGGCAGGATGTGTGCGATTGCAGGAGATTAGCTTTGAAAGGGATAATATTGTGTACTTATTCTTTGGTCTATGTATGTTTTTTCACCGCTCAAACCTTATGGTGGGTCGCGACTCAAAAGATACCTCAATTGGTGGCTCAGTAAGCAAAAAAGTTTGGGAACCTCTGGCCTATAGCACCCATTGCTGAATATTCATTATATAGATGATGTGCTGTATTTCTGTCTATTCTTCTACTTGTCATGCACTGCTCTCTGTTCTGAGGTGAATAACTATATGTTCTTCACATTTAATCTCTGTCTCTTCATTCCCACATCTCTGTCAATATTTACTCAATATTTACCTGTTCTCTGTCACAGCTCTGTCAATATTTACTCAATATTTACCTGTTCTCTGTCACAGCTCTGTCAATATTTACCCGTTCTGTAGTGTACTCAGGAGACAGTCTGGCGATTGTCTTATTGATTTTGTGATTGGGTTATTAGTGATGTGATTGGGTTATTGATGATGTGATTTGGTTATTAATTGGTTTATTTATTAGGATATGAATGAGCAGTATCTCTTTACACTGCTGTGATTTCTTTATTTCCACCAGTTAGAACGCCAGCATTCCAGTCACTTTACAGTCTGTATCTCCAACAGTCTTTATTTCAGCAGGTAGAGAGAAACAGAACAGACCACACACAAACCAAGCAGAACACAAAATAAATCCTATTTTATGATTAGGGTATTTTCCACTTTCCTGTGTTTTCTCGTTTATGGTATAATATTCCCATCAAGTAATAGAACACATCACTGTAGTCTAGCCCAAGATACTGTATCTCAAAACACTGTATTTCATTTTCAGTTTAGTATGTAGGCCCCATTGTGAACTTTCCCATCGGGCACAACATGTCAACCTAAGGCTGTTTTCATGTTATTTAAACATTTTGTCAAGATATACATTTCCCTATATAATTTCAACTTCAATTTCAGTGACTGGGCTTGATGGTTGGTACATCTGCCATTGGGAAGGGAAAGGGGGATACTAGTCAGTTATACAACTGAATGCATTCAATTGAAATGTGTCTTCTACATTTAACCCAACCCCTCTGAATCAGAGAGGTGCGGCGGGGGGGCTGCCTTAATCTACATCCACATCTTCATTGAATGATGTTGGTCAACAACATACAGTAAATATGAATCACACCGTGATGTTGAAGTCTATTCCCAGTGGGTTGTTGGAGCAAACCTGTTATGTCAGGCAGTACTGTTGTTCACAAATGACATGTTTGTAAGTCAAGGGGACACAGCAGCAGTGTCTGCTAGTTTTCATCCTTTCCTTTTAATCAAAGACTGATTCAGACCTGGGAAACCAGGTGTGTGCACTCTGACCAGTCATTACACTTTACAATAAACTATATTAATTGGTTAATTGTGAGAAGTGAAAAGTAGCAGGACTGGAGTCCTAGAGGAGTGGAGCTCTGTATTCTACCAGCTTTATGTATTATAATGGGCCACTGTTCACTATTTCTATTTCTTATTTAATGTCTTAAGGTGATACCATGAGTGTATTATGTTGTTTGTGTGAGTTGTTATCTGTGCATGCATGCTTACGTGGGTGTGCGCATGTGTCTTTGGGAACTGATTTGTTGAAATACTGTTGAAATACTGTTAACACCTGACCTTTTTTCATTCCGTTCAATCTCCAAAACCATAAAAAGACAGAAAACCAGGAAAGAAAACCAGAACTAAAGATTTTCTGCAAAATTTGGCATATGTATATATTGCATCATGTAGTGTTTACAAACAAATGTACATCAATACAGAATAAATATACTGTTATCACGGGACAGTGACTGAGTTTGTTGTTTTCTCGAAGAGAGGCGCTACTTTTTTACAAGGAGTACTCGTACTCTTCTGCGCTGCGGCGGCCGAAGTCCATCCACCCGTTGTAGTCCCGATCTTTTATCCTGTGGTTAGCACTGAGACCGCTAGCTCTGCTGTTCACTGTCGAGTTCTTACGGATAGAACCTAGAGGGGGGAGGACAGAGGAATGGAGAGAGAGAGCTATAATACCTGTTTCTATTCTACTGGTGTGAGTCTTTGTGACGTGTTGAACAATTTGGCTGCCCCACACGCATGCAGAGACATACTGTATCAATAGAAGCACTGTGGGTATGTGATTTATTAGCTAATGATTTATCCAGATAGAGAGTAGGTAACATAAGACATGGCTAACACTGGAGATATCTGGTGGTGGTTGTTTGTGTGAACTATGGTAATATCCATGGTGTTCGTGTCACTGGGGAGCTTTCAACACTCCTCCCACTCCACCCACATATAAACACACACACACACACACACACACACACACACACACACACACACACACACACACACACACACACACACACACACACACACACACACACACACACACACACACACACACACACACACACACACACACACACACACACTGTCACACACACTGTCATTGTAGGAGGTGTAACTGTCAAGCGTGTTACAGCGAGTCCCTCACATGCTCCCTGTGAGCCAAGACACTTCACAGGTCTCAGAATGATCTCTCTGTGTGTGTGTGTGTGTGTGTGTGTGTGTGTGTGTGTGTGTGTGTGTGTGTGTGTGTGTGTGTGTGTGTGTGTGTGTGTGTGTGTGTGTGTGTGTGTCAGAGGCCAGTGTTCTCTCTCTGTTTCTATGACCCTCCCCCTGTCTCTGTCTCATTGACACAATAGAGTGATGGACATAATAACAGACTAGCTGTGTAGGTTGTGATTTCATGGTACAAACTGTGCACATTAACTTTTGAAACGATAAAGTTAGAATTTCTGGCTTGTTGCATTAAAGGCCCAGTGCAGTCAAAAACTAGATTTTCCTGTGTTTTATATATCTTTCAACATTATGAGGTTGGAATAATGTTGTGAAAATGATGATAATGCCTTTCAGTGTAAGAACTGTTTGAAAAGATTGCCTGAAATTTCAGCTTGTTTTGGTGGGATGGAGATTTGGCCTTCAATGGTGTCATCTTGCCTGGCTACCCAGACTCCTTGCTCTGGGCAAATGCTACTCTTCTCAATGAGTATGGCTCTGAGTACCTCCCTGACCCTTCACCGAATGCGAATACATTTGGGGCTGTGTGATTGTTCCAGAAACCAATGGGTTGGCCCAAAGCCAGAACACACGTGGATAATGCGTCGATTTGAAGATCGTCACTGGCTTTGAAACTCTGATTGGTTAAAGACAATCCAATCGATGATGACTTTGCTTTGTACAACCCCCCTCTTCACCACAAAAAACCTAAATGACGGCTGTCTCACAAACGACTTCAATGATTGCTGTCTCACAAACGACTTCAATGATTGCTGTCTCACAAACGACTTCAATGACGGCAGTCTCAGACTAAAGCATGTGGCAAACGACGGAGCAGCAGAAGAATTGAGTGTGAATGTTTTTTTTTAACCATTTTAATTGAAGACAATCACATTAAGGTACTTAATTGTTACCCAGAAATTATTTGACATTGAGATAAAATGGCTGCATTGGACCTTTAACCTATGAGTTAACACTTGAACTCAGCACTTATATATTTCTCTCAGATGGAAGTAGTAAAATGATTGAAGTGGGCACTTACAATGTTCAACTGCTTAAGTATAACAGCACCTCTTACAGAATACATGTCTAATACTAACTCATTAGATAGCCTTGGTCTCATCACAGTTTATCTTCAGTAGCCCCATGGTACTCTCTGTCCACATGTCTTTATCATGCTGTTCTCTGTCTGTTATCTTCTGAAAGGAGGTGTGTGTGTGTCTGTAAATAACATCACACTAACTCAGACAGAATATCTCTACAGTTGTTGTCAGTTAGTTTAAAAGCTCTGACTGAGATCTCCCCCGATCCTGTCACAGAACAAGTGTGGGTGTCTTTATAAATCCTGTCACTGACAAAACAGAGACATTTAAGGAGATGGAACGAAAGCCAAAGACTGCAAAGATATACACACTCAAACACTTTCATGTACAAACCACCAAAGCTTTTCGAAACCACCAGCCATTTAGACCAAACAACACACCCTCACTGTAATAGCGATCAGAGTGAAAGAGAGAGAGAGAGGTTTTAAAGGGACTTACATGAAGAGAACAATGTGAACTTTATTCATCTTCTCTATCTTCTCTCTTTCTCTCTCTCTCTCTCTCCCTTTTGTTTATCTCTTTTCTCTCTCTCCCTCATCCCTCTCTACTCTCTCTCTCTCATCTCTCTATTTTACCTCTCTCCCTCATGCCTCTCTCTCTCCTGCATGTCTCTCTCTCTCTCTCTCTCTCTCTCTCTCTCTCTCTCTCTCTCTCTCTCTCTCTCTCTCTCTCTCTATCTCTCTCTCTCTCTCTCTCTCTCTTACACACACACACACACACACAGACACACAGACACACACACACCCACCTTTCCGTGAGGAGATGAGTCTAGCCAACAGTTCACTGAGGTTGGCTCTGGAGTCTCCGCCTTCTTCTACCGTATGTGGGATGGTATTGTCCAAAGGGGCGGAGCGTGTCTGTCTGAGGCGTGGCTCAGAGAGGAAGTGGGCATATGCTTCAAGACGTGCTATCCAAGGGAGTACAAAACACCTTGTTAGCTTTTGTCTACTGTCTTGGGTTGGTTGGTGCAATTCAATGACATAGATAAAAAAATGTGGATAAAATAATGTATATAATCTTTTCTTGCTATTGGGTCTTTCTAGAGCGAAAGGATTGACATAAAAAGCATAAACATTCAATATATCATCAGGAAACCAGTTTGAACAAAAACGTATCCATCGCTTCCATTGTACCAGGAAAGATAAATCAAGCACAGCTCAAGTATTTGAACTTATTTGATAGAAATATGTTTGACATCCATATATGGTACATCTCCCTGCTCCTACCTTCAGAGGAAGGGGCCATGGCAGGGCGGCCCTCTTGGAGGGGAGGAGAGGACTGGGGTCGTCCCAAACAGCTAGTGGACAGGACAACCAACAGAACACATACACACAACCCAGCAGTCATCTAGGGGAGAGAGAGGGAGGGGATGAGGGGTAGCGGTGAGAGGAGTGGAGAGGAATGTGACATAAAGGCGTAAATGGTTCAACTGCTTCTTACTTCTGTCTGCTATGTTCAGCGCTGCTCCGTTGAAAACCAAGCTACCGCTTAACAAATTTACTATAAGTCTTGACTTGTTTATCCCAAAGAGGCATTAGTGATGTGATAAGGTTATTGAAATGTTCTGGAGCTACGTAGCAAAACCTTTTCCTTCTGTTTCCTTCCCTTCCCTCAGAGATCTCTTCACTCATTGAGTCAGAATATTACTGAATTACTGAACGTCTTGTCCAGATTATTAGTCAAAATAGAATATGCTACAATAGAATATGACAGAATAGAATAGAATGGAGACTAAAGTGATTTTCGGAAAATCAGACTTATTTTACTCTAAATGATAAAATGACACGAAGATAAGTATGACACAGAAATTGTCCATCTGAATGACTGATAAATGTTGGCAGTCTGTAAAGTGGTCTATGGGGAGACCAGTGAGGTCACTGTCAGTTGTTCCCATCAATAAACCTACACTTAAGCTGCTGCACTTCAACCGATCATTCACATACACTTCAGCAGATCACTCATTACACACACAGCAGTCCAAGCTACATCATTTATCTACTTGATCAAACACAAACAAGAAAATATAGCATTTGGATACATTAAAAGATTGTTCTCCAGAGTTGTTGTTCTTATACCTAACTGAAGAACAATGACATCCAATTAGGTAATGAATTTGTTCTGAATAAAGGTTTGATAACTAGAGAAATATATAGAAAAACAGAGAAAGAAAGGGAAGAAGTTCTGTTCTTACCTTGAGGAAAGAGAGAGAGAGTCCTTGTGTTGAAGGAGTGTGTGAGAGAGGGATGAAGGGACTTCTCGACTAAGAGAGAGAGAGACCCCTTATATACACCCCTGCTCTCCACCCAGTCTGTGTGTGTGTGTGTGTGTGCGCTGAGTTTTGAATCGGCTTTGATGACTCAGTCTGTGTGTCAGTTTGTGTTTTCTCAGCGTGTGTGTGTGTATGTGTGTGTGAGCTTGGTTATGCCCATTAGGCCCTCTAGGGGTCATTACCTATATGTTAGACCAGACCAGCTAACCTGGAGTGCAACCAGTAAACACATATTGTAGAATTCAGATTTTGAATTAGGTATGACAGATTTCCAGATGTAATGAGAGAGAGAGAGAGAGAGAGCGAGAGAGCAAGAGAGCGAGAGAGTGAGAGAGAGAGAGAGAGAGAGAGATAGAGAGAGAGAGAGAGAGAGAGAGAGAGAGAGAGAGAGAGAGAGAGAGAAGGGGAGAAGAGAATGGTCCTTGGTATCAACCTTTCCAGTCCCACAATTACACAGCTATGTTCTCTATATCTCCCCCTCTCCTTTCTCTCTCTCTCCCTCTCTTTTCTCTATCCCCCTCCATCCTCCATTTCTCTCTCTCTCTGTCTATCTCTCTTATTCTCTCTCTCTCTCAATTCAAGGGGCTTTATTGGCATGGGAAACATATGTTAACATTGCCAAAGCAAGTGAAGTAGAAAATAAACTAAATATTAAACTAAATATTAACAGTAAACATTACACTCACAGAAGTTCCAAAAGAATAAAGACTTCAAATGTCATATTATATATATATAGTGTTATAACAATGTGCAAATGGTTAAAGTATAAAAGGGAAAATAAATAAACATAAATATGGGTTGTTCTTCACTGGTTGCCCTTTTCTTGTGGCAACCAGTCACAGATCTTGCTGCTGTGATGAACACTGTGGTATTTCACCCAGTAGATATGGGAGTTCATCAAAATTAGGTTTGTTTTAGAATTCTTTGTAGATATGTGTAATCTGAGGGAAATATGTGTCTCTAATATGGTCATACATTTGGCAGGAGGTTAGGAAGTGCAGCTCAGTTTCCACCTCATTTTGTGGGCAGTGTGCACACAGCCTGTCTTCTCTTGAGAGCCAGGTCTGCCTACGGCGGCCTTTCTCAATAGCAAGGCTATGCTCACTGAGTCTGTACATAGTCAAAGCTTTCCTTAAGTTTGGGTCAGCCACAGTGATCAGGTATTCTGCCACTGTGTACTCTCTGTTTAGGGCCAAATAGCATTCTAGTTTGCTCTGTTTTTTTGTTAATTCTTTCCAATGTGTCAAGTAATTCTCTTTTTGTTTTCTCATGATTTGGTTGGGTCTAATTGTGTTTCTGTCCTGGGGCTCTGTGGGGTCTATTTGTGATTGTGAACAAAGCCCAAGGACCAGCTTGCTTAGGGAACTCTTCTCCAGGTTCATCTCTCTCTCTCTCTCTCTCTCTCTCTTTCTCTCTCTCTCTCTCTCTCTCTCTGTCTCTCTGTCTCTCGCTCTCTCTCTCTCGCACACACACACCCATACACCCCCCGTAATTTGCACTCTGCACACACACACACACACACACACACACACACACACACACACACACACACACACACACACACACACACACACACACACACACACACACACACACACACACACACACACACACACACACACACACACACACTATTTCAGTCCTTAGGTGCAACGTTGGCTGTAGCCACACACAACTAAGCCTGTTCCAATTTGAAATGATTAGCCCTTCTGTGGGTGGCGTAGGAGGTGTGTGTGATGGTGTGGGTGTGTGGTTGTGTGTGGGATTGGATCCATAGCAGTGTCGAGCCAACCTGGACACTTATTGACCTTATTTTATTTTTTTACGGCAGGACAGTCTGATGTGTCTGATGTGTGTGTGTGTGTGTGTGTGTGTGTGTGTGTGTGTGTGTGTGTGTGTGTGTGTGTGTGTGTGTGTGTGTGTGTGTGTGTGTGTGAGCTTGTGTGTGTGTGTGTGTGTGTGTGTTTTGTCTGAAACGTTTTTGCAAATGTAACAACAGCACATAACTTGTAAGGAGAGCATACAACTTGTAAGAACAGCACACATCCTAAACTAATGTGATCCAGTACTAATATCAACCTGCTGAAAGAGAAGTGTCATTTTACCAATAGAGTACCTTTTGGATAGTGTAATTTATTTAACCTAATTTTTAAATGCTGTCATAAAGAGCACATGTTCAACTTCATAACAAACATGTTTTCCCATCTCAAGAAAAAAATTGTGACAATTAAAGTGACAGGGTTGAAGATTTCATCTTAAATCAGTCATAACTGAGACAGGGGGAATGGAAGAGTGTTGTGCACAACAGGGAGGGGGAATTGAATACAAGCCTGGAAATACAAGCCTGGGAATACAAGCCTGGAAATGTTTTATTTCTAGCATGTCTATCTATGGGCAACAGGTTGACGCTCAGTTTTCCATCACGCTCAGTTTTCCATCAAAGTGTAACACCTTCTCTCCTGCTTTAACACTATGCCTATTAGATGTTCAATGTTTCTTTAGAAAAAAATATTTTAAAATGAATAGTTTTACCTTATTAAACAAGAGATCAGTTCACATTACAGGATTGACCTTACACATTTAAATCACTTTAAAGCTTCAATCAGCAGTTGAAATTATAACAAAGTGGAGTCCCCACCCCTGTTTAAAAAAAAGCTGAAGGATGGGGCTGAAGAAATGTTACCATTGACCGAGCTACTGTATGGATGCAATGACTGGCCATCCATTATATAAAAAATATAGTTTTAACCTTGTTTTGAGGCTATATAGTATTTGTTTAAGTAAAACAAGCTTATTTTTTGGGTTACGACAACTGAACTAAGCTCATGAGGCATTTTTAAGTTATATTCTTCAAGAATCAATGGGTACATATCATAAATGTATAAGTCCAAAAATGTACAGTATGTAGTAACAGCAACTGCAGATTGCCCCTTTAAAGCACAAATCTTCAGAAATTACTTTCCCAAAGCAACAACATCACTAGGGCTTCTTTTCAATCAGATCCACTTTAGCTGACATCCGCATAGCGGTTGTTTTGACGCTGTCGGAGGTGGAACTGTGTTAGAGCTGTGTGGCTCCCGGCATTATACCTAAAGCGGACATTGCCATTGGCACATGAGTCACATTAACAGAAATCCCATGCAGTTTGAACACTGGAATGTGAGATATAATCTACACATTTATTTGGATGTTAGAAATCCTTATTACTTTGTTTAACGATTTTCTATTTGAGCATAATTATTTCTATATATATATATACTTTCTTGATCTGAAATTCTAACACGAGTGGGACGGGTGTGGCTTCATAACAATGCTCACCAATTTGATGGCGACAACAGCGCTATGCGGGTGTCTGCTATCGCCGGTAAACGCTTAATCTGATTTAATTTAGGCATTTATAATGATGGTGAAAACTATGAAACATCTTGGGGTTAAGTGGGTTAAAATATTCCTAGAAGTTGGACAAACATGATGTAGGAGTGGAACATGCCAAAATGGGGATTTTCTGAGAAAACAAATAACTTATTTGAATGGAAACACACTGATATAGAATAGTTATAGAGCATAGATATACACTATGTAATCCAGCTGTTAAATTGAACGCTTTATCAAAATGTACACAATGTCTGAATGACATAAAAGGCACTCCGAATGTATCGACTCAGAATGTATTTTTCTCTGTATTCTTTATGAGATACATTTTATTTTAACAATAGAAACCTTCCACTGCTATAGAAACACTCCTAGAGATTAAACATCTTAAGAGGGGGAGAGGGAGGGGGAGGGGGAGAGAGAGGGAGAGAGAGAGAGAGGGGGGGGGGGGGGGGGGGGGGCAGAGAGGAAGAACGAAACAGAATGAAATGGAGAGAGGGAGAGAAATAGAGAAACCGTTGCTGAGGGCATGTACAGATTATAGACAGAGCCGCCCGCTCTGAGTAAACACAATCAATTATTCACAGGGGTATTAATGCATCTGTCTCTGTAGCATCACCTTTACACACACACACACACATATTTCTGACATAACAACACTTCTTATGAGAAAACATAAAAACTGGGCAAACAAACAACGTTTATTCATGTAACAGAGGTGGTTTGGGGAACAGACTAGCAGACTTTTGTTGGCTCCCCTAGTTTATTAATGTATAGGCTTAATCTCAGAGGGCTAACACGGGCTTGTGGCACATAGATCAACCAGGGTTTGAACCCAGGCAGGATCTCCTACTGCTAATTGTCTAGTCTTGTCATGTGAGTGTGCCTATGTAATTGCGTAAATGCATTACCTATTAAGTGCACATCCATGACCACACATGTGAACACACACACACAGATCAAGTGTTTGTAGCTGCTTCATCGTAACTACGCCAGCAATTACATACATAATTTATGTGCGCATGCTTAGACAGTGTTGATGGGAGAAGGGTGGTTTCAGACAGGATTAATTCAGTTTGAAGTGGAGAAACTGGGTTACTTTAACCTAACACACACACACACACAGTCACACTTACAGTCATTTTTCAGTCATGAATCTCCCGTGTGAAGATGAATAAGGAGACTAATTAGACAGTTTGATGTCCTGCATGGTGTTGACGCTCCTCAGGCAGTCTGTCGGTCTGACTGTATGCTAGTGTATTGGAGGTGGTTTGGCGTTTTATGCTCACATGGTGATCTGGAGACAGGTGTTATCTCCTCAAGCTTCTGAAAAGATACTAGCACCCATTTTCAGGAAAGTAGAGTAGATGAGGGGTGAAGAGAGAGGAGAGGGATAAAAGAAGAGGAGAGCATGATGAGAGAGGAGGAAAAAGGAATGAGAAGAGAGGAGAGGAGAGAGGGATGAGAGGAGAGGAGGAAAAACAGTACAAACAGCCTGCTAACGAAAACATTATTTCACCTGGTCCTGGTGTGTGTGTGTGTGTGTGTGTGTGTGTGTGTGTGTGTGTGTGTGTGTGTGTGTGTGTGTGTGTGTGTGTGTGTGTGTGTGTGTGTGTGTGTGTGTGTGTGTGTGTGTGTGTGTGTGTGTGTGTGTGTGTGTGTGTGTGTGTGTGTGTGTGTGTGTGTGTGTGTGTGTGTGTTTTTTCACCTGGTTAACCCAATCGTCAGACTTGAGTAAAAGTAAATATACCTTAATTGAAAATTACTCAAGTATAAGTGAAAGTCACCCAGTAACATACTACTTGAGTAAAAATCTAAAAGTAGTTGGTGTAAACATACTTAAGTATCAAAAGTAAAAGTATGAATAATTTCAAATTCTTTATATTAAGTAAACCAGACGGCACAACTTTCTTGTTTTTTTTATTTACGGATAGCCTGGGCACATGTAGTGAAGTAAAAATATAAGTTGTCAAAAAATATAAATAGTAAAGTAAAGTACGGATACCCCCAAAAACTACTTAAGTAGTACTTTAAAGTATTTTTACTTAAGTACTTTACACCACTGCTGTTACAAAACCATTACATTTGTGACAGACAGTATAGACAGCTACACAACATGACCAAAAGTATGTGGATTCCTACTTGTCGAACATCTCATTCCAAAATCATAGGCATTAATATGGAGTTGGTCCCCCTTTGCTGCTATAACAGCCTTCTGGGAAGGCTTTCCACTAGATGTTGGAACATTGCTGCGGGGATTTGCTTCCATTCAGCCCCAAGAGCATTAGTGAGGTCGGGTACTGATGTTGGGCGATTAGGCCTGACTCACAGTTAAAGGTGTTCGATGGGGTTGAAGTCAGGGGTTGAAGTCAGGGCTCTGTGCAGGCCAGTCAAGTTCTTAAACACTGATCTCCATTTCTGTATGGACCTTGCTTTATGCAAGGGGGCATTGTCATGCTGAAACAGGAAAGGGCCTTCCCCAAACTGTTGCCACAAAGTTGGAAGCACCGAATCGTCAAGAATGTCATTGTATGCTGTAGCATTAAGGCCTAGCCCGAACCATGAAAAACAGCCCCAGATCATTACAGTAGGCACTATGCATTGAGGCAGGTAGCGTTCTCTTTGCATCTGCAAAATCCAGATTCATCCCTCGAACTGTTTCCACTGCTTCAGAGTCCAATGACGGCGAGCATTACAGCCGACTCTTGGCGTTGCGCATGGTGATCTTAATCTTGTGTGCTGCTGCTCGGCCATGGAAACCCATTTCATGAAGCTCTCAACGAACAGTCATTGTGCTGACGTTGCTTCCAGAGGCAGTTTGGAACTCGGTAGTAAGTGTTTCACTAACAATTGATTGGGGCAGCTCTAGGAGGGCAGACATTTGACGAACTGACTTGTTCAATCAATCAAAATTTATTTATAAAGCGCTTTTTACATCAGCCGATGTCACAAAGTGCTATACAGAAACCCAGCCTAAAACCCCAAACAGCAAGCAATGCAGATGTAGAAGCACGGTGGCTAGGAAAAACTCCCTAGAAAGGCAAAACCTAGGAAGAAACCTAGAGAGGAACCAGGCTCTGAGGGGTGGCCAGTCCTCTTCTGGCTGTGCCGGGTGGAGATTATAACAATTCATGGCCATTAAGGCCAGTTCCTTCTCCAAGATGTTCAAATGTTCATAGATGACCAGCAGGGTCAAATAATAATAAAAGTAGTTGTGGAGGTTGCAACAGGTAAATACATCAGCAGTGAATGTCACTTGGTTTTTCAGTGCAATAGAGCGAGAGTGAGGTGAAAACAGCAGGTCTGGGACAGGGTGGCACGTCCAATGAACAGGTCAGGGTTCCATAACCGCAGGCAGAGGAGTTGAAACCGGTGCAGCAGCACAACCAGGTGGACTGGGGACAGCTAGGAGTCATCAGGACAGGTGGTCCTGAAGCATGGTCCTCCGGGTAGGCTCAGGTCCTCCGGGAGAGGGGGTAGAGTGGGAGAGAGAGCGAATTAGAGGGAGCATACTTAAATTCACACAAGACACTGGATAATAACATCAGATTTAACAAACTGACCCTAGCCCCCTGGCACATAGACTATTGCAGCATAGGTACTGGAGGCTGAGACAGGGGGGTCAGGAGACACTGTGGCCCCCTCCGACAATACCCAGACAATACCCCCGGACAGGGCCAAACCAGGCAGGATATAACCTCACCCACTCTGCCAAGCACAGCCCCTACACCAATAGGGGGATATCAACAACCACCAACTTACTACCCTGAGACAAGGCTGAGTATAGTCCACGAAAAGATCCCCTCCACTGCACAAGCCAGAGGGGGCGACAAACCGGACAGGAAGTGACGCACCCCTCCTAGGAATGGCATGGAAAGCACCAGTAAGCCAGTGACTCAGCCCCCGTAATAGGGTCAGAGGCAGAGAATCCCAATGGAGAGACGGGAACCGGCCAGGCAGAGACAGCAAGGGTGGTTCGTCGCTCCAGAGCCTTGCTGTTCACCCTTGCACCCCTGGGCCAGACTACACTCAATCATAGGACATACTGAAGAGGTGAGTCTTCAGTAAAGACTTAAAGATTGAGACAGAGTCTGCGTCTCTCACATGGATAGGCAGACCATTCCATAAAAATGGAGCTCTATAGGAGAAAGCCCTTCCTCCACCTGTTTGCTTAGAGATTCTAGGGACAATAAGGAGGCCTGCGTCTTGTGACCGGAGCGTACGTGTAGGTATGTACGGCAGGACCAAATCTGAGAGATAAGTAGGAGCAAGCCCATGTAATGCTTTGTAGGTTAGCAGTAAAACCTTGAAATCAGCCCTAGCCTTAACAGGAAGCCAGTGTAGAGAGGCTAGCACAGGAGTAATATGATCAAATCTTTTGGTTCTAGTCAGGATTCTAGCAGCCGTGTTTAGCACTAATTGAAGTTTATTTAGTGCTTTATCCGGGTAGCCGGAGAGTAGAGCATTGCAGTAATCTAATCTAGAAGTGACAAAAGCATGGATTAGCTTTTCCGCATCATTTTTGGACAAAAAATGTCTGATTTTTGCAATGTTACGAAGATGGAAAAAAGCTATCCTTGAAATATTCTTGATATGTTCATTAAAAGAGAGATCAGGGTCCAGAGTAATGCCAAGGTCCTTCACACTTTTTTGGGAGACGACTGTACAACCATCAAGATTAATTGTCAGATCCAAAAGCAGATCTCTTTGTTTCTTGGGACCTAGAACTAGCATCTCTGTTTTGTCAGAATTTAAAAGTAAAAAATTTGCCGCCATCCACTTCCTTATGTCTGAAACACAGGCTTCCAGGGCAGGCAATTTTGGTGCATCACCATGTTTCATCGAAATGTACAGCTGTGTGTCGTCCGCATAGCAATGGAAGTTAACATTATGTTTCCGAATGACATCACCAAGGGGTAAAATATATAGTGAAAACAAAAGTGGCCCCAAAACGGAACCTTGAGGAACACCGAAACTTACAATTGATTTGTTAGAGGACAAACCATCCACGGAGACAAACTGATATCTCTCCGACAAATAAGATCTAAACCAGGCAAGAACTTGTCCGTGTAGACCAATTAAGGTTTCCAATCTCTCCAAAAGAATATGATGATCGATGGTGTCAAAAGCAGCACTAAGGTCTAAGAGCACGAGGACAGATGCAGAGCCCTGGTCTGACGCCATTAAAAGGTCGTTTACCACTTTCACAAGTGCAGTCTCAGTGCTATGATAGGGTCTAAAACCAGACTGAAGTGTTTCGTATACATTATTTGTCTTCAGGAAGGCAGTGAGTTGCTGCGCAACAGCTTTTTCTAAGATTTTTGAGAGAAATGGGAGATTCGATATAGGCCGATAGTTTTTTACATTTTCTGGGTCAAGGCTTGGCTTTTTCAAGAGCGGCTTTATTACTGCCACTTTTAGAGAGTTTGGTACACATCCGGTGGAGAGGGAGCCATTTATTATGTTCAGCATAGGAGGGCCGAGCACAGGAAGTAGCTCTTTCAGTAGTTTAGTTGGAATAGGGTCCAGTATGCAGGTTGAAGGTTTAGAGGCCATGACAATTTTCATGAATGTGTCAAGAGATATAGGATTAAAACACTTGAGTGTCTCCATTGATCCCAGGTCCTGGCAGTTCTGTGCCGACTCAGGACAGCTGAGCTTTGGGGAAATATGCAGACTCAAAAAGGAGTCTGTAATTTGCTTTCTAATGATAAAGATCTTTTCGTTGAAGAAGTTCATGAATTCATCGCTGCTGAAGTGAAAGGCATCCTCTCTTGGGGAATGCTGCTTTTTAGTTAGCTTTGCAACAGTATCAAATAGAAATTTAGGATTATTCTTATTCTCCTCAATTAGGTTGGAAAAATAGGATGATCGAGCAGCAGTGAGGACTTTTCGATATTGCACTGTACTTTCTTTCCAAGCTAGTAGGAAGACTTCCAGTTTGGTGGAGCGCCATTTCCGTTCCAGCTTTCTGCAAGCTTGCTTCAGAGCTCGGGTATTTTCTGTGTACCAGGGAGCTAGTTTCTTTTGGCAAATGTTTTTTGTTTTTAGGGGTGCGACTACATCTAAAGTATTACGCAAGGTTAAATTTAGATCCTCAGTTTGATTGTTAACTGATTTTTGTACTCCGACGTCCTTGGATAGGTGGAAGGAGTCCGGAAGGGCGTCTAGGAATCTTTGGGTTGTCCGAGAATTTATAGCACGGCTTTTGATGATCCTTGGTTGGGGTCTAAGCAGATTATTTGTTGCGATTGCAAACGAAATAAAATGGTGGTCCGATAGTCCAGGATTATGAGGAAAAACATTTAGATCCACAATATTTATTCCACGGGACAGAACTAGATCCAGTGTATGATTGTGGCAATGAGTAGGTCCGGAGACATGTTGGTCAAAACCCACTGAGTCGATGATGGCGCCGAAAGCCTTTTGTAGTGGATCTGTGGACTTTTCCATGTGAATGTTAAAGTCACCAAAAATTAGAATATTATCTGCCATGACTACAAGGTCTGATAGGAATTCAGAGAACTCAGTAAGGAACTCTGTATAAGGCCCAGGAGGCCTGTAAACAGTAGCTATAAAAAGTGATTGAGTGGGCTGCTTAGATTCCATGACTAGAAGCTCAAAAGATGAAAACGCTGTCCTTTTTTGGGGGGTAAATTGAAATTTGCTATCGTAAATGTTAGCAACACCTCCGCCTTTGCGGGATGCGCGGGGGACATGGTCACTAGTGTAACCAGGAGGAGAGGCCTCGTTTAACACAGTAAATTCATCAGGCTTAAGCCATGTTTCAGTCAGGCCAATCACATCAAGATTATGGTCAGTGATTAGTTCATTGACTATAACTGCCTTGGAAGTGAGGGATCTAACATTAAGTAACCCTATTTTAAGAAGTGAGATATCACAACCTCTTTCAATAATGACAGGAATGGAGGAGGTCTTTATTCCAGTGAGATTACTAAGGCGAACACCGCCATGTTTAGGTTTGCGCAACCTAGATCGAGGCACAGACACGGTCTCAATGGGGCTAACTGAGCTGACTACACTGACTATGCTAGTGGCAGACTCCACTAAACTGGCAGGCTGGCTAACAGCCTGCTCCCTGGCCTGCACCCTATCTCATAGTGGAGCTAGAGGAGTTAGAGCCTCGTCTATGTTCATAGATAAAATAAGAGCACCCCTCCAGCTAGGATGGAGTCCGTCACTCCTCAGCAGGCCAGGCTTGGTCCTGTTCGTGGGTGAGTCCCAGAAAGAGGGCCAATTGTCTACAAATTCTATCCTTTGGGAGGGGCAAAAAACAGTTTTCAACCTGTTGGCTGCTTTTCCTTCACTCTGGGGTCCGACTCGTCACAAACCATCTCAATTGGGTTGATGTTGATTGTGGAGGCCAGGTCATCTGATGCAGCACTCCATCACTATCCTTCTTAGTAAAATAGCTCTTACACAGCCTGGAGGTGTGTTGGGTCATCGTCCTGTTAAAAACAAATGATAGTCCCACTAAGCCCAAACCAGAAGGGATGGGGTATTGCTGCAGAATGCTGTGGTAGCCATGCTGGTTAAGTGTGCCTTGAATTCTAAATATATCACAGACATTGTCACCAGAAAAACACCCCCACACCCATAACACCTCCTCCTCCATGCTTTACGGTGGGAAATGCAAATGCAGAGATCATCCGTTCACCCACAAAGACACTGCGGTTAGAACCAAAAATCGCCAATTTGGAGTCCAGACCAAATGACACATTTCCACCAGTCTAATGTCCATTCCTCGTGTTTCTTGCCCCAAACTAGTGTCTTCTTCTTATTGGTGTCCTTTAGTGGTGGTTTCTTTGCAGCAATTAGACCGCGAAGGCCTGATTCACGCCGCTCCTTTGAACAGTTGATGTTGAGATGTGTCTGTTACTTGAACTCTGTGAAGCATTTATTTGGGCTGCAATTTGAGGTGCAGTTAACTCTAATGAACTTTTCCTCTGCAGCAGAGGTAACTCTTGGTCTTCCTTTCCTGTAGCGGTCCTCATGAGAAACAGTTTCATCATAGCGCTTGATGGTTTTTGCAACTACACTTGAAGAAACTTTCAAAGTTCTTGAAATTTTACGGATTGACTGACCTTCATGTCTTAAAGTAATAATGGACTGTCGTTTCTCTTTGCTTATTTGAGCTGTTCTTGCCATAATGTGGACTATGTCACAACACAACTGATTGGCTCAAACACATAAATTCCACAAATTAACTTTTAACAAGGCACACCTGTTAATTAAAATGCATTCCAGGTGACTACCTCATGAAGCTGGTTGAGAGAATGCCAAAAGTGTGCAAAGCTGTTATCAAGGCAACGGGTGGCTACTTAGAAGACTCTCAAATATAAAATATATTTTGATTTGTTTAACCCTTTTTTGGTTACTATATGATTCCATATGTGTTAATACATAGTTTTGATGTATTCACTATTATTCTACAACGTAGAAAATAGTTAAAATAAAGAAGAATCCTGGAGTGAGTTTGTGTCCAAACTTTTGGCTGGTACTGTATAGACTAAAAACACCAGGAAATAAGCTTTTTATTTTGGAAATCTATTCCAAGCATTCCCACACATAATACAGAAAGAGACGAGTGATTGTACAGTCGTGGCCAAAAGATTTGAGAATGACACAAGTATTGGTCTCCACAAAGTTTGCTGCCTCAGTGTTGATGATGGCAATTTGCATATACTCCAGAATGTCATGAAGAGTGATCAGATGAATTGCAATTAATTGCAGAGTCCCTCTTTGCCATGAAAATGAACTTAATCCCCCAAAAACATTTCCACTGCATTTCAGCCCTGCCACAAAAGGACCAGCTGCCATCATGTCAGTGATTCTCGTTAACACAGGTGAAAGTGTTGACGAGGACAAGGCTGGAGATCACTCTGTCATGCTGATTGAGTCAGAATAACAGACTGGAAGCTTTAAAAGGAGGGTGGCGCTTGAAATCATTGTTCTTCCTCTGTCAACCATGGTTACCTGCAAGGAAACACGTGCCGTCATCATTGCTTTGCACAAAAAGGGCTTCACAGGCAAGGATATTGCTGCTGGTAAGATTGCACCTAAATCAACCATTTATCGGATCATCAAAAACTTTAAGGAGAGAGGTTCAATTGTTGTGAAGAAGGCGTCAGGGCGCCCAAGAATGTCCAGCAAGCGCCAGGACCGTCTCCTAAAGTTGATTCAGCTGTGGGATCGGGGCACCACCAGTGCAGAGCTTGCTCAGGAATGGCAGCAGGCAGGTGTGAGTGCATCTGCACGCACAGTGAAGCGAAGACTTTTGCATGATGGCCTGGTGTCAAGAAGGGCAGCAAAGAAGCCACTTCTCTCCAGGAAAAACATCAGGGACAGACTGATATTCTGCGAAAGGTACAGGGATTGGACTGCTGAGGACTGGGGTAGAGTCATTTTCTCTGATGAATCCCCTTTCCGATTGTTTGGGCCATCCGGAAAACACCTTGTCCGGAGAAGACAAGGTGAGCGCTACCATCAGTCCTGTGTCATGCCAAAAGTAAAGCATCCTCAGACCATTCATGTGTGGGGTTGCTTCTCAGTCAAGGGAGTGGGCTCACTCACAATTTTGCCTAAGAACACAGCCATGAATAAAGAATGGTACCAACACATCCTCTGAGAGCAACTGCCTTTTCCAGCATGATGGAGCACCTTGCCATAAGGCAAAAGTGATAACTAAGTGGCTCAGGGAACAAAACATCGTCATTTTGGGTCCATGGCCAGGAAACTCCCCAGACCTTAATCCCATTGAGAATTTGTGGTCGATCCTCAAGAGGCGGGTGGACAAACAAAAACCCACAACTTCTGACAAACTCCAATCATTGATTATGCAAGAATGGCCTGCAATCAGTCAGGATGTGGCCCAGAAGTTAATTGACAGCATGCCAGGACGGATTGCAGAGGTCTTGAAAGAGGAGGGTCAACACTGCAAATATTGACTCTTTGCATAAACTGAATGTCATTGTCAATGAAAGCCTTTGACACTTATGGAATATTTGTAATTATACTACTACTGTACCATAGTAACTACTGACATAAAGATCTATGAACACTGAAGCAGCAAACTTTGTGGAGACCAATACTTGTGTCATTCTCAAAACTTTTGGCCACGACTGTATACAAACGTAAGCAAGGTTTGAAATGATTATGTTTTAGTCAAATATTATATCTGTTTGGGCTTCTTGCGGTCAATTTGCAGTCTAAAAATGTTTGGAAATTAGGTTCCTGCCCCCAGACCATCCACTCAAGAAAAGATTGTAGTTGATGATCCCTGCTCTACACATTCATTACCTGTAATACATCTCTCACTTAGCTAAAGAGTGCCATCTGCACTGCTATTATAGTTATCAGTTAATCTGACTATTCTATCATTACTTATTTAATTGACTTATTTCAGCAATTTTGGGGTTGTCTGTATAGTTGTCTAATGTTGGTGGTGCATATTATTCTGTTTTAATGTTACTCCTGAATCACTATGATAAATATAATAGTGAGATTTACTTTGAAGTGTAGGAATACAGGTGAAAGAGTGTCTTCTAAATGTAAAGTGTGTGTGTCCAAGTCTCTCTGAGTCACGTCGGGCATGTCTCTTCCGGTAATCACCAGATTCTTGTCACAATACATCAACACTATTGAGAGGGAGATGGGGGATAGCGTGCATAATTGGCTGATGTGCTGTCCCCATGTAGCTGTTTGGGTTAATGTGACTGTGGAAATCAGTGTGTAACATAAACTTCACTAGTGACTTCAGTTTTAGTTATTAGTTATTTCATCTTAAGATACACTATATGACTAAAAGTATGTGGACACCTGCTCGTCGAACATCTCATTACAAAATCATGGGCATTAATAAGGGACTTGCTTCCACTCAGCCACAAGAGAATTAGTGAGGTCGGACACTGATGTTGGGCGATTAGGCCTGGCTTTCAGTTGGCGTTCCAATTCATCACAAAGGTGTTTGATGGGGTTGAAGTCATTGCTCTGTGCAGGCCAGTCAAGTTCTTCCACACCAATCCCGACAAACCATTTCTGTATGGACCTCGCTTTGTGCATGGGGGCATTGCTGAAACAGGAAAGGGCCTTCCCCAAACTGTTGCCACAAAGTTGGAAGCACAGAACTTTACAGTTGGCACTATGCATTGGTAGCGCTCTCCTGGCATCCGCCAAACCCACATTTGGCGGACTGCCAGATGATGAAGCATGATTCATCACTCCAGAGAACGCGTTTCCACTGCTCCAGAGTCCAATGGCGGTAAGCTTTACACCACTCCAGCCAATGCTTGGCATTGCACATAATGATCTTAAGCTTGTGTGCGGCTGCTCGGCCATGGAAACCCATTTCATTAAACTCCTGACGAACAGTTATTGTGCTGACGTTGCTTCCAGAGGCAGTTTGGAACTCGGTAGTGAGTGTTGCAATCGAGGACCGATGATTTTTACACGCTCCTAGACGTTTCCACTTCACAATAACAGCACTTACAGTTGACCAGGGCAGCTCTAGCAGGGCAGAAATTTGACAAACTGACTTGCTGGAAAGGTGGCATCCTATGACAGTGCCACGTTGAAAGTCACTGAGCTCTTCATTAATGACACTCTACTGCCAATGTTTGTCTATGGAGATTGCATGGCGGTTTGCTCGATTTTATACACTTGTCAGCAACAGATGTGGCTGAAATAACCAAATCCACTAATTTGAAGGGGTGTCCAGATACTTTTGCATACATAAGTGTAGCTGGGTGAAACAACCTCATATCACAGGCGTAGCAAATACATTTTCCCTCAATAAAGTCATCATCATCAATCAGTGATAGTAGGAAAACATTTTTTTAAGTGAAAGCTGCAATACTTACTCGTCCTTTTTTTACTTTAACTGTTTTGGCAACCCGACCAAATTTACTTAGAAATTTGATTTATAGATCTGTAGAAGCGATATTCAGTAAATGTTCTATGTATGCTATTTCAAAACAGTGTGTGTGTGTGTGTGTGTTTTCGTTTTTGCGTCTTTTACTTTCGGTTTCAAAATACAATATTTTTGGTTATTGAAAAGGTATTTTACAGCTGTTTAGATGGTACAATGATTCTCTACACGTTTTATGACATAAACTCAAATTAGGAAAACTAATTAGAATTTTTGCAACCAGGAAATGGCGGGGTGATTTCTGCATATTGCACCTTTAAGATAATCTTTCAGATGTTTTTGGAAGATGGGCAGGGACTCTGTCCTAGCTTCAGGGGGCAGCTGATTCCACCATTGGGGTGCCAGGACAGAAAAGAGCGTTGACTGGGTGGAAGGGGGAGCTGACACCCCGTAGAGGTGGGAGACAGCCAAGAGACCAGAGGTGGCTTGTGGCACAAGCAGGGAGGCCACCAACAGAGAGTTGCAGTAGTCTAGATGGTAGACGACAAGATAGATAGCTAGATAGAGAGATAAGTACTTTATTGATCCCATAGGGGAGATTTCTTTGTCAAGCAGCTACAACAAAAACACAGGGCAGGTAAAAATACACAAAAGACAGATACACGATACATGATATTTAGAGCGGTAGTACGAAAAAGTATAGAAATACAAGAAGTCTGGAGTGCAAAAAAGTTATAAAAAGACATTGCATAGTATGGGTGGATGGCTGAATATGTACACTATACATTGGTGGATGGTGCATGGTTAACTATACTATACAGGTCGATGGCAGAGAATTACTTAAAACTTACATAAAAGTGCGTATGATATGAGTGAGGGTAATAATAGTTTACTTAATATACAGACTGGTTAAATTAACAGGTAAGTGAATATTTTCCATGGTTAAATTAACTGTACAGGTAAATATACAGTTACATTTACAGGTAAGTGAATATTTGCATGGTTACATAAACTGTACAGGTAAATGACAGCAAGAGATACTTAAATAGCTAAATGTGTGTATGATATGAGAGCCTGGATTATGACCTGCGCCGCTTCCTGAGGAAAGTTTGTACTCTACTTCAAAACGAAACACGCAACAAGTCGCTAAGAGAGTGTCAAAGTGAATCATTTGGCTTGACCAGACTTACAAGTGTAGAATTCCAATGGGAATAATGCAGATTGGACAAATATTTTCTTTGGGTTTGTCTCATCTTGTTCACCATGGACTGAGAATGAGAAGTGTCAGTTAAACACTTGCAATGCGTCTGTGATTAAACAGAGGTGCTCTCTAGCAGTGGCACGTATGTGTGTTTGTTTGTGTGTTTGTTGGTCTGTGGCTGCTGTGTATCAGAGCCATTCATCCATAAACAAAGAGACAGTCCCATCTGTTGTGAGTGTGTCAATAGATAACTCTGATCCCCTAGGTATAACACACACACACACAAACACACACACACACACACAAACACACACAAACACACACACACACTGCAACACAACAGGTTGGTCTCATTTACCTAAGGGTCTAGTGGGTCTCGACCTCCTACAAACTCATCACATATGGATGTTTTATGCCTACGGCTCTCAGATGCTGCTTGTGCGTGTGTGTGTGTTTAAGCTCTTAATGAATATTTCATATCTGGCATGCCAGGGCTTGTTGAGCAGATGGAGAGGCTCCCACCGCCTTGGTAATGTGCACCTGTAGCCTCCTCTTCCCATCTCTCTCTCTCTCTCTCTCTCTCTCTCTCTCTCTCTCTCTCTATTCCTACTTCTATCCCTCTGTCTCTCTTTCTCATTTTTTCTCTTGTAGCTATGGTAAACGTCTGGCCTTGCTTTCCTGCTCTCTCTCTTTCCTCCTCCCTCTATCTCCTATGTCTCTTTCTCTCTATCTCTTTGTCAGTCTGCATACCTCTCTTCTCCGTCACTGCATTTCTCCATCTCTCTATCTCTCTGTCTTTCCTCTTCATGCGTCTCTCTGTATTTTCATCATCTCTCCTTTTTGTTCTCTCTGTCCCTCTCATTTCCTCTCCATACGCAATAACCTACTGTTATTTGACCAAGAGAAACTGTATCATAACATACTCTAATCTATCCACCAGTAGTAAGCAGTCACAATGATTCTGTTGGCATTTCTGTTGTCAATGAGAGTCTACATCTTTTAGTCTCCTTATTTTCTCCTATTTCCTCTGGGAGATTAACAGCACTCAAAGTTCAATTCAGTTCCACCATTGAATGGCTAGCTCATAGGCAATCATTTCTGGGCCTGGTTGCATAAAACTATTTCCTTATTGGTTTACCAGGAAAATTCCACCCAATATCTATCTTTTTTTAATATATTTGTTTCATTAGTCCATTGTTGGTATAGTTTTTTGTTGGCAGCAATCAAGTTTTCAAGATATATAACTTCCAAAATACAGAAATGTAGCCTGTATGATGCATAAGGGCATACTTGAGAGGTTGTGTTTGTAGTTTGAAGGCATGTCTGGCAGAAAGAGTCTTTGGTTACCATGGAGACAGCCTGATTCACTGACTGAATGTCTCATCAAAGAGATCACATTTATTTTGGAAGATCACAAAATAGAAATTGTACATTCAAGACAGGAGATACAAATGGATTTATCAGTGGTGTAATCAAAGTTTGTACTGACAGATATAGCCTATTGAACATTATTATAGAATATGCATGAAATGCATCCTCCAATTACAACGTCTACCTATGCCCACACAAATTGTCTCAAGAAAATGTTCTGTATTTTAATACCCTCAAACACTAAGTTAGGCTAATTTCAAAATAGGCCATCATCACTGTCAATCGTGAATGATAATTGTCCAAACTGCATCTGCGAGCCAATAATTTGATCTCAATCAGTGAGAATATGCATTTAGATATTCTTGAATTACTGTTTCGTGCCTAGTGCTGTTGTGTTTTGTCTGCATGAGAAAAGAAATGCAATTATTCAGCTTCAGCTAACCGTCCTAAAATCTCACCAGAAATGAGGTGTTGTTGGTGTAACACAGTAACATTTTAGGCTTACCATGCTATGCTATTATATTCGGTTCTGTTATGTAAAATACTCATTCATCATTATGTGATCTTGCGGGACATTGATTCATCTTCAGAAATTATTTATCAGAAATATTTTTACCAGCTCCTTGTGTTCTCAATTGAAAAAAGTGATGGAGCGCCGTCCCTCGCGGTTCAGCAGCACTACATCCCTGTTCAGAAGATAACAAAACACGTTTCTTTTAGTAACTTTTTACATTTTCAGGCCAAATTCTCATTACCAATATGCATCTGCATTAAATTCTCGGGTCACTTTATGCAATTGTTTCTTTAGAAAAACCAAACTTATTTGAATAAAACACAAAATGTGTTGCTGTAGTTTGTCCATAAATCAATAAAACATTTTCCATTCAAGTTTACATTAAACTATAATGTTTATTATGTACAAACACAGTGTCTGTGGACATGAGTCTCAAATTATTGTTTTTAAATAAAGTTTTATTCATCAATGATACATCATCTAGATGAGTAGTCCTTAGATGAGTGCATGATAAGTTAATTTATTTGCTTATATGCTTTCAGAATGAGGTTCTTATTCTCAAACACCACCTTTACTTCACTCCACCGAAACTCCTTAAAGAGCTCAAAAAGTCTGATTTAATTTCACAATAATTTTATAATTTCATGTGTTATGTTTAACTCAGGTCTTTTCATTAGGGGAGCAATGTTAAATATAGAAATATTGATTTGTTCATTACACTTTTGGACTTTTGTGAAAATGTTGGTAAAATACATAATATCTGATTTAAAAAAATATACATAATAACAATTATGAAATAAATAAGTACAGATCCTAATCTCAGTGATTCAAGAGAAAATTTTGTGAAAAATGACACTTGATGATTTTTTGGCCAGTTTCGTGAGAAGGACACTGATGTACCATTTGTCATTAGATAGCTAAAGTACACAACGTAATGGTTTCCACTAGCTTCTATTTCCACAAAGTCAGATTCAACAGGTTTATGATTTTGTGGGGATAGAAACTAGTGACGATCCAACATAATCTATTGGTAAATATCAGCTGATCTACAGAACTCTATTATTCAGTGTTGGTATTGATTCTATGGTTCTATGTCATTGATTTCTATGTGGGTTTGACATTAGCAGTTGTTAGCTGTGTTGGGTCAGGGATGTGCTTGGGTCAACATGCCGTGGTGGTTTATGATACCTGAGTTTCCTGAGAACAACTCAGCATATTATGTAATTATACCTTGGAATCATTATGAACAGTCATGATCTCATCGACTGAGAATCAATATGGACAGTCTGGTCAAAACCAGCACGGCATAGCTAGTTGTCAACACAGCCGACTTCAGGCCACATATAACCCCCTACGCCAGGGGTTCCAACCAACTGGACACATCACCCCCTACTACAGGGATTCCAACCAACTGGCCACATCACCCCCTACGCCAGGGGTTCCAACCAACTGGCCACATCACCCGCTACGACAGAGGTACAACACACTGGCCACATGTAGGGGTCCAACCAAATGGCCCCATACCCGTTACAAAACTTGGTTGTATTTTGGCCTCACCAAGTCTCCAAATCAACAACTGTTGGCCCGCACCATCTATCTATCTATCTATCTATCTATCTATCTATCTATCTATCTATCTATCTATCTATCTATCTATCTATCTATCTATCTATCTATCTATCTATCTATCTATCTATCTATCTATCTATCTATCTATCTATCTATCTATCTATCTATCTATCTATCTATCTATCTATCTATCTATCTATCTATCTATCTATCTATCTATCTATCTATCTATCTATCTATCTATCTATCTATCTATCTATCTATCTATCTATCTATCTATCTATCTATCTATCTATCTATCTATCCCTGGACTTTGTTACTGGGCTTCCCCCGTCAGACGGCAACACTACTATCCTGACGGTGGTGGATAGGTTTTCTAAAGCCGCCATATTATTCCCCTTCCCAAGTTACCCTCAGTTAAGGAGACGGCTCAGCTCATGGTGCAGCACGTCTTCTGGATCCATAGACTCCCGGTCGACATGGTCTCAGATCGTGGTCCCCAGTTCTCGTCCCGGTTCTGGAAGGCATTCTGCACCCTCATTGGGTTTTCGGCCAGCCTGTCCTCAGGTTTCCACCCACAATATAACGGCCAGTCGGTGCGAGCCAATCACGACCCGGAGACGGCCCTTCGTTGCCTCGTCTCCGCCAACGCCACCACCTGGAGCCAGCAACTCGTGTGGGTGGAATACGTCCGCAACACCTTTCCCTGCTCGACCACTGGTCTCTCGCCCTTCGAGTGTTCCTTGGGATATCAGCCCCCGCTCTTCCCCGAGCAAGAGGAAGAGGCCAGCATACCCTCTGCCCAGATGTTCATCCGCCTCTGTCGCCGTACCTGGAAGAGGACCCGGGCCGCTCTGTTGAAGACCACATCCAGGTATCGGCGACAAGCGGATCGCCACCGGACCCTTGCTCCCCTCTATCAGCTCAGGCAGAGGGTATGGCTCTCCACCAGTCCTGTAAACTTTCCCCCTGTTTCATCGGCCACTTCCTCATCTCTAAAATCCTTAGCCCCTCTGCTGTTTGCCTTCTGTTGACCCGCACCCTCCGTATCCATCCTACGTTTCATGTGTCCAAGATAAAACCTGTGTCTCATTGTATTCAGTTTCCCAGAGCCTGCCTACCGTTCTGTACTGATCCCCACCAATGCCTGCCCTGACCCCGAGCCTGCCTGCCGTTCTGTACCTTACTGACTCTGCCCTGGATTATGGACCCCTGCCTGCCCTTGACCTGTCTTTTGCCTTCCCCCTGTTTGGTCAATAAACATCTGTGATTCTAGCAGTCTGCGTCTGAGTCTTATCCTGAGTTCTGATAGGGGCCTTTGATAAGGTCAACAGCATCTTGCCTCTGCTAGGAGGCTGAAACTTAGCCACTAGTGTATCTTCCAGCAAGACAATGACCCCAAACACACATCAAAATCTACAAATAATTGGTTAATTGACCACACTATCAACATTTTGCAATGGCCATCTCAGTCTACGGACTTCAACCCCATTGAAAACCTGGGGTGTGAATCGAAGAGGGCAGTCCAAAAGCGCAGACCGAAGGATATAAAGAATCTGGAAAGAATCTGTATGGAAGAATGGTCTAAGATCCCTCCCAATGTGTTCTCCAATTTCAGAAAACATGATAGAAAAAGGGTTATTCTAGCAAGGGGAAGGTGATTTTGTATAATTATACTGATCAAAAATATAAACGTAACATGCAACAATTTTAACAATTTTACTGAGTTACAGTTCATATGAAGAAATCAGTCAATTGAAATAAATTCATTAGGCCTTAATCTATGGATTTCAAATATCTGGGCAGGGGCGCAGCCATTGGTGGGGAGACAGGCCCAGCCAATCAGAATGAGTTTTTCCCAACAAAAAGGGCTTTATTACAGACAGAAATACTCCTCAGTTTCATCAGCTGTCCGGGTGGCTGGTCTCAGACGAACCCGCAGGTGAGGAAGCCGGATGTGGATGTCCTCGGCTGGCGTGGTTACACGTATTCTGCGGTTGTGAGGCTGGTTGGTCGTACTGCCAAATTCTCTAAAATGACATTGGAGGTGGCTTATGGTAGAGAAATGAACATTCAATTATCTGGCAACAACTCTGGTGGACATTCCTGTGTCAGCACCCAATTGCATGCTCCCTCAAAACTTGAGACATCAGGGGCATAGGAGAAATGCTTATTAACAGGGATGTAAACAAATTTGTTCACAAAATTGGAGAGAAATAAGGTTTTTGTGCATATTGAAAATTTCGGGGATCTTTGATTTCAGCTCATGAAACGTGGGATCAACACTTAACATTTATATTTTTTGTTCATATACTTGTTATACAATATATTTTCTCTGAGAAATTGTATTTGTATAAAATAAATAATACAAAAATGGAGCTATATTGTATGCTAAAAACATATATATATATATTACTTTATACTGTATTAGAATAACGAGTAATGTTTTTTTAAAGGAGAAAAACGAGTTGCTTTGACCCAGTTGATTGCTTCATTCCATCTCTGGAACGAACAGCAAGATGCTAACAAAGGTAATGATTCATATAAGACATGTTACATCCCCTGAAGTGTTGCTTTAATAGCTTAATGATTTCCTCTCCTTAGTTAATGATGCCATTCATATTCAACACTAATCGTTTTCTTTGGGGAACATATGAATGGCTTACTACTGTTACATAAATCAGAGATTTATGTAATTGATTGTAAAGCCATGAAGGTTACAGGGGAAGAGTGAAAGCACAATATTTATGCAGTACATCCAAGGGGGTGATTTCAGGTCAAAGAGAAGCATACATTTTCAGAGCAAAATGAAAGCTGTAAGTTGTCCCATATTTACTGTTGGCCGCTGGGCAAGAGTCTGTGTGTGCGTGCATCTGTGTGTATACGTGTGCGTGTGCATGTGTCTTAACAGGAGTGTGTCCAACGCTGGTATCTTCTCCCTGGTCATTATAATCAACAGTTTTAATGATATTTCCATTTAGGCCTAGATTCAATCAGATCAAGCGTTTACCGGCGATAGCCGACACCTGTATATCTGATGTATTGGCGGTGTCGGAGGTGGAACTGTGTTGGAGCTGTCAAATCCGTGAGCAGCTGCTCTTGTGATCATTTTCAGGAAGCCACACCGCCCCACTCGCATTAGAAGTTCAGAAAGAGAAAGTGTAGGCTATATAGAAATAATTATGCTCAAATAGAAAATCATTAAACTAAATAATGGGGATTTCTGCCTAATCGAGATGTAGATTACATGTCACATTCCGTCCAGCCAATGGCAATGTCCACTTTAGGTATAATGCCGCTTGTAGATTTGACAGCTGCAGGTACAACACCGTCAAAACATCAGCTATGCGGATGTCAGCTAAAGATCTGATTGAATCGGCCCTTAGTACATCATGTTCTGGATGAAGAACAGCAACCATTTTGTGCCCCCTACATCTCCGTAATGGCCACTTTGACATGACCGTGGCTCAGTCATTCCTACAATACAGAGACGTCCTCTGCTCGTCTGTGGCTGAAAGTTCTGGAATACTTCCTGTAATGGGATAATGGCAGGCATTTAACACACGCTCACACACATGTTCACAAGCAAGTACACAGACACGCACAGTTATACACGCACACACACATATGCACATACGCACACAGGCAGGTAGGTATGCAGACACACACACCCACACACACACACACAGAAACAAGAATGTAGATACATCATTATTCTGTTTGGGGGAATATCCAAATCGGTGAGCAGCTGTTCTTGTGATCATTGTCAGGAAGCCACACCCATCTCACTTGCGTTAGAAGTTCAGAACAAGAAAGTGTAGGCTATATAGAAATAATGACACTCAAATTGAAAATGTTGGATAAAGCAGATCTAAATTAATCGGCCCTTTATGTTCTGGATGAAGAACAGCAACCATTTTGTGCCCCCTACATCACACCAGATACTGACTGTTTTTTTCATCCATGCCCCTGCTTTTTTTTTAAGGTATCTGTGACCAGGCGGGCGGCAGGTAGCCTAGTGGTTAGATCGAATCCCTGAGCTGACAAGGTATGAATCTGTCGTTCTGCCCCTGAACAAGGCAGTTAACCCACTGTTCCTAGGCCGTCATTGTAAATAAGAATTTGTTCTTAACTGACTTAAATAAATATCTGTATTCCCAGTCATTTGAAATCCATATATTAGGGCCTAATGAATTTATTTCAATTGACTGAGTTCCTAATAGAAATTGTTGTGTGTTGTGTTTATATTTTTGTTAAAAAATATATATATATATATTTATATACAGTTGAAGTCGGAAGTTTACATACACCTTAGCCAAACACATATAAACTCAGTTTTTCACAATTCCTGACATTTAATCCTAGTAAGAATTCCCTGTCTTAGGTCAGTTAGGGTCACCACTTTATTTTAAGAATGTGAAATGTCAGAATAATAGTAGGGAGAATTATTTATTTCAGCTTTTATTTATTTCGTCACATTCCCAGTGGGTCAGAAGTTTACATACACTCAATTAGTATTTGGTAGCATTGCCTTTAAATTGTTTTACTTGGGTCAAACGTTTCAGGTAGCCTTCCACAAGCTTCCCACAATAAGTTGGGTGAATTTTGCCCCATTCCTCCTGACAGAACTGGTGTAACCGAGTCAGATTTGTAGGCCTCCTTGCTCGCACACGATTTTTCAGTTCTGCCCACAAATATTCTATAGGATTCTATAGGAGGTCAGGGCTTTGTGATGGCCACTCCAATACCTTGACTTTGTTGTCCTTAAACCATTTTTCCACAACTTTGGAAGTATGCTTGTCCATTTAGAAAACCCATTTGCGACCAAGCTTTAACTTTCTGACTGATGTCTTGAGATGTTGCTTCAATATATCTAAATAATTTTAGAGAAATATGCTTTCTGTGAGTATGGAGCATTTCTGGGATATCTTATTTCAGCTCATGAAACATGAAACATGGGACCAACACTCTTTAACTTATATTTTTGGTTGAGATGGAGATGGGAATATATCAATTATTAATTTGTAGACAAACTGGAGATTTAATTGTGTTAAGTTGTCAACTCAACCAAATATCAACATTTGAAGGATATGTATCTTCTGCTTGGATAGTTCCAACAGTGCCACTGACTTGATTCCAGTTTGTCTAGAAATTGATAGATGATATGTTGGATTAACGTCTCCATCTCAACCAAAAATATAAATTAAATTACAGCAGCCTATTAACTTGTCGACAAGTTGACAAATTATTTGTTGAAGTCACATCTCCAACTGAATCAAAAATAGAAGTTAAAGAATAGGATTAAGCCAGTGGCTCAGATTAAACTATCCTTCATTTTCTACCAAACACAATTCAATAATATTTTAGTAATAGAGTAAATCTTACAAACTAATGTAACAGTATTTATTCAACCTTAAAACGAGTAACATCCACAGAATGTAACTATAAATGTATTATTATGTAATTATAGAAAGCGTGGATGTTCAAGGTAGCATGCAAAGGTCGAAGTTCTGTGGAGATCTTCACAATATAAATATCTGTGCAGAATGTCGAACAACATTGATCACTTGCACTATTGTACTTAGATGAAGCACAATGATAACACATTGTTGTTGTATAAATACAAAATATCTGACCTTGTATTTCCATTGGAATTTGGTTGCGCTTTTAGATGGTTAAAAGCATGGTGATAACACATTAGGAATTTAACAAACTTATGGCTGTCTTTTTCAGTGGGTGAATCAACGTCTCAACGAATTCCCCCAGTGACATCATAGTCACGACATCCCCAACATTCCCACCCATTTTGACTAATGATGATGAAGTTGGCATCAAACCAAGACTCTTTCTTTAGTAAATCTCTTTGTGTTTTGGTATTGGTTTTGTTGTCCTCCATTTTCAAGTGTCTCTGTTGTCGTCATCAGTCTCAACGGTCTTCATCAACGTTTGTTACTTTACAGACAACTTCTGGGGGGGGAAGAGGGAAAGAGGTATTGAGGGAAAAAGAGACGATGGAGCTGGATTTACACTTCAAACACTCCTTCACTCTCACACATCTCCCTAGTCATTAGAGAACAGATGATTATATAGTTGATTGTAGGAGCTGTTGTTTTGTCCAAATGTTTCTATAGTAAAAAAAAACATCCCACAGAAGTCAATTCAACGTCTATTCCATGTTGGTAATTTAATTGAAATTACGTGGAAACAACGTTGATTTAACCAGTGTTTGCCCAGTGGGATGAAACTTGTTTTTCAACTATTTACCTCTTTACTAACCAGGTCGTAACTGAAAATAAAGTTGTATTCATGACAAATAATATGTTGTCTTTGATTTAGTATAAGTTATACCACTAAGGTGTTGTTTTTTCCATTGTTAGGCAACATTGATGTTGTGCGAGTTTCTAGTGTTAGGAGAGAACACTAACATTTTTTTGAGCATGTTCTAATCTATTGTAATCCCTCAAAGACTGAGAGAATTAGAGAACAATAACACACTATTGTTTAATGTCTTGAATTGTTAATGCTGCTTCAATATTTTATGCTCCAGTGCCAGTCTAGCAATGATATAATGGTTTTGGTTTCTTTCAACAGTCAGACAATATCTTTGAGCTCTCAGTTACGCCTTAAACCATTCACAGCTCTGTTTCTCTCTCTGTTTCTGCCTTTCTCTCTCTGCCGCTCTCCTTCTTTCCTCCTCTCTCTTTCTCTCCCTCCCCTCCCTTCTCTCTCCCTTTTACTCGCATTTGCAGCACCAATAAACATATAATATTGATCAGAAACGTGGAGCGCACTACACTGAGGGGTCCAAGTCCTGCGATGAATTGAATTTTAATATTAAAATAGATGACTAAATAATTTACTGATAAATAAACTGATGGATAATACACTGAACAAAAATATATGTAAAGTATTGGTCCCATGTTTCATGAGCAGAAATAAAAGATCACAGAAATGTTCTGTACGCACAAGAAGCTTATTTCTCTCACATTTTGTTCACAAATCTGTTTACATCCCTGTTAGTGAGCATTTCTCCTTTACCAAGATAATCCATCCACCTGACAGGTGTGGCACATCAAGAAGCTGATTAAACAGCATGATCATTACACAGGTACACCTTGTGCTGGGGACAATAAAATGCCACTAGAATGTGCAGTTTTAACACAACACAATGCCACAGATGTCTCAAATTTTGAGTGAGCGTGCAATTAGCATGTTGACTGCAGGAATGTCCACCAGAGCTGTTGCCAGAGAATTGAATGTTCATTTCTCTACCATAAGTCACCGAGCTTACAATGTCATTTTAGAGATTTGGGCAGTACGTCCAACCGGCCTCACAACAGCAGACCAAATGCAACCACGCCAGCCCAGGACCAACACATCCAGCTTCTTCACCAGCGGGATCGTCTGAGACCAGCCACCCGGACAGCTGATGAAACTGTGGGTTTGTACAACCATTTCCATTCTTGTCGTCCTCACAAGGGTCTTGACCTGACAGCAGTTTGGCGTCTTAACCGACTTCAGTGGGCAAATGTTAACCTTCGATGTCTACTGACACGCTGGAGAAGTTTATTTTTAACGGATGAATCCCGATTTCAACTGTACCGGGCAGATGGCAGACAGCGTGTATGGCGTCGAGTGGGTGTGAGGTTTGCTGATGTCAACGTTGTGAACAGAGCGCCCCATGGTGGCGGTGGGGTTATGGCATGGGCAGGCATAAACTACGAACAATGAACACAATTGCATTTTATCAATTGCAGTTTGAATGCACAAAGATACCGGGACGAGATCCTGAGTCCCATTGTTGTGCCATTCATCCACCGCCATCACCTCATGTTTCAGTATAATAATGTACGGCCCCATGCTGCATGGATCTGTACATAATTCCTGTAAGCTGAAAATGTCCCAGTTCTTCCATGGCCTGCATACTCACCAGACATGTTTGGGATGCTCTGGATCGACGTGTACAACAACGTGTTCCAGTTACCACCAATATCCAGCAACTTCTCACAGCCATTGAAGAGGAGTGGAACAATATTCCACAGGCCACAATCAACAGCCTGATAAACTCTATGCGAAGGAGATGTGTCGCGCTGCATGAGGCACATGGTGGTACTGACTGGTTTTCTGATCCAACTGTGACCAACAGATGCATGTATTCCCAGTCATGTGAAATCCATAGAATAGGGCCTAATTAATTTATTTCAATTGACTGATTTCCTTATATGAACTGAAATTGTTGCATGTTGCGTTTATATTTTTGTTCAGTGTGTGTTTAAATAAGTATAGATCATATATATTAATATATATACAGTATATATATAACATATCTATTAGTACCTTGGCTCTAGCTAAGCGTTTTGCACAATGGTGTGTAGGTCATATTCAGATGTCAGTGTGTGTTTGTGTGTGACATGCTATTGATCACAGACATGCTGTGAGTCTGATAAGTGTATTGATGATCTGATGTAACCCTGAGTTAACCCTGTGTTATCCCAATAGAACAGGTTTGCTTTGTTCAACTGCTATTGACAAAATCATTATCCCACCAGCTGTCACCACTCTATATCACTCTGTTATAATATCATTATCTGATGACTTTTAAATGTTGAGCAGATCACAATGTTTGTCTATGTGCGTGTGTGTGTGTGTGTGTGTGTGCACCTGACTGCGTGCCCTACTTCGTTCCTGTGAGTGTGTGTTGAAATATTGAAGAAACATACTGTACATTCTCCACATCATCATGCCTATGTGAAAGAGATCAGATAGGCCTGAATCCCATGGAGCCTAAGGGCTGTAGGGATGAAGTCAAGCTATAAGGTCTTCTTAACATTCTTCACATCAAATAGACCTATCTCCTCTGGAGCCAATTATCATCTTCATCTTTCATAACACAAAGATGATGAAACTGAAAGCACAATGTGTGAGTGAGTGAGTGAGTGAGTGAGAGAGAGGGGGGGGGGGGGGGGGGGGGGGTGCATGCATGCGTGGTTGCGTGCGTCCGTGCATGTATGCTTGTGTGTGTGTGTGAGTGTAGGTATTCTTTTGCTGACGGAGTTAGTTTCTACCCCTCGGCTGTTTGCCACAGTGACACTAGCAGCCTTAGGCTAGAGAGAGAGCGAGAGAGAGAGAGAGAGAGAGAGAGAGAGAGAGAGAGAGGATGAGAGAGAGAGAGAGAGAGAGGATGAGAGAGAGGATGTGAGAGAGGGAGAGAGAGATAGAGGATTGGAAGGAGAGAAAAGGGGGAGAGAGAAAGCGAATTAGTGCTATCCTAGAGGTGTGTATTAGCAATTCTGATCGTCATGCTACCCCGATTCTGGAATTGTTCTGTAAAGTTCAACAGATACTCCAACAGTCAATATACCTGATAAATATTCATGTTAATAATGGGGAATATGAAAATATGTGCATATTTGTGAACAGTTCAAGCTGTTACAGTCATTATGTTTGGACCATGAGGATTGTTGTTGCCTGGCAAATTGAGTAGAGAAAAGGAGGTCCACATTTTACATTAAGGTGGAGCAAAAAATCTATTCCAGACAAACATTTTCTATTTGCTAATGAGTCTTATGGAAATAACGTGAAGGAGCAAGAGAATCATATAATGCTTTATAATGAGAACCCACACTCCAGTAGGAACAGTGCGGGTCAGGGTTGGGGTCAATTTCATTCTAATTTGGAATGAATCAATTAAAATGCCAATCGAAGAATTAAAGAAGTACAATTTATTCCTATATATTTTTGTATTTAAAATAAAATTATACACCTAGGAGCTCACTCCTATTTGAGAAGTCAAGTCTGATGCAGGGGTTTAGAATGATTCTAGAAGTTACCTTTAATCAAATCAATCCCTTGCCATATACTTTATATTTATCATTATGTTTGGTTGAACTGTGAATTTGAGATAATCAAATATTTAGATAAAAAATATCACTTGAAAATGTTGTTCAGAAATGCACACAAACACATACTTGCAACACACAGAAAACACAACACAATTCTCTCTGCCCACACATCAATCCGCTTGCCGTTAGTTCATTGACTTTTCCTATTGACCCGACGAGACATACATTGAACTCGATGTAATTAAAGACACGCACTGTGATTCAGCCCTGCTCTTCTACGGTTCATTTCACAACAGACAGACCAGGGGTTAATTAATTCTGCTGGCTCAATCTGGCATCTATCTGTCTTTCTGTCTGGTTCAATACTCAGTCTTGGTGTGATAGTCAGGCCGTGGGTGTGTGTTTTTGTGTGTGTTTGTGTGTGTGTGTGTGTGCACACGTCTATGAGTGTGTGTGCGTTTGCATGTGCACATACGTGGCACAGTATTTCAGGTCTTAGGGAAGATGACGTCACCAACACTAGGCTGCACTTCTACCTGTACACCATATTTGGGAAACGATGGGGTGGCAATCTTATTTGGGTAGCTAGGGGAGGAGGAACCATCCCACAGTAATCAGGTCACTGTGACTCCCAGGCTGGAAACAAGATTTCTAATGATGGGATATGATGGGATACGATTACTGAGAGAACATCAGGTAATGTACCTACCGGCCCGGACACACACACCACATGCACACACACACACACACACACACCGGCCATACCCAACCCTGATGATGTCTTAGAATATTACACGAAGGCCTTAGATAACATCTTTCAAAGCAGACAACGTGAGGAACACTGTGTAACACAACCCTAGTCATCCAGATGTCCTATCACTTTCTTCCCTTCTCAGGTTTAAAGAGATAGTTGCTTATTTTCAATAGTTTTATTATTTTTTATTATTATTATTTCTTGTAAGTATTATGCTTGGCTGTTGTTGTTTTGTCCATTTCATAAATGTTTCATCCACTTTAAAGACATGGTCCAGTACTTTGGCGACTAGTAAGTATCTTTTAAACCTCCCGTTTTGGACTGGTGGATGTGTCAATGTGTAGTTCATACTGTACATGGATAATCTATGAGCAGAATTACTGTCTTACCTCAATTAGCCACGAAATCCCTAGTTTGAAAGAAACTGTTTTCTGGAAGCTGTGGCGCCATTTTACCTTAAATCACCCCCATGTAGGCCAACCCCCTAGCAATTCGAGTTTCAGCCAATTAGCTTCAGCCCCTAACTATTTTAATGACAGCTAGCAAGACGCACACACAGTAGAGCGAGAGAGAGAACAATGACTCACTATGGTTCACTATCTCACATTTGTGACGTACTACACAATTTACGGGGACCACTTTTGGCTCGTGGACACTAGTTTGGCTCGTGGGTGTTAAAACTAATGGCTAAAAAAGTATACAAATGTACCAGAGAATATCTTTAATAAGATACAACTTTAAAATAAATGAGCTATCCGTTTAAAGATGGAATCCGCAGTAGGGGAAACAGCACCACTGTTGTTACTCTAGATATTGTGCTCCTCTATCACCCGTGCAATGAAAAAACAGTGCTCATTGTTTGCAGTGACTTCTTTGTTGTTGTAATACGCAAACAGACATGGCTGTTTCAACATAAAGTATTCCAGCTTTAATCTCTTATACTCTTAAGTTGTTGGGAGTTTGAAGTTATTCATCTACAAAGAAAACCCAATTTATCAGAGATAAGATTATTTTCTGTTGAATGTTTTTTCAGATTCAGTAGTCAGTAGAATGTTGTTTCAGATTCAGTATGAGTCAGTAGAATGTTGTTTCAGATTCAGTATGAGTCAGTAGAATGTTGTTTCAGATTCAGTAGAGTCAGTAGAATGTTGTTTCAGATTCAGTAGAATGTTATTTTAGATTAAGTATGACACAGTAGAATGTTGTTTCAGTTTCAGTAGTCAGTAGAATGTTTCAGATTCAGTATGAGTCAGTAGAATGTTTCAGATTCAGTAGTCAATAGAATGTTGTTTCAGATTCAGTATGAGTCAGTAGAATTTTGTTTCAGATTCAGTATGAGTCAGTAGAATGTTGATTCAGAATCAGTAGAATGTTGTTTCAGATTCAGTAGAGTCAGTAGAATGTTGTTTCAGATTCAGTATGAGTCAGTAGAATGTCACCTTGATGGTGAGATGGTGAGCTTCCATTACTGAGAAGAGGAGAGAACATTCTCTCTCTCTGGCCTTGTTTGTCTCCTCTGCTCTGTGTCACAAATGCAGATAAACATTCAGAGAGTGTGTGTGTGTGTGTGTGTGTGTGTGTGTGTGTGTGTGTGTGTGTGTGTGTGTGTGTGTGTGTGTGTGTGTGTGTGTGTGTGTGTGTGTGTGTGTGTGTGTGTGTGTGTGTGTGTGTGTGTGTGTGTGTCCATCTATATTTTGGTAGTGAGTGACAGACAGTAGCCATGAAAATGGCAGGAGGGAACAGAGAGTGTCAGATGATATGACTGTAGGTCTGACTCACATACTATAACATTATAGCATATGCAGACGCAGTCACCAGGCAGATTTCCATTGACCCAGGTTTTTTCAACAAAAGCAATGTCAAAAATGCAACATGTCAAATGGAAACGGCAGATATAGGAACATTTTCTAAAGATCAACAAAATGTTTATCCTTTCGACAATTGCTTAACTGTATTGTGAGAAATTATGATGAAACTGTGTTTGTCAAATAAATGATGATTGTAGAATAATGTTTTAAGGTACGCGGGGCACGTGATGTCCTTGCGTAACTATAAATATATTTGTTCAACTGTAAAAAAGTATGTTTCTTTGCAGGACAAGGATTGTCCTGATTTTCAAGAATGCCTAAATTGCTTCGCATTGCTTTTCTGGTTGGCTGGCAAGTTTCACCATCCAATTATTTCAAATCCACAGGAGTGCAAGTTTCATCTTGGCATGGACCATGGCGATACGTTGGCACATGATAATTATTAGAATATGGCATGTCTTAGTAAATTCTTGCATTCTATCCATGCTGGCTTTGGTGGGCTAACTGAGACATTAAACAGATAGGTGGGAGGGCATACAGGTTGTCACCAATACATATTTATTTATGCCCTGCAGTAAATGGAAACACGCCATATCAGGCAATTGTCACATCTATTTTCTATGCTAACTTTCTAAATGTCGTCAAAAAATCACTGGACAAGTTTTTTAATTTTGTATTAATCACTGGACAAGTTAATGGAAGCATAGCTACAGACTGCTTTTACATCTGCAACACAGAGACAAATCTCTACTGAATGACATTCAGAGTCCTATGTAAGAATGAGCTAGGGTTAGGGTTAAGGCCAGGATGTAGATGTGAAGCTAGAAGTAGGATTGGGCGCACAGGAAGCATGACCTGGGAAAAGCGTAAAGGCCCTGACCTAGCACAGGTATGTTTTAGCTGTCAATTAATCATTCACCCATAACCACCTCATCCAATGAGAGCTCTGATCACTTTTGTAGAAATGTTGGTTGATTGGCTGGGACAGAGAGGCACTTTGAACAATGTTTGTGTTGAAATCTCTGAAGATTTCTCTCTTTCTCTTTATATCACTTCTTATGTTTCTTTCTCTGTCACTCTTTCTCTTCTCTCCATCTCACTCTGCCCTTCTCCCTATCTCCTTCCCTCCCTCCTTCATTTCTCCATTGGCTGAGTGGGAGGATGCTGCGAGGGCACCGCGGCCAATCAGGTCCTACAAGTTTCATCTATGTCACACTTACGACACTCCTACGTCAGGATTATGCCAAGCCTACGACAGCTGTCATGAACACTCTTCTCTTTCTATTCTTTCCTTCCTTCCTTCCTTCCTTCAATCCATCTCTCTCTCCATCTCTCTGCATACTCTATTGTCTCTCTTTTTCAGGACTGTGCTTCTCTCCTGTCGTCACATCTGCCAGTGCCACTGTAGCTTCTTAAAACTAGACAAGCACAGAGGAATTGACCAAATGTCTTTGAAAAACTGATTCTGAAATCCAAATACTGTGTGTGAGCGTAATACTCAGAATATCACAGTACCCAGGGATATATGAATAACAACAGTATTGCGTAAGAAGTGTTGCTCAGTTTTTATGAGACATCTCTGTCCCATTTACAGTGATGGTTATCCACTGGCATTTCCATCATGCTGTCAGTGAGGTCAGCTATTAGGACCTGACAGCCAGAGAGCCAGGTAAACATTACTGTGGATGTGTGTGATTATCTCAATCGGAGTGAACACCACGCACGTGTATTCTTGAACGCATGCACCACACACAAACACACACGCATGCATGCACGCACAGACACACTCTTGTGAAGACTCAGGCCTATATTAAATCAGATCAAGAATTAACCGGCGATAGCCGACACTCGCATAGCTGATGTTTTGGTGGTGTTGGAGGTGGAACTGCATTGGAGCTGACAAATTAGTGAGCAGCTGTTCTTGATCATTGTCATGAAGCCACACTGGTGTTAGAAGTTCAGAACGAGAAAGTGTAGGCTATATAGAAATAATAATGCTCAAATTGAAAATCATTAAACAAATGAATGAGGATTTCTATCAGCCTAATCGAGATTACATCTTACATTCCAGTGTTTGAACTTGTAAACAAGGTTGCATGGGATTTCTCTTAATGCGACTCCATGCAGCCAAAATTGTTTTACTTTATTTAACTTTTATTTTAACAGTGAAGACATACTGAGACGTCTCTTTTTCAAATGCACCCTGTGTAATACAACAAATATACACATTAAACTCCACGAACCAGACCTCCAGTGAGTCTCCCCAGCCCGGTAAGTCCTGTGCCGGCTGCCCGCACCCGCACCCGACCTCCAGTGCGTGTCACCAGCCTGGTGCATCCTGTGCCGGCTCCACGCACCAGGTATCCAGCCGTGTCACCAGTTCGGTGCCCAGTCCGGGACTGGAATCCAGCCCTGCTCCATGGCCAGAGCTTTCCACTGCGCCGGTGCCCAGTCCGGGACCGACATCCAGCCCAGCTCCATGGCCGGAGCCTTCCACTGCGCCGGTGCCCAGTTCGGGACCGGCAGCCAACCCAGCTCCATGGCCAAAGCTTTTCACTGCGCCAGTGCCAAGTCCGGGACCGGTCTCCTGCACAGCTCCAGGGCAGGAGCTTTCCACTGCGCCGGTGCCCAGTCCGGGACCGGCATTTCGCCCTACTCCAGAACCAGAGCTTCCTGCTTCGCCGGTGTCCAGTCCGGGACCGGCATCACGTACTGTTCCGGGGCAGGAGCATCCGTCTGCACCGTTGCCCAAGCCGGGGCCGGCCTCCAGTCCAGTTCGGGGGCAGGAGCCTCCATCGGCGCCGGTGCTCAGTCCGGGCGCTCCGTTCTGCGCTGCTCCATGGCCGGAGCCTTCCACGGCGCCAGGTCCCAGTCCAGACTCGATGGCCAGTACAACGCCAGGGTCCAGACAGGACTTGGTGCATCGCACAGCTCCATGGCCGGAGTCTTCATCAGCATAAATCAAAGGCCAGTGTCCTCTACACCGGTGCCCAGTCCCGGACCGGAGCTACCACCGGCTCAGGGGTCGAGGCCGACTCCGGGGCCGGAGCCACCAGCAGCACCCTGGCCGGTGCCCCTCCCTGGGTACTGTCAGGCTCTGACTGTGGACAGGACTCTTGACTACAGTAAGGGAATCAAGAGGTCACAATCAGGACCTGACAGGAGAGTTCAGGAGAACTCTATGTTTGTGTGTTAATCCCCAATTGGAGGCAGCTGCAATTAGTTGTCACTAATTGGGGATTCTATTTATGTTCCAGCAGTGCCCAGGTGCATTGTGGATTCTTGTGTGTGCTGCCTTGTTTTCTCTGTTTGTTGTTTTGTGTAAAGTGCCTTAGTACTGACATGCAGTAGACGGTCGTGTAGTCCCGCTTTGTTATTTTGGTTTGAAAATTTGCATTGTCGAACCACTCTCGCTCTGCGCCTCGTTCCCTACACCCTCTCCGTAACAGCCTTGATGACAGCTTTGCACACTCTTGGCATTCTCTCAACCAGCTTCACCTGGAATGCTTTTCCATCAGTCTTGAAGGAGTTCCCACATAAGCTGAGCAATTTGGTTGAGGCTGGAACCAAAAATCTCAAATTTGGACTCCAGACCAAAGGACAAATATCCACCGGTCTAATGTCCATTGCTCATGTTTCTTGGCCCAAGTAAGTCTCTGCTTCTTATTGGTGTCCTTTAGTAGTGGTTTCTTTGCAGCAATTCGACCATGAAGGTCTGATTCACACTGTCTCCTCTGAACAGTTGATGTTGAGATGTGTCTGTTACTTGAACACTGTGAAGCATTTATTTGGGCTGCAATCTGAGGCTGGTAACTCTAATGAACTTATCCTCTGCAGCAGAGGTAACTCTGGGTCTTTCTTTCCTGTGGCATTATACCTAATGCTTTAGGTATAATGCTTTAGGTATAATGCTTTAGGTATAATGCTTTAGGTAATAATGCTTTAGGTATAATGCTTTAGGTAATAATGCTTTAGGTAATAATGCTTTAGGTATAATGCTTTAGGTAATAATGCCAGGAGCTGCTTGTGGATTTGACAGCTTTAACGTAGTTCCACCTCCGTCACTGAATAGAACCCTCACTCTTACATGAGCACAGTTTAGAGCTCAACTGAAAACTTCTTGATAAATAACAAACAGATTGTTGGGATGATTCTATGTGTGTGAATGACAATGTGTGTGTGTTTACTCAGGCGTAACAACCTGGATCATCTCTCTGGCACTTTGTAGACAAGATAAGCCCGGTACAGCTAATTGGCTCCTCTGAGAACACACACACTGAAAATCATCAAAAACACGCTCACTTGCGCACGCACAGACACACACATATGTTTGTTCATTGGTGTGTGTGTGTATGTGTGCGGTCATCCTTATTGGTGTGTGTACTAAAAGGCACTTCCCCACCATCTGGTGGGTTTCGCCAGGTGTATTGTGGGTCTTTGTGTCCTACTGGCATCTGAGTCATGACTGAAACTCTGTGTGTGTGTGTGTGTGTGTGTGTGTGTGTGTGTGTGTGTGTGTGTGTGTGTGTGTGTGTGTGTGTGTGTGTGTGTGTGTGTGTGTGTGTGTGTGTGTGTGTGTGTGTGTGTGTGTGTGTGTGTGTGTGTGTGTGTGTGTGTGTGTGTGTGTATGAAAGGTTACGTTCTCTGGCTAAATGTACTATAAGGCAATAGTGACACCAAGCTGTAGAGAGAGGCAACTACAGCTGCTACCACTGCAGCTGGTACAGAGTAAACCAGTGGTCACCTACTCCGAGGCTTAGCTCCAGCCCAGCACTAACACACGTATTGATCACCATAATGAATGGCTTGTTGATTAAACTGAATCAGGTGTGAATTAACCCTGGACCAGAGTTGAAGAGCACAATGTTTGATAGTGGAGGGATGGGCATTTGAATCATGCAACAACATCGATAGGAGTTTTGTGCAACAACAACTTCCCCTTTCTCCACTAGGGGGCACAATGTACATTCCAGTAAATGTTTTACATTTTAGGCAACACTCTGGTTCACACAATCAAAAAGGCAGGTAGCCGAGTGGTTAGAGTGTTGGGCCCGTAACGGAAAGGTTGCTAGATTGAATCCCCGAGCTGACAAGGTAAAATTCTGTCGTTCTGCCCCTGAACAAGGCAGTTAACCCACTGTTCCTAGGGCGTCATTGAAAATAACTGACTTGGCTAGTTAAATAAAGGTTAAAAAAAAAAACAGAAACCTAGTGTTGCAATTGAGCCAAATGGGACCTGGACACTAGTTTGATGTGGTCATTGTCCTCCCCTTTCTTCAGAAGCAACAGATATAACAACTGTACAATATTCATGTACAGTTGTTATATCAAATCACGTGCAATATTGTAAGTAATTCTTGGACTTAACTTATGTAGTCATTCACTCAAGAATGCATATTAGTATCCTGCTTTTAGTATGTCGAATGTGCAATACGTGCATTTATCTGTATTTAAACCCTGCGCACTAAGGACTGTATTTTAAGGGAATTACTATTATTACCCTACATTTTATCATACACATATTTAGCTATTTAAGTATCTCTTCCTGTCATTTACCTGTACAATTAATGTAACCATGCAACTATTCACTTACCTGTAAATTTAACTGTATATTTACCTGTACAGTTAATTTAACCATGCAAAATATTCACTTACCTGTTAATTTAACCAGTCTGTATATTAAGTAAACTATTATTACCCTCACTTATATCATACACACTTTTAGCTATTTAAGTATTTATCTGCCATCGACCTGTATAGTTTAGTTAACCATGCAAATACTCCTTATTTATCTATATCAACTTGCAATATTTTCACCTAACACTCTGTAACAATGTATAGTGTACATATTCAGCCAACCACCCATACTATGCAATGTCTTTTTATAGCTTTTTTGCACTCCAGACTTCTTATATTTTTATACTTTTTCATACTGCCGCTCTATGTATCATGTATCGTGTATCTGTCTTTTGTGTATTTTTGTTCTGGCATTTTGCACTTGCCCTGTGTTTTTTCGTAGCTGCTTGACGAAGAAATGTCCCCTCGGGGATCAATAAAGTATCTATCCTATCTATCTATCGATCTATCTATCTAATAAATAATCACAACAATGGTCAAGCATTCTCACCTAATCATTTGATAGCTTTGCAATTCATGAGAGAAAAAAAGAGCTCCAGTCAGAAAGCAAAGAAATACACATTTATTTAAGTGTAAACCAAATAACTGCATAGGAAACGTTTAAAGTCCACAGAAGACACAGAGTGTTGCAGGTAACCGATATATTATAGTCTACTTTGCCATATTTAGACTGACGACCTGACATCGGCACTTCCACACTGACCACAGTGTGGGAGGGGAAGGGGAAACACACACACACACACACACACACACAAACGCATACACATATGCGCAAACACACGCAGATACACACACGAACATACACACTCCTCGCAGAGAATTTCAGTGTGTATGTGATTGTACACCAACACAAAACACACATGGATGTGCGCCCACACACACACACACACACACACACACACACACACACACACACACACACAGAGAAGCGTGGAAGCGCCAGCAGCACCCATCTAAACTTGGCTGGTCCCTGCCTTCCTCCTGGACTGAGAGGAGAATACATTCAGTGGATTTCTGTTCAACAACACAATGCAGCGCACAAACACACACACTCTTGCACACACTACCTGCCGCACACAGGATACAGGTCAGAACAGGGTAAAAAAAAATTAAGACACAGCAACTTCTCTAGCCGTTAACTCCTTGTTTTCTCAAGACACCTTGTTAGGACAACTCCTTGTTAAAAGCTGTGATGTTAAATTAGCTGTGCATTACTAAACCCTAGAGAAACAGGCTTACAGAGATTCTTAAAGATGCCATATTGTCACCAAAAGCTCCATGACAGTAACATTCTAAATTGCATATTCACTGGAACATCATTGGAATGGAACATTGGATGACAATGTGGCATCTGTTGTAATTCTCCAGACTCTGATTGGTTGGTAGTACAGTATCAGTCCTGTCCTGTGTTTCTGCTAGAATGGACAGGGTGTGAGTGAAAATCAACAAGACCTCCCAGCAAACCCTTTCCTTAAAAAAAAAAAATACATTCCAAAAGGGTCGCAGAGAGTCGTGTGGTCTGGAGTATTTGTCCTTTTGTGTTTATCAAACAATTGAAAAATTAAACAAAAATAACACATGAAAATAAAACAGTACATTGGAGGGAGATTATCAAAAAAGACACAAAAAAAATCTACTTTTCTTTTCCAGATTGAGAACTAATGTGTAATATGCTAAACGGACACACACAGAGAACTTTTGGTCGCGTTCCAGCCCGTCTTTGCCACAGTCTCACAAAGCCTGTAGAGGTGTTTTAAAAGCACAGGAACCATATAGAAATCTCATTGTTTGCGCAGCGCGAATGCAAAACAAGAATGTCCTGGAACGTGACCAATGAGACCACTACTGAGGTCATAACAGAAAGGTTCACTACATTATCACTAGGGAGGACACGTTTCACTGTGACACCCGCATCACTGGGGGGACACATTACACTGTGACACCCACAGGGTAGGGACACAGAACTACCTGAGTTTCTTTTATTTTTTTATCTTTATCTTTTTTTCTCATTTTTTATTTTCTTTAAAGATGATACAATCATTGACAGAGGTCTAAGACCTTGCAGACCTTCCAGCTGGTGCAGTTTCACTTTTAGAAACGTCTCTTCTTTTTCTTTTCTCTTAAAGTCATGAGAGGCCAGAAACAAAATGCTGGACAGAACCACAGGGGCCAATAAAACCCCCACCCAACAGGAGTACAGGCAACCAATCACATACTCAGAAGACATCAACACACATCCTGGATATCATTGTGAGGGGGAAATCAAGCGATTCTAGACGGCTAAACCTGTCAAGAAACCTAGCTTAATTTCACAGAGAATGTATGAGGTTGTAATTTCTAGGCAAAAAACAAAATGACTGCAGTGTAAATCAGTCTTCATCGGGAGGGAAACACTAGTGGTGTAGGGGTTAATAGTGAAGAGAGGAAATTATATCACAGGTCCCTGTGAAACAGCCCTAGTGGACTGCTTTAGCGTCTGATCTGACGACACAGAAGTACATCTGAAACTTAAGCAGTTTTGGTGTGAGAGTGAGAGAGATAGATATTTAAACGGTGCAGCTTTAAAAGTTGTTGTTGTACTAACTGGCTCTGCTACATCTCTGTTTTAAGGGATGGCGAGTTGAGCTCTTTTTCTCCATTTCAGGATTCCAGACATGGCCAGCCAAGCAATGATTGGCTTCTGCAGAGCCTCTTGGGAACAGGAAATACAATCGCAAAGGTCAAAAGGTTAAATACATCCAATGTACTCCTAAAACACACATCTTTGGCTATATAATCATGATAAAATCATCCATCCCCAGATTCAGCTAGCCACCCATCTGAGTTTACAACACCTATATATCTGTGAGACATTGATTCACTGTAGAGAATTTTGAAAGCATGCAACAAATGAAAAATAGAAACAACGAACAAAACAGTTTAAAATACATGTTTTTCCTCTTTAAGAGTGAAGACCTAAGGATCTTAAAGATAGAATTTCCTGCAACTTAATTAAAAAAAAGATTGATGCAGACTTGACTACACATTTCATATAGTAATACTGAAACCCATCGACAGATCATATCGGTGAAGCGGTTGTGGGTTCTAAGCAGCAGGTTCTGGGGACTAACTCACTTGCCCTTTAATGTGCTAACGTCTCCGTGGTATTAACATGTAATAAACAGGCTTATTAACGCAAAATAAACATCTTATTCACTCAATGTGATCCTATACACCACAGTTTTGCATTGTCAAAGAGTTGGACTTTTAGACTCGTCTCAAAACAAATTACTATCTTCCTCAACCAACACTACACTAACTCTAAAGTCCACACTTGTAAATATTCTTGCTGAGGAGAAATTGTGTATTGTGCTGAAATTAGAGGTAATTCTTGTATGTCTAAAGGGAGTAAGATGGAGGTCTTAACTCTTTAGAGAGAACACTCCCTCTTCCCCCTTAACGCATGGCAACAAACGACAAGTGGAATCTTACATGATCATGTGTCTCTGACATCACTAAGACTAAGGCCAATCAGCCAACAGTGACATCACAATCACTCTCACTGTTGGCCAATCAGGTTACAGCTCTGCTGATCTGCATAATGAGGTAAAGCAAAAGGGGGCCAGCCCTCCTAAGTGCATCCAATCAAAGCACAGGGATCTGTCCGCAACTGCTTTGATTCGCTAAACACTTATATCTAGGATATAATGGTCCAATGACGTTCTCCATCTATGACAGTGTCATTCTGATGCCATCTCTCACGGATATCGTTTTGGCACAGTTCTCAGATCTGCACTATTTGGTTTCTCCATACGATTAAAAGGCATAATTCACCACACTTCTAAACAACACACTCATAGACACAGTGTGGAGAGATGGCCATTTGTAACTTGTAATTTCTAATTAAATGGATCCACCATGATTGAGATCTTTGGTCCGACAGGTGAGGTAACATGATTTAAATTGTGAGTTGAGGTAAAAGTAATATGAGGTATGTTAAAAATGTAGACTAACTTAAAGTAAAATCTGAAACTGAGGTATACACTTCGCATAAAATACTTGAGGTTTATAAGTTACTAGTCAACATACTTGAGAGGTAGGCCTATGTGTACTGTTTGTAACATGAGGCATTTAAAGTGTGAGGTCAAATGTGTGTTGAGGTATATTTGTAAAATTACATTTGCATATTGATGAGGTGAGGTCTGAGAATTGAGGCACTGTAACAGTACGTATATGCAAGTGACTGGTTGAGGTAGGCTATATTAGAATTGAGATACACATGAGTAAATGTGAAGAATATGAAAGTTGAGGTATATAAGTGTTGAGGTATCTGACAGTTGAGGTAAATTAAGGGATGTAAAGGTTGATGTAAATTAGGATGGAAAGCGCAGGCGACCGACTAATAGCGCCCATACCGCTAGGCTAGGATATGCTAAGGGAATGCCTGACTTTACAAGGGAAAGGGGGATTTACAACCCCTCTAACAGTTACACCTCAGAGGTGATAAATCAGGAATCTGTTGAGATGAGATGCTAATGCTAATAAGGGATGCTAGTTTTGAGTCATACATGGCAGTGTCATGTTAACATAGGTGGTGATGCTAGACTGAATCACACACAGATACTCTTTGGTTTCTATGAGATATGGTCTGGTTTCAGACCTTTCTACAACGTTCTCCTCAGACGTGGGCCTGAAATGTACTTCAAATTCAAAGCTACATAAAACTATTGAGTTTTATATGGCTAGGATTCTTGTTTCAACATGATGTCACAGTACTGTGTGAATGTTAATAATATTTCACCACAGTTAGCCCTATAATCCTCTTCTCCCCAACTGCCGGCTTTGAGCGCATCTTTTTGGTGAAAGTTGGAATGTTTTAGACCTCCAACACTAATGATTAAACAACAAAGTGTCTTCAAGGGGACTTGTGTTTCTTTCGATTTGTAGTTCTTTAGATGCCAAACCTACAGTTGGCCGTTTTGCAGAAATTCTACCTTTGTTTGACGCCACTAGCTGGGCTCTATACCTCCAACCTTTAGAGGTTTGGTCTGGTCTGCATGCACATGTTCCGGAAAGCTCTCTCTCCAGCAGTCCAGACTGGAAGTCAATAAATAGTGTGGGGCTTTGCAGTGACGTCACAAAGGGATTAGATTAAATTTTAGGCCCCAAGAGCCTCTCACTGCTGTCGGTCACATCCTGTGGACAGCCACTCAAGTTGCCCTCTTTATGGAGGCATTGTTCTACACCCGCATCATTCACAACGAGATGTCACTCTGACGCGATTCAATATTCTAATCAATAACTGATACAACATCCTGATAAACTTATACTTTGGTGGGCCCTCTGTTTTCGGAGTAGACAAATACTCCATTTTTTTTTGTATATGGATTTTCATGATTTTTCTTATATATAGATCCAGCGTGCTTTGCTTAATCAATCTTAAACATATTCCTGTAATACTATATGATGCCTGACAGAGGGATCAAAAATATTCAATTGATAATTGGATACTTTGGGACAGCAGGGACGATCTCCCACAACAACAACAAAAACAACAACAACAACAACAACAACAACAACAACAACCTCATGATTTCAACCAATCATCAAACTGCATCTGTCCCAGCACCGCTGCGATCAATAATCAATAAACTAGTAAAGCTTAAAGGAGATTCTTCTGATTCTACTGATCAGTTTTGCCTTTGTCAACATCAATCTTCTCATGTGACTTGAGCTAACTAACTAACTCTGATTCAGTCTAACAGGCTTGGCATTACATAAAACCCTCTCTTCTTCTTTTGACAGTCTGCCATGACACATTGAGAGATGAAGGGGGCAATGCTAAACAGAGATTTATTAACTAACAAACTACCCTAAACCTAGATAACATGAAATGACACCACTGAACGCTCTAGACTACACTACGAGTCAGGTCAGGTTGGGCTTCTATAACCAGAACTAAACATGCAGCGTAGAACTACAGCGTCCGAGTGTTTCAGCAACAAACCACATTACCCAAGATGCACAGCACGAATCCTATTCATCCTGTGCAAATATATATATATATATATAAAAAAAAACATTTTTATGTTTCTCTTGAAATAAAAAATTAAGTTTTGAGGTAGACTTTCTTTTCTTCTTTGTAAAACTTGATGGGCTAGATCTCTGCTCGGAGAGTGTGAGTACATTCATAAACAACTAGATGAGGTAGGTGGTGGAGCAGACGGTTCAATATTTCAAGAAAAAGTGAGAAAAGTCCCTGAGATAGCGATTTGAGGAGAGTTTAGCGAGAGAGCTCCGAGCAGTTGAGAAATTGGTGGATCTCTTCTTTGTCACTTTCATTACTGATTATCAATAATCTTAGTGGTCCCCTTTGTCATACAGTATACCACAGGAATCTGATTAGACAATCTGAAGCTAAAAGTAAAGAAATACATATTATCTACAAATCTTTTTCCCTTAATTTCATAATAACGTATTTACGTCTGCTCTGATCGTCTCTCTATTTAAACTGTCTGTTTGTTGATTCCTCCTCTCTCGCTTTTATTTCCTCTCCCAAACTGAGAAACAGAGAGAGAAAACAGAGCGAGAGAAAGAAAGAAAACAAAAAGTTATTAGAACTCTTCAGAACTTGAGGATGCGGTTGTTTCCAAAGTCGACGACCACGATGACTCCGTCGGGCGTCACGGCAACACCGGAGGGGCGGTCCATCTGTCCGAAGCCACTCCCTTGCATGCCAAATTTACATAAGAAGTTTCCGTTGGGCTCGAATACCTGCACCCGGTGGTTCCTCGAGTCGGCCACGATGATCCGGTTCTCCTGGTCCACAGCCACGCCCTGCGGACGCAGGAACTGCCCGTTACAGGTCCCCTCTGAGCCCAGGAACCGGGCAGACTGGCAGTCCGGCCGGATCACCAGCAGACGGTGGTTGTTGAAGTCAGTAACGACCAGGTGGTCCTCGTGGTTGAAGGCGACGCCGCGCGGTGAATCAAAGTGTTTCCACAGGGCGCCCTCAAAGCCGTACTTGTTGATGAAGGAGCCATCAGGGCCAAAGAGCTGGACGCGGTGGTTCCTGGTGTCAGAGACCAGTATCTTCCCTGCAGAATTCACTGCCACATCCCAGGGGTAGTTGAACTGCCCGTTCTACAATAGAGAACATTTGAATATGATTATTAGTTCAGCTCTAAAGTGTGTGTTTGTATTCTGTAAGTAAGAGTGTGTGTGTGTGTGTGTGAGTGTGATTGATTGAGAGTTTCTACCTTAGTGCCCTTCTCGCCGAACTTGAGCATGAACTGCCCGTCGAAGGTGAACACCTGCACGCGGTGGTTGTCTTTGTCTGCCACGATGATCCGGCGTTGGCTGTCGCACGCCACGCCCGCTGGACGGTCAAACTGACCGGGGCGAGAACCCAGGGAGCCGAACTTGTGGTAGAAGGCACCGCACGGCTTAAAGATCTGGATGATAGGAGTAGTAGCAGAAGGACATATATATATTTTTTTTTTTATAATAGTACATGCTATGCTTCAGCTCTCACTAAAAAGGGCTATATAGAGCTAGCTAGCATCATAAAAACATTTCTCCTTAGGATTACAGATGACCAATCCACAACATGAATTAATGAAACCCACCTGTACGCGGTTGTTACTGCGGTCGGCCACGACCACGTATCCCTCCTTGTCCACGCTGATCCCCCAGGGGCGACACAGCTGCCCTTCCCCCTCCCCCTCACCACCGAACGCAGACACCGGGGACCCCAGGGCACCATAGCTCCGCCCAGATTTCACCAGCACCTTAGAACACAAGCAGGGAGAACGTTAACATTCTAACTTAACATTCTACATTACCTACTGCAATGTTAAAGTTTAATTACTTTCTTGTTGCTTAAGACAGGGGTTCCCAAACTTTTTCCACTCTGGCCCCCCTCCCAGCATTAGGGAACATGTCCGCCGCCCCTGCGCGTGCGCATGAGCCACGTCTATTTCTATGGGCACAAGCACTGTTCATGACACAATCTGTTCACACCCCTCTTGTTGGCGGAGAAAACATTTTGCAGGTTTAAAGCTTATTTCCTTTAATTCTACACAGTAAACGTTGCAGTTTTAAAGCTCATTTTCTTGCATCTTGATACATTTTGCCACTCAAACATAACTACAAATTCTATGGGCTAAAAAACCTAGCTAACGTGGGCTAGTTGATCTGGACATTTCTGACAAGTTATAAATAGCTCTCCAAGTTATGCAATGACTAACATGACAAGAGGAACTGATGATGCAATACCAATTTCAAAATTGCCTGTTGTGCATTCTACTATTACAACTTTCAAGAGTAAGTTGAAAGACGGACCCCACAGTTTGGGAACCACTGGCTTAAGATGGTCATAGACAAATTAAATGTGCAAATATATTATTTGGTTGTTGTAACTATAATAATACTATACATTTTACCTTAAAGGGGCTGCCCATGATGTGCTGGTTACAGACCAGAACTGACACCAGATATTCTCCCTCTGCTTTGGGCAGGTAGCTGACTGTGTATGACCCGTTCAGGTGGTCACACACCTCCGCAGCCGACAGATTGCCATCTGCCACTGCCATCACTACTGCGGACACCGCGTCACCGCCCGAGAGGCGGGGCTCCCCGTCATGGTCGTAGCCAATCACGGTGAAGGATGCAGGCTTGCCGCGGAGAGCGGTCTTTAGGCCCTCGCCGTGAGCTTTGGTGACGGTAGCTAACGCTCCGCTACTGATCAGCCCCATGGACTGGATGGCTATGTACAGGGCCTGGGAGAGATAATAATGATATCATATCAATAATATAATCAATAATACAATAATAAGTCATGGACGAGTGGATATAGAAAAATAATGTACATGAAATTGGCAGACAAGTCAATAATTCCATTCGTCCAAAGAGACCAGAAATTTGGCAACAGTGTTGTACTATTACTGTAACAGTCAATAACATTGGCTCACAGTGCACAGAGAGCCCACAAGTCTCTAACCCCTCTCCTCTGGTTAGGAGGAGTGATCACAGACCAGTTATTTACCTGGTCAGGAGGAGTGAACACAGACCAGTTATTTACCTGGTCAGGAGGAGTGAACACAGACCAGTTATTTACCTGGTCTGGAGGCATGAACATGAACCTGTCATCCTCCTGTGGCTGCAGCAGTCCTCTGAGAGACTTGAGCTCCTTGATCTGGGTCAGCATGCGCTCCCTGGCCAGCAGCACGTCCAGGTGACGGCCCTCATCCAGCACCTGATGTTAAGTTATGAAGTGAGGAAACACAGACACCATATAATGAATTTAATGCCTTTGAACATAGTATTTAAAACCTGGTCGCCCCCCTACAGAGGGGGACATGCAGCTTTTCCCATACCTGAGTGACGGCTGCGATGGTGCTGTCCAGCTTGGTCAGGTTCTGATGCAGCTTCTCGACCTGCAGGTACAGGGACTTGGCTTTCAGCTGGCGGATCTTCTCAACCTGGGAGAGGGGGGTGGGAGGTGGGGGTGAACAGGAGAGGGGAGGGAGGGTGGGAGAAGGGTAGAGAAAGATTAGTTCATATGGGTAAGGGCAACCTCCAGTAGTGTGAAAACAGTAGTTTGTTAGGTCTCAGATTTTTGCTCTAAATCGGGTATGATTTACTATGAATAGGGCTAGCAACAGAATAAACACATTTTGAGTTACATACCTACTGAAGAATTATTCTATTATGGCAAAGGTATTTCTCAAATTCGACTACTTTTACTTCACTACATTCCTAAAGAAAATAATATGCTTTTTACACCATACATTTTCCCTGACATCCAAAAGTACTCGTTACATTTTGAATGCTTAGCAGGACTGGAAAATGGTGCAATACACACAATTATCAAGAGAACATCCCTGGTCATCCCTACTGCCTCGGCGGGCTCACTAAACACAAATGCTTTGTTTATAAATTACTGTATGTCTGTGTGTTGGAGTGTGACCCTGGCTATCAGTAAATAAAGAACAAGACAATTGAGCCGTCTGGTTTGATTAATATAAGACATTTTTAATTATACCTACTTTTACTTTTGATACTTAAGTATATTTTAGAAACTACATTTACTTTTGATAGTTAAGTATATTTAAAACCAAATACTTTTAGTATTTTACTCAAGTAGTATTTTACTGGTTGACTTTTACTTGAGTCATTATCTATTAAGGTATCCTTACTTTTACTCAAGTATGAGTTTTAGTACTTTTTCCACCACTGACTGTGATCAGGGTAGCCTAAGTGCGTCTTGTCTGTTTAATGAACAAAATAACTATTGATTTCATTTGCATTGCGCAGCCATGTTGCCTATAGACTGCACAGACCAGTAACATAATTATACTCAAAATTGTAATATTATTATTTTGAAAATAAATTGTATTAGTCTTATAAGGTTTCTTAGGACCTGCCTAAACTAATTAATAATGGATTTCTTTGTGATGGTGTAAATGGTTTTATTAAAATAGACGTCCACCCACATCGGTCCACTCTATTCCCACACCTAAACTTGCCGGCATGGGAGATGTAAAAGGCTTATCCCGGCAAGAATGTGGTAAAAATGGGACTATAGGAATTGGGCTCTATAAAACATTGCCGTTTTGATTATAGGCAACATACCATAAAGTCTGTCTGTAAAGGGTAATACAGTACTGACCGACTGACTAAGAAGGCCATTCAACAGAGGGAGGAGGGATGGGGGGGGTTAACAACATTACTACACAAAACTTAACAAAAGGCCAACCTCTTCCTATGTTAAAGAAAAGGACTAAACCCCCAGCCTGTCTGGTTCTATGTTAAATAGAGCCTTTTAGCAGAAACAAAGGAGACTCTAAAAGAGAGAGGGGGTCTTTGTTAGACCCTGTTGGAAGTAGAAGTGTGGTTTGAATCAGGGATAATCCTGTTACGGAGACGAGGGGGAGCCCCCAACCTGGATCTGTCTGTCTCACACATACACACACAGACTTGCACACACATGCGTGCACAATTGATGGTTAAACCAAGCTACAGAAATCTCCCCATATCCTCTTTAGGTATACTCCTTCTCCCTCCGTAGCTCTCTCACACACACACACACATGCACACGCACACACACACACACACACACACACACACACACACACAAAAGACTGCTTAGATTTCAAAGAGAAGGAGTGTGTGTGTGTAAGGGGGTTAGACTTTAATGACTTTATTAGGAGAGAAAAGTGAAGCTGGGTTCTGTGGGTTTACAGTATATATGAGTGCTTTAAAGAAGAACACGGTAAGTGAAAACCTCCTCTATGATCTTCAGACCTCACACACGAGTTGGGCGATAAATTGACTGAATTTATGCAATAAACCAGTTTTTAATGGTTGTAGCCATAAATTGGCCCATTAACAAGCACCAATATTAGAAAACTGATTTCATTTCAAATGTCACATTTCTCTAGTATAGGCTACTTATTGTGGATACTCAATGAACGATATGAGCAAAATGCCTGCGTTAAGCGATCCATATTGTCAGCGATAAGTGATCATATGGTCAGCGATAAGTGATCCATATGGTCAGCGATAAGTGATCCATATGGTCAGCGCTAAGTGATCCATATGATCAGCGATAAGTGATCCATATGGTCAGCGATAAGTGATCCATATGGTCAGCGATAAGTGGTCCATATGTTTAGCGATAACACACATACACCCACACCGCTAGCAGCTGTAGTTTTTATGGTGCTAGCGGAAGGCTATCAGTAAAGATTGGTTTAACGGTAGACTGGTGAGGATCAGGTTAAAGCTATGGGTCCACCCCTGACAGGTTAAAACATGAAGGGAAGGGTGTGTGTGTGTGTGGCAGGCCAGCTGTGTCCTTTGATTACATGATTAAAACCATGATCTCCTCTCTCCGGCCCCTGCACCTTTCAAACACACACACAAACATACATGCTCACACAAATGTGAGTATTATGAATATTAAAGCGACATTTCTAAAATGTTCAACTTCATATTAATCTCCAGCACCACCCCAACACCAACAAATGTGAAAATAGATAGGAATTAGTAGGCATTGGTTAAAATCACATGATGTACACCGATGATGTCATTGGAAACATTTATCTTCCTTTTTTCTACAAAACATAGAAAAGTGCAAATTTCACATATGTTGATGTTTGGGTGGTGCTGGAGATGTTGAAGATGAATGGTGACATTTCCCTTTAAATAAAATAAAATAAAATGTCCCTTAAACTTGTGAGTCTGTGAGTATTTGCATGTGTTACTACTGGCTCTCTGGCAGCCCATTCTGATTCTAAATCCAAGACTTCCTCTTCAGAGTCGGAGAGAGTTGTGTATCAGAGCCTGGAGATACTGGGTACAGTTTACCCTGTTTGTTATTGAATCTTCAATGGGTCAGGTTTCACTCTGCATTTAGGCCAGGTAAAGAGAGAGGTTCGTAAACACTGGCTGAGTCATGAGTTAAACACGCTTCCTGGTTCTGAGGCCTGGGGCCATACAGTCATACCTGTGTCAGACAACACACGTGTAAAAATCCAACATACCACACCTCACATTCCAGCTACATGCAAATACTCCACTTCACCGTTACGTGTGTACGCAGACATGTAGAACCAGCACATTGTGTCTATAGATGTGTGAATAGAGTCCCACCAGTGGAGGCTGCTGAGGGGAGGACAGCTCATAATAATGGCTGGAAAGGAGCAAATGGAATGGCACCAAATACATGGAAACTCATTCCACTCCAGCCAATACCACAAGCCCGTCCTCCCCAATTAAGGTGCCACCAACCTCCTGTGATTCCCTCTTCATAACATGTCTACTGTAGAAACACACCATTTGTTTAAAACAGGCCAGTCAAACAGTGACTGAACACTTGTTAGACCGGCTCTCTAACCATGTAAACCAGAGAGAGAGAGAGAGTGCGAGAGAGAGAGTGCGAGAGAGAGAGAGAGAGAGAGAGAGTGCGAGAGAGAGTGCGAGAGAGAGAGAGAGAGTGCGAGAGAGAGTGCGAGAGAGTGAGAGAGAGTGTGAGAGAGAGAGAGAGAGAGAGATAGAGAGAGACTGCGAGAGAGAGGAGAGCAGAGAGGAACACAAACAGACGGAGACAAGAAATTACTTACCTTCCAGAGTAGCTGACACTCTCTCTCCTCCAGGGCTTTCTTGTGTCTGAGGATGATGTTCTTCACCTCTGTCTGAACCACCTTGGCCTTGATCTCTACCTGCTCCACTATGGCCTGGGCTTTCTCCATACTCAGCTAGAACAGGGGAACACGATTTTACATAGTTAAAAATAATACACACCACCACCTTGGTATTGATCTATAGCTGCTCTGCTATGTCCTGGGCCAAACAATAAATAACAGGTTAGAGATTTGACATTTACATGTACATAATTTAGCAGACACTCTTATGCAGAGCACAGGAATATCAACTACATCATGCAGGAAACAGGAAGTGGCCAGGAAATACAATAACAAAACTTTCCGTAAAAAGCTGAGGGATGGGGCTAGAGAAATGTAAACACTCTCAAACGCATAGACAGAGCAGTAGATGCAAGGACTGACATCCATGCTATCAAAAGTATAGATTTAACCATGTTTTGAGGCTACACAGTGTTTGTTTACATTTACTTTGTTTACAAACATTGCATTAAAACAAGCTTATATTTTGGGTTCTGATGGGTTATGACAGTTAAACTAAGCTCATGGGGCAGTTATATTTTCAAGAATCATTGGGTACATATCATTCATTTATAAGTCCAAAAATGGATGTAGCAACTGCAGTGCTGCTTTAAAGACACTCTATGACACATTATCACCCTCATGTGACCAGGCACCTGCTCTGTTATGACATACTAAAATACAGGAAGTAGACAGGACATCTGGGGGTCAGGAAAAGCACATAACCTCACACAACACAATGACACTACATCCCTCCTAACATTGGTGGTAGTTCCCAACTCTTTCTCAACATGAGCAGTGGCCTTTGAAGTCAGAGTGTGACTAAGAAGATAGGAAGCAGTAGAGGGGGTATTGTCACTTTGTTGTTCTCACGCTATATGAGGGGGCAGTGATGTAGTGGTAACAAATATATAAAATAAGTGGGTGAACACTTATTTCCGTTCACTGTGGGTAAAGTAATGCTTCCTAAATTTTCAATGCATTTTTCTACAAAAGGTGGGTAAACGCTGGTGCCAAATACGAAAGATGATTCCACTACACCACTGATGAGGGGTTACATTTTAAACAAAACTGCAAAATTTTTAAAACAGTGCGGTAAAAATCGTCAAAGGACCTGATGGAAAATGTATGGAAAATAATTTTCAAACATATTAAATTCTAGATTACTGGTATAAAATTAGTATACCAAACATTAGGAACACCTTCCTAATATTGCGTTGCACCCGCCATTTTGCCAGAACAGCCTCAATGGACAAGGTGTCAAAAGCATTCCACTGGGATGCTGGCCCATGTTGACTCCAATGTTTCCCACAGTTGTGTCAAGTTGGTTGGATGTCCTTTGGGTGGTGGACCAATCTTGATACTACCATACCCTGTCTTGCCCATTCACCCTCTGAACAGCACACATACACAATCCATGTCTCAATTGTCTCAAGGCTTAAAAATCCTTCTTTAACCTGTCTCCTCCCCTTCATCTACACTGATTGAAGTGGATTTAACAATTGACATCAATAAGGGATCATAGCTTTCACCTGGATTCACCTGGTCAGTCTATGTCATGGAAAGAGCAGGTGTCCTTAATGTTTGGTATAATGTTTGTCATTAATGTCTCTCCCTCCCTCCATTTCTTTCCCCCTCTCCTTACTCTCCCCCTCTGTTTATCACTCTTTTCCTCTACTCTCTCCCTCTTGTCTTTATCACTCTTTTCCTACACTCGCTCTCTCTTTATCAGTCTGTACCTCTCCCTCCTTCATTTCAGGGGTCAGGGGTGATTTGGACCTCACACTGCCGGGGGGGAGGGGCTCCTTTGTGACATCACCCGGAGTGGGGTGTCAAAGGTCACCTAAATCCCCCTGAGGTCATTGACCCCTGACCCATGGCTAAAGACCCACACCCTGGGGAACAAAGCCTGACAGCAGGGTCCTTTCTTCTCCCGCTGGCCGTTTGGGACGGGCAGCTAAAGGGTCAGCTATATCAAGACCTCCGGAGACAACAGCAGGAAGGGAGGAGGGGAATGGCTTTATCAATACTGACAGAGAAAGAGAAAGAGAGAGAGAGGGGGGAAGAGAGAGGGGGATAAAGAGAGAACAAGATAGTAATCGGAGAGAGGGAGAGAGACTTGGGACTAATTGTAAGCTCAAATGTGTAACTCAAATGACATCGAATTAATAAACTGGGAGATACCGTATGTGGTCCTGGTCCTGTGTGGCTGAGTTGGTAGCACATGGTGCTTGCAACGCCAGGGTTGTGGGTGCAATTCCCACGGGGGACTAGTATGAAAATGTATGCACTGATCATGGTACATATGGCCAATACAGCAGCAGCTTGGGACATAGGATGTAAAATTGACCAATCAGAAGGCAACTCCGGCCAACCAGCAGGTCACAAGTTCAGGGTCGGAGGTCAGAGGAGATAATGGATGTGGAGTGGGTAGAAATATACAGGAGGTGGTGTGTGTGTGTGCCTGTCCTTGGTCTATATAATGATATAGCGAGAGGGACTACTTGTAGAGTGATGATAATGTGGACTCTTTTAATGACGTACGTAGCGTAACCTTGGCTTGGTTTGCTGGACTAGTTAGAGTTTCAGGGTTACGCTGAGTACTGACCAGGATAAAGCCAGGTGTACACTTCACCATGTTGGCCCCCATTTAGCTGTCCCAGACAAGTTTTTGAGATTGGAGACAAAATCCCCATGCCGTTGACTACTCGGGGCACGCGGCCGTCATCAACGCTTGTTTAATGAGACGCAATCTGAGGGCTACAGATATCTCGTCTTTGAGCAGTCCCAGACGTCCCAATATTTCCAAACATGTTTGATTTTATCGGCACAAAATCTGCAATACTCTTGTAGTGTTAGATGTGCAAAGAGACCAATGAGAGCTCGCCAGAGAAGAAGCCAGTGAGATGATGACATTGTTTTTGCATCACCCAGAATGTGTAAACTAGAGCAGGAGCGATGACTACTACTAGTATGCGTTTGTGCTTGTCAAAGCCAATCAAGTTCACAAAGCAATGTTATTCATTTCAAAATGTTGCCTAGATATTTCAACTCTGTATGGCAAGCGTGAAAGTCTGACTGAAAATATTTCTGGGGCTGCTTTGAGCCACATCTTGTTGTAGCTACGTTAAATCTAATCACATCATCGCATCATTGTTTTAGCGAGACAGCGTGGTATGGAGAATCCTCACGACCAAGTGAAGAATCTTGTAGTGTGTGACCACCGTCTGTGACACAATGTTTAGTGTGCGCACCACTGCGTTGGCAACACAAAAAAAAACTACAGGAAAGACGGTTGTTTAATGTCAGAAGCTCAGCGATTTTAGGATTTTGAAAGTCGTCCAATGTACACCCGGCTTTACACACACCTTCCAGGGTCTAGATTCACAACATTGCCCAACCATCCAGGGAGGTTACATAACATCTCACAACTCCTGGTAACTGGTTTCCAGGAAGTACTTTTAACAAAGCATCCCATTCAGCAACATACCCATCTGTTTCAAAACCATTCTCAACAGTTCAGAGGGAGTGAACATAACTCTGCGGTCTCCAGTGGACATTCTGAGAATGTGTGTCGGTCAGAGTGATTACATCAGTAACTGTTTTTAACAGTTAACCCTTTGGTATTTTAGGCGAACCTACTCTCAAAATCCATTATTAATAACACAACACTGTACAACAATAAAGGCAACGTTTATTAAAGGAAAGATTTTCTAAAACCATCGAAAAATAATGAATAGAATACTATTTATGTGTAAACGTTTTGCTTGTTCTAATATACCTATATATTTTTTTAAATTATCATTATGTGTGTATTGTTTATTTTATTATTGCTAGATATTACTGCACTGTTGGAGCTAGAAACACAAGCATTTTCGCTGCACCTGTGATAACATCTGCAAATCTATGTATGTATGCGACCAATAAAATTGGATTCGATTTTTCTCAGTCTCAGTGCCAGCTGCTTGTCGGTGACCACGTGGCTGTGTGGGAGGACATGGGTATCAACACCATGGCTGAATAGATATTATCTAGCATTATCAGTAACACTCATTTTCTCCTCTACTCCTCCTCTTCTCTCCCTTCCTCTATCTTACCCGTCTCCCTTTATACTCCCCTCTTTTCACCCCTCTCGTCCCCTCCCCTCGTCCTGCTGTACCTTTCCCTCTTCCCTCTCTCCTCTTCTCATCCTCCCCCTGTCTCAACTCCTCCCCCTCACCTCCTGTCTTTCACATGCGTAACTTGCGTAAATGCCATTATCTGCCTTCCCCACCCCTCCTCCCCCACCCCTCCTCTCCTCCCCCTATCCCCTCCTTCCCGTCACTCCCCTTTGACCCCAGTCCTACCCCTACCCCCGTCACCCCAGGTGACCCACCCCCTCCCAGAGCCAGCTGGTTACGTCTAACCCCATGCTACAGTGAGGTCTAGAGAAGAGTGTGTGGGTGATATGCATAATATAATATTTCTAAACTGGTGCTGAGACAAAAACAACCCTGCACATTGACTCTGTAACGGAACCCCTTGTATATAGACTCGTATATAGACTCGTTATTGTTATTTTTTACTCGTTTAAAAAAAAAAAATTCTTGAAACTGCATTGTTGGTTAAGGGCTTGTAAGTAAGCATTTCACGGTAACTTTATTTGATTTGACACACACAGACACTCACCTGTACAGCCTGTCTTCCTTGCTGTGCGTCTGCCAGTAGCTGGATGGTGATGGCTCTGGAGTCCTGGACAGCATCCTGTAGATAGACGAAGCTGTGGCCCACGTGTCTGCCCACACTACACTCCCTACAGATAGGCACCGAACACGTCTCACAGAAAAACAGAAACACCTAGACGAGAGAGGGAGTTCATTAAATCATGCTATCAAAACATTATCAAATATATAATATATTTTCTAATTTTTAAGTGCTTTAATATGTTAATCATTAATTGTCATGGTGAGTGTACGAGACCAGAAACCATTGGGAGATCGTTTTTTTATTGACTATGAGGTGTGTTGCCATGTGTATGTTGCAGTACATGTTTGATTGAACACATCCCCTGGTCCTCCTTAGGCTCAGAGGGCTGACAGTAAGATGAGACAGGGGTGTATGGGGCTTTATGGATCAATACACCAATAAGAGGGCTTAGTACACACACACACACACACACACACACACACACACACACACACACACACACACACACACACACACACACACACACACACACACACACACACACACAAGCTTACATTGGGTTGAGAAACTGACTCACTAAGTGAAACCTTCCAAAAATATCACCCACAACTGATCATAACAAAAGGCATAAATCTGCAATTTCAACATCTAATTATATTGAAATAAATAAAAATGTTTTAATGCTGACTCATTGATAGTCACATGTAACCATTAGAATTACCTAAATCTCCTATACACTGTGATTGGTAACAAAAGACTCATTAAATATGCGCTGAGCAACAAATCCCGGAGCGACAGGGATCAATGTTGTCCAATGTGAGTAGAGCGGAGGGGGGTGGGAACAGCAATCAATCCATCAATAATGGCTACGGTCCCAGGGGAGGCATGATATAATGACTCACGCACACAAACACACACACACACACACACACACACTCCTTTACTTTATCCAACTCCCTTCCTTTTCTCCTGTCCTCCATCCCTCTCTTCTCCTCCTCCAGCCCCTCCATACCCTCCTCCCATCCCCCTTCTTCAACCGCTCCAAAATTCCAAGGGGAGGGCAGAACAAAAGGATGGAATGCAGCTGCGTATAGATGGAGGGGTGAGGGTCAGACAGGAGAGAAAGTCTTCCATCTCCAACGAATGAGCTGAATCATCCTGATCATTAGATCCTAAAACACATCTGCTCTTCACTCTTCTTATCATGTTGTTTTTCCTTTCACTTTTTTTCAAAGCCCTCTGATAGATTGGACTAACAAAAAAAAACGACTTTGATATCTCAATACGAAGGAGGAAAAACCAACATAATATTGAGCATTCAGCATTCCTTTACTTACATATTCTAATTGATCATTAGACACACAAAATAAAGTTTTGCTTTTCTGAAAAGAGACAAACTGGCTGAAGGATTTTGACCATTGTTGTGTCAAGCATGGTTGCGATGTTGAGATGAGATCCCTTTACCTACAAAAGAGAGACTTACAGAGAGAACAGTGGTGTCATGTTTTCACTGTAGATAGATTGCATGGCCAGTTGTATAAAGACACTATAGGGACTTCACCACCACTGTCATGTCAGCTGCAACAATGAGTCACACACACACACACGGCTGGGGTTTCTTGTGGATTACATAACACCTGGAAAGGATTTCATATTATTGACTGACCAACACAAATTGGATGTAGTCTATCACAGTGCCATCCGTTTTGTCACCAAAGCCCCATACACTACCCACCACTGCGACCTGTATGCTCTCGTTGGCTGGCCTTCATTATATATTCGTCGCCAAACCGACTGGCTCCAGGTCATCTATAAGTCTTTATTAGGTAAATCCCCGCCCTATCTCAGCTCACTGGTCACTATAGCAACACCCACCCGTAGCATGCGCTCCAGCAGGTATATCTCACTGGTCACCCCCAAAGCCAACACCTCCTTTGGCCGCCATTCCTTCCAGTTCGCTGCTGCCAATGACTGGAACGAATTGCAAAAATCATTGAAGCTAGAGGTTCCTATCTCCCTCAATAACTTTAAGCATCAGTTATCAAAGCTGCTTATCGATCACTGCACCTGTATATATTTTCACTAATCTTGCACACCAGTACCTCTATTTGCACATCATAATTTGCACATCCTTCATTCCTGTGTTAATGATGATAATTCTGTAATTTATTTCACCACTATAGTCTATTTATTGTTCTACCTCTTAACCTTACTGCATTTTTGCACTACATTTTGCACTCTGTATATAGATTTTTATATTGTGTTTTTGACTGTTTGTTTAATGTGTAACTCTGTGTTGTTATTTGTCACACTGCTTTGCTTTGTCTTGGCCAGGTCGCAGTTGCAAATGAGAACTTGTTCTCAACTGACCTACCTGGTTAAATAAAGGTGAAATAAAAAATACAAATAAACAGGATCCACTAGCATGAGGGCTAGATTCCCCAATTCTCCAGATTAATAGCCTCCAAGAATACATCACACACACACATGCACACACACACACATACTATCCTTGTGGGGACCAAACATTTTCCTTGTTTTACTATCCTTATGAGGACTTCTGGTCCCCACAAGCATAATTAAACAAACACACACAAACAAATTCTCTAGGCATTCCATGAGCCTGAGTGACAACCCAATAGACACATGTGTTGACAACAACAAACACACAGAAAGCACATGACACAGATACATGAAAAACAAGATGTGTTTCAGAGAAAATCTGACACCATAGGTCATAGGTGTGCTACCAAGTTAACAGGGGTGGTACATTCTACACGGAACATTCTAGAACCAGAGGTGGCCTTTAGGGACAAATAATTCAGAGTCACGTGCACAAACCACCCCAATGTCCTTCTGTATAGCCATTGTAACTGTTTTATGCAGGCTTTATAACTGTTTATGACCCCACTAAGCAGGCTGTGTGATCCTCAACCATAAAATCATAAAGTCAAGACCAGGCTCTATTCTCTGCTCCCCGTGTTCAGCTCTCAGGTCTCAATAAAGCATTACCATTTTAAAAGAAAGAAAAGAAAGACAGGGTCCTATGGAAAAGGGAAGGGAAAGAGGATACCTAGTCAGTTGCACAACTAAATGCATTCAACCGAACTGTGTCTTCCGCATTTAACCCTCTGAATCAGAGAGGTGCGGGAGGGCGACCTTAAATTGACGTCCATGGCGCCATTGTTGTTGCTCAAGGGCATATTTCCCACCTTGGAGGCTCAGGATTCGAACCAGCAACCTTTTGGTTACTGGCCCAACGCTAAACCGCTAGGCTACCTGCCACCCCTATGGTGTGTGATGGCACAACTGCCAATGACAGGAGAGAATTACATATATTTGACCTTCTATGTATGCATGCATGTCACACATACATTCACCCACGTAAGCGGGCACATTACACATAAACCCACACAAATACATACACACACACACACCAGAGGAAGGAAAACATGGAAGGTGTTTGAAATGGGTTGTGGACTGGGGAGCCTGGGGGCCTTCTGGGAAGGGGATGGATGTCACACACGCTCACTCATATACACACACACACGCACACACATCCATAAAAACCCTTTCAGTGAAGCAGAGCTACAGGGAAGTGAGTTATTGTATTTCATTAGTGCACCGGACATTACCACTCCCCCTCCCATGCATGGAAAGCCACCCCACCCCCACACACACACACACGTAAACATCCTTGTTTCAAAGTAGAATAATAACAGTAACATAATGCTAAACAATTTACATGGAGTCTAATGGCTATCTCTGGTATATAAAGCTAAATGTTACCATGGTGGCTAGCTGTTTGATTTGCTATAAGGTTAGCATGGTTGCTAGATCTCTGGTAAAGAAAGCTAATGGGTTAGCAGCATGGTGGCTATTAGCTCTCTGGTTTATAAAACTAAAAAGTGAGCAAACATGGTGGCTAGCTCTCTGGTAAACAAATATAAAGGTTAGCAATAGCATTGTAGTGGTAGTTAGGACCGGAGTTCACATTCCTTGTAGCCAAATGGATACGGGGGAGGGGGTTGAATAGCCAGTAACATCACACCATGGTGTCAGAAACACAACCTGCCTTGGAGAAATACTGTAAAAATAAATTTTTGTAGAACAACCATGGCTTCTTTACATTATCCCTTTCATACACAGACCAAAATGCCACTCATTTACCATGCCTCCTTTTTTGAATATCTGAAAAAGGTACGGGGTAAAAACAAAAATTAAAACCCCACTAAAGACCTAGTCATGATTCCTGCATTTTCACAGACCCTGTAAGCAAAATACAGGCATTTGGTCTGTGTGAATAGTTCTCTGTTTTTTAGCAGGTAAATTCATTGATACTTATATTGTTTAACACCTCCCTAATTTGAAATGCAAAACAGCCCCCATGGTTTAACAACACCCCCCAAAAAAAGGGGTGTACCAGCAAGAAAGTAGTAAATAAGGGGCAGTCTGAAAGAGGGTCATATCAAATAAAATGTTATTTGTCGCCTGCGCCGAATACAACATTTTGGTCTGTGTAGACCTTACTGTGAAATGCTTACTTACAAGCACTTAACCAACAATTGTAGTTTTAAGAAAATAGAGTTAAGACAAAATGTACTACATAAACTCAAGTAAAAAAATACCGGTACAGAGTCAATGTATTTTTATTTATTTAACCCTTTATTTAACTAGGCAAGTCAGTTAAGAACAAATTCTTATTTACAATGACGACCTACCAAAAGGCAAAAGCCCTCCTGCGGGGACGGGGCTGGGATCATGACAAGAGAGACAACCACATAGCATGGCAGCAACACATGACAACACAGCATGGTAGCAACACAACATGACAACAACATGGTAGCAACACAACATGACAACAACATGGTAGCAACACAACACGGCAGAAGCACAACATGGTAGCAGCACAAAACATGGTATAAACATTATTGGGCACAGACAACAGCACAAAGGCCAAGAAGGTAGAGACAACAATACATCATGCAAAACAGCCAGAACTGTCAGTAAGAGTGTACATGATAGAATGTGTGGGTACAGGTTAGTCTAGGTCATTTGTACATGTAGGTAGGGGTAAAGTGACTATGCATAGATAATAAACAGCGAGTAGCAGCAGTGCAAATGCAAATAGTCCAGGTGGCCATTTGATTAATTGTTCAGCAGTCTTATGACTTGGGGGTAGAAGCGGTTAAGGAGCCTTTTGGACCTAGACTTGGGGCTCCGGTGCCGCTTGCCGTGCAGTAGCAGCAATGAACAGTCTTGGCAATGACGGCCTACCTACAGGGTCAGCCATAGTAGTACAGCACCCCTGGAGCAAATTAGGGTTAAGTGCCTTGCTCAAGGACACATCGACAGGTTTTTCACCTTGTTGGCTCGGGTATTCGAACCAGAGACCTTTCGGTTACTGGCCAAACGCTCTAACCCCTAGGCTATATACACACAATACCAAATAATGAAAAGGCAAAAACAGGTTTTTAGAAATGTTTGCAAATTTATAAAAAATAAGAAACCTTTGCTATGAGACTCGAAATTGAGCTCAGGTGCATCCTGTTTCCATTGATCATCCTTGAGATGTTTCTACAACTTGATTAGAGTCTACCTGTGGTCAATTAAATTGATTGGACATGATTTGGCACACACCTGTCTATATAAGGTCCCACAGTTGACAGTGCATGTCAGAGCAAAAATCAAGCCATGAGGTTGAAGGAATTGTATGTAGAGCTCCGAGACAGGATTGTGTCGAGGCACAAATCTGGGGAAAGGTACCAAAAAAGGTCTGCAGCATTGAATGTCCCCAAGAACACAGTGGCCTCCATTATTCTTAAATGGAAGAAGTTTGAAGTCACCAAGACTCTACCTAGAGCTGGCCGCTGAGCCAAACTGAGCAATCGGGGGAGAAGGGCCTTGGTCAGGGAGGTGACCAAGAACCCGGTGGTCACTCTGACAGAGCTCCAGAGTTCCTCTGTGGAGATGGGAGAACTTGCCCGAAGGACAACCATCCCTGCAGCACTCCACCAATCAGGCCTTTATGGTAGAGTGGCCAGATGGAAGCCACTCCTCAGTGAAAGGCACATGACAGCCCGCTTGGAGTTTGCCAAAAGGCACCTAAAGACTCTCAGACCATGAAAAACAAGATTCTCTGGTCTGATGAAACCAAGATTGAACACTTTGGCCTGAATGCCAAGCGTCACGTATGGAGGAAACCTGGCACCATCCCTACGGTGAAGCATGGTGGTGGCAGCATCATGCTGTGGGGATTTCTTTTAGCGGCAGGGACTGGGAGACTAGTCAGGATCGAGGGAAAGATGAACAGAGCAAAGTAGATCCTTGATGAAAATCTGCTCCACAGCCTTAAGGACCTCAGACTAGGGCGAAGGTTCACATTCCAACAGGACAACGACCCTTGAGTGGCCCAGCCAGAGCCCGGACCTGAACCCGATCAAACATCTCTGAAAATAGCTGTGCAGTGACACTCCCCATCCAACCTGACAGAGCTTGAGAGTAACTGCATAGAAGAATGGGAGAAACTCCCCAAATAGAGGTGTGCCGTGCTTGTAGTGTCATACCCAAAAATACTTGAGGCTGTAATCACTGCCAAAGGTGCTTCGAACAAAGTACTGAGTAATGGGTCTGAATACTTCTTTCAGTTTTTTGTATTTAAATAATTTGCACAAATGTCTAAAAACCTGTTTTTGCTTTGTCATTATGGGGTATTGTGTGTAGATTGGTGAGGGGAAAAAAACAATTTAATCAGTTTTAGAATAAGGCTGTAACGTAACAAAATGTGGAAAAATTCAAGGGGTCTGAATACTTTCCGAATGCACTGTACCTGCTTCTGGTGTGGTGGGGCACACACACATGCAAACACACACACACCATTCTAACATCTTTATTTACTTATTTATCACTTGATTCTAAATGTATGTTGTTTTTATTGTATATAGGTGTGTCTTCAGATACAGTGCCTTCAGAAAATATTGACACCCATTGACTTTTCCACATTTTGTTACGTTACAGCCTTATTCTAAATGTATTCCTGAATTTAAAATGGATTAAATTGATATTTTGTATTACTGATCTACACACAATATCCCATAATGTCAAAGTAGAATGTTTTTAGAATTGTGGGCAAAAGTATTAAAAATGAAAAGATGAAATGTCTTGAGTCAATAAGTATTCAACCCCTTTTTTATGGTAAGCCTAAACATGTTCAGGAGTAAAAATAAAGGTATCAAGTCACATTATAAGTTATTTGGCAAACACTATTTTGACTAACGCAATATAACAGTTTATGAATGGTTTAATCTGCGTTTACAAATGATTAAATAACCGTTAATTATTACCCCTTTATAAACCCTTTATAAATGGAACCTTATTGTAGTGTTACCAATAGTGTTTAAGATTATTTTTACGACTACCTAATCTCTGCACCCCACACATACAATTATCTGTAAGGCCCCCCATTTGAGCAATGAACCACAAAGACCAGGGAGGTTTTTCCAATGCCTTGCAAAGAAGGGCACCTATTGGTAGATGGGTAAAAAAATGTATTACATAGAATATCCATTTGAGCATGGTGACGCTATTGAGATACAGCCGTACTTCTTAAATCAGTTGGATGGTGTATCAATACACCCAGTCACTACAAAGATACAGGCGTCATTCCTAACTCAGTTGCCGGAGCAAAGTTGGGTGTGAAAGAGTACTGAAGCAGCTGGTAGGTATTTTGTTTAGCTTGTTTGACATGCACACTGAGTGTGTGTGTAGGAGCTGTGTCTGTAAGGTCAAGGGTCAGGCAGATATCCTCCATCACAGTGACACCATGAGACCTGGCACACACACGTACATACGTGCATACACACGCACACATACTGTACATACATACACACATCATAGGCACAACACACATGCCAGCCTAAAGAGAGTGACCCGTACATGGAAGTGTCCTGCTTACACAAGGAAGCGGACACTTCCACGTGAGTGCATGCCAAGTATCATAATACACACACATACACACAAGAGACGCACACAGAAACATATGCCGTCGATAGAAATAAGCTTCATATTAATGACAGTGTGTGTGTGTGTGTGTGTATACACCAGAGACACAAACAAAACAACTACTGACACATTTTTTTAATCCCAGTGAGATCACCAGGTTAACGAAATGATGACAAAAGAAGACGAGAGATGACTAAGAAGAAAGAAGCTCTCTAAGACAGAGAAGAAGTTGTGTTGTCAGAGGGGAACGCAACAAAGGGACACACACAAATACACTCACACACACACACACACACGCAAGCACACATTGGGTCAGTGCTCTAATTGTGAGGCACATGTTGTGAATTAAGACCCTGGAATTCCGACATCACAGAATCTAACTCTGGTGGCCGCTCAGAAACACACACACACATCTTCAGAGGATAAATACCCACAGATGGAAGATACACGAAGAAGGAGAAACTCAGAAACTTCAATGCTTGCCCTCCCATGCCAGACAGAAAGGTATACTCCATGAGGTGTATTGACAGTCAACAGCCCCTCCATCACCTTCATAAGAAGGAATAATCACTATTGTCTTCAACATACTTCAACAAACAATACTGCTGATGAGAAACACAGACATGCAGAGAGCTGGGGAAATCCCAGATATGTTTTTATATATAACTCTGTGTGTGTGTGTGTGTGTGTGTGTGTGTGTGTGTGTGTGTGTGTGTGTGTGTGTGTGTGTGTGTGTGTGTGTGTGTGTGTGTGTGTGTGTGTGTGTGTGTGTGTGTTCAAAAGGGAGAGAAAGAGAGAACTTGAGGAGGCCCAAATTCAGTTACAGGAATTCCTTTTCTCTTGTATCGGTCTTAGCTCTGGGTCGAGTTTCCTTCTAAGGCCTCACAAACTGACTGTGTGTGTGTGTGTGTGCGTGTGCGTGTGTGTGTGTGTGTGCGTGTCAGATAAAGCTCTCCTTTTTGATGTGTTCTCTCTGATCGTGTTCTGGCAGTAGGAACCTAAAGCCAGTAGTTCTCTTGGGGAATAATTTCAGCGCTACAAAGAAATAGACTCTGTGGGAGGCCAGATAGCTGCAATCCAATCCTGCTAGGCACTACCAACTCCATGGTGTGTGTATCAAATCACATTTTATTTGTTGCATACACAGTTTAGGAGATTTTATAGCGGGTGCAGCGAAATGCTTGTGTTATGCGAAATGTGTGTACGCGTGCAAGTGTTAATTTTCTTCTCCAGAACTGGTTGTAGCCTAACTACCAGTAGAATAGTAGTAGCTGAACATACTGATCAACCAGCAGACAAAGACATGGATAGAGGCTGGGGGAGGTGTGTGAAGAAGGAATAACAATGAGAGTGACTTGTGTGTTGATGTGGAAATGGGTGTTACACTGAGCTACAATGCAAAGACACCCCTCTTCATTAAAACAATAGGCCCATGTGTAAAACCTACCTCCCATGGGACAGGGGGGAGGGCATGAAACTGATTAGTTAAAATCTTTGGCCTCATCCTTACAGTGGAGATGTTGTGTGTGTGTGTGTGTGTGTGTGTCTGTCCCTCTCCCAACCTAACCCGATGAACCTTCACCCCTCACCTCTGACCCCCAGCTAAAAAAAGACCCAGAGATGGGAAGTGTGTGTTGGGGGTGAAAATAATGACGACATTTAAATAGCATAGCTCCTCCTTTGGACAGAGCTGTGTGTGTGTGTGTGTGTGTGGGTGCACGTCCAATTTTCCATCACCATTGGTTACACAGCATGACAGAGTCCATGAGAAGACGACATGACAGGGATCTGAAAGATACGCGCACACACACTTATCAGTGAGGGAGTTTGATAAAGCGGAACCGGGCTATGGCTGGTGACGTGAATGAGGGAGGAGAGCGCCCTTCTCAAATCAAGCAGTAATCTGCGGCGCTCGATCATGTTGTCAACAAGGCATGCATCATTAAGAAACATACATATATTTTATATAAAACATAAATTCGAATTTTCAAACTAGTTTTTATTGGGAAGGCAGAAAAAGCATTTCACATTTGCATGTGAAAACCCAGAATCCTACTCATTACTCCAATTGCTTAACCTATTGGATTTCACTTTTGTTTTGTCAGCCAAAACGGGGCACCTGGCTCACGGCCGGGAGGCTACCCGGCTCCAAAACAAATGCAATCAAAGCTAACCCGGTTCACCCAGGGCAGGCCCAGGGCATTTATCTAATCCCCTCAGTGTGTGGGCTACTCCATCTACCCCAACCAAGTAGTTATCATATAACGGAAAAGATGTTGACCACAGACAAGCTGACCACCATGATGACTAACTAGAAAGCACAACAACATTCTAATGGCAAACCCTTTATCCTGCAATGACTCAATAAATCAATCTGACCAACTGAAATGGTTATTTGGACTATTTTTTAAACATAAATATTACGCATTCCCCAAGCTGCAGAAGTTTAATTCATATTGGAATTTGTGTCTTAGTGGTGAATTAAAAGCATGAAATCATATTACACACAGAGAAATAGGAGAGCCATGGCAAATATTCAGACCAGGAAGGAACACAATGACTTTCTGTTCAATAGGTATCACTATAGAGTAGGGTATTCAACCTTTACCCTATGAGGTCCAGAGCCTGCTGGGTTTCTGTTTTACCTGATAATTAATTGCACCCACCTGGTGTCCCATGTCTAAATCTGTCCCTGATTAGAGAGGAACAATGAAAAAACGCAGTGGAACTGGCTTCGAGGTCCAAAGGTGAGTTTGAGAGCGATATAGTATGGACTAATTGATCAATTTGTGATTAAAATCATTTGTATGCATATTTGTTCACTTAAATGTTGTTTTCAAACAGGTAGAGTAAGTGAGACCCAGTGTGTGGAATTCAAAACTCTCCCTTTCTCTTGTGAGATGTTACATTTTACATTAACACTGAACAAAAATATAAACGTAAAGTGTTGGTCCCTTGTTTCATGAGCTGAAATAAAAGATCCCCAAGATTTTCCAGACGCACAAAAAACGGATTTCTCTCCAAGTTTGTACACAAACTTGTTTACATCCCTGTTAGTGAGCATTTCTCCTTTGCCAAGATCATCCATCCACCTGACAGGTGTGGCATTTTAAGAAGCTGACTAAACAGCAAGATCATTACACAGGTGCACCTTGTGCTGGGGACAATAAAAGGCCACTCTAAAATGGGCAGTTTGGTCACACAACACAAAGTTCATTTCTCTACCATAAGCTGCCTCCAATGTCATTTTAGAGAAGACGTCCAAGCGGCCTCACAACCGCAGACCATGTGTAACCAGCCAGCCCAGGACATTCACATCCGGCTTCTTCACCTGCGGGATCGTCTGAAACCAGCCACCCGGACAGCTGATGAAACTCAGGAGTATTTATGTCTGTAATAAGTCCCTTTTGGGGAGAAAAAAATCATTCTGATTGGCTGGGCCTGGCTCCCCAGTGGGTGGGCCTACGCCCTCCCATGGCTATGCCCCTGCCCTGTCATGTGAAATCCATAGATTAGGGTCTAATTCATTTATTTCAATTGACAGATTTCCTTACATGAACTGTAACTCAGTTCATATAAAGACAATTTTTGAAATGGTTGCATGTTGGGTTTATATTTTTGTTCAGTATAAGTCATTTAGCAGACACTCTTATCCAGAGCAACTTACAGGAGGAGTAGTAGGTGGCTTCACTCTCATGCATACTGGTGTGTGTGTGTGTGTGTGTGTGTGTGTGTGTGGATTCTGGACACACAGCATTCCCTACACTAGATTTTCTGCCCCACCCCCCAAACATTCCCCACTCTCCGATCCAAGACTTCCAAGAGGGGAGGCGGTTACACGTGTGTAAGTGCACACACTAGACACACACACTAGACACATAGCTGTCCATTTCCAAACAATTCACATTCCACAATGACCTGTAAAAGAAGAGACCACCCCCACTTGAATACCAACCAACAGTTTACACTACTCAACTCTGCCCACAACCCCTGCCTCCAACTCCAGTGTGTCGTGTGTGTGTCTAGTGTGTGTATATAGTCCAGACTGTATCACAACCGGCCGTGATTGGGAGTCCCATAGGGTGGCGCACAATTGGCCGAGCGTCATTGTAAATAAGAATTTGTTCTTAACTGACTTGCCTAGTTAAATAAAGGTTAAATAAAAATACAAATTAAAAAAAATATATATATATAGTGAGTGTGCGTGTGTGCGAATTTTTCTGTGTACATATACAGTGGGGAGAACAAGTATTTGATACACTGCCGATTTTGCAGGTTTTCCTACTTACAAAGCATGTAGAGGTCTGTAACTTTTATCATAGGTACACTTCAACTGTGAGAGACGGAATCCAGAAAATCACATTGTATGATTTTTTAATAATTAATTTGCATTTTATTGCATGACATAAGTATTTGATCACCTACCAACCAGTAAGAATTCCGGCTCTCACAGACCTGTTAGTTTTTCTTTAAGAAGCCCTCCTGTTCTCCACCCATCTGTATTAACTGCACCTGTTTGAACTCGTTACCGGTATAAAAGACACCTGTCCACACACTCAATCAAACAGACTCCAACCTCTCCACAATGGCCAAGACCAGAGAGCTGTGTAAGGACATCAGGGATAAAATTGTAGACCTGCACAAGGCTAGGATGGGCTACAGGACAATAGGCAAGCAGCTTGGTGAGAAGGCAACAACTGTTGGCGCAATTATTAGAAAATGGAAGAAGTTCAAGATGATGGTCAATCTCCCTCGGTCTGGGGCACCATGCAAGATCTCACCTCGTGGGGCATCAATGATCATGAGGAAGGTGAGGGATCAGCCCAGAACTACACGGCAGGACCTGGTCAATGACCTGAAGAGAGCTGGGACCACAGTCTCAAAGAAAACCATTAGTAACACACTACGCCGTCATGGATTAAAATCCTGCAGCGCACGCAAGGTCCCCCTGCTCAAGCCAGCGCATGTCCAGGCCCGTCTGAAGTTTGCCAATGACCATCTGGATGATCCAGAGGAGGAATTGGAGAAGGTCATGTGGTCTGATGAGACAAAAATATAGCTTTTTGGTCTAAACTCCACTCGCCGTGTTTAGAGGAAGAAGAAGGATGAGTACAACCCCAAGATCACCATCCCAACCGTGAAGCATGGAGGTGGAAACATCATTCTTTGGGGATGCTTTTCTGCAAAGGGGACAGGACGACTGCACCGTATTGAGGGAAGGATGGATGAGGCCATAAATCGCGAGATCTTTCCCTCAGTAAGAGCATTGAAGATGGGTCGTGGCTGGGTCTTCCAGCATGACAACGACCTCTGTAATTGCAAACAAAGGTTTCTCTACCAAATATTAAGTTCTGCTTTTCTGATGTGTGGTTAATGGTTGTCCAGTGTCTCTACAGGTCAAAGGGTAACTTTTCCTCTTTGTACTGATCTTCCTCATCTGCGTACAGACCCAAGTGTGTAGGGCAAAGGTTGGAGAACTGGGTCACTGTGTGTGTGTATCTGCCCTCAGGGAGAGGAGGGGTGAGGTAGGGTGAGATGAGAGGCGAGGTAGGGTGAGAGGAGAGACATGGTAAGGTGTGAGGAGAGGCGAGGTAGGGTGAGAGGAGGGGTAAGATGAGGGGTGAGGCAGGGTGAGAGGAGAGGCGAGGTAGGGTGAGAGGAGAGGCGAGGTAGGTTGAGAGTAGGGGTGAGGGGAGAGGAGAAGTTGGGTGAGATAGGGTGAGAGGAGGGGTGATTTTGGGTGAGATAGGGTGAGAGGAGGGCTGAGATAGGGTGGGAGGAGAGGTAAAATAGGGTAAGGCAGGGTGAGAGGAGGGGTGAGGTAGGGTGAGATAGGGTAAGGCAGGGTGAGAGGAGGGGTGAGAAGGTAAGGCAGGGTGAGAGTAGGGGTGAGGCAGGGTGAGAGGAGGGGTGTGATAGGGTAAAGCAGCTTGAGAGGAGGGGTGAGATAGGGTAAGGCAGGGTGAGAGGAGGGGTGTGATTGGGTGAGGCAGGGTGAAAGGAGGAGTGATATTGGGTGAGGCAGGGTAAAAGGAGGGGTGAGATAGGGTAAGAGAGGGTGAGAGGAGGTGGAGATAGGGTAAGGCAGGGTGAGAGGAGGGGTGAGATAGGGTGAGAGGAGGGGTGAGATAGGGGGAGAGGAGGAGTGAGATAGGGTAAGGCAGGGTGAGATAGGGTAAGGCAGGGTGAGAGGAGGGGTGAGATAGGGTAAGGCAGGGTGAGATTGGGTGAGATACAGTGAGAGGAGGGGTGAGATAGCAGGAAGATAAACACTAGAACTAATCATCAGCTGGAAGAATATAACTATAATTGAATAGAACTAGAACTAATCATCAGCTGGAAGAATCGAGGCAGAGACATCACGGTTCAAACACACCATTGAGTGAGTCATGAGTGAGACATTACTGGAAAACAGAGCCCTTACTGGAAACTTTAACTCTTACTGGCAATGTGACATGTGTGTGTGTGTGTGAGTCACTCCCTCCAACAGAATCCATCTGCTAAACAAGATCTATAATAATGAGTGAGGAAAACAAATACTATTTTTGAAGTAATGTTGCTTTTGTGGAATGTCTCTTTGACCACTACAGATATCACAGAAACCAAGTTCCAGTTGCATGTGAAAACGCCATGGTTTGCATTTTCTCCATTGTTAATGTTTTTATTGATCTCCCTCTCTACTCCTTCACCGAGCCACTACAGTTTTCTATTCCCTCTGCCTATGGGTTCTATGCAGTCAGTGAAACATGTGTGGAGTTGGAGTGAGGGGCCTCTCCCTTTGGCCAGTGTGGTACAGCGTAATCAGTGTGTGTACAGTGCACGTGCTTGCCTGCGTCTCCAGGGAAGTAGGTGAAGAGCCACTGAGCTCGTCTTTGAACTCCAGGCCATATGGCTCTCCGTAAGGCCCTGGCTACGACACACTTACTCTAAGACTATTACACCTTGTGTATGTGTTTGTGTGTTACTACACACATAATGCTATTACACAGTGGTAAGGTTGGCTGCCTGGTATCACTCAAATTCCTGGCATTATAGACAGAACTGCTGAGCTTTACACAGTTTGTTGGTGTTTGTTTTTTACATGGCTGTGTGTGTGTGTGTGTGTGTGTGTGTGCAGAGAGTTCTAATGTGAGAGGGTCTAAAGTCCACACCTATAGCCATATGAAGACCAGCTGTATGGACTAAACCTATTGTTGCAGTGTAGTAATTTAGGGAGAACAGCGTAGTGAAGCTGTGCTCGAACCAGAAACCCTGTGGATCCACAGAGTGAAGGCACTACCTCCTGTACCATATACTGCAGGCCCAGACCTCATCGCCGTTTGAATGTGTGTATGTGTGTGCAAGTGAGTGTGTGTATGTCCCTACCTCGTTGTCGTGGTTTTGACAGAAGCTCATCCTGTCCTGGAACAAAGGTAGCAGGGAGAAGTTGTAGTGAAAGGACTGGGCCAGGGAGACGCCCACGCCTCCACCCACCCCCCCTTCTCCACCTCCTCCGATGGGGCTGGCCTTGCCTCGACCCGCTTGGTGCTGGTGCAGGCTCTCAGTCAGCCTCTCGATGAAGTGGTCCTTGGTCAGCCGGACCCTCTGGTGGGCACGGACGCAGTTATCACACAAGTACTCCTGGCAGTCCAGGCAGTGGGAGCTGGCCGGGTTGCCCTCGTCACAGGAGCTGCACTGGGGCTCTCCCAGGCGGTGTGGGCGGAGGAGGCCACCATGGGGGTGGTGGAACCCAGGTATGGAGCCCCCACTAACCCCCCGGTGGTGGCCATTCGTATTCTGGGTGAGTTGGAGGTGCTCCTCAGAACTCACCACCACGTCCAGAAGGTTACTGAATAGGAAGTTGGAAGAAGGGAGGGAGTCCACTCCGGCTTCGGAGATGGAGACCTTCTGATTGCAAGTGGGGCAGCAGAGTTTGAGAGGGTCCCCAGGGCTGCGCTGGCCCTCCAGACACTGTCTGCAGAAGGCGTGGAGGCAGGGGAGGACATGGAGGCGCCGGGAGGAGGAGGACGATGAGGAGGAATGAGAGGAGGAGGACGAGGTGGAGGAGTTGGAGGAAATAGGAGTGGAGGAGGAGCCACAGAGCTCCTTGCAGAGAGGACAGGTTTGCAGGTCGGAGTCTGAGAATGAAGCCATCTGAGGGGTTTTAAACAAGGCTACACTTTATAAGAACATCCAATGAGGTATTACTGAGGTATTCATTTGAGAAACGTAGGTTTGTTTCTCCCCTTGTGTTCTCTTCTGTGGAAAACAGGCTGAGGTAGATATGTCGTTTTTACAGTCAAAATGCTCCACATACATAGGCTAGGCCTAACTGACACCAAATACACAAATAAAGGCAAATAATCTTTAAATCAAATTAGCAATATTCATTTAAGTTCATACTGATTAAATCTCTTCACTTGGATAAGGCTTTAGAATAATTATTATAGGCTACTCACTACAATTATGGCCAACTTTACATAGGCCAATTTTTTTTGGGATGGGCTATTTTCACGAGGGCATGTCCAAAAGAGCCACCTTTAGAGTTGACTGGTTTTTGTTTATTTATTCGTTTGTTGTTGTTTTTGTGTTAGATGTCGCGGCCTGGCGGGTTTATAGAATAATCCGAAAACAGAATTTGTACAGGATCCTCCGCAAAGTGTCCAAAGATCTTTTTCTCCTCTCCAACCGACACAGCATCACACCACTCAATGTCCAAATCTTTCGTCCCGTTTCAGAGTCAGTGTTGTCGGCTCTCTCTAGTCCACCATCGGGGCCCTCTCCAACGGCTTCAGAGGCTTGCAGAAGGCGGTGGTTGTGTTTCGCTCTCTCTCGGCCGACATGACCGTAAATTATTCATCAAAGCATTGGCTCACCAGCAACTCGATCTCATTGCCTCATTGCCGCTCTATAGGTCCGTTTGGTGACAAAATAAACCTAACCGTCTCCGTTTTTAAACCGCCACTTCTTTACGCACAGTCCCACAGTCGAAACCAGCTCCAGACACGTATGTATTTACGTATGCGTATCCCCCTTCTTTCTCTCTCCCTCCCTTCCTCTCTTCGCGAGGAGGAATGCACAGGGCTTTTCCACGCACCTCTCTGGAACCTTGAAGGGGGAAAGGCACGAGCCTCCGAGTCACTCCGATCGCATAAGCCTGGAGGAACTCAGAAGGTGCAATGGAAAGGCCGTTTTATAACGATTCTGTAGGCCCAATCGGTCTGTCTGATGTTATATTTTCCGTTCTGGTAAACGCGCTCTGAAATATAAACACAGACACATACACAACACGGTGCGCTCCTATTGCTGGCCGCGCGCTCCTCCAGTCCTGTTTATGGGCGCGTGTTGCTGACTGATCCTCCAACCGCTTTAATCCTACTGGGAGGAATGGACACACTTCCGTCCTGGCTGTGAGGGGGGGAGTGGAAGAGAGAGGAGGGGAAACGGGCAGGGGCTTGGCTTATTGCTTGCGCTGCGCATGGGGGCTCGGGGCTCGGTGAGGCTCTTGCCCTTGTGATGGAGGTGTGTGCTATAGGCTCACGCAATTTTCAAAAAATAAAGAAAGTTTCCAGACAGGTTATTTACAATGTTATTTATTCCACGACTCCCAGTTTGGAGGGCCTCCTGTAACATAATCTAGATGAATGAATGTGTTGTAGCCTAGCCTGTTGTAATAGCAGTTTATCTTTGTTCCATTAGAAGCACCGGTCTTTTTTGTATACATTTATGCTAAAGTCACTGATCGATGGGGACATGTTCTAAGTGTGTATGGGAGAGTGAATTACACTCTGAATTCAACATTCAGTACCTAAAGTCACTCAAACACCCAATTTAGACAGGCCCACTGGGCTGAGAATGGACCAGCCCATCTTGCATTGGCCAGAATTTGGGGACACATGAATCCCCTGTAGATTTACTTATTTGAGATTCCCTAAATCTCCCTGTGTGTGTGTGTGTGTGTGTGTGGGAGCCTGTGTGCGTCAGGGACGGACTGGACATAGGGAAATTCTGGCCAATGCAGGATGGGCTGGTCCATTCTCAGCACAGTGGGCCTGTCTAAATTGGGGGTTTGAGTGACTTTAGGTACTGAATGTTGAATTCAGAGTTTAATTCACTCTCACATACACACTTAGAACATGTCTTAGGTACATATTTTTTAGCGATTGAGGGGTTAAAGCTGAAATGGGGTTTGAACCAGCAACACTGTCCAAGGGCAAGTACACTACCACCTGTGCCATAAAGGTCCAGATTCTTTAGCATTGGCTGTAGTAGTAGCCTATTCCAAAGAGCTCTGTTCAGATCGATACACATACAGTGGGGAGAAAGTATTTGATACACTGCCGATTTTGCAGGTTTTCCCACTTACAAAGCATGTAGAAGTCTGTAATTTTTATCATAGGTACACTTCAACTGTGAGTGACGGAATTTAAAACAAAAATCCAGAAAATCACATTGTATGATTTTTAAGTAATTAATTTGCATTTTATTGCATGACATAAGTATTTTATACATCAGAAAAGCAGAACTTAATATATGGTACAGAAACCTTTGTTTGCAATTACAGAGATCATACGTTTCCTGTAGTTCTTGACCAGGTTTGTACACACTGCAGCAGGGATTTTGGCCCACTCCTCCATACAGACCTTCTCCAGATCCTTCAGGTTTCGGGGCTGTCGCTGGGCAATACAGACTTTCAGCTCCCTCCAAAGATTTTCTATTGGGTTCAGGTCTGGAGACTGGCTAGGCCACTCCAGGACCTTGAGATGCTTCTTACGGAGCCACTCCTTAGTTGCCCTGGCTGTGTGTTTCGGGTCGTTGTCATGCTGGAAGACCCAGCCACGACCCATCTTCAATGCTCTTACTGAGGGAAGAAGGTTGTTGGCCAAGATCTCGCGATACATGGCCCCATCCATCCTCCCCTCAATACAGTGCAGTCATCCTGTTCCCTTTGCAGAAAAGCATCCCCAAAGAATGATGTTTCCACCTCCATGCTTCATGGTTGGGATGATGTTCTTGGGGTTGTACTCATCCTTCTTCTTCCTCCAAACACGGCGAGTGGAGTTTAGACCAAAAAAGCTATTCCTCCTCTGGATCATCCAGATGGTCATTGGCAAACTTCAGACGGGCCTGGACATGCGCTGGCTTGAGCAGGGGGACCTTGCGTGCGCTGCAGGATTTTAACCCATCACGGCGTAGTGTGTTACTAATGGTTTTCTTTGAGACTGTGGTCCCAGCTCTCTTCAGGTCATTGACCAGGTCCTGCCGTGTAGTTCTGGGCTGATCCCTCACCTTCCTCATGATCATTGATGCCCCACGAGGTGAGATCTTGCATGGTGCCCCAGACCGAGGGAGATTGACCGTCATCTTGAACTTCTTCCATTTTCTAATAATTGCGCCAACAGTTGTTGCCTTCTCACCAAGCTGCTTGCCTATTGTCCTGTAGCCCATCCCAGCCTTGTGCAGGTCTATAATTTTATCCCTGATGTCCTTACACAGCTCTCTGGTCTTGGCCATTGTGGAGAGGTTGGAGTCTGTTTGATTGAGTGTGTGGACAGGTGTCTTTTATACAGGTAACGAGTTCAAACAGGTGCAGTTAATACAGGTAATGAGTGGAGAACAGGAGGGCTTCTTAAAGAAAAACGAACAGGTCTGTGAGAGCCGGAATTCTTACTGGTTGGTAGGTGATCAAATACTTATGTCATGCAATAAAATGCAAATTAATTATAAAAAAATCATACAATGTGATTTTCGGGATTTTTATTTTAGATTCCGTCTCTCACAGTTGAAGTGTACCTATGATAAAAAATTACAGACCTCTACATGCTTTGTAAGTAGGAAAACCTGCAAAATCGGCAGTGTATCAAATACTTGTTCTCCCCACTGTATCTATGGAATAGGGCTGAATATTGAATTGAGCATTCAATGAGGAAAATGGGAGGAATTAAAGGAGGAGGAGTAGAAAGGGTCATTTGCACAGTCAAAAACAGGAGAGGGTAGGACAGGGTTAGGGCATCATCATGGGATTGTCTGAACTCATGATAGGGATACACACTGGTAGAAATGCATTATGTAGAACAGACATGCATCAGAAATATATATATTCATTAGAATAGACATAATTTAGGATATTGCATAGTGGACAGACGTAATCAGAAGAAATACACTCTTGAGCATGTGCGTGTTCCCCCAAAACTCTTGGGCCCAGTTCCATTTCTGTTCCTAGATTCTTTCACCAAAATGCTTGGGCCCAGTTAAATTTCTGTTCCTAGACCCTTTCCCTTTCCCTTTCCATAGTTAATTCAACATGCACAGACAGACAGTAAATTACTGGATTAGGGCGAGGCCAGACTGGTATATGACAGATATGTAACCATCCTGTTCACTATCCAGGCTGTATCTCAAATGGCCGTGATCGGGAGTCCCATAGGGCATAGGGCGGTGCACAATTGGCCCAGTGTCGTCCGACCGGTGTAGGCCGTCATTGTAAATAATAATTTCTTAACTGACTTGCCTAGTTAAATAAAGGTTCTGGGACTGGGACTGTAGTCAATTACCTAGTTTCGCTGCATATCGACTTTGTACTGATAGGCTACCCCGTATATATAGCAAAGTTATCGTTTCTCATTGTGTATTTATTATAACTTTTATGCGTTATTACTTTGCTATTATTCATCTATTTTCTTTCTGCATCGTTGGGAAGGGCCGTAAGCGTTTCACGGTTAATCTACACCTGTTGTTTACAAAGCATGTGACGAATAAAATGTAATTTGATCTGTTTAGCCAATTAGAAAAGAGGGCATTTTATATGTCTCACACTCCACATGCGCATGAACCAAAAATCATCCGTTCTAATTTGGTGACAGTTCTCTATGCATCAGTCTGGTCTCGCATCAGTCTTAAAGTACCTCTCTAATGAACGAACATCAAGCCAGCTCCAAATATTTTTTATGTAAGCCAAAAGCAGAGGACACACTCCCCCTAGTGGAGCTTAGGCAGCATTACCAGCTTCACCGCTTTTATCTTTACATTTGAGTCATTGGGCAGACGCTCTTAACCAGTGCTGATTATTTCGGGGGGGGGGGGGGGGGGGGGGTTATTTAAGACACGAAGGTAGGGTTTCAGATGTTTTCGGAAGATGGGCAGGGACTCTGCTGTCCTAGCTTCAGGGGGAAGCTGGTTCCAGCATTGGGGTTCCAGGACAGAGAAGAGCTTTGACTGGGCTGAGCAGAAGCTGCCCTCCCGTAGGGGTGAGAGGGCCAAGAGACTTGAGGTGGCAGAACAGAGTGCTCGGGTTGGGGTATAGGGTTTGTGCATAGCCTGAAGGTCGGGAGGGGCAGTCTCTCTTGCTGTTCCATAGGCAAGCACCATGGTCTTGTAGTGGATGCAAGCTTCAACTGGAAGGCAGTGGAGTGGGGTGACATGAGAGAAATTGGGAAGGGTGAAAACCAGGCGGGCTGCTGCGTTCTGGATAAGTTGCAGGGGTGTGATGGCACAAGCGGGGAGCCCAGCCAACAGCGAGTTGCAGTAGTCCAGACAGGAGAGGACAAGCGCCTGGATTAGGACCTGAGCCGCATCCTGTGTGAGATAGGGTCGTACTCTACGGATGTTGTAGCGCATGAACCTGCAGGAGCGGGGGACTGCTTTCCAGGGTCACGCCAAGGTTCTTTGCACTCTGGGAGGGCAACACTGTGGAGTTGTCAACCGTGATGGAGAGGTCTTTGAGAGGTCAGGCCTTCCCTGGGAGGAAGAGCAGTTCCGTCTTGTCAAGGTTGAGCTTGAGGTGGTGGGCCGACATCCAAGCTGAGATATCTGCCAGGCATGCAGAGACGCGTGTCGCCACCTGGGTGTCAGAAGGGGGGAAGGAGAAAAGTAGTTGATTGTCATCCGCATAGCAATGATAGAAGTAAGAGGTGGGTTGAGGAGAGATTTGGTGCTGAGGTACAGTCGTATGCAAAAGTTTGGGCACCCCTGACAATTTCCATGATTTCCATTTATAAATAATTGGGTGTTTGGATCAGCAATTTCATTTTGATCTATCAAATAACTGATGGACACAGTAATATTTCAGTAGTGAAATGAGGTTTATTGGATTAACAGAAAATGTGCAATATGCATCAAAACGAAATTAGACAGGTGCATAAATTTGGGCACCCCAACAGAAAAATCACATCAATATTTAGTAGAGCCTCCTTTTGCTAAAATAACAGCCTCTAGACGCTTCCTATAGCCTCTAATGAGTGTCTGGATTCTGGATGAAGGTATTTTGGACCATTCCTCCTTACAAAACATCTCCAGTTCATTTAGGTTTGATGGATGCTAAGCATGGACAGCCCGCTTAAAATCATCCCACAGATTCTCAATGATATTCAGGTCTGGGGACTGGGATGGCCATTCCAGAACATTGTACTTGTTCCTCTGCATAAATGCCCGGGTAGATTTTGAGCAGAGTTTTGGGTCGTTGTCTTGTTGAAATATCCAGCCCCGGCGTAACTTCAACTTTGTGACTGATTCTTCAACATTATTCCCAAGAATCTGCTGATATTGAGTGGAATCCATGCGACCCTCAACTTTAACAAGATTCCCAGTACCGGCACTGGCCACACAGCCCCACAGCATGATGGAACCCACACAAATTTTACTGTGGGTAGCAAGTGTTTTTCTTGGAACGCTGTGTTCTTTTGCCGCCATGCATAACACCCCGTTATGACCAAATAACTCAACCTTTGTTTCATCAGTCCACAGCACCTTATTCCAAAATGAAGCTGGCTTGTCCAAATGTGCGTTTGTGGCGTGTGTGCAGAAAAGGCTTCTTCTGAATCACTCTCCCGTACAGCTTCTCCTTGTGCAAAGTGAAATTGAATTGTTGAACGATGCAGTGTGACACCATCTGCAGCAAGATGATGTTGTAGGTCTTTGGAGGTGGTCTGTGGGCTGTTTTTGACCGTTCTCACCATCCTTCGCCTCTCCGATATTTTACTTGGCCTGCCACTTCTGGCCTTAACAAGACTGTGCTCTTCCATTTCCTCACTATGTTCCTCACAGTGGACACTGACAGCTTACATCTCTGCGATAGCTTTTTGTAGCCTTCCCCTAAACCATAATGTTGAACAATCTTTGTTTTCAGGTCATTTGAGTTGTTTTGAGGCCCCCATGTTGCCACTCTTCAGAAGAGAGTCAAAGAGAACAACAACTTGCAATTGGCCACCTTAAATACCTTTTCTCATGATTGGATGCAGTTGTCTATGAAGTTCAAGGCTTAATGAGCTCACCAAACCAATTGTGTGTTCCAATTAATCAGTGCTAAGTAGTTACAGGTATTCAAATCAACAGAATGACAAGTGTGCCCAAAGTTTTGCATAGCCTATTTTTCACATCTGATTTAATTTCATACAACTGCTAGCTCCTATCCCTTATCAACTGAGACACAGCTTGCCTGACGACTCATCCTGAATGTAATTCCACTGCTCTATTAAAGATTGCGAAATACATTCAGTCAGTCAATCTGCCATCCTATAAATTGTTTGAGACTTCAAAATGAGGATTGTTGTACAAAACAAATTCATCAGCAATTGGATCAACTATAACAAATTAGAGTATCTAAGTTAAGGTCATCATGTAGGTTGGCTCTGGCCCAACCCATCAGTTTCTGGGACTAATCAGAATGTGTTCGAATTCTATAAATTGTAGGGGAGGGATGCAAATCCAGACTCGTGGAGAAGAAACGTCAGTTTGGCCAGAGCGATGTTGATGGGTAGCCAGGCCAGAGCCACACAACTGCATACACAAATACATACACAAAAACAGAAGTCAGTCAGTAAGTTTATTTTTCACTTTAAAGAAATACAAAATTGACTAAATAGAAACTTATAGACCGTTCAAGAAAAACAATGCGTTTTACACAACCAAACATACCTACAGTAGTAGACCACGCTGAAATGCTGTTCATCGCTAGAACTGGCGATAGAACGGAGAACCGGGTTCTCGACAATCACTTTGAAGCTTTATAATGAGAAGAATAGAATGATTAAGTACTGGAAAATGAAAAATAGGAATGTAAAGAAATCAGGAAAATCGTAAACACCGATGTGATCCCACATACATTTTATTTAAAACACAGACAATGTTTAGATCCAGCTAGGACCATTAGGTTATCTGGGATCAAAATGTCTGTCTGTGAGTCTCAAAATCACAGTGAGAGCATATCAGAGTTGTGGTCATGCTTTCTTTACAATAATACAGTACTCTTGTGGACTTATTCCATTAAATGTAGGGCTGCTGACTGGACACAAAATACCCATCTCAGGCTTTTAAATCTGCCTAGAAACAATGCTAAGGAAAATAAATATTTTCTGAAACAAACCTTGTAGTCAAGTATGAATGGTACCCAGTTCGATACAGACATTCTTTCATCTTTTTCTTTCTTTCTTACAAAACAGTACAATCTAGCTACGCAAACATTCAAGTGCCTCAGAAATATGCAAAAGTGTTTAAAGACAATCAAGCTAAAATTAGAGAACTCTTTCAAATTAACATTTTTCAAACAAAATCTAGTCAAATCCAAACAAAGTTCTTGGTACTTTCTCTCCTCCATTCAACATTTCCTTTAAATTAAAACGACGTACACTGAAAAACGCAACATACAACTAAGTTTTATACAAAACACAAACGATTATATGCAGCTCTGATAAGTATTTTCTTGATATCAATCCCTTGATCAGAGGAGCCTGTAAAGTCTAGATGCTGTAGGCTAAAGTTTGAAGAGAGTGTCACACGCAACACCACACCCACCCACCCAAGGCCATGGAAGTGTACAGTACAACTTTTTCCTGTTCCAAACCTTCCTGGTAATCCCAGAAAGAGGAGATGCAAAAATCAATCTCAATATTCCCCTGGATTGGAACATTGGTCAGTATTCCCGGGATGGGAACGTCAGTCAACATTCCTGGAACGCTTTTATTTCTAGGAGTGTGTCCAGATCTCATTGGCCCAGGTGTGGTTGTGTCGGAGCCAGCGGCGTGCGGTGTGTGTATCGACCGTGAACAGCTGTTCCTGACAGGGGTTGACAGCTGTGTAGTGGACGGTCAGTTTAGGGTTTGGGACGATAGCTGCCGAGAGGAGGCGACTGCCTGCCGCCAAGTACTCACTCTCACTGTCTCCTGTTCTGTAGAGGGCAAGAGACCCACCCATTAGTATGTATAGGCAACTGCCAGTTCTAGACACTCACTTCCAGTCTACAGTCCTAAAGGAAAACGCATGAGCACACACATCCCCTCACCTCTTGAGCGTGATGATGATGGACTGTGGTGTGTCTGTTGTGTTGAGGATGGTTGTAGCGTTGAGGGTGAGGACCATCTCAAAGGCCAGAGCTATCTCCATCTCCCCCAGGGAACAGGGAACGGTCAGGGCTAGAGAGTCTGGCACGGACTTTACACCAGGGTAGTAGCCTAGACACAGGGCCTCTGAAACACAGTTACAACACATACAGGTTGCTCTCAAACTAAACTAGAGTTTTCTAATAAAAAAAAACATGGTTATCTAGTGAGTAATAGACTCACGTTTGAAGATAGCTCTAGCCCGTAGCCAGATGTTCTGCTTGCCCAGTTTGTGCAGCAGAGTGTGCAGCAATGGAGGGTCCACAGCCAGGCTCTTAGACAACATGAAGTCCAGTGTGTCTGAGGCCACAGTCACCGTCTGTCTGTCGACACATGACTTGAGGTGACCGTTGAACAGACAGCCGTAGATGGAGACGTCTGCTAGGTCTGGGAGAGAGGGTCACACACAGTTGGTGATGTCATAAATAAATGTGCAACTCACTGGTGCCTCTCTTGGGCCAGTTGGGTTGGTGAGACTGTACCTGCCGGTTCCTTAAGACCAGGCAGATTGGTGAGACTGTACCTGCCGGTTCCTTAAGACCAGGCGGGTTGGTGAGAGTGTGTACCTGCCGGTTCCTTAAGACCAGGCAGGTTGGTGAGACTGTACCTGCCGGTTCCTTAAGACCAGGCGGGTTGGTGAGACTGTACCTGCCGGTTCCTTAAGACCAGGCAGGTTGGTGAGAGTGTGTACCTGCCGGTTCCTTAAGACCAGGCAGGTTGGTGAGAGTGTGTACCTGCAGGTTCCTTAAGACCAGGCAGGTTGGTGAGAGTGTGTACCTGCAGGTTCCTTAAGACCAGGCAGGTTAGTGAGAGTGTGTACCTGCAGGTTCCTTAAGACCAGGCAGGTTGGTGAGGACCTCCAGTGTGTCTCTGTGGGATGTTTTCTCAGCCAGTCGAACCAGAACTGTTGTCCTCTCCGCTACGTCCTCCACCGAACACGGCCACACACACGAACTCAGGAACCACTCGTTATCTACAACACACACCAGAGGTCTGAAATATCTGTTACCTGTTTACCTTAGAGTGTGTGAGTGTGAGACCGATTGTTCTTTACCTCGGAGTGTGTTGAGTGCCCCCTCTACGCTGTTGCTCCTGAGGAAGAGTTCTGTAGCTATTGTGACCAGGCGACAGCGAGAAGCTCCATCCTCGTTACCGAACAGTCCCTTCAGAGTGGAATAGTTTACCTTTAACCTGGATAACACCTCCACCAGCCTCCGGCCCTTCACACACACACACACACATCCCACTTGCATCAGACTCGTATACACACCAAAATTACATATCACATCAGCTACACCAGCCTTTGACCCAGAGAGTGAGAGAAACACTCACATGCCAGTTACCTTGGCCCATTGTTGTGTCTTGTGGTATCTGAACATCAGAGAGACTCCTATTCTCCCCAGGAAGCTCTTGATCAGACCATCATCCCAGTCCTTTGTCTCCTGGTACACTGGAACAGAGGAGACTAACTAATACATTCTTATTCATAAATTATGGATGCTCACAGACCTGTCTGTCTTTCTCTGTAGTGTCTCACCTGTCTCAGTGAAGGAGGCGAAGGGCAGGGCCAGTCTGTCTTTGTCCCCCTCGAGCAGCGCTATGGCAACGCAGCCGCTAAAGTGCTGTAATTCGACAAGGCTTCTGTGGGAGCGGCATATGGAGCGGAAGACTACACCCAACCTCCCCCAGTCCTCCTGCTGGGAACACAACTAGAGAGAGGGAGTGAATGGGGGGAGAGGTGACAGAAAAGTTGGGCAACATTTTTACACTAAACAAGCAACATATCTAGGAGAGAGAGAGACACTGCCACCTCCATGAGAGCGTGGGCCAGACTCAGCGCTTCAGGAGTGGGTGCTTCAACAAGAGAACTGTTCTTGGGATTAGCCTTGAAACTCTAGAGGTGGCGGAGAGACGGATCCTGGCCAAACTGCTGGCCATCATGGACAACGTCACCCACCCTCTGCATGCCATGGTTATGACGCAGAGGAGCACCTTCAGTCACAGACTGATCCCACCACGGTGTGCCAGAGAGTGCTACAGGAGGTCCTTCCTGCCGGAGGCTATTAGACTATTTCATGCCTCACCAGGGTGCCGTGCCATCGGCAACATAGACCTGGAACTGTTGGGGCGTTAGGACCTAGTTTAACAATTATGCATCCATCCGTGAGTAAATCTGGTCTGTTATCACTCATTCACTCAGGACTTATTTATTTATTCATTCATTCATTCAGGTCAGTATATACATATTCATGTAAAGTTATATCATATCACGTGCAATATTATAAGTAATTCTTGGACTTAACTTACGTAGTCATTCACTCAGGAATGCATATTAGTATTCTGTCAGTTGTATCTTTTTTCTTTGCTTTTAGTATATTGAATGTGCAATACGTGCATTTATCTGTATCTGTATTTAAACCCTGCGCACTAAGGACTGTATTTTAAAGGAATTACTATTATTACCCTAAATTATATCATACACACATTTAGCTATTTAAGTATCTCTTCCTGTCATTTAATGTAACCATGCAAATATTCACTTACCTGTAAATGTAACTGTATATTTACCTGTACAGTTAATTTAACCATGCAAACTATTCATTTACCTGTTCATTTAACCAGTCTGTATATTAAGTAAACTTTTATTACCCTCACTTATCATCATACGCACTTTTAGCTATTTAAGTATTTCTCTGCCATCGACCTGTATAGTATAGTTTACCATGCAAATACTCCTTATTTATCTATATCAACTTGCAATATTTGTATAATTTTCTTTTCACCTAATACTACGTAACAATGAATAGTGTACATATTCAGCCATCCACCCATACTATGCAATGTCTTTTTATAGGTTTTTTTGCACTCCAGACTTCCATACTGCCGCTCTATGCATCTGTCTTTTGTGTATTTTAATTCTGGCATTTTGCACCTGCCGGGTTTTTCTTTTAGCTGCTTGACGAAGAAATGTCCCCTCAGGGATCAATAAAGTATCTACCTACCTACCTACCTACCTATCTATCCATCCATCCATCTAGGAGAGAGAGACAGAAAAATAAAATCTCACCTCCACGAGACCGTGGGCCAGACTCAGCGCTTCAGGAGTAGGCACTTCAGTGATCGTCGACCTGGAGTGATAGACAAACAGCCAATCAACCAACACCAATGACAAGAGAACACCTGTGCTGCGTTCAGTACGGAAAAACAGTGTTTAAGTCTAAACTCAACCGAAACGTAATAGACGACCAGTTGAATAGCGGTGTGATTATATGGAGGCCCAGAGGGAGATTGTGTATGGTAAACAAGTTTTGCGATGTCAAATGGCCAAACCCATATTTAACAGCCTAGCGTCCTGTCCAGGGGGTGTCCTTGTACAACAAGCGGTCTCACGCTACAGAAACAGGAGATCTCCTACTTATCAGGAGACCTCTCTACACCCCACCAAAAGTGCCTCAAAGGCTTTTGAAGAAAGGTGCAAACCGTTTTGGGGAAATGTGTCGATCAGTACAAACCGTCACGCAACGTAGTAAACATTGAATCGAACTGAACGCACCCCTGGGTTGCTCAGCCAATCCCAAAACAGCTCCCAGCACAGGCTTAGGCTGCCAGGTACAGGACTGACCCGAAGGTGTGTGTAAGATGTATGTAAAAAGTGTGTGTAGATTAAGATACTCACCTGTGGTTGCCAGGTTTGGTCGCGTGGTTGCCAGGTTTGGTCGTGTGGTTGCCAGGTTTGGTCGTGTGGTTGCCAAGTGAGTCTGTTGGGTGGTGTTGTGACGACTGAAGGAACATGTGTAGGACACGCTCACATTGGTCCACATTTAACCCCAAGCCAGCATCTACCATCTGAACTCACACCATTTAGATCAGCGGGTCACACTCTATACTTAATACAAATAAAACTGACAAACACACATACCAGAAGAGGCTGGTGGGAGGAGTTATAGGAGGAAAGGCACACTGCAATGGGTGGAATGGAATAAATTGGACGAATTCAAACATGGTTTCTATATGTTGGACACCGTTCCATTTATTCCATTCCACCCATTACAATTAGCCTTTCCTCCTATAGCTTATCCCACAAGCCTCCACTGACACAGACAGACACACCTTAGTACCTTAGAGGTGAGTTGAATGAGCTCAGGCAAGATGGATTGGTCTTTCTCCATCACATAGTCAAACAGAGCCAGGAGAAACGCTGGACTGGGCTAGATGGGGGAGAGAGGGAGAAAGAGGAGTGGGACATAACATGTTTGCTTTGCTGACCACTAGGGGTGTAACGGTACACATTCGTACCGAACCATTCGGCACAGAAACCTCGGCTTTGTGAACTCGAACTAATACATTCTTATTCATTCTGAACTCGAATGAAAATCTATTTGAAAAAATAAATAAAAATAAAACACTAGGCCTATAGGCTATGCTGCATTGCCTTGAGTAAATCGGAGCTGAAAAAACATTGTAGGGTATTAAGTCAAAACTAGAGCCTATGTGCACGTTTTAATAAAAATTCTTAACTGGCACATTTCAAACTATCCTCCACTCCAGGCGCTGCTGTGAACTAGTTCTGTACGATGGCAAGTTGTGGGGGGTCGATAAACCACAATTGGAGGAATCTCTATCGTCGTGTAAATCTCCAGTTTGAGAACATTTTGGCTTCACAGTAGATTACAATGGCGATAGACAGAGTGTTGTGGATAAAACGTTAAAACGTCACCACTGCTCAACGTGATTAGACTATGCAGAGTGACGTGTGTAGCTTGTCGTTGTCGGCCAATCACAAGTCTACAGTCAGAGCCTGTGGCGTGGCAAAGCAAGTTAGGAGATTATGTAATCCATGGAAATGATAGAGTTAAAAGTGAAATGAGACAGTTATGCTACAAAACGACCAAGAGCCAACAGGTAGGCTGCTACTTAATCTGAATGTCAAGGTGTTACTTGTAACTGTAGGACAGGGAGAAAGCGCATGCAGCCTCAATTAGTTTGATGCAGTTAAGACAGGTACTACTTAATCATATTGGATGATAAATAACCTAGATATGACAAGCTACAAGTTATTTTACTAGCATGACTCTGCTTGGTGCTCTCCCTTCCTCCTCCTTGCTCCCCGTCCCTCACAGTACACGCACAGCAAGGCACCTACACCACCTGTTAGAGCATCTCTCTCTCGCGCATTACCACCGCCGGTTAATAAAGTAGCTTATATATTGACTTTTCTGCTGCTTCCCTCACTCGAATCAGGTCTGGATCTGTCTAGTTGTCATTGTGTCCTTTCGGAACGGGTTTTTCTATGATTTGTATTTATTTATGCATATTGGGTCCAGGTAGGAATTCCCCAGGTCTATTTCGGAATGGGTCCAACTTTTTGGACCCATGAAGACTACTTGAGACAAATTTGATTTGCCACATGCGCATACAACAGGTGTAGACTTTAAACAACAATGCAGAGTTAAACATTTGCTAAAAAATAAAATGTAACAATAAAATAACAATGAGGCTATATACAAGGAGTACCGGTACCGAGTCAATGTGCAGGGGTACGAGGTAGTTGAGGTAATACGTAGATGTAGGTAGGGGTAAAAGTGGCAATCAGGATATACTGTATAATAAACAGAGTAGTAGCAGCAGCATGTGTGTGTGTGTGGTTTGTGTGTGTTCCTACCAGTAGGTTGTGGGCGGTGCTGACGTGTAACACAGTGATGATGTCAGACAGAAAGCCAGCTTTGAGCAGAGCGGCCAGGAGAGAATTCAGGACCAGAGGGGCGTGGTAGACACCTGGAGGACTGGACTGGTAGTACGAAGTAAACACTGACACTGAAGGGAGAGATGGACGGAGGGGTGAACGGAGAGAGAAGGGACAGAGAGCAAGAGAGAGGAAGATGCATGAACAACACAGATGGATGTCTGAGGAGCAATCAGCACTACATACACTAACCTGCTCTCTGCAGACAGACAGGGTTCGAAGACCTGACAAACCTCAGCACCACATACACTAACCTGCTCTCTGCAGACAGACAGGGTTCGAAGACCTGACAAACCTCAGCATCACATACACTAACCTGCTCTCTGCAGACAGACAGGGTTCGAAGACCTGACAAACCTCAGCACCACATACACTAACCTGCTCTCTGCAGACAGACAGGGTTCGAAGACCTGACAAACCTCAGCACCGTCTCCACACAGAACTAGAAGAAAATTAAGCGCATTAAAATAGTCAAGACATAACACTCAGCAATCTTCACATGGAAGGAATTCACAAGCCAACCGATGTACACTATCATATCTGTTAATCCTTCCACTTGGCATGAACATTCCTACAAAAGCTCAAGGTAATGACCACAAGCAGAGGGTGCTCTTACACCAGCAGAGTGCTATCAACTTGGACTACAGCTCAATTTCTTTTCCATAGCTAAATGTTTTTGCTATGCTGGGCCGAAATGAACAGGACCCAAGTGATTGTTGGAGGCAGAAGCAGCCTACCTTCTCGTCTCCTCTCTTGGGCACATGGAGGAACCAACAGGTCTTATGGAAACAGTCCGACATGCTGAAATAGTACTTGCAATACTGAGGGATGGAGGGAGGGAGGGAATGAAGGAGAGGAGGAAGGGGATGGAGGAGAGGAGGGAGGGAATGGAGAGGAAGGGAATTAATAAAAATCTGTTTATTTTTTTGATAACTAGGACACTCACAATTCATAAACGTACATTTGTATAAAGACAAATATGGGCAGTAGTTTTATTATGAGAGGTAGTTACACTGTCAAAGTGTCTTTGAGGGCCGGTGTCTGCTGCCGCTGGGTCTTTACATGGGGCTGTATGTCCTGCGGAACAACACAGGAGTCAGTTCTTTCTGCTCTCTCAACGGCTTCACATCAAAGTTGTACAGATACAAGTTTTCATGATGTATTGTGGATGTCGTGTTTGTTCCCCCTCACTGTTGCACCAGGAGTCTCCAGTCATCAGATAAGGCAGTGTGCTGTTAAATGAGTTCAGAGTCTGGATGTCCTGGGCCCTGTAACACACCATCACAACTACCCTCATCAACCACCACAACCATCATCATCATCAACTCACTGATAGAAGTGCAGTGGTATACATAGACCAATATCATGAAAAGAATGAAGTCTTGATGAACAGCACACTAGTGTTGCAGAGAGAGCACTAGAGGTGTAGCGTTTCTGTTGGAGTAGGCCTACACGGTGTAGTGTGTTGTGGTGGTCAGTGGAACAGTCAGGTACCTCTCAGAGATCTCTGCCTTCATAGGGCTGGAGTTGTAGTAGCAGTCAGTTCCACCCTGCTCAAAAACACAATACAGCAACGTCACAATTTTACTTATTCAAAAGCAGTTTGTTTCCTGAATTGACCCCAATCGTGGTTTACGCTATGAGCATCCCTCACTCTACATATATAGATATATCTGTAAATTGTAGATCCGCACCGTACATCAGCTTATACTTCAGAGTTTTATGTTCACTGTATTTATATTGTATATTCTGTATGTTGACTACGTGTCTGTTCTGGCCGTACAATGTCAATTGCTGGCAGCACCTATTTACGGAGTCAAATTCTGGGTATTTGTAAATGTAATTGGCGAATGAAGTGACTGACGCTATGAGCTGACCTGGTCTGGGTTTAATGCGTGAACAATAGGGGGCCAGCTGTTGCTGTGGACCAGGACAGGCTTAGGGCTGGCTACAGGTCTCCAAGATCGCCCTGCACTCTCCTCATCTAAACACAAACACGCATTAAAACAGGTTTACAATATCATATTAAAAGGTAATTATTGAGCGACAAAAAAAACAAATTTCATCAGAATTTCACACTAGTTGGTTTTCAGTCATTCCGTAGTTTATATTGTGACTGTGTGTACACATTTCTATTGACCCTTTTAGAGGCACAAACCTTTAAAGTGGATCATTCTTCTCTGGTCGGTCTTAGAACCAGGAGGACAATCTGAACCAGTGGTGGAGCTATAAGACAAAACAGAGAGAGAGCATTTTCACAAAGTCCTGTATAAGAAGTAGCTAACTAATGGACTTCCAATCTTATTTCCAAATTCAAACTTAAAAACGATCATACCTTTTCTCAGTGGCCCATGAGGGACCTGCACCCCTGAGTGGTAGGGCTCTACCTGCCCCGATGGTGGTCCTGGCTCTAGGGGCCCTTCCTCCCCTGGTTGACCACCGACTCGGGTCACTGTCCTGAGGCACGCTGCCAAATAGCTCTGGGTCATCCAGGAGAACATCCACAACCAGGATGTCCTGCTCATAGGCTGTGAACTCATCCAAGAGGTCAGCTTTAGGGTCGCTAGCCAGCTTGACCTTTGACCCTGCCCTGACCTCTACTTCCTGGTGTTGAGTGGGTGACCTGGAAGAGGAAGGCGTGCCGGCTTCCTGGTTCTCAGACGTGACTTTAGTACAGGAGGTGGACTGATTATTATGGTCGACATCTTCAGTACAGGGATGGGTTTTAACAACAGGCTCTAGTCTCCCATCTCCAGAAGACTGTGATTGGCCCTCTTCACCACATGTACCATCATCTTCATCTCTACCATCATCCTCATTTTCATCAGAGGAGGCCTGGGCCTGTTTTCGAACACCTGCTGCACTGGACAACTTCTCTTTCTGATCTACACCATCATCATCATCCTTACCATCGTCCTCTTCTGAGTATGTCTGTGTCTGCAGCTTTAGGCGTGTTATGCACAGCACTAGTGTTTGACCTCCAGGAATCCCAGGCAGCCCAGGAGCAACGGGACTGATTGTGGCCGCCTCAGCCCCTCCCTCTTTGGGGTTGCTGAGCGGCGAGCTCCCCTGTCTGCTCTTCTGCTCTGGACGCTGCTGCTCCTGCTTCTCAGGGCTGGAGGACTCACTGTCTGGCAAAACCTCCAGTTCATCCATTCTCTCATCTTCACTCTGAGCCGCCTCTCCTTTAATTTCATCCCCCTCTCCATTTTGCACCTCCATTCCCTCTGCCTTTCTTTTTTCTTGAGGCAGAAGAGAAGAGCTGGATGAGAGAAAGGAGGATTCAGCTGAACGACAAGAGAAGTCTGGTGGAAGAGGGGATGACTCTGCTGGGTGAAAGGAATCTGAGTGAGATGTGTCCGTCTCACTGTCCACAGCTGACGTGGAGGAGGTTGCATTGAACATAGCCTCAGCCTCACCTGTGTCCTTCCTCCGAGGAGAGGAGGAGGGAGTAGGAGAGTAGGATGTATGGGATGTCTCCATGTTTTGGGATGCAGATGAGAACAGCAGAGGGAAGGAGGCGGTGGCTGTGTCTATGTCACTACCGAGGCCTATAGGAGAGGGGGTGGATGCTGGGTCAGGTGAGGGGGTGGAGAGGTGAGGGGTGTCTGTCTCACCGCCACCGCTGACTTTAAGTGGAGAGAAGGTTAAGACAGAGTCAGTTTTGAGTGGAGAGAGGCGAGAAACGGTGTCTGTGTCAGTTTGAGAAAGGCTGGAGGAAACATAAGGAGCTGTATCAGTCTCACTCTGGTCTTTGGGTGGGGTGAGGAGTGTGGAGATGTGAGTTTTGGGTGGAGGGGAGGTGGAAGCTTTGTTGCGATGGAGACCCCTAGTTCTGAGTTGGGACTGTGGCTTCTTACACAGGGGAAGGAGGGATGGGTAAGCCTTGCTCGAAGTGTCAGGAGAGAGTGAACACTGTGTCACGCTCTCATCCTCCTCTTCTCCTATTCCGTTTCTCACGTCTTTCTTTCCTCCTTTCATCATGTTTCCCTCTCCTTTTCCATCTCCCTTCATCCCATTCCTATGAGCCGAGACCTGGTAGCTTGTCTGTGGAGTGTATTCAGAGAGTGTACAGTGAGAGGGGAGAACTCTGGTTCTCTCAGCCCTCACCAATGTGTCTCCATATCCGTTCACCAGGGCTCCATTAACACAGCCCACAGCTGATGCCTCAGACTCCACTGGGACAGAGACTGATGGCACAGAGAGTGACAGTGCAGAATCAGGTTTGGGGAAGGGCCAGGAGAGGTAGGTGCGTGCACAGGACAGGTGCAGCCTCTTCATGTAGGCCACCACTCTACGACAGGAGAACAAGTCTTGGTCCCCAGTGTCGCTGTCTGAGGGGGGGTCTCCTCCCACTCGGTTCTCCTCGGACCAGGGAGACGGCAGCCCATTGGCAGAGGATGCCAGTGACTTATCACCTACCTTGGGCCCTCCCCTCAGTCTGCCATCTTGTGTCACCAAGTGGTGTGACCTCACAGGAGCGTTTGCAGCATTGCTATGACTACGACTGACATCACTTGTGTGTAAATGCTGCAGGAAGTCACATGGCATCTCAGACCTTGCCCCACTGTCTCCGAGGGAAGCCGCAGCTATCCCAGAATCCAGTTCTGGTTCGTTTGGACTAGATAGTTTTTGCTCCATTGTGTCTCCGTGGACATCTCCCAATCTCATCCGCTTAGCGACTGGCTTTGCTGTTTCTACGACATCACTTCCTGTTTCAGAGTCTTCAAGAACGCCTCCGTCACGCGTTCCAGCCCAGCTTGACCCCCTGCTCACCTGCTGCTTACCTATTGAGAGACAAGCAAAACCATTGGTGGGGGCTTCAGACGTCCCGCCCTCCGAGGCGGTGAGAGATGCAGAACGATTGGACTCAGTCAATCCGTGCTCCCCCATGTGCATGCACTGGCGATTTTCATTCGGCGTCAGAAGCTGACCACTCTTCCCACACTGAGAACAGTGATGAGACTTCTTTCTAACAGAGCGCTCCCCGGTCTTCTCACTCCCATGGCTCCCTCCACTGCGACAACTAGACCCTAACAGACTAGCGTCTCTCCGATAGTCCCGCTTGAAACAATGCACCACTTTGGAAGTCAGGAGCTGGGCCGGCAGCAGGCAGGAAAAGTCCCCAACCGAGACGTCACATACTTGAGCTACGTCGCAGAGCTTGACCTTGGGGTACCTCCCTATCCAGATCACCAGCTTCTTGGGGGCCTTAATGGTGGAGGTGAAGTTCTTCCTGGTTTTAACCCTGACCTTAGGCTGCTCAAGCCCTACTACTCTGCTGAGTACGCTGGCCATGCCTCTGCCTGTCACTCCAACTGGCTCAACCTTGGCCAGCTTCCTTCTCTTAGGGGCTGTGTATTTAATGTCACCACACAGGGTGCAGCACAAGGTTTTGACCACTCTCCTGACTGACAGCTGCGGACAGGATGGCGAGCTGATGGGGGGTTTGAGTCGCCGGCGTGTAACAATGGGACTCCTATCAATATCTGGAAGCGGAGATGAACACCGTCAGTTGATGTACACTACCGGTCAAAAGTTTACATTGCAGAATAAAAGTGAAGACATCAAAACTATGACATAACACATATGGAATCATGTAGTAACCAAAAGAATGCCAAGAGTGTGCAAAGCTGTCGTCAAGGCAAAGGGTGGCTACTTTGAAGAATCTAAAGTATAAAATATACTTTGATTTGTTTAACACTTTTTTGGTTAATACATGATACCATATGTCATAGTTTTGATGTATTCACTTTTATTCTACAATGTAAAAAAGTGCAAATAAAGAACGACTCTTGAATGAGTAATATTCCAAACTTTTGACCGGTAGAGTACGTTTTTTTTATGCTAACTATAGGTGTATCTCGATAGTTTCAACTGGCTTCCTCTCCTTGACTCCTCTCCTTCATTTAACCTCACTAGAATAGGGGACAATAATATGATGGACGCCTACCAGGAAAAGGTCTAGACTTGTCCAGTTCTTTGACATCAGTGCAGATTAACGGAAGGAGACGGGGGAGAAAAGGAGATGGGGGAGAAAAGGAGACTAGGGGAGGAAGTCACTTACCACTATTGAGTTGCAACCTATAGGCCAAGTAGTCTGATAATACATCTACTTCAACCAATTACATTTATAAACTCTAGATTGCTGATACTATGTATTGGCCATTGAGAGGATTTGAAGCCACAAGTGGGCCATATCTGCACTCCCTAGTGAGAGCAGTTCTCCATAGGAATGAATGGAATTCTACATTATTTCAATTAAAATGTTAAGGCCAAAATTACATGTATTTAAGCATTTTTGTTGTAATGGGGCCAGTAACATTAGTAGAAAAAAAATACTTTAAGGAAAATGTGTTTATATATTTTTTAGGTTTAGCTCACATAATATAATTTAAAAGTATGTATTAAGGTGTCTGTAATAGAATAAACGTGTCAGAAATGTAGTCATTGTATCGCAGTGGCTTTAATACAGCGCCCCATGTCAGTCATCCAGGGTTTATACACTGACTTCAATTTAATTTACTATAAAATCAAGTTGAGATTAATTGGACTATAACTAACATCATGGCACATGTACTACTACTAAAACTAACATACCGTACCAGTTACAATCAATTGAAATCAGGCTCAAACTTTATAAAAGTTAACTAGATATCATTTCATGGGTCGATCAAAGCTGAATTACACCTAGAGACTTCAATGAAATAATGGTCTAGTTACTGTTTTACTTGCATGAAATATAAATGCATGCAACTTGAAAGACATCTAGCCAGTTAGCCATGGCATGTGAAAAATGCCTGCTAGTCATCAACTGTCTCCTGGTAAGCAAGAAATGGAAACTACGTGGAGCACTGCATTCATAATGCAATTTTGGGTCAACAAGGTAACAGACGTTTCAGAAGCAACGGGGAGCTAAGCTTGCCTCAACATTGACATTAATTAATTCATTCATTGCCACGTTGCTGCAAGTTGACTTAGCGCCAGAGCGATACCGATAACAAACCAGCTGGGTAGCTAGCTTAAATGCTAGTGGGCTAGCTAGCTAGACCGTGCTTGTCGAGGCAGGCTAGCTTGCACACGAATCCAATAACATTATCGATGCAGTGCTCCATTCAATATGGTAAAATTATAATAAATTAATCTTACTTGAAATCCCATTAAGTAGAGAGAATGCCCTTTTTACGTCATGGCCAGCATCCACTTCGATATATTCTGCACCTCTTCGTTCTGTCTCTGCACTTGTAGCTGACGTTGCAGATCGAAACTTTCCTTCCCTCCCTTGCTCTTTCCGCAGTTTCAAAGCAACACTCACCCGGTTATTTGCGTTAACATTGGTTATTTTTCGTGACTGAGCTGGAGACTGCTCTTCAACTGCCTTGTCTGACTCTAAACAAGAGATGTTCCTCTGGCGCTCTATTGATCGTGTTCTTCTCTGCACATATTTTCTAGTTCTCTTGGCCAATGTCGGCTTGTCAGCAGCAAAATCTCGAGTTTTGATAGCTCCACGACTCTCCCCCACCCTGGACTTCACCGACAGGTCGCTCTTTAAGTAATAAGAAACGTGCCTAGAGTTTTTACACTTGGAAATTGCCTGGTTAAAAGTATTGGTTCTATCAGCCAGTTTGTTGTTGGAGCCACCACTACCAAAGCACACCGCGAAATGCAGCCTGCAACATAATTCTTTCTTGTGACCCGCCGCCACCCCATTCGGCCTAGTTGCAGATTTACTTCTCGTGTGAGGTCCCCCGACTTTAGGCTTTACATATTTGCTTCTAGTATATGGCCCATCTACTTTCACCTCACAGTTATTCCCAGTGCTCACTTGCCCATTGTATTTAAAATAATTTCTCTTGGACAGCACCATACCTTTACTTTCAGTCAACGATGGTGACCTCTGTTCACCACTGTCTGCTGGCACCACAGTTGTTTTTTCCACATCTGTCTGACTTGCAAGGTGACCCCTTTCTGTCCCCTTGTATGGGGGCAAATTATGATTTTCGAATTTCAAGACTGAGGATTCAGTGTTCCCAAAAACAGAATCATCCTTCGTTTTCACATAGCTGTTTTCCTCGTTTTGTAACGAACATTCCAGAGTTTTCCCGATGCGGTTAGGATCGCCATGTGTCTCGCCAGTGGCAGTGTGCAACACTTTGAAGGGCCGTCTCCGTCTGGGCACGCTTGGCAGTCCATCAATGCCGTCAACTTTCAGCACGTTTCGATTTAATTTGACCCTCCCTGTAGATGGGAGCATGGTCGCATTTCAGAACGATTCAGCGAACAGGAAAAATATTTAATTTGTAGAGTTTTTTTCTTTACTTTTCAATATATAGACGCACCTGCGTCAACCTTGCTGAAAAAACGGGGGGGGGGGGGGCGGTCTGTTCAAAAGTTGTTAGAAAAAATGTAAACTAAAAGTGTTGTCACTTCACACGAATAAAATAAACTTAACCTGAGTTTAAATTTGGCCACGGGAAATGCCATGCATGGGCTAGAAGTATTTGTCATCTGATAAATAACACAAATGTCAAATTCAGACTAGCTGGCTAGGCTTGTAGGCGAAAATCGCCCCGTTCAATGTCGATGCAAATTCAGAATGAGTAGGACTAAGCGATAAATGTCACCAAAATAAGTAGCCCTACACAAATTATTCTTACAAACAGCTCTGGGTTTAAACGTTATCACCGTTGTCGTTAATTGAAAATGTGATGTAGAGCGTTTCCAGGCTAGCGCTCCCTGTCTCATTCCCCATTTAAATCACACCTGTTTCAGGGGCGCTTGATACTATCCTACTGGGCATGCGCAAAGCCACGAACTCCTAGGTGCGGTCCAAACACTTAAAAGACACACCCTCGTCCACTTACCCTCGAAAATACACAAAAGACAGATATACATGATACATATCGTGTATCTGTCTTTTGTGTATTTTCGTTCTGGCATTTTGCACCTGCCCTGTGTTTTTTCGTAGCTGCTAGGCGAAGTAATATCCCATCGGGGATCAATAAATTATCTATCTATCTATCTATCTATCTATCTATCTATCTATCTATCTATCTATCTATCTATCTATCTATCTATCTGTCTATGTAATGTAATCTAATCTAATCTATCTATTTGGACTGCCCTCCAAGATGGCGACAGGAAATAATTAGCCAAGCAAGGGAGGTGTACAATTATGTTCACTCTGGGGCCTGAAACTCCCCATAATTAAATTTGCGATGATTGTATATCCGTCAACATACAAGTGTAAGTAAAAACTAATGCAAAGAAATTGTGCTACTAATGCACATGGCGGCACAATCACGTCTCGTAAAAGTAATTATGTTTTGTTTGGTTAGTTTTTGGAAAATGTAAAAGTAAAATATTTTCCAATATGGAGAAGTCGACATACAAGTGTATGTAAAAACGAATGAAATAATTTAGAAATTGTGCTACTAATGCATATGGCGGCACAAACACATCTCGTAAAAGTTTTTGTTTGATTAACTTTAGCAAAATGTAGAAATAAAACATTTTCCTTCTTCAGAAGTTCCAGCTATGCAGGCTAACATTAGCTAATTCATTTGCTAGCTATCACACGGTAGGCGTATATTAATAATTATATAGTTAATATAAATAAATATGCAATCATAATTGACTGTAGCACACACAAGTTACCGTTGGCGGAAAACACAATCATCGCGGGATGAACGAGTGGCGAATTTCGGGCAAGTGTGGTCCATTTAAAAATAATTCCTTCCTCCCTTGCCCTGCAAGTGTACACTCGTCAGACGTCGCGGCACGTCATCAGAAGTGTCCACTTAATTTGAGGGCTGAGGGGTTAGGGTGTGTCTTTTAAGTGTTTGGACCGCAGCCCTAGACATTATGTGTGCAGTCCAAACACTTAAAAGACACACCCTATCCCTTCAGCCCTCAAATTAAGTGGACACTTCTGATGACGTTTCATGACGTCTGACGAGTATACAGGGCAAGGGGCGAGGGAGGAAGGAATGATTTTTAAATGGACCACCCTTGCCCGGAAATTCGTCACTTGTTCATCCCGCGATGATTGTGTTTTCAGCTAACGGTAGCTTGTGTGTGCTTTATATGTGCTTCAGTCAATTATGATTGCATATTTATTTACATTAACTATATAATTATTAATATACGCCTACTGTATGATAGCTAGCAAATTAATTAGCTAACTAGCGTTAACCTGCATAGCTGGAACTTCTGAAGAAGGAAAATGTTTTATTTATACATTTTGCAAAAAAACTTTTACGAGACGTGTTTGTGCCGCCATATGCATTAGTAGCACAATTTCTAACTTATTTACATTCGTTTTTACATACACTTGTATGTCGACTTCTCCATATTGTCGTTGAGGCAGACTTTTCTTAGCGGTTGTACAAGCATCGCAAATTGAATTATGGGGAATTTCAGGCCCATAATTGTACACTTGCAAACTCGACTAAAAGCGAGGGCTGAGGGTCTTATGCTGCAAACTTCCCTTGCTTGGCTAATCATTTGGACCGCACCCCAAGATGGCGACGGGGATTCCCCCAAGGGCATAAGGCGAGGGTAAGTGGATGAGGGTGTCTTTTAAGTGTTTGGACCGCAGCCTATGTCTGAATTTGCAGTTTGCCATCTGTGATTTGTAGGCCTCATAATGCAAAGTGCATGGTCAGACTTTCCGACATCACTCTGATTTGATTTGTGGTGAAACTGACATCAAGTTCATTAGTCTATAAAACATAATTAATAATTAAAAAACAGATAGGCTATGAGTTTGAATGCTGAACATGATCCCATTATTCAAAATGTGTCGATGGATGCAGATTAAAGCCCCAAACCAGAGAAGCTACTAGAACTATGCATATATTTACACCTCACATAGATTACATGGCAAGAAAGACAAAATGGACACAACACAGGACTACAATTCAATAAATCTTTATTGTCCATGAAAGGCAGTTGAAATCAAAACAATTATACTAGGCAGAGATCTGTATATGATGATAAGATGCTCATGTCTCCGCCATAACAATAGGCAGCTTTTTGACAGATTTTGGCGAGAGCGAAACCTCTCGCTTCTCCTCTTCCTCTCTGTACTAGTATAGCAGAAGCCAACTTTTACATTATTTAATCATTGTCAAAACAAATCAAATTGTATTGGCAACGTGCACAATGTACAGTGAAATGCTTTTTTGCTAACTCTCCTCAACAATGCTTACAATAACAATATCAATACAAAAGTCCCCAAATTACTAGTTATAAAAAGTAGAAGAAAAAAATAGAAATAAAAACGATTATGAGAAGTATGTAGGCTACATAATATAATATACAGTAGCCTATGATTGAGTTATAAAAATGAAGAGAAGACTGTAATACAAGTTGTAAAGTGAGTAAAGTGACTAGCTATAGCAGCTGAAATAAATAGTCATAATAAATAGTAACAGCAGTGCTGAATGTGTGTGAGTGTGCATGTGCAAGAGTGTATGCATGTGTCTGTGTCTAGCAGGCCAGATAAGGGCCAGGTTGTGCCAGATTGTGTCATATTAACATTGTATCCTCATGACCTTTAAGCTGCAGCTGTTTGCATAGTCAACTTACTCACAGCTCTGACACACACACTTACCCCACCAGACATGCCACCAGGGATCTTTTCACAGTCCCCAAATCCAGAACAAATTCAAGAAAGTGTAAAGTATTATATAGAGCCCTTATTGCATGGAACTCCGTTCCATCTCATATTGCTCAAATGAACAGCAAACCTGGTTTATAGAAACAGATAAAGCAACACCTCTCCCCTATTTGACCTAGATAGTTTGTGTGTATGTATTGATACATAAGGACCTACACACTCACACACTCACTCCATCATCTGCTCACTCACACATAACATGCACATGCATTTATACTGACTCTACACACACGCAAATCCACTCACATACAAGCTGCTGCTACTCTGTTTATCTTATATCCCGAAACCTAGTCACCTTAACCCATTCATATTTACCTCCATCACTCCAGTAACCCTGCACATTGTAAATATGGTATTGGAACTGACCCTGTATATAGTATGCTTACTTACTTATTGTGTTCTTCATATTTCTTCTTATTTCTCATGTTTTTTTTATAGTATTGTAATTGATTATTGAATTGTTGGGTTTTGAGTTTGCAAGAAAGGCATTTCACTGTACTTGTGCATGTGACATTAACGTGGCATTTAGGCAGTGGTGTAAAGAACGTAAGTAAAAAATACTATAAAGTACTACTTAAGTAGTTTTTTTGGGTATCTGTACTTTACTTTACTTTACTATTTATATTTCTGACAACTTTTACTTTTACTTCACTACATTCCTAAAGAAAATGATGTACTTTTTACTCCATACATTTTCCCTGACACCCAAAAGTACTCGTTAAATTTTGAATGCTCAGCAGGACAGAAAATGGTCCAATTCGCAGACTTATCAAAAGAACATCCCTGGTCATCCATACTGCCTCTGATCTGGCAGACTCACTAAACACAAATGCTTTGTTTTGTAAATGATGTCTGTGTGTTGGATTGTGACCCTGGCTATCCGTAAAAAAATATATATATATTGAGCCGTCTGGTTTGCTTAATATAAGGAATTTTAAATGATTCCTACTTTTACTTTTGATACTTAAGTATATTTGAGCAACTACATTTACTTTTGATACATAAGTATATTTAAAACCAAATACTTTTAGACTTTTACTCAAGTAGTATTTTACTGGGTGACTTTCACTTTTACTATTGTCATTTCCTATTAAGGTATCTTTACTTTTACTCAAGTATGAGAATGGAGTACGTTTTCTACCACTGCTCTTAGGATGTGCGTGAAGAGTCAGGGCACATTTTCTCTAAGGTGCAGGCGGGTAGACAGGTAGGGTCTAGCTGATCAACAGTCTGATGGTAGAAAACTGTCTCAGAGACCCGATGCTCCGATACTGTTTGCCAGAGGGTAACGGAGTGAACAGTCCGTGGCTCGGGTGACTGGAGTCCTTGGACAATTTTCCGGGCCTTCCTCAGACACTGACTTGTGTAAATGTCCTTGAGGGCAGGTAGCTCACTCCCAGTGATGTATTGGGCCGTCTGCAACACCCTACACTTCCATTCCATTCCATTACATATAACCACAACATACATTACACAGCACCAGAGGTCAGGGATAGAGAGAACCCCTTGTGTTGGGAAGTAGCTGCCGCCCTCTTCACTGCAGAGGTCACGGGTGAAAGGTATTTGACATATGTATTTAACCCAGCTCTGGAAGTCAGGGGTCAGGGGTGAGAGGTCAAGGAGAGACCCTGGTGTTGGGAAGTAGCCGGTCTCATCACCACAGCGGCCTGATTCACAACACCAGCTGCCCCGCCCTACCAGACCTGACCAGTAGATGGTGGTCCAACACCAAACACAGTGGTCTTCTGTCCTGAGGGAAAGGGAAAAGAAAAAAGGGTAGAGATGAGTGAGAGAGAGAGAGAGAGAGAGAGAGAGAGAGAGAGAGAGAGAAAAGTGGAGAAGGACCACTAAGTACCCTATAAGCTCTAATATAACTGCAACATAGAGAGAGAGAGAGAGAGAGAGAATAAGAAATAGAGAATAAGAGAGAAAGAGCAAGTGAGAGATAAAGAGAGAGAGAGAATAAAAGAGAGAGAGAGATACACAGAGATAGAGGGAGCGATGAGCCTTCCTAGCTCAGGTGTGACATCTTGTCTCACAGCCATGGAGGATCCTGGGAGATTCTGCTGCATCTCGTTAACTGACAGGCTTTTACCCACAACCCCTTGCTTTAGTGCCATCACACTCTGAGGCCTGACACGACATCCATCGTTCCCTATGCAGATTTTATAATCATGGTGTGTGTGTGGGGGGGAGAGAGGTTAGTAGAATATATAAGCTTTTACTTTGCATTTCAAATGATTGGGGATTAGTACTCGTATGGGACAAATGGGAAGAGAGAAAGTCAGCTCAAAGGCACAAGTCAGTCAGTCACTCGTCTTACTGTAGTTGACTTTCATGCACCATCTCTAATCTCTTGACTTAAAGGAATCGTAAAAGCGAAGCAGCCGTTTTTGGCGTATGGCGGAAAACGTAATTAACGGTAGTTAAGTTCTCATAAGCCTCCATAAATGTTGTTTCATTTTTACATTCTCTTCTCTATGTCTCTCTCTTCCTCAAGCACTTCTAAAACGTTGTCTCTGTCCACAATAAGGTCACTAACATTTTTGGTTGTAAACTGAGGGGTCTTGGTGCTTTATAAATGTTATGGTTTTAAAGAGCCTGTCAATTAGCCTTAATATATTAGAAGTAGGGCCCAGAGCTTTTCTTGGTCAGGTCAAGTGACCTTAATTTAAAGAGCCATAGAGCTGCAGGATATTGCAGAGTATTACCATTAGAAAGACCATGTAATGATGAGCTTGGGTTTCTATACATCTCTGCTCTGCTCTCAGGAAGCAGAATCAATCAGGGAACTTGCCCTGCCATTCCATTTGTATGCTGACAGTCTTGTCCTAAATTGAACCGATCTGATCCATTCATATATTCTGATCCACACACAGGCTGTTTTCAGTGAGTAGGAAGCAACCACCCTCTGATAACGACCAGAATAACAAAAAGTAAAGATGAGGGATGCTGCCTGCTGTCTGGTCATATCACCTCTGTAGAAAGAGAGGGAGAGTTGATAGACAGACAGAGTTGGTCATTAGTAATGTGTTCAATGTAGAGACAGACCCACAAGGCTAGGTAACAGCAGCTGTCTCAGTGGGGAATAGACTGTAGTGATCGCTCACACACCATCTAACCAGGGACAAAGAGAGAAAATGTGTGTGCTTGTGTGTGTGTTTAATGTTATGTACAAATGTAGACTTTTCCCCAGCATTCCCTTTATTGTGTTGTATTGTATCATATCATATTGCATACTGTATTCTATTTTATTGTATTCAGTTTAATTAAATGTCATTCAATTCAATTTGATTCTATACCTGGCAAGTGTAGAGATGGAGAGAAATGGAAACGACAAGGAACAGTTCTAGAATTCCATTAAATCACCCTGGATTCCACATTCTATGGTTGTTATAGAATTCCTTAAATAGCCCTTTCTTCCACATCCTATATGGTTGCCATGGCATCCAGCATCCAACCTCCAGCTTTAAGAGAACGCCCACAAGCTTTTAGAAATGTGGACCTGTACTGTATAGATTCACACCGTTGTCTCTGCATGCAAGAGTGTCTAATAATACCTATAAAATACCCCCATTTGCTTACGATGATACTGGTGGTGGTGATGAGGATGATGGTAGTGGTTATATGCATACATTTAGGGTTTTGTCATATGTGTGTGTAAATTCTCTCTTTCCCCATCTCTTCTTCCACACAGGCAGTAGTTCACTTGGGGGGGGGAGTTTGCCTGGACTATATAGGCAGAGTTTTCCTGGACTATGTGTGTTTGTGTATTCCTCTAATGTATAGGCAGAGTTTTCCCGGACTATGTGTGTTTGTGTTCTGGGACCTAAGTATTCAGGTCTCAGGCAGGGTTACCTATTGCGCCATACACAGGAGAGGTGAAAATAACATGGTGTATAGTCAGAGACTTAGTAGGAAATTAGCTTTGAACTATCCGGTCCGATCCGGTCATATCCGGTTGTTATACATTCAGTGCAGATGAAGAAGATGAGACGAGGAGAGGAAGACACTTTAGACTATTGAAATGCACTTTGTATTTTCCCTTAAAACACTAAGAGACAGACAGACAGGGTGAATATATTGGGCGCACCTCAACACTTACGCAGCTGTAGATTGAGTTAAAGATGTCGAAGCTGGGAGCCAGAGAGCCAAAAAGCCTCTTTAGTGGAGAAAGCAATCTCAAGTGTGGTTTGTGTGTGTGTGTCAGAGTAGAGGGGGAAGGGCGGTTACTGGATGTGGGTTTCACTCTCAGCTAAAGAGACACGCGCATGCCCACGCACATACACACAGCTTGATAGCCGACTCATGACCCTATCCCTGCTGTCCTCATGTCCCCTACAGAGAAAACTGGAGAGAGAGCGAGAGAGAGAGGGGGGTGGGGGGCTTGGGGGGTCACAGACTGACTAAAGATGAATCTCTATAGGGAACCTACCGCTCTCTCTCTCTCTCTCTCTCTCTCTCTCTCTTTCTCTCTCGCTCTCTCTCTCTCTGATTTTGCCCTGGGCTGCAGTAATAATAGATAGTAATCTAATGTCTCCATTCTATTCAGCCATATTGGAAGAGTCATGAGAAGGAGAGAGAAACATAGAGAGAGAGACAGAGAGAGAGAGAGAGAGAGAGATAGAGAGACATAGAAACATAGAGAGAGACATAAAGACATAAAGAGGGTGACAGAGAGAGAGCGAGAGAGAGACATTGAGAGACAGAGAGACATACAGAGCGAGGGAGAGAGAGAGAGCGAGAGAGAGACATCGAGAGACAGAGAGACATACAGAGCGAGAGAGAGACATAGAGAGAAAAATATTATTTATTTCCTTCCATGCATTATTTAGTCTAAGAGGAGTAAGAGGAGTCTAATCAATGAACAAAATCACACCACAAACACACACACACACACACACACACACACACACACACACACACACACACACACACACACACACACACACACACACACACACACACACACACACACACACACGCGTGCTGTGGCAGTAGTGATAAGGTTGGATAGTCATTTTCTTCAGCCCAGTGTTTTCCTGATTAACTACTTATAGAAAATGCAGAAGTGGCAGTATTTGCATTCATAGCAAAAGCTTTGAATTAATCCGGGACATTTTCATAATCTGAGGTGTGTGTGTGTGCGCTTCATGGGTCTGGTCGGGGCAAGATGAGCCCCACCCTCCGTGTAAGAAAATATAACTGTCCTTGTGTGATAGTATAGCTATTTAACTGTCTATAACTGTCTAAATACACAATACAATCCATAGTTAGACATTGTGTGATTGTATATAACTGCAATGCATAAATATCCTTTGTGTTCGTATAGAGATTAAGATCGATGTGCCAGAGGAGCACTAACTCTGATGACTCCTTCAGGTGCCAGGAGTGTGTGCGTGTGTATTTGTGTGTGTATGTGTGTGTGTGTGTGTAAAGCTGTAAAGAAACTACTAGTTCAGCTCTTTAGAAAAATCCACTCAGCAGCAGACACTGTTTTATGGAAATGTACAGTGTGTCCCTCAGTTGGTACTTAATGGCTAACAGTGACTATAGTATTCACAGGACATGGTTTGTTCCACGAAATGAGTCCCTTTTATATTTTTTTATATACACTGCGGGCCAAAAGTTTGGAATATTATTCATTCAAGGTTTTTTCTTTATTTGCACATTTTTTTGCATTGTAGAATAAAAGTGAAGACATCAAAACTATGACATAACACATATGGAATCATGTAGTAACCAAAAAAGTGTTAAACAAATCAAAATATATTTTATATTTGAGATTCTTCAAATAGCTACCTTTGCCTTGATGACAGCTTTGCACACTCTTGGCATGCTCTCAACCAGCTTCACCTGGAATGCTTTTCCATCAGTCTTTAAAAATGCCATGAGTGTGCAAAGCTGTCATCAAGGCAAAGGGTGGCTATTTTGAAGAATCTCAAATTTTAAATATATTTTGATTTGTTTAACAGGAAGATTTTAACCCATTTAACACCAACGTTTTCACCATGATTGCAAAGCCCTAGCTATTTTGTTACTTTGAAATAGTAATTTCTGAAGATTAGGTAAAAAATAAGATAAGGTAAAAACACAACAACAACCATAATAACATCACCCTGTTAAGTGAACTGAACTCTCAATTTGGTGAAACTATTCCTTAAAAAAAAAAATTCTAAAGAAACATTGAGCATTTAATAGTCAAATCATAATGTTAAAGCAGGTGAGCTGGTTCTAGTCTTTTTGGGAAACTGAATGGGTTGAGCATAACATGCCAACCTTGTT